>OZ010583.1:82964068-83034068 GCA_963932145.1 Acanthosepion lycidas | reverse complement strand
GGGTAAAAGATTAACTGACTTTATGACAAGAGAATATAGCGATTGACGTTGCATTTACATTATTGAAGATTGTAGTTTTCAGGAAAGTAAGTAGACAGAAAGGAATTCCACAGGCAGGAAGTGCGGTAAAATAAAATGTTGGAGTAGAATTGGCTATTATATTTAGCGATTTCAACAGTGAAAGAGTAGGAACTAGATGCCAGTATAGTAGCAAGCTTAAATTCATGTAGTCGAGGCACCAGGGGTTAAAAAATTCGTCAGAGCAGATGTCATAAAAAAAATGTTTGTTCAAAAGACAAAGGGAAGCCACGTCTCGTCTGTAAGAAAGTGACTGAAGTCGAGAAGCCAAATCACGATCGATTACATTACAGATCCTTATTTGGATTTTGTCACGAATCTTGAGATAAATAATAGGAGCACTTGAGCAGTTATGGCATCAATATTCAATTCACGGACGAATAGTAGATAATATAAATGTGCAAGATGGATTCCGACGAGAAAATCCTAGCAACTTTCCTTGCAGTAGATGCAGCTATTGAATCAATGTATTAGTTTGGTGCAAAAAAATTGTCGTTTCCTCACATAGTAACATATCTGAGAAAACGACATTATTTTTGCACCAACCTAATAGTTTTTTCACTTCAACTTAGTTTCCATTTAAATTTTTGACTATTGAGTTTATCAGAGAAGAAAGAAATCGAAAGGAAGTTCCACAAGTAGGAAGTGCGAGAAAGGAAACTGTTGGAGTAGAAGCGGCGGTTGCATTTAGTTATTTCAATAGTAAGACGGAGGGGCATAGCCGACCAATCTTGTCGCTCGCTTAAATTCAAATAGTCGAGGCACAAGGAAAAAAAATGCTTGTCAGAACAGTTGCCATGAAAATATTTGTAGAAAAGACAGAGGGAAGCCACGTCACGTCGGTGAGAAAGTGACTGAGGTCTAGAAACCTGATCAGGATCGATTACATTGCAGATCATCTTGAGATGAATAGCAGGAGAACCATAGCAGTTATGGCGACAGTATTCAATGCACGGACGAATGGTTTATTTGTAAATGATACAAATAAACTCTGACGAGAAAAAAAACAAAACAAAAACTTCTGGTATGAAATAGTGACCCAAATTTATTTGAAGTAGATGCACCTATTGATTCAATGTAGTCGTTCCAAGAAGGCGCAATGTACGGCTCTCCAGGATTTGAGCGTCAGTCATTCTAATGGCGGTCAGGGAAGTTTCTCTATGGTGATTAAATGAGAGCAGTTTCGTTTTGGAAGCATTAAAATTTACAAGCTATTTTTGTCGCAGTTAATCACTAATTGAAGGTCTTTTTTCAAGAACAATGGCCAGGATAACTTTGTCAGTTCTGACGGATTTACTATTGATTAAATGGTAGTATGATCTGCATAAATGATTACTTGGGAACAGATGGCATTAGGAAGTTAATTCCTGAAGATCAGAAACGGCGTAAAACCCTGAATAAAGCATTGGTTGACAACCGCATTCGTGTGAAAGGATCTGGAAGCGAGCCCGTTCAAAACAACATTCACTTCCCGATCTGATATCAATGTGGGAATTAAATCAAACAATCGTCCCGTAATACTGTAGGACCGGAGCTTACGTAAATGACCAGCATTCTAAACCTTGTCAAATGCATTCGAGATATCTGCAGCAACATTTTGAGCTTCGCCGTTATTGTAAAGAGCTTGATATACATATGATGGCCGTAAGCTAATCAGCTGTAGACCAGGCAAAACAGAATCAGGGAGTATGTCGTGAGGTGTAAGCTGCTTATAGTACGATATTTAGAGAGATCAGAAGTTTCTCCATAATTCTTAAAAACAAAACTACAAAGGAGGACTTCCAGCCAGCTGGAAAGCAGAAAGCTGCGTGGTAATAATCGTAGAGTTTAGAGAGAACTGGATCCACCTGGGGAGTTCATTTCTTTAGGGCTTCGGCTGGGATCCCGCCACTTCTGCTTTCCTTATGGGAGTCTAATTTAGAAATGATGTCACAGACCAATGATGAATTTATGCGTCAGTAAAGCTTTTGTTCTAATGGATTAAATTAGCTGCAGCTAATCCAAATGAGTCGAGTGTTGAGTTGGAAGAGAATTTCCGAGAAAAGCATTCAACATTATCTACTGTAGATGTCAGGACTTTGAAATGATTGAATAAAGGAGCGATTGAGGATTTTCTGTTGTTCAACACACTCTTGCAGAATTGCCAATAATCTCTAGAATCGAACTTGCGCGATGCTCTACGTTGTTTCATTCTATCAGCAAACAGTATCTTCACTTCATTGAGGACACACTTGCACTCGTTACAAATAGAGATAAAGAGACGTCAGTTATATATCAAAATGACTTTCAGAATTGAATAAATATATTTGCATAATAAAGTAAAATATATGGAAAATAAGTTTAAACATTTAATCTGATGATTTAATATATAAAATAAATTGGATATTTTAAAAAGAATTCGGAAAAAATTCAACAAATATAAACCTGAATAACTTTGTTAAATCTAACTTTATATAAATACTTACCCACACCGAAAGTTTGATGATCAAAATGAAGTTTTCCAATCATAACATAATTTCATTATTAAAAGACTATAACTCATTTAATCGACACCTTTTTTGGAACGCATATATCAAGATATATATCAAGACTCAATTTTCCATCTTGACATTTATTTTCTAGTGTAGATAAAAATATAGATATGTATGTAAGCGCTGATACGTACATAAGTTAATTTAGTTTATATACACCCTTGTGCAAATTAATTGAAACTAAACGAATAATTCCGTTATTATTTACATTTTTTTCGTATTTTTCCAATGAAACATAACCCAGTGGACATGTTAGTACTTCGTACGTCCTTTCCACGAAGTCATTCCTTGCAAACTAACCACAGATTCTCGATTGGATTTAAGTCATGTGAGTTTCCAAGCCAGTTTATAGTACTTTGATTTACACACTGATATGTTTTGCGAGTGTGTTCGTGCAGCGCTACAATTTTCGTACGCTTCCTTGGAGTAACGTCCATCGCTGACAATGGCGGTAGGACAACTAATTGACAGTCGAGACATAAGTGTCTGGAGGTGATAAAAATGTGATACAATGACGAATGACGCAATATGTTTCAAGGCCAAACACGTTTAATCATACACCCCGAAAATAGATTCATATTACTGGAAATCAACTCAAATGACCTAATCTGAGGAAAAGATAGATATCTATTCCCCGATGTCACTCCAGTGGATCTAAAATTTACCACAAGATGAAAGAAAGGAAACTGAAGCAGTTGTTTCAATTAATTTTAACAACGATGTATGTTCATTTTTTACAGTTGAAACATGGATTTTTCATTTTCAGCTCGTAGGGTCTTTTGATTTTTGTTGTTGTTACGATTCTGATTTAGTTTATATATATATATATATATATATATATATATATATATATATATATTTTGAGGAATTGAAATTTCTTTAGGTAGGTGTTTGTTTTTCCTTCTTTTTATCTTTTCGTATGTTTTCTTTGGTAATTTAGGTATTGGTAAGTTTGTTTTTTGTTCGTAATTGTTCTTAAAATCAGTGAGGATTTTCAACAATCCGGAAAGCAAGAAACAGCAAGTCATCTATCGTAGAGCTTGGAAAGAACAAGGGCCAGCTCAAGAGCAGATATATTAATGACAATTGCAGGGATACCATAAAGACCACATGTTTTGCAAGGATGATGTTTAGAGATGATACCAGCAACGATGAACGGAGTTATATATATCTATGATTTTCTTTTCGGTTTCAGCCATGCATGGCAAAAAAGCCACTAAGACACAAAGGGCTATTGGATATGAAAGAAATACGAACAAGAGCGACAAGAGAAAAAAATAATCAGGAGGAGAATAGATAGCGATTGACATAGCATTTAAATTTTTGCAGATTAAAGTTGGCTGGAAAGGTATCATAGCGAAGTGCTCATCTGAAAAATACCATGAATTAATTTATAGAAAAACACAGAGAGGCAACCTTACGGTGATGAGAAAATGACTGAAGCCGAGCAACCAGATCAGCACCGATAATATTCTTGATACTTCTTTGGAATGTATCAAGGAGTTCCAATTAAACATTTGTGACAGCGGACCATATGTGGCAGCAATATTCTAAGTATTGACGAAGAGTAGACTTATAGATATATAAGATAGAATCTGGAGAGAATCATTGTCTCGCATCTGACCAAGCAATGGATTCAATATAGTCTTTCTACTTCATGTCAGCATGAATGTTAAACCAAAAAGGTGCAAAGAGTTACTCTCCTGGTGGTTAGCATTAGCCACACTGATGGAAGTTAGAGAGCGGTCTCTGAGCTGTTTGGATAGAAGTTTAGTTTTGGGGGCGTTAACATCAACAAGCCATCTTTTGACCCAGCTAACAACGGACTTGAACAACGAACTTGAACTATTCGGCATTGATTAAGGCTTCTTGGAGCTTCCCAAACATAAGCCGATAGTCAGAATGGTCAGACCGTTCACCAGAGTTCTTAAAAACTGGAACAACAGATGATGACTTTCAGCAGGCAGGAAAACAGGAGGTATCGAATCATTTATTATACAGTTTAGAGAGAACACACTTCTTAGTAACTATGACTGAGACATCATTGGGTCCACATGCTTTGTGTGGATGTGGGTTAGAGATGATAGGAGAAACTATAGAAGGTGGTATATGCATATCTTTCCGAAATTATCGTTAGTACATCTGGAGAAACAAAAGCCGTATATATATATATATATATATATATATATATATATATATATATATATATATATATATATATATATATTATAAAATCATAGAAGAGTAAGATATATGATCCAGTGTTCTTATTGATATTTTTATTTTTACAAAACAGTGCTCAATGTAAACTCACAGAGCATAAATATTATAAATTAACTGATTTTAAAAATGATTATTTTTCGCTACACAGGAATTACCATGTTTCAAAAATGAATTATATGTGCGTTTAAAAGTAAAGTAAATTTAAAAATCAGTTATTCCAAAATTCGCTAATACTAATACTTTTAATATAATTAAATAATTAAATTTGAAGTTTTTAGCTTTCCCTTTTGAAACATGGTAATTTCTGTGTAGCGAAGAATCCATATTTTACATAAGTTAATTTATCATATATATATATATATATATATATATATATATATATATATATATATATAGGAAAAAAACACAAGCAAAAATTAACTTTTTGCTGTAAAAATATATATGTTCTGATATATATATATATATATATATATATATATATATATATATATATATATATATATATATATACCTTTGCGTATCTTTGTGTGCGTGTGTGTGTTTTTCGGTACAAAATATTGTGCCTGTCTGTGCATGTGCATTGGTGTGTACCTTTGCGTGCCTGTACGCTTATCTCTGGTCAGTTGGTAGAGAGAAATTACATATATAAATAGATAATTTTCATATATATATATATATATATATATGTGTGTGTGTGTGTGTGTGTGTGTGTGTGTGTGTGTGTGTATGAGCGCGCTCGCGAGTGTGTGCGTGTGTTGTATGAAAATAAGAAAGCACGTGCTTGTTTCCTACACAGGAAATATATTTTTCAATGGAAATATGACATTCATACGATCACATTTGCCCGAATTCTAGCATAAATATTCAACTAAACGTCATGTCTGAAAATATCATATACCACCACAGGTGATGCAGACCTAAAATGACATGCCTAATTGCACCTGAAATCAAGCTTGTTGAAACATCAACACATCAATGACTGGTGAGGTGGAGGATTGCAGAAGCAACCATTGTGAAGAGAAAGTTCACTTCTAGCGCGTGTGTATCTGTGCTTTTGGGCTTTGCATTGTTGTCTCCACAACGTGATGAATAGAATATTGTGCTGAAATTGTTTTGAGTCCATCACACTACCTCTCCCTTAAAACTGCAACAAGAATATTCATAATAATATTTTTCGTTGCTGTTTATTTAAAGGCAGAAAATATTTTTAGTTTGCAGGATTTTTTTTGTTGAAAGAATAATGGTTTGGTTTGGTATGGTTTGTTTTACGATATATGAAACTCAATGGATTATTTTATGCCGACAAAATTTTTAGGATAGATTCGTATGAATAGATTATGCATTATTTGATTTAGATTGGTTTGGTTTATTTTGTTTTACGGCATATCAACCTCAATGGGTTATTTAATGCCGACAAAATTTTTATTGATAGTAGTTTTTTTAAATCTATTTTTGGTAATATTTTTTTCTATTTCTAGTATTTTTATTTATTTCTGGTAATAATTTTCTTTCAAATATATATCTCTGGTAATAACTTTTTTTTAAAAATTATATATAGTCGGTAATATGTTTTACAAAGTATTTTAGTTATTAAAACTTATTATTACATTTTCATAATGTTTTGGCTCTAGTTTGGAAGTTAATTATTTGCCCATAGTTGGGACCCTAGCAGGTGCTACCACCCCGGGTCAGGATGGACCTGGGAGCACCAGCAATCAAGAGATGGTGCCGCGCACCTCCTGAACAGAGGCTTTGCTCTTAGACGTAGTTTATCGTTATACACAGGGTGGTAATAATGTTTTGTGATAAAAATCATACTAATTAACCCATACTAATTGGAGAAAAAGCGGTGGATTCATATATATATATATATATATATATATAAAAAGCATATACTCTGTTTTTTAACTATTTATTAAAGAGTACATTTATCTATTTACAACAACCGGCCTTAATATTCGAGAGATCTTGTTAGAAAAATATGCATCCTTCCCACGTGAATTTATGCTGCTCTCAAGAGTATTTGCGCTTAATTAAATATAACGGACCCAACGAGAATTGGAACTCACCACTCAGATTAACAATTCCGAGCAATAATCCATTAAACCATGCACACATCCAAGATTACAGCACCTGGTATTACCAAACACCCCCCATTAAGATACTGACCACATTCGATGTTGCTTAACTTCAGTGATTGTACGGGAAATGGTGTTTCAACGT
The DNA here is from genome assembly GCA_963932145.1 of Acanthosepion lycidas. Lineage (NCBI taxonomy): Eukaryota > Metazoa > Mollusca > Cephalopoda > Sepiida > Sepiidae > Acanthosepion > Acanthosepion lycidas. Next base: position 83,027,013 of record OZ010583.1, on the reverse strand, counting down.
GACGTTACCGTAAGTCCCATAATACTAATAGCATTTGCCCAGATCCTATAACAGGAATTGATCTCATGTCTTCTGATCTCAATTGCTTGACAGACTTAACATGTTCATTTTTTTTTTTTCGTTTTTATTGGTTAGACGGGCTACATTTGATTTTAAACGATAGGACATTCCCTCTAGATGCAACGCGTTGTGTATTTCTGTTAATGTAGGGAAGGTTATTATAACCGGGTTTGAGACATTTTTTTTTTTTATTAAATTAATTTTGAAGGTTGATGCTTCCAACCGTCGATAGTTATATATGCTGTTTTCTCATGACTTACTGAATAATTATCTTTCGAAAATACCGAGTAAAAAGCTGGAGAGACATTTTGGTCCTGACAGACATTTTTTTTAATATTGATGTCACGTTCACTTATCATTAATATTATACTTGTAACAGTTCCGAAATGCTTTGCTAAAACAGCATAACATTGTTGGCAATCTGATGTAAAAGACTCGAAATGCGTAGATTAATTAAAGTTTTCTCTATTGTTCTATGAAAATAAATGATAAAGAATCCATGATTATTAGCAAAACGATGAGCCGAAAATGATAATTTCAAATTGAAGATAAAAAAAAAATCACACAACAACAATAATTAAAATATCAGCGAAGCGTTTTAAAAGAAGACGGAACTTGCGACACTGAAATCCAAAGTCGTATTGATATAGTTAATGATGCATTCCTAAAGCTAGCAAAATATTTAGGAACAGAAAAATCTTCGTTAGAAACAAAGAAAAATGTACTGAAATGTTGAGTGATATTTTCTCTCCTATACTTCAGTAAATACTGAACAATGTCCTCAAAGATTAACAAGAGACTTGAACGAAAAGAAACGTGGTTCTACTGAAGGTTGCCGTGGATCCCAGAGACCAAATACGCGAGCAACTACGAAGTTTAAGAGAAAATAGAAATAAAAACGAAAAGTATACATAATAACAGGAAGAGACAGTTGAAAATTCGAATGTACGTAATGAGGAAAGAAAGCATTGAAGATATGATATTGACAGGGAAGATAAAAAGCAAGAGAGAAGGGGGAAAAGAACACATAACATATTTAGTGAGCTTGAGTTAATGGATGACGAAACAGGGTTTGTGAGAGAAATAACAAAAAGATAACATCTATTAAGAGCTACAAGGGGACGGAATTTTGGAGAGCCATGACCTATTACGCCCGAGAATAGACACGGCAAATGAATATGGACGATGAAACACCTCTGTGACCAAAATGATATCCCCTTCCATTTTATTATTTTTGTCGTTGTTGTTATCTTTTAGAGATACAATAAAAGATTTAAACTGTACACACGTATATGCAATCTCTATCTATAAAAGGCAGGATGTGTGTGTGTGTGTGTGTGTGTGTGTGTGTGTGTGTGTGTGTGTGTGTGTGTGTGTGTGTGTGAGTAACAATTGCACGGCCGGTATTTTCGACGGATTTTCACCAAAATTTACAGGCGCATGCTCTAACTTATCATTAAGGGCAAGACAGAATTTGCATTTCCCAAATCCCATCGATAGTGGAAATAATCGATGTTTTTCATGCTTCTACGGCAGTTTTCACGTAGTTTGCGGCCATTTTCTATTGGCCAGAGTGAGAGCCAATTGCTGGCTGCGACAAATAGGCAGGAAGATTCTATCGGCCAGCGTGAGATCCAACAGCTGACTGACACGAATGTTAACTAGCATGCTAGCATGCCAAAGAAATCGATAGTTGCATTCGTCACAAGTGGGATAAATTTAGATTCGCTTGCTTAAAATCAACGTTAATTCTGATTCCTCAGAACTTGATTGTGTGTGAAAAAGTATTTATTGTTAACATTTTTTTTTCATTCGGTTTTTCCAGTTACGAGTCCTTTTTTAAAGCTGATCGTTTTGTGTTCATTTTGTTTAGTTCTTTTTTCGTAACAGATTTAATGTTTAGTATAGAGCTTAGAAAAAATTCGCAGTGTGAGATAGGCAAGAAGTAAGGCATGTAGCAACATCAGCACGGCAAAGGGCACTCCTTTAAAGGCAAGGAACGGCAAAAATATTCTAAATCAAGTGATAGCGATTGATGTATGAGTCGTACAATTTTTGAATTATGCATGGGCAACGCCGGGCCATGCAGCTAGTTACGAACAGAAAACGATCATCTATTTTGTGAAACTACTGACGTTTCGAGATAAAAAAAAAATTGGGTGAGATGAATGAATTGCCGTCTAAAATGAAAATAACACTAACATCACACTTTAAGAGATATATTTACAAAAATTCCACATTTTTTTTTTTTTTTACATAGTAAAGAGTAAATTTATTCGATAAAATCACCATGGGCTTCAACCCCAGCCTCTAGGTGATTTCAGAATCTCCTGAAACTCTTCTGGACGGTTTCCTTGTTTAAGTTGGTGAATGTTACCATAATCTTTGCCTCCTGTTCTTCATTGGTGTTAAAAGAAGTTTTGTTGGTCTCTCGCTAAACTCTGCCCTACACATAATAATCAAGGAAGTTTCACTCCTGGGGAGTTAGGTGACCAAATGTAAGGTGTAACTTGGTCGCATTTTTTTTCTGATAAAGATAACTGTGGTTTACTTATGTGACACGGTGCAGAGTCCTGTTGCCATACATAGGGTCTTCCAGCAGATACCCTCGTCTCAGGGCAGCAGTATCACCCGAAGGCACTTGATGTAGGACTACATGTTGAATCTGAATCCCTGTGGAAAGATGAATGAAGTCATAACATCGCCATTACTAGTTATCACTCCAAACTTATTGGTAATCACCATTAGACTCATCCAACTCTTTCCGAATCCTTTGCACTGTCCTCAGATTCACAGCCAAACACTACAAATTCACATTGGAGCTTCCGGCCGTTTCCAAATTTCTGGGTAGGTGAATTGCTTCTTGTAGTTCCTTTTGTCACAGACGGTGTCCAACTGACCTTATTAAACAGTGCTGTCGAGAAAATCCGCAATATTTGCAATATAAAATGGCAACAATTTACCCACCGCATCGTATATCATACATATTACTGAGGTCATTTAAAAAGAATTTTGAAGATGGAAATCCAGCCTTTTTGGTAGTTTTATATCCCTTATAAAGCATGATGTTCAAAGTACATTGAGCACAAATTACTGGGGAAAATGAGCCCCCTTTTAAAAGTAACCCAAAATAATTCCTTTAAAATATTATTAAGGATATTGCTGGATAATATTGGGAGAGAGAAAATTATCAGTCGTAAGGAAATCAGGACTGAAATATTAAAAAATTAATATCGCGACTGAACGGAACGGTGACTTTATATGAACAATGAAAACGACTTCAATAAATCACAAGATCCATTTAAAATAAAGACTAAAAACATGAATTTCTTTGGAAAACAAATTCAAGTTCCCTTCACACTAGGAATACGAACCTAATTGAACGAAAACAAAATGAAACTTGATATTGCCGTTCAAGTGGGCTGAAGAGAGAAAATGAAAATTAAATATATGAAAAATATCTGGACTCTGACAAAAAGTGAAAAGAAATTCTGGATCACGATGGCGAGAGGTGTGTCCATTATTGCAGTGTTGCTTGGAGTGGATTACGATGTTCGTTGTAAAGTACGAGAATCCGAGAAAGATTTGAAAATATTTAGAGACAACACCATAATTACCATTAAGGATGTTGAGGGGAGAATTGTTGTATTGAATAGAATTACTGTTACTTGATATCCGGGGAAAAAAAGAAACCAGTTATATTGGGGAAATTCAGCGTATTGATAATGGTGAAACATTATGGCCATTTTTAATGAAAGTAAAAATTATGTAAAACCGATAGACCAGAAAAAGAAGAAGAAGAAGAAGAAGAAGAAGAAGAAGAAGACCAGAAGAAGAAGAATGTACAGAAAGTTACAAGAAGAAAGTTACAAGAAGAAGAAGAAGAAGAAGAAGAAGAAGAAGAATATAATGGAAGAGCTGGAAGTACAGCAGAAGAAAAGAATATCAAGAGAGAAAAAAGTTGGGAAAGAGGAAAGAGTAAGAGGATGAATATGAAGGAAAGAGAAGTTGAGTAAACAAACGGTAAAAAGGTACATGAAGAAGAAGAAGAAGAAAATACAGAAAGATGGAATGTACAGAAAGTTACAAGAAGAAAGTTACAAGAAGAAGAAGAAGAAGAAGAAGAAGAAGAAGAAGAAGAAGAAAAATATAATCGAGGAGCTGGAATGAGAGTAGAAAAAAGAATATAAAAAAAATGTTGAGAAAGAGGAAAGTGTAAGAGGATGAATATGAAGGAAAGAGAAGTTGAGTAAACAAACGGTAAAAAGGTACATGAAGAAGAAGAAGAAAATACAGAAAGATGCAAGAAGAAGAAGAAAAAGAAGAAGAAAAAGAAGAAGAAAGTACAGAAAGGTGCAAGGAGAATAAAAAGAAGAAGAAAAAGAAGTACAGAAAGGTACAAGAAGAAGGAGAAGAAGAAGAAAAAGAAGAAGAAAAAGTAAGTACAGAAAGGTTCAAGAAGAAGAAGAAGAAGAAGAAGAATTACAGAAAGGTACAAGACGAAGCAGAAGAAGAAGAAGAGGAAGAAGAAAGTACAGAAAGATACAAGAAGAAGACGAAGAAGGAGAAGAAGAAAAAAAGAAGAAGAAACGGTAAAAAGGTGCATGAAGAAGAAGAAGAAGAAGAAGAAAAAGTGGAAGAAAGTACAGAAAGGTAGAAGAAGAAGAAGAAGAAGAAGAAGAAGAAGAAGAAGAAGAAAGTACAGAAAGTTACAATAAGAATCTGAAGAAGAAGAAAAAGTAAAAGAAGAAAGTACAGAAAGCTACAAGAAGAAGAAGAAGAAGTAAGTACAGAAAGGTAGAAGAGGAGAAGAAGAAGAAGAAGAAGAAAGTACAGAAAGGTACATGAAGAAGAAGAAGAAGTAAGTACAGAAAGGTACAAGAAGAAGAAGAAGAAGAAGAAGAAGAAGAAGAAGAACAACAACAACAAGAAGAAGAAGAACAAGAACAAGAACAAGAAGAACAACAAGAAGAAGAATAGGAAGATGATGATGATGAAGCAGGTATGGAGAGAATTGTGAAATAGAAGGAAAGAAGAAAAGTGAACAAAAACAAGTTAATTCGTCGAATGTCAAGTGAATGCATTTGCGTTTCAGAAAATGAACACAAAAATGGATAGGAGCGGCCATTCACTGAGACATGTTCGTATGTTTTTTGTTCAACACTATGGAAAAATGCTATGGGCAAAAAAAGAAACCTTCATTAAAATGAAATTACATTATTTTTGCCATCTTGCCGTAATGTCAAATTTAACGAATTTTAAAGTCTTGATCAATAATAACAATGGCACTCGATGACAAGAAGCTTCATTTTTTCTTTTTCTAAAAGGATAAAATTCTTTATAATTAATTAATGAGTTTATCTACTCTTTAAATAACTTGCGATAGTGCCTGATTTTTTTTTTTATTTTCATAACCAGATCGATTGGCATGTCAGCGATGGAGTCTGAATAGTGCTATTAAGACAACCTGAATTAACTGTTGCTTTTATATTATAGGAAGCTTACAGAGACTGAATGCGTTATAATATAGAAACTATTTGCAAAGAAAAAATAATGCGCTAAAAATGCCCTCTCCTGTAAACACCTGACCTATTCAGTCTGGAGTAATAATCAATAGATTTTTATCTACTATGATCAAACATGTACACTAGATGGCTCCCAGACCAGAAAATTAGGAGAACATGCACTGTTTTTTTTCTAAATGGATATATCGTATTTGATAGCACATAATTTCTCCACCGACATTATTTGCATATAATACTGTTTTTTTTTTTTTAATGTACATGCAAAATATGAAGATATGCAGGTAGCGTAGTAATTATTGCAGCGGAATGGCGTGCTGAGTTCAAAATCGAAACAAGTCAATATGTACTAGACCCCCTTCTCACAAGGGTAAATATGGCACAAGGCCGAATTTTATGTGAGTTTCCGAGCCCGTAGGCTCGGCCCAAAATATTCCCTTTTGAACCCGTATAAACGGGTTCAGGGTCAGTCTAACTCCCTAAACGAGACCCCGCCCTTCGGCAGAGCCTCATCCGTGTTTCTCTCTTCCCGAAGGCAGAGCGCTCGACCATCAAAGCTGAAAAGATTCCAGCTATTCAAAATTGAAATAAGTCTGCTTTGCTTTTTGTACTATTATGCTTGAAAAGGTAGTGTAGTGGATTGGTAAATTGGATTATACTTATTTGCATATGTTAAGTAGAAGAGATACAAAGTGTACCGTAAACTAAGAGAAGGAGGAAGGTGAGTAATGATCAGGTGTCTTAGACAGTTTAAAAACAATAAAAAAATATGGTGTCGCTGATAGGATGTTTAAGTCGTTTGGATAAACCAGAATTTTTCGAAACTTGGATCCGTTGTTTTGCAGCCAAGTTTAGGGCTAAAAATTGCAAGACAACCAAGCAAGATGGAGAGAAACGGAATTAACTGTCCACTTTCTAGCTTCGGCTTTTGTGAAGCTATAACGGAAATTTTGTTATGGCATACCCCCAAATAACTGGAGGATTTGAGTTTCGTCCAAACTTCAGAAATTATAAAAATAAGTTTACGACCTTACCAAAAACTTGTCATAGTGGACAACATCAAATGTGGGTCCATTAAACAGGAAAAAAATATGAACCTTCACAGATTAAGAGACGCTAGCATATCTGCGAATTTGAGAAAATTGGAACCCAAGAATGTAATAGAACAAAACAGTATAAAAAGTATTAAATCCATCTTTTTGCCTCCCAGATATGGATTAAATAACGGAATAAAGTGCCATGTTTGGTAACCTGTCCATTAATAGTACTAATCTGAATTAAGTAGGGTTACTGAATATCTGACAAAATATCTTTGTTATCATATTTATAAAAGTTTTCATAATTGGTCACATGGATTTCTAAATAAGTTGGTCAAGTAATGACAAAAAGTTCTTTTTAATTATTCATATTATTTGTGTGAATTACAAGTAATTTTAATTGGACTTTTGGCACTTGAAAATTAATTTATCCAGCAAAGTAAGAAAGAAAAGGCCACGCAAGACAACATATAACTAAAAGATTGTGAATTGAAGGATATCTATCTATCTCTCTATATATATTAAGAAATGGACAAAGTCCGACAATTTATTTATTAAAGACATTTTTATGTTTAACGTTCTTTTTTTATATAGATACAAGTATTTAAGTAAATGCTCTGTTTATAATAAACAGTATTAAATAACATTTACCGGCCTGAATGTCCGAGAAATTTTCATAGAAAATATTCGTCCTTTGACAGGATTCAAATCTGCATCCTATACGGAACCGTCAATTAACTTGACGTGCCTAACCGCTCGGACACAAAGGATCGTTCGGTTGGCAAGGTCGAATTTATAAGCAGTAAATTCGACCTTGCCAACCGAACGATTCTTTGTGGCCGAATCGGTTAGGCACGTCAAGCTAGATGACGGTTCTGTATAGGATACATGTTCGAAACCTGTCAAAGGATGAATATTTTCTATGAAAATTTCTCGGACATTCAGGCCGGTAAATGTTATTTAATACTGTTTATTTTAATACTGTTAGTTTTATGGATTTCACTTGATTGATTGATTCATTTTCTTCGGCTTATCAACCATCTGCTAATATATTTAAAGTCAGAAAGTATTTTTATATTATGAGAATATTTTTTGAGATAATAATGGTTTAGTTATACAAGTGCCACTAATTAACCCATAGCTTATAAAGATATACCGAACACAAGATTACAAATCTATAAAAAAGTAGTGACTTTGAACTTTGTCTGGGTAGACATTTGTCTGCCAGATCCTCCAGCCACGATCAGCACGCGAAGGCACGGAATAAGCGCTCGTACTAGTATTCAAAACAATACAAAAATAAAAATATATCTTAAACAGTGAAAACACGAAGATTAATTAACAACAGACACCGTAGGAAATGTCTAAGGAAATGGCTGAAAACTATTGGCCCAATTTTTGCAATTTTTTGAAAAAAACAAAGAGAAAAACAAATATATATATATATATATATATATATATATATATATATATATATATATATATATATATATATATATATTGTTTTTCAGTTAGCCGTCCTTTCAGTAAAATAGCTTTTGTTTTCCTTGTCTTGTTCCTTTTTTGTTTTTATGTTAATTTTATTCTTTTACTGTGAATGTTTTACCTATAAAATGTCGCTTGCACCTACCCTCTTTAGCCAGTAGCTCCCTGAAAATCCGTTAGGTGAAACCTTGCTAGGTCGGTTCTAGCTCACTAGGTATTTTAGTTTTTGCTCTACTTAGAGTATAGAGCACTTTTACGTTTTTTCTTACTTTAGTCTCTCCGCAATTTTTTTTTTTTGACTAAGATTTGCGTTGCTCATCAATTATTTTCGACCAACACGGATCTCTTTAGTATTTTCTTTTTTTACTGAATTTTGTGTCCCTGATATCAATTTGTTCAAATATAATATCTCTGTCTCTCTCTCTCTCTCTCTCTCTCTCTATATATATATATATATATATATATATATATATATATATATATATATATATAGCATTGTAATTTAAGGGGAAATTAATATTTGTTTGAAGTCTTACAGTTTACATTTTGCCGTTCATTTTGCCATATCAACTACTCTGGGTTACTTAAGTACAAAATCTAAATAATTTGAACATAATTTTATGGCTTCAACTACAGATAAAATATATTGCTGGTCATGTATTTTCGGTCTTTTTTATATGAAAATGCATTGCTGACATTTTTACTATAAAAATGTATTTTTATACTATCATAGTGTTTTTATTTAGGGGGACTCACTATTAACCAATAACTTGAAGTCTAATAAGTGTTACCACCCCGGGTCAGGTTGGGCCTGAAAATAACAGCAGTTAAAAGGTGGTTCTAGCTTCCTCAAAACCTACAATCTCCCGATCAACGGCCTCACTGATGGATGTAGAGATAACTAGCATAAATTTTATATTAGAGGGCTAATCAATTTGCTTGCGTTAGCCGAGTGCGATCTAAAGCCCGTCGGATCTCTTGTTGCTTTCTCGTTTAAAGGAGGTGCGGAATCTGGGACCCTGTCAGCTAACATATCCTCTTTATTAATCCTTTTAAATGCACAAGTCGTTAGACGTAATTTACATTGTCCGAGTCGATTTAAAATTCAATTCGATACCGTTTGGTTCACTTCGCTGTAATACCGTTGAAAAAGACATGAATGTGCGTCCAGATATGGGTTAAACAGTATAGCAGCTTAGGATCACTTGCCTTGGCGGTAACTAGTTTAGAAAAAAAGGAATTATGGATTGAGATGAAGATTGGTTTGGTTTGTTTTACGGTATACCAACCTCAATGGATTATTTAATGCCGACGAGATTTTTATTGCTGGTATTATCTTAAAAAATATTTTTGGTAATATTTTTTTCCAAAAAATGTATTGCTGGTAATATTTCTTTTTTCAAAAATGTATTGCTTTACATGTCCAAAACTATTCTATGTGGATTCTTATATTTCGACGGAAAAGATGGAAGAATCGTCCATGTTGAAAGCAGAATTTCAAATAATGTTAGTTAATAAATGCAAAAGACAATGTTGTGAATACAAGTCCCCAAAGTAACTGAGAAACAATAGAATTTTAATAAAATGTAGGCATTCCAAAAAATTCTTCCAAACAAAGTAGGCTTGGAAAATTTAATATAAGATATCGTATTGAAAGTAAGAGAAATAAAGGAAACAAGAGACATGTTTATTAGGCATGTTTCAACAAATTAATAGGTGTGGAAAAGTGACCATATCTAACTTTGCGCGATCCTGTGAGAAACAAAGAATTTGAAAAAATGATAAAAGCTACATAGAAATTGATTCTAACAATTAGAAATGATGAGGAAAGTTGGCTTGGAGATACTAAAATAATAAATACTAAAAGGTACATCGAACGTAAGAGAGATGAATGAAAGCGATAAGAAATATATATTTAGCATGTTCCAGACAATGGGAGGATGAAAAATTGCCCCAAAGACAGACGAGTTGTCAAAATGCAAATATCGCTGAAATAAAATAAAAGACAGGAATTTTTTTTATAAATCGATTATCACCGATGTCATAAAAGAACACGGTAAAAAGAGAATGAAGTAAAGATCTTGCGAAGGTAGGAAATAAAAAGAATCCAAGGTTTTCACTACGGGTTCCCTCCTTTTGGGCAAGGGTCGAACAAATCTAAAGCATATTAAATGTAGCACAGCCCTCAATTGCTCTATGATAAGTGACTTCTGATTCGTCCCTTCAGGATACTATCTATTTCAACAACAATAAAAGAGAACTTATTTACTTTTTTTTTCTTTTCATTGTCAAAAGGTGACCCTAAATATGTCATCAGACGTTGATATCACCGTTAGTATGGGTGCCGTACAAGTTGAAATCTCTGGGCCTCGTCCAGCATTCTCGTACCAAATCGAATATATGTAGTTGTCGCCCCCACCCTGGCGCTTAATTTCAAAGGTTCATCTATTTTCCCCGCTCGATAAATCACGCTTTCCTTGTCTCAATATTGGCGCGTCACTTTTTCGTCTACTTGTGTCGATTCCCTCGCTGAGACGTTTATGTTCTGTTCGCATTCATTGTCTTGGCAAATAACTAACGCCACAATTGATTAATGGCGTAATAAGTCTGGACTGTAAGAGAATGTAACTCTTATATTAACCTGTACTCGATATATATATATATATATATATATATATATATATATATATATATATATATATATATATATATATATGAGTGTTTGCGTGTGTCTGTTTGTGAGTGTGTATGTGCGTGTGTGAATAAAATCAGTTATAGCTCAAAATATGTCTGTAAGGAGAATATGAATAAAGAGAAAGGGAAAACCTATCCTATCAAACACGCTTGACACTCTGATGGACTCTGTCAAACCAAATGCAAGGATTTTATATAGCAACAAGTATTTAAACAGAGTAGTAAAAATATAGTTATTTTTCAGATTTTTTACTCGTTCCTAAATTTAAAAATTATGAAAGGCTAACGGCGTATTTAGATTTGACTTCAGAAAGTGCGTCATAGGAGAAAACGCGTCGGCTAAGATAAGGTTTCTATGAAAGAACAATATCAATAAAGACAAAACTTACCTGAGCCGACGTGTTTGGTCATCTGAGATACGTTGTCAACGCAAATGGCTTCATAAGTCCTTTGCGTTTTTATATATATATATATATATATATATATATATATATATATATATATATATATATATATATATATATATATATACTTAGAGAGAGAGATTAGGAAATTAAATAATAAAAAATAAATATAGATTTAACGTTCTTTTACACGGGCACGTATAATATATATTAGGTTGGAGCAAAAATAATGTCGTTTTTTGACGTTCAACTTCAAAAGAAAAACGACATTATTTTTGCACCAACCTAATATATATATATATATATATATATATATATATAATACTGAAAAGTATAATAGTCAGTGTTGGATAAACTAGGAAACGAAAAAAAGTGCTTAACATATATATATATATATATATATATATATATATATATATATATATATATATATATATATATATATATATACACACATAGGTAGATAGATAGATAGATAGATAGATAGATAGATACGAGTTAAGATTTTTGCAACAGTAGATTTTTGAAATATTTTTACATTTAATATATATCTTAAAAATATTAAAATAATATTAAAAATAGAGCGTTAATGATATTATGGAAAGATTACCTAACTTTTAAATATCAATTTTTATCCTTGGTAAAATTTCTTGCCCACATATCAACAAACATTTACTTACATAGTTATTTTAATAATACTATAACATAATAAATTAATTAAAATGAGAATGAAAAATATTAACCAAGATATTACAATTTAATTCTTAAAAATTAGAAAATATTACAATTAATAATATAGCATAACATAACAAGTTCTATATAAACCATAAAAAAACTAATTCAGTTTCGAAGAGAAAAAAAATTACCACCGAAAGACGTAAAAAAATGATATTTTCCTAAACGTACTCATGTAAAAGAAGGTTAAGTTCATGAATACGCGTGTGTACAAACTGGAATAAAAAGGATGCGATACAAAGTGAAAAACTGAAAAAAAGAACCATTTAGCAAGAATGTCGGGATAAAAACTGTTATTTAAAAGTTAAGTAATCTTTATATATATATATATATATATATATATATATATATATATATATATATATATATATATATATATATATGGTACAAAGGTAGATGTAATAAAAATGAATCCGCTCAGAGAATATGCAGCCATCTGGAATATCTTGAGAATTAATTGTGCGTTTTGATGCAACTTTGAAGCAAAATTTGGCTTAAAAATAGTCAGAATGCTTAAAAAAGTGTTAGTCGGTGAACGAGATATCCTGGGAATATGACAGGTGTAACAATGTCTTGTACCACAAGTCGTTCAGTTTCTGCAGTGTGACCCTGGAAACACGTGACCGAGAATTTTCATGAAGCAGAATTAGTCTTCGTCGATTATCCACTACCGGCAGCATTTTGCTTAACTAAATTTACATTCCATCCGCTTGCTGACAGTAAACTTCAGCAGGGGTGCTCTGGTTAAATTATGTAATGGATAAGACCAGACAGTCACCATAAACTTCTGTTGCTGCAATTTCGAATTTATAAAGTGTCTTGGCCTTTAGTCATTATCAAGACATTCAGCTGATTATCTACGATTACAACAAAGGGTCCATTTCTCATCACAAGTGTCTGTTCGATCAATAAATGGATCATCCATATTCCCAGATGCAGCATCGAGGACACTTCAAATGTTGAACTCTTTGACTTCCACTGAGTTCATGTGGAACCCATTTATTGAGATTCTTCACCTTACCAATTCTCTTGAGATAGACATAAATTGTTGAAATGCTGAAACCTATCATCTGTGACATTTCGCTGAGACGTTGACGTCGCTTTTGTTCGACTAGAGGTTTCAGATATTAAATGTCAATTGCAGATGAGCGTCCTCAATCACCATGATCTTTAAGACTCGTATGCCCCACTGTCGAACTTCACATACCAGTGTGGTGCTGTTCGATCACCAATGAATCTTTCTCTCTATGGTCTGTTGATATTGGCCGCAGTTTCGGAATCACTTTTACCAAACTTGAACTCATTCACAAAAAGTAAGCGTAGCTCTCTTCTTTTTCCCTTGTTTCATGTATTAGGTTGGTGCAAAAATAATGACGTAGTAATATCGTTTTTTGACGTATTTTTTAACGTCAAAAAACGACATTATCACGTCATTATTTTTGCACCACCCTAATACAAGTTAAGTGCATGCGAAGTTTTAGATTAAATTCTGAAAACATAATGATATAGAATTAACAAAGACTTTAATCCATAGGTGGATCTTGTTAAGAGATATATTAAACTCTATGGATCATTTAATGCCGAAATCTAAATATATTGATCGCGGCTGTATGGGTCTCACCATTTCACTGTTAAAACGGTTAAATGTAACCGTCTCTTCTTCTCAAACAGCTTTTTCTCCCGCACTTCCCGTCTGTGGAACTCCCTTCCCCTTACTTGCTTTCCCGGTGACTATAATCTTCAAATATTCAAATCAACTACAGATAAAATGTATTATAGGTAATTTTTTAATGCAATCCATCCCAAACAAGTTGTCAGTGCCACTAGCACGCACGGGGTTACAGATGATTAAGAACAAAAGTAAAGGGCCGTGTTTGAGGAAGGGATACAGAGAAGGACTGGGAAAAAGATCAGTGTGTCAGATGTCGATTGACATTGCATTTGAATATTTGAAGATTATAGTCATCGGGGAAGCAAGTAAGGGGAAGGGAGTTCCACAGACGGGAAGTGCGGGAGAAAAAGCTGTTTGAGAAGAAGAGACGGTTACATTTAACCGTTTTGACAGTGAAATGGTGAGACCCAGATGCTAGTCTGTCAGCACGTTTAAATTCATGAAGTCCGGGAACCAGCGACAGTAGCTCGGCTGAACAGTTACCGTGAAAATATGTGTAGAAGAGAAAGAAGGCGTCCGAAGCAAGTCTGCGGGACAGCGATTGTAGACCAGATGTCAGATCAGGACCTAACATCTTGCATATTCGTCTCTGGATTTTGCCAAGGAACTCGAGACGTACAGCGGGAGCACCAGACCAGCAATATCCCATGCAAAGACGGATGGTTGATTTATAGATTTGAAGGATGGACTCAGACGAGAAAAACTTTCTGGCACGACAGAGACAGTAAACTTTCCTTGCGGTAGATGAAGCTATTGACTCAATGTATAAATTTCACTATAAATAGGTATTGTTCGGACCTTCAACACAAATATGAGTTGTATTTTTACTATACTGGTATTTTTACTATAACAATGTATTTTCAACTTTCATAGCGTTCTTTTTTTGTTTAGCAGAATTCACTATATGCCTATAACTGGTACACTAACGGGTGTTACCATCCCGGGTCAGGGTTGATTTGGGAACAACACCACTCAAAAGTTGGTTTCACGCTCCTCATGACCTCAAATCTCCAGATTGGTGGCCTTACTGCCGGGTGGAGTTTATCGTCATACCCAGGACTATGAATCATTAGAGATTATTAATATATTTTTTGAAACGATTATAATATTATGGTTCCCTGTATCGCGTTAGAAAGTTTTTCTCGTCGAGAATCTATAAATCAACCATTCGCCCTTACATGGAATACTGCTGCCATATATGGGAGGTATTTTTGCCGTACCCTGTACTTATGTAAATGCCGGCTCGATAAATACAAATTTATTGCAAACCCAATTGCCGACACGATTAAATTATTTCCCTGAATTACTTCCCAGCAAAACGATGTTTATTTGGTACGGCATGCTTCTTCTTTTACCAATATTTTTTCTCTGAAGCCTCGATTATTTTGTTACAGGTTTCTAACAAAATATTCTCGGCGGAACGAGCTGTCTTATTTTATTAAAAGATAAAAAAAATAGAGTAAAATAATTCACAGCGGTATGACTATCCCAGATGTCACTTGTCACAAAATGTATCAAATATATCTTTGTGTATATGTACGGCTGTGCAAATAGATGCCTAATATTAGGTTGGTGCAAAAATAATGACGTAATAATGTCGTTTTTTGACGTTAAAAAATACGTCAAAAAACGACATTATTACGTCATTATTTTTGCACCAACCTAATATTTGCATAATCACAACAAAAGATAGCTAAAAAAGATCGATCGTTAGAAAATGGTAGTGACAAATCATCGATCCTCACACAAGCACAGAGCCACGTAAACAAAAATATACAAAAAATAAGAGGATAAATCGGATATTAAGTTTTGCAGATTCCGGCTTCTTTATCATTATATGATTATCTAACAAAATGATCGTCCTGGGTATGACGCTAAACTACACCCGGCAGCAAGTCCTCTGATCGGGTGTTTTTTTCCCCCTCTTAATTACTGCTGTTCTCATGTCAAACCTTACCCGAGGTGGTAGCACCTGTTAAGATCACAGTTACGGGCAAATAGTTAACTCTCAGGCTGGGATCAAAAAACGATGAGAGTATAAACAATTTCATAGTAAAAATACAAGCAAGACATTATTATATTAAAAAAATATCAGTAAACGGAAAACAATATTGCCAGCAGTCCATTTTTGTAAAAGAAATTACTAATGGTTCCACTAAAATTAAATGTCGACAGTTTATATGCCGCTAAACAAAGAAACCCTTCATAAAATAAATATCTATCTATCTATCTATCTATATATATATATATATATATATATATATATATATATATATATATATTGCTGCAATCCTAACGTTATAAGATACGCAGATGGCCTTATTTTGTCGAAAAAGAAAAACTACAGATTCTCCTAGACAAGTTAGTAAAGGAAAGCAATGACGTAATCAACCGAGAGTGTCGATTCTGAGACATTTCAAAGTCCTACCAGGATTCATTATTGGCAGCCATTATCTTAGCACTAAAATATATGCAAATGACACAGTGTTGATAGCAGATACGAAAAGGAAACTACAAGAACTCCTACAGGAGATAGTGAAGGAAAGCGGGCACAACGGACTATACATCAATTGAAAGAAGATCGAATGCATGGTTGTTAGCAAAAGGAACCAACTTGTAAATTCCAAATTAGAAATGCCAGAATCAAAAAGTAGAAAAATATAAATATCTGTGAAGTATTTGAACAGAGGACGGAAAGTGTGACACTGAAATCCGAAACCGTATTGGGATCGCATTCTAAGGATGCATTCCAAAACTTAACCAGAGTATAAAAAACTGAAAAAAATCGTTACAAAAAAAGAAAACTATACTGAAATGTTATGTAATATCAATGCTTTTGTACAGCATTGGATGCTTGATAATCCCTTCACAAATGAAGAGGAGACATGAGTCAGCATAAATGTTGTTCGGCAAGAGGATGCTGAGGATACTATGAGCAATGACTAAGTTTTAGAATCAATGGAAAAAAGAAGGGAACATAATGCTTAAAATCAGGTAGAGAGAGTTGAAATTTCTAAGGAACATGATGAAGAAAGAGCACTTGGAAAATTTGATACTCACAAGCCAGATTGAAGGCAAGAAAGATAGATCAAAACAATGCATAACCTACTTAGAGAGCTTGAGCAAAAAATTACGGGATAAGGTAAATAATAAAACAGCAAAATGTATTAAGAGTTACAAAGACAGGAAATGGTGGAGAGTCATGTTCGCCTACGTCCTGAAATAACATGACACATAGAAGAAGAAGAAAAAGAAGAGGAAGAAGTAGAAGAAAAAGAAGAATAAGAGGAAGAAGAAGAAGAGGAAGAAGAAGTAGAAAAAGACGAAGAAGAGGAAGAAGAAGAAGAAGAAGAAGAAGAAGAAGAAGAAGAAGAAGAAGAAATTGTAAGAAAGCAGAACATATAGATGTCAACTACGAATTGGAGAGGTTAATATTAAAGAGAGAATCAATACTTCCCTACTGAATTGCTACGATAAGGAGTTATTGTTATTTACACTGTTTACATTCGGAACATTTTCCTTATCTTTGTTGTTTTTATCACAACAATTCAGCTGTTGAGGCCTCCGCTCATCTTTTGTTTAGACTCGATTTCAGCCCCGTTCACCAACTGCGTTTAGCATGACACCAAATATCGTAGTCCTCTGCAAGTCTACTTAAAACCTATTACAACCTTCCATAACTGATTCTGAAATTAAATGGAAAAAAAAGTTATTAGCAGAGGTTTTCGTGACCAACTGTTAATGCCAACATGGCCTTAGCTTCTTCTGGCGGGCATTGATTTGTTTGTATGAGATCTTTATTAACTTCTTTCAGTTTAGCTACGCCTCTTATTCATTATTATCTGTTTGCCATCGACCAGTAGGTCAGTCTTACTCATATTTTTATGTAGGACTATTAATCGATACACACACACGCTCACTGGAACAGACACAAGCTAGAAATCCAACAAATTTCAGTAAGACTTTCAACAGTAATACTAGATGACGTATTGGATCACTTTGCACGTCATCTTTTGTACACTTTCAAAAGAAAGATAACTGTAGATGGGAAAAAGAATGTAATTTATTTAAAGAAAAATCTTCTTTTTTTTTCTTTTTTACAAATTTTCTGGGTTATTTTGCAATTATTTTTGTCATTTTCCTGATTTGTTTAAATTAAATATTTCATTGTTCACACATCTATCACTTTCTCTCTCTCTCTCTAATATATATATATATATATATATATATATATATATATATATATATATATATATATATATATATATAGTTAGTCGGATTGATGTGAGTTTGTTACCCTGGGTTCATGCTTTTTCGATCGTTAGACGATTACAAAAGCGTAAAACCATGGGTCACAAACTCAGAGCTTTCCAATAAGTAGCGCATATATATATATATATATATATATATATATATATATATATATATATATATATGCATATATACATATATACATATATATATATATATATATATAATTGATATATATATACATATATATATATATATATATATATATATATAGATAGATAGATAGATAGATAGATAGATAGATAGATATAAATATAAATATAAAAGTGATCATAGAAGTCAACATTTAGAGGCGACAGTCTGTTTCATGCTATATGCAATCGTGGCTTTTTATATTTATACACGCTCTATCTCTGATATTGAGCATAAATATAGCACACCTTAAGACTATATTTTTTCATATATATATATATATATATATATATATATATATATATATATATATATATATAGTACACGTAATAAATCCGTTGGTATATAATCAAAGTGAATATTTGTGTTGACTCTGTATCATTTTTGTTCCAATGCTGTCATTGTTAAATATTAATTTTTAAATCTTTAGTTCCGACGCTGAATACAGTCCACCATTTGAGTTGAATAAGGCTGACGCTTTCGACGTTAGTTGAAATAGTCTATACTCATGTGGTAATTTTGGATGTCTCTGTTATGTAATATATATATATATATATATATATATATATATATATATATATAGAGAGAGAGAGAGAGAGAGAGAGAGAGAGAGAGATTTATGTGTGTTAAATTTATATATATTTATATGTATGAGTGTATGTGTTTTATATATATATATATATATATATATATATATATATATATATATATATATATATATATATATATATGTATGTATGTATCCGTGTGTGCGTGTATGTCAGATCGTTGGAGTTTGTATTAAATTATCCATGCCTCGTATGAGCCACGTAATTGTAAAACGGTTCCACACAATTTGACACCACCGAAAATTGCTGCATAAGTACTTTATTTTTATAACTTCAAACGCTATGTTTAATGGATACACGTATTTGAGTAGACGATGCCCAAATACGGTTATCCGCTGAAACTAGCGTTTCACGTAATAAAAATATATCAGTTTAAAAAATAAAATATATTAATTTTATATATATATATATATATATATATATATATATATATATATATATATATATCTTGTAAACTAGTATTTTCTTTTTCCCCAGCACCTCATTTCAGATATTTGCGCCGACCGCTACTCGCCACCTATTGTAAAATAGCTCTTGTATTTCGATCGATGGTTACCCAACTGTGTTAATATTAGTTGTTTAATGTATGTTGCCTTTTCGCAGTGCCAATCACCGTAAGTAAACCGTGGCGGGAACAGCCAAGCAACAGTCACTGGGTCGAACAGTAGAAAACAATCAGTTTGTTCTCTATATATATATTACATTTGCCTAACATGTTTTAAATTTTTCTAAAATGTAAACATAGTGGCTAATAGATAATCAAATGCGTGTATAATATTTTTTTTGTCTTCTGAACGTGAACAATCATGTCTCTCCTTATCTTCCTATCCTTTTTATCTGTTAGAAATGTTTATCTATAAACCAAGTTCACCACTGCCTGTTCCAGCATCCATATACGCAAGCTCGTTAGGCTGGTCAATTGCTACCATACTTTGTCTTATAAGTGTTAAATATTCCAGGTCTTCATTCCTATTTATGTGTCCCAGAAAGTTTTTCTCACTCTTTCTGATTTTATGCATCTGTGACGTCGTCCCCTGGTCGCAGCGCCAACCGTGTCGTTGTATCCCAGTCTACCACGGCACCAACTGTGACTTCCTACTTTAATTCCCAGTCTGCCTACCCACGTTGTGATTTGATCTAGGCAGAGGAAATCAATCAGTCATCGGGGCCGTACTGCAAACCGATTCCAACGGGGGTGATACCACAAAAATACGCATAAAAGGCAATAAAATGAAAACTCAAAAGTTCAATGTATCAAAGAAAAAGATAACAAACTTTATGTCTAGTTGTTCGATACATAGGACTGCATCTATCTCCCGACCCGTTCTATGGATTGTGACACGTCGTTTTCCGCTAGGCAAGTTTTAACACTTCAAGTCGTCTGCTCTTTAAGAAATTGGTGTTTCGGTGGGTCTTTGGACGAAAGTCAAAAGAAAAACTTATTTCGGTGATCTGGAACTAAGTCGCTCTTCAAAATAATTGTTCTTGGTTTGAAGATGTGAGTCCGGAAAATGTGCGTGAATCCTGGTCAGCTATCTGCGAGGCTTGCCTCAACCGGAGACTGACTCTGGGAAATGCTGGGTCTCGACTCATTTCTGCTCGTTGTGGCTTCGTTTATATGGGCGCCGACCAAAACCGGGGTGAGTTTGTCGGCGCTGG
Source organism: Acanthosepion lycidas (assembly GCA_963932145.1). Lineage (NCBI taxonomy): Eukaryota > Metazoa > Mollusca > Cephalopoda > Sepiida > Sepiidae > Acanthosepion > Acanthosepion lycidas. Next base: position 83,006,694 of record OZ010583.1, on the reverse strand, counting down.
GGGGTTCCTCGATAATTCTAAATACATATCCACCTCTCTGGTTAGGAATTTCCACCTTTTTCCATTTTTGGGAACCTTTCCTCACTCCCACCTTCTCATCATACTTCAGAGGGACGTGAACTGCCCTCCCCACATCTTCGTGGCAACCTCTCTTACTCATCCTCCAGATGGGCGGCAACAGCCTCCCTCGTGCATCACGTGTTTACCACTCGACCAATGATGTCTTAGTCGGGCGTGGACGAATCTGCTGTTTTGTTTCAGGAAGAGAAAAAAATATCTTGCTTAAAAAAAAAAAATTATCTCTCCCCTTTTCTTCCCCTTAATGGTTTATCATTTCTCCAGCCGCGAACGGGACAATATGACAATGGCGGTCATAACTCTTGTTCTACACGTGGTTTACGTCAAGTATTTTATCGCTAATTATCAGAATGTGTGGTCTTCTCGACATGGTCTCCAAAAGGAACATCTCCAAAGTTCCAGTCCGTCTGTCGCCTCGAAGAAAGAAAGAAAAACACCCTCATTTTCCCTCAGTACAAATTCCTTATAACAAAATTTTATTATCGCAGGCCAAGGATGCTCGTGGGTGGGTTTTTTAATTTTTCATATCTGTGCAAGTCCTTTTAGTTGTCTGTTTTTCGTCACTTAACGAAATAACATTTTCATTTGAATTTTTCTCTCTTTCTCTGGCCAGCCGGCCTGTAGTTGATAATAAGATGTCTTCCCATACCAATAGTTTGTTTTCATATCCTTAGATAACACAGCAGATGCCAAAACATATCTGATTCTTTCCTTCTTTCCCTTTCTTTTTACTCAGAATTTCCCTGTCATTGTAATGACACTCTTTCCCTTTATCCATTGTCTCTTAGCTGTGTGTGCGTTCTTGCTTATCACTCACGATTCGGTTCTTAGCCTCTCTTTTTCTTCTTTTCTTTCTTTTCCCTTTCTGCCTCGTTAAATGGTGCCACACATCCTTTATATCGTTTCTTATAAGGTTGTAATAGACGCCACTAAAATTTGAAAAGAAAGCGTTGTACAGTGTAACCAAGGTATAAAAGAGTTCTCGGGACCGGAGAAGAAGTCTCTTATATCCGTGTTTCTCTTATATCCGGGTTTGGTTTATTTTATTTAGGTAAGTATGGCTCTAATGTCGGAACAAAAATAAACTCTCTTATATCAGGGTTTCGCTTATATCAGGGTCTCTTATAACCGGGTTACACTGTATGTGACAATCTTCCGAACTAGCCACAATGTTACCCACTAAGTAACCTATTTCAGCATGAAATCCTCATTATCATGAGAGATTCTTCACAGACCTACAAGCAGTAGAAAATTTACGGTAACTAAAAATCTAAAAGTCTACTATTCCTCTTTGCATTTAATACTGCAGCCATATATGATCTAGTGCGCTCGTTGTCCATTCCGAGGTTCATGACAAAATCCACAGACGGATATGAAATGTGATAGGTCCTGACCTGGCATCACAACTTCAGTTCACTTTTTCCCAGAGATGATGTGGCTTCCCTCTGTCTTTTTTACAAATATTTTCAAGAAAATCTTTCTAACGTTCTCTTTTCACTAGTGTCCCAACAGCATGAATTTAAACATGCTACTAGTTTGTCATTGGCCCCACCCTTTTGCTGTCGAAACAGTTAAATGTAATCACCTCTTCTCCTCCAACTGCTTCTTCTCTCGCACTTCCCGTCAGTGGAAATCCCTTCCTCTTACTTGCTTTCCTGATAACTGTAACCTTAAAAAAATTAAATATACTGTCAATCGACATCTGACGTCTTGATCTTGATCCCCATCCTCCTCTTTAAAATGTTCTCACACGCCCCTCTTTTCTAGTACTTTCACTCTCTCTAACCCCTTGTGTACTAGGAGTACTCCAAACTTGCTTGGGGTGAAATGCTTTAAAAAAAGTTGATATAGATGAGTCGTTGTCAGTGAGGATAGACATGCCTATTTCAGCTGTTGGGTTTGGTTGGCTGGTTTTGTTCCGCAGTATGCCACATTCTACAGGTTATTTAATGCCGAAATCTAAATAGTTCGTATCAATTTTATGGCTTCAACTAAATATATTTTGAACGCAACTGTATTCCACTACAAATAAAATATATTGTCAGTAATTTTATTTATATAAAAAATATATTGCTGGTAGTTTAATATCAGAATGTATTTTATAGTGTTTTGTTTCTCTTTCACTATTTACCTAAACCTGGGACCCCCTCCACCCAAAAGGTGCTTCCGCCCGGGTCAGGATGAACCTGGGAACGACAGTAAATAAGAGGTGTTTCCAGGCTTCTCAAACCCTTCAATCTCGTGATCAGAGACTTAGGTTACCGATGTAATTCATCTTCATACCCAGCACTATCAGTTGTGGCTGGGTTAGACTATTTGCCTTGCAATATTTGACACTAATAAGTACCGCAAGTATGATAATCTAATCAAGCGAAAATACCCAAGAAAGCGTGTTATGCAGTAGTAGTATTATTCTTAAAGTGTCTAGCATAAATGCTTCGACTTTGTGACCAGTAGTTTAAGAAATAAGTGGTGAAGGTGATATTTAAGCATTCTTTTGTAAAACACATACTTTTATCTCTCTCGCACACTTTCTCTGTATATATATATATATATATATATATATATATATATATATATATATATATATATATATATATAATATATAAAGAGAGAGAGATAGAAAGAGGAGAACAGATAGAATATTTCTGTAAAAGTCTGATACGAATAAAGGCAAAAGGAAAATTTCGTCCTCTGGGGAACTTTATCAAGGTAAATGATATTTCCTTTTGTAGATTGTCTTTATATATATATATATATATATATATGCATATATATATATATATATATATATATATATATATGCATATGCCTATATATATATATATATATATATATATATATATATATATATATATATGTATGTACACATATATGGGTGTGTGCATATATATATATATATATATATATATATATGTGTGTGTGTGTGTGTGTGTGTAAAATTTCAGATATAACTAAAAAAATTTCTTTAATAGAAGTAGATATGTTTTCTTGTCGTCCCCTTCACAATCTCCCCCACCTAGTCAGGAAGAGAATAGGTGTTTATCGATTGTTTAGTGTTTAGGGGGTGTTTCCTGTTCCTATAAAATATTTTCCTTCTCTTTCACTTCAACCGGTTCCAGGCGTCTTGATGACATTACCAACATACTTGGGTGTGGTGACTATTACTCTTCAAGACTCCACCTCGAGAGGCTCGCAGGCCTTGTACAGTGTGAAAATAATTGCGTGCGTAAGGTGTTACTGCAGCAGGAATTTCGTTTCCGGTCAATATCCCAGTATTCAAGTTGCATAAATAGCTTCTAGCAAAACATTGTTAATTTAATTTTAAAAAACCTGGGCTTGGTTTACTTACAAGTGTTCACAATCAGATGCAACTGGGTAGCTGACGTTCGCCAAACCCTCTACACTAATAAGTGGCGTCACAGATTTTCGACTTATAAGACGCTGGATGTTTTTGTAGATATGTTATAGGAAAAAGGTGCGTCTTATAAACAGCAAAATATGGTGATAAAATATTGTTTGCATGTTCAGTTCATGATGATCCTAAAAAAAAAAAAATTAAATTGTTATATTCCAGCTAAAATTATAGCGCCTATAGCTATCCCGAGAACTTAGTCTCTCCTTTCATACCGGATACGTTTTAACATCTATCTATGACGTCACTGTATTCGAGCAGAATGTGGCTCAGTTACCGCGGACCGAGACGCAGCTGAAGCAAATAAATACTGCGAGGCCCTCGGTCGTGGGAAACGGGACCGGGCGCCTAGGACTATTTATTTCCCCTCTATTTCTCTAAAGACCCCCGAATTTTTATTAGGTTGGTGCAAAAATAATGAAGTAATAATGTCGTTTTCTGACGTTAAAAAATACGTCAAAAAACGGCATTATTACGTCATTATTTTTGCACCAACCTAATACTATTGCACCCCTCATTTCACTAACGAGTAGAGGGCGGTGGTAATCATACCGATGCCACCGCAACTGAAGGTTTCAGGGATTGGGCAATTTTTATACATGGCCCGGGTGTACACGATCGAGTTTCCCACGTCAAACGCGACCTTGTGTCACACCCGACTCTGGTGGGGAGACAAGGATAAATACCTACTTACTATCTCCTTGGGCGTTTATAGCACCAGCAAGGGGCAGTTACACCTACATCTAGATCTCCTATATCAAAAGCTCTTGTTTTTATACCACCCCTAAGAGGATTAACTACATTTCTATTCACCTTTCCTCATAAGTTCTGTTTTACATTACCTACAAATAGACTTTTTTTCCCTAATACATGTCCCTGCTTGCTCACCGTTGCCTAGAGTCATTTGATGCGACTCCTTAAAATAATCAATGTTTACAAACTCAATATTTGAACGAACTGTTCGTGCGGCTTCAGCCATCTTAGATCGCAGATGCGTCTCAACGGATTTCGTTTCCAGCTCATAAAATGATATCTCATGCCGTTTTGGCTTCAGTATAGATTATTGGCATAAGGCCCTATCCACAATGCACCCAGTGAAAAATGAACGTTTTTCCTATTGATTGCGGCTATTAGCACTTCATCGTCTCTAATCTATGTAGAAGATGGCTTACGATATTGGTATTTTATCTAGGAGTGTCTTTATTGTCATGGGTAATTCTGAAATAGCCTTTACTAAATTATCTCCTGGATTTTTAGTGTGCATTATTGAAATGACATTGAAATTGCAAATATCAACGGGCAAATAAATCGATGAAGTAATAGAAAAAAACAACTTTTTTGACAAGAGGTGATAATTTATATTTAAAATATAACGAAACTAAGCCAAAAACTGTTTCATAATATATTCTATGAAAGAAGAAAGAATTAAGTTTAATTAAGTATTTTATTAATTTACTTGCATTCCTTAACGACTACTTTTTAAGTCTTTCCTGTGTGCCACTGAGATGACTTTGTCTGTTAATTGATTTTCATACCTTCAACTTGTTCTTTGTTTCGTTGCAGCTCTCGATTGAAACTTTGTAACAGTTGTTAGCATATTAACGTCAGGGGGATAGCAATATACATATATATATATATATATATATATATATATATATATATATATATATATATATATATATATGTATGTATATTAGGTTGGTGCAAAAGTAATGTCGTTTTCTCACATATGTTCCTATGTGAGAAAACCTAAGGGGGAAAAATGGTACAAAAGAAGAAAAAAAACAAGAATATGTACGTTAGTCGAAAGTAATCGTCTAGCATTCAAGTTCAGAGTCAAAGAAAAAAAAAAAAACAATACGAGTGAGGAAATTAACTAAATAAATAAAGTGCTCGACACGCTAAGTAGAGCAAACGTAAGTTAAATCGAAAGAGCCAGACAACCTACCCAGGTTTCACCTAGGCGGATCTTCAGGGTCAACTAGCCATTAATCCTTGACGATCAGCATAGGTGAAACCGGAGTAGGTTGTCTGGCTCTTTAGTTTCAACTTATACATATATATATATATATATATATATATATATATATATATATATATATATATATATATATATATGTATGTATATTAGGTTGGTGCAAAAGTAATGTCGTTTTCTCACATATGTTCCTATGTGAGAAAACCTAAGGGGGAAAAATGGTACAAAAGAAGAAAAAAAACAAGAATATGTACGTTAGTCGAAAGTAATCGTCTAGCATTCAAGTTCAGAGTCAAAGAAAAAAAAAAAACAATACGAGTGAGGAAATTAACTAAATAAATAAAGTGCTCGACACGCTAAGTAGAGCAAACGTAAGTTAAATCGAAAGAGCCAGACAACCTACCCAGGTTTCACCTAGGCGGATCTTCAGGGTCAACTAGCCATTAATCCTTGACGATCAGCATAGGTGAAACCGGAGTAGGTTGTCTGGCTCTTTAGTTTCAACTTATACATATATATATATATATATATATATATATATATATATATATATATATATATATATATATATATATATATATATATATATATATATATATATATAAACCTAGTGAGCCAGACAAACCTACCCAGGTTTCACCTAAGCGGATGGTCTGGCTGGGTAGGTTTGTCTTGCTCACCAGGTTTATCTAGGTCTTCTCTACGGTTGTATTGAGCTCTTTTGTTAGTTGTTTACTCGTATCGGGTTTTTTTCTTTGGGCTTTGGGCTTCAAACCTGTATCTGTGCGATTTTTTCGACAGACTTTCATGTTTCTAGGTCTTCCTTTTTTTAAAAACCATTTTTTCATTCGAGATTGATTTGATTATTGGCAAATCAAAATTCCAGGGTTTTTCGAAACGAGTATAGTTACCTATATTTGTATATATATATATATATATATATATATATATATATATATATATATATGTGTGTGTGTGTGTGTATATACACATACACACACACACACACTCTCTCGCACACACACATATACACACACACACACACACACACACACATATATATATATATATATATATATATATATATATATATATATATATATATATATATATACTAGAATAAACCCTAAGGAGCCAAGCAAACTTTCCTAGGTTTCACCTAAACGGATCTTCAGTGTTAACTGACCAGTTTACCCTGAAGATCCGTTTAGGTTAAACCTAGTTAGGTTTGCCTGCCTCCTTATGATTTCTTCTAGTTTATCGCTCTACTTAGCGTTTTGAGCACTCGACGTTTTAGTCTTTCTACTCGCTGTTTTTTTTCGTCTTTGGACTAAGGACTTAAAGAACTTGGCAATTGGTTTCGTCTTGTGATGTTTTTAATTCTTTCTTTTTTATTTCCCCTTTTTCCTCGGGTACCGATTTGTCCTGACATATCTGAAAGTTGAGCTCTCCGAGGTTTTCCCAAAGATTACTGCCACTAATCTACATATATATATATATATATATATATATATATATATATATATATATATATATTATTATAATTATTTTTAAAAAAATTATCATTCCATCACGACAGAAATTATTATATTTTGAAAATGGTCATCCATATACAAGTTTTATTTCAATATTAAATCATCTGTTCCCCAGCATGAAAAAAACACTTGCCTGGGAACAGATATCGCAGGGACGATGACGTCATATCTGTTATTGTTTTTTTTTTTTTTTATAGAAAGGATGACTTCAAATCACTGGGATCAAAACACGGTAAAACCGATAGAAAATGTGTGTAGACCGCAATGGAGGATTATGTTGAAAAATAAACCGCAATTTATCACGCTCGATGAGACTATCTTGGTCATTCTAAGAAATTTCAGTCGACCCTTGTATAAGCGTATTACGGTAAAGATCTACAGGAATAGACAGACAGACAGACAGATAGATAGACCATTAGCCATACGTCAGTTTCAAGATGTTCTGCTGTCTACTAGTTGAGCTAAGTAATCTTTGTTGCAGACGACTTTTAGACACATTTGGCTTCCTTCAAAAGCCACGGAGACAAAATGTCGTTTAAACTGCAACGATTTGAGAAACACAGTACATAATATGGCGTGAACAGTAGCTGAACAACTCCAGTAAACTTAAAATCCCCAAACCTCAGTCACGATGACTGAGGCTAGCACAGCCATGGACGGCTTCTTATTTTACTCACATGACTTCGGTCATTCAGTAGAAAGTTTTCAAGAACTTCCAAAAATACTTCACGCTGAAACCTTCTTAGCAGTTTGATATGGCCTCCTTACCAGGCGTTCTTGCCACATGGCCATGAACACAAATAAAGAATACATCGACAAGGATAGATAGATAGATAGATAGATAGATAGATAGATAGATATGAAAGTGACTGAGATAGATAGATAGATAGATAGATAGATAGATAGATAGATAGATAGATAGATATGAAAGTGACTGAGATAGATAGATAGATAGATAGATAGATAGATAGATAGATAGATATGAAAGTGACTGAGAGAGATAGATAGATAGATAGATAGATAGATAGATAGATATGAAAGTGACTGAGATAGATGGATAGATAGATATATAGATAGATAGATAGATAGATATGAAAGTGACTGAGATAGATAGATAGATAGATAGATAGATAGATAGATAGATAGATAGATAGATAGATAGATATGAAAGTGACTGAGATATATAGATAGATATATAGATAGATAGATAGATAGATAGATAGATATGAAAGTGACTGAGATAGATAGATAGATAGATAGATAGATAGATAGATAGATAGATATGAAAGTGACTGAGATAGATAGATAGATATATAGATAGATAGATAGATAGATAGATAGATAGATAGATATATAGATATGAAAGTGACTGAGATAGATAGATAGATAGATATGAAAGTGACTGAGATAGATAGATAGATAGATATGAAAGTGACTGAGATAGATAGATAGATAGATAGATAGATATGAAAGTGACTGAGATAGATAGATAGATAGATAGATAGATATGAAAGTGACTGAGATAGATAGATAGATAGATAGATAGATAGATATGAAAGTGACTGAGATAGATAGATAGATAGATAGATAGATAGATAGATAGATAGATAAGTTCTGCATCTTCTTACCATGTTCCTTCGTCATATTATCGTATTACAGCTCTATATAATTGTTTGTAAACTCCATGTTATTCCAGCCATATACACAAACTTGATAGGTAGCTTATTCTCTGATTTTCTCTTCCATTTTTGATATATCCTGTGGATGGAAAAGTTTTCATACACATCTTATCCGTGCTTCTCACTGAGATTGCCACTACAGTCTGATATGTCAGTAAAGAATATATTGACATAGATAGATAGATATATAGATAGATAGATGATGATTCTTTTCTTCTTCTTCTTCTTCTTCTTCTTCTTCTTCTTCTTCTTCTTCTTCTTCTTCTTCTTCTTCTTCTTCTTCTTTATATCATGTCACTTCTGTACTTTGCCGATTAATGCTTCTCCATAATTCTATATCATTTGTAGCTATTAAAAATTCCATGGTATGCCAATTATTTACACAAGCTCGTTAGGTAGGTTATTAGCTGTTTTTCTATGTGTCTTTCGATATGTCCTCTGAGTGTAAAATTCTACATGACCCCTTTCCTCATAATGCGCGGTAAAAATTTCAACGGTCTCTTTCCGATGTTAAGTATAAGTGTTTTTTTGTTTCTATTTTCTCTGAAACCTCGTCGATGTTTACATATTCAACTCATGGTATTCTTATTATCCTTCTGTAGAACTACATTTCTCTTGCTTCAAGTCTTTTCTATTTTCCTAAATGGTTGGACTAAAAGATACCCTATTAAAAAATCCTTAAATTTTTGCTGTTTTCAAAAAAATAAAAAATAAACTGAAGTCAAACGTAAAGATATTTTCTCATCTCCTTCAATATGAATTAGTCAACGCACAATCTTTCGTCGCCTTTTTGTAATAAACTTTTCTTTTTACGGCTTATTGTTCACTTCTACATCACGATTTTCTTTAAAATACAATTAAACAAAAGTAAACCCTTTATTGCATCTCACCCGATTTATCTAACCCCAATCTCCAATGGCTTACTTTAAAAAAAAATAAACAAAATACAGAAAAAGTGAAAAAATAAGAAAAAAAAAATGAGATAGAAAACCAAAGCATTTCAAAAGTACATAATACAACAGCTGGTGGGATAAAAACAAAAACATGTTCGTATTGCCTTTTTCTTTTCTCGCTTTTTGTGTATTCTTTGTGGGAATGTGACATTGCTGTTAAGTTGGTGTTGTTGAGGAGGCCATTTTTAAAAATGGCTGAGTGGTTGGAAAAGTATTTTTTTAATCGTGACTATGTCGATGTTTGGTCGGTAATTTGTTCCTTATTTGTTTTATGATAGGCGAAAATGAGGTTGCAATTCACGACGAACGGCAAATGGTAAATATTTTAACAAGGGAAAAAGAATTAGGTAAAAAAAAAATATAATAAAATAACGGTTTCTCATTTCTTTGTTTAATTTATTCCGTATCCTACATTTATAACTGCTGATTCAGTCTTTCTTTCTCTTTGTATCTCTCGCACTCTTTCTTACATTCTTTCCATATATCTATCTCCCTCTCAATCTATCTATCCATATATATATATATATATGGTATTTATCAACCCACCCACGGGGATCGAATGTGGCACAAGGCCTTTTTAATGTGGGTATCTCCGAGCCCGTAGACCCAGCCAAAAATAAATAACCATCCAAACCCGCCGAGGCGGGCCAGTTCCGTCAACCTCCCCTAACGAAACCCTACCTTTCGGCGGAGCTTCGTCCGGATTCCTCTCTGCAAGTAGAGAGTTGGACAGACACCCGACCCGGCAGCTCACAAAGCGCAGATACTACACTTTGATCCTAGCCACCGGGCCGAGCGGAATATATATATATATATATATATATATATATATATATATATATATATATATATATATATATATATATATATATATATATCGTCTACATAACGGACATATATTCTAGGCTTAATAATTTTAGCAAATACCTTGTTTTCAACATAGAACATATAATAATTGTAGAAGCGCGGTTCGAGAGCATTTCCCATACTTAATCCATCAGTTTGTGTGTAAATAGTATCATTCTGACTATAAAAAGGAACTCTAAGCGAGCAATAGTTTTCTTAAAATATTGGCTTGGATTGATGGAGGGGGAATTAAATTATTTTTATACACTGAGTTAATGATAATATCAATAGTTTCTGTGACGGGAACATGCAAACTGATGGAGTAAGTATGGAAAACCCTCTCGAATACTGCTTCTCTAATTATTATATGTCCTATGGTGAAACCAAGGTATTTGCTAAAATTATGAAACCTAGAATATATGTTCGTTCTGCAGACGAAATATTTATTTTACCTGATAACAAAAAGAAAACTGAAAATCTGAAAACTACATTACAGCAAAATTCCTTTCTAAATTTTACATATAAACTTAGTGAAAAAATCTCTCTTATATCCGGGTTTCTCTTATATCAGAGTCTCTTATATCCGGGTTACACTGTAGAATACAAATGAAACAATTCAAAATTAACCAGGTTTTCTATTTGTCTAAATCAGACCGTAAATCGTCGTCTCTATCTTCCTTTACTTCCTTTTTTTATTCTTTCTTTTTATAACTTTCTTTATTTGCCTCTCTAAAATCAATCCGACTTCCATGTTATCCAAACAGAATGGACCCATTATTTTCTGAAGAAATGGCCAGGCGTTAAATAAGTGCTAACATTCCTTGTTACCCAAAGTTAATGGTCTGTTATATTCTGAAGTAATGGCCGGGCGTAACATATGTGCTAACTTATTAACTTAATTATTAACGAAGCGAAAAGCTTAATCAACATAGGATGATAAAGATCAGCTCGATAGCATTGGCAAATACTGAGTTGAAGAAGTCAAAAATTGCCTTCTTTTTCGTTTTTGAGTTCGAGCAAAAAATAATGACATGGAATTTTCCTCCCTTTGGTACAGCGATTGAATTGGCATTATGTTTAAACCATGTGTAATGCTTTCTTCTTTCTTTGTTCGTAAAGAATTTTACTAATCTCAAACCAGTTTTTAATTGGAAAGAATTCAATTTTCTTAGATGAAGCATTGTCATTATTATCAATGTTGACCACAAATTTCTCTCAGTGGAGCTCCCTTAGTGTATCGGTTAGGATTTCAGAAACCCGAGTTCAAAGCCCAAGCTTCGTTGATACAATGCCCTTTTGCGTAGGGCAAAGATACGAATCTATCATTTCTACCCCATCCCCCAGCTATGCATTGAATAGTAACTTAAACTTTGCTCTCTGGCTCTACGTCGAAGATAATCGAGAACAACAACTCCGAAATCAACACTTTCGAGAAGGCATCGGAAAATATTAGGTTGGTGCAAAAATAATGACGTAATAATGTCGTTTTTTGACGTTACAAAATACGTAAAAAAACGACATTATTACGTCATTATTTTTGCACCAACCTAATATATATATATTTTCCAAGACGTCACGGACACTGTGGAGAGCCATTATTATCTACGTCATAAATGGATATGATATTTAACACATTCTATTTAATCACTTGCTTTTCACCGACACCCTCACATCGTCATTTTCGCATTGATAATTATTTGTTTGGAATAAGCTACAGAATGTATTGAATGAAAGCAAGAAGGACTAAACGTAAATTGGAAGAATACTGTTGTCAAGGTTTTAGCAAAAGGAACAGCCCAACACTCAAATTGCAGTTTGGTGATACCGGAATAAAACAGGTGCATTAATTTAGATATCTGGGAAACGTATTAACAAAAGGAGCAAAGTTCGACATCAAAGCCGAATGCACGTTAGGATAGCGAAAGATGCCTTCCAAAAGCAGAGCAAAGAAACAGAAAAAACATCTTTAGAAACAAACACTACATGACTGTAGTATCAGTCCTCCCACACGGCGGTTAATGCCGGACAATCTCCTCACAGACGAAGAAAAGGCTTGAAGCAACAGACATATTTTTTCTACAGAACGATGCTCATAATATTAAGCACCAAACATGTGAGCAACGACGAAGTCCTAGAGTCAATAACAACAAAAAAGATACTTATACTTAACATCGGGAAGATACTGTTAAAATATCTGTGGCACATAATGAGAAAGGATGGCTTGGAAAATTTGATACTCACAGGACAGAATGAATGTAAGAGAAACAGATGAAAGCAACGACCAGCATACCTGGCGAGCTTGAGTGAATAGATGCCAGAGCAGGGTGTGTGATATTTGGCAAAAAAGACATTTATTAAGAGCTACAAAAGAAAAAGAGATTGTGGAGAGTGATAATCTCCAGCCTCCCAAATGGACAACACACAGAAAAGAAGGGCCGTCACCCTTAACCAACGAATTATTCCCTAATCTAAATTGAATCGAAATTTTGCGGGCAGATAATGTTTATCTCGATAATTGACAAATTCAGAACATTGGTCATACTGTTAGATTTAGTATTGTACGCAAAGTTGTACCCGTGTAGGTATTTTTTTTAAGCAAATCGCCCCAAGCAAGGCAAGAGTACCACTAGCACATACGGAGAGTGACAGTAAAGATAACAAGGAGTGTTTGCTAACAGGATAAAGGAAAGGAAAGGGATCAAGGTCACGGCGCCAGAAGATGTTGATTGACATTAGCAGAACAATTTCTCGTGAGAAAGAATTCTTTTTCACGTCAAGTTATTAGCCATGATATGCTTCTTGAAGGCTAAAAAGATGTTCACTGTCCTTTCAAGACATGGACGATCAAGGTTCTCCACAACATCCTTTGTGCAGTTCTAAGTCGGGCGTGTCTTTTATCTATCTACCTAAATCCTATGTAGACTATCCGCTGCTTTTCTTTCTGATTTGAAATATAAATATCCTTCTTACTTCTATTTTGTTTAAAACCTCGCCGTTGCTCAGATGTTCAGTCTATGGTATTCTCAGTATCCTTCTGTAGAACAACAATTATCTTGTTTCGAATCTCTTCTTAATAGGTGAAGAAATGTTTCAGCATTTACTGACATATAAGAAGAAAGATTTTGCATAAGAGTTCGATACCCATTTCTTTGTTTCTCACGAAATTTTGTTATATCTTATTCTTTGCTTAGCTTTTGGAAAGGATATTTCCTATTTCAATGCGACTTCGGATTTCGCTGTCACATTTTCCGTCCTCTGCTTAAACACTTCTTAAATATTTACTTTTTAACACTCGCTAGATTTTTATCGCCATTTTATTGTTCGCATCTTGGGTTCTTCTTCCGTCCTGGGTATGACGATAAACAACATCCGCGTCCTGAATATGATGATAAACTACGTCCAACAACAAGACCTCAGATAATGTTTTCGGAAAAATAATGTTGCCAGCTATACGTTTTTGAAACAATAATGTTGCCAGTTATACGTGTTTTGGTAAAAATAATGTTGCCAGCTATGCGTTTTTGAAACAACAATGTTGCCAGCTGTACGTTTTTGAAAAAATAATGTTGCCAGCTATATGTTTAATAGTACTGTATATTTAATATAGGTATATGTATATATATATATACACACATTAAGAAATGGACAAAGTCCGACAATTTATTTATTAAAGACATTTTTTATGTTTAACGTACTTTTTATAGATACAAGTATTTAAGTAAATGCTCTGTTTATAATAAACAGAATTAAATAACACTTACCGGCCTGAATGTCCGAGAAATTTTCATAGAAAATATTCGTCCTTTGACAGGATTCGAACCTGCATCCTATACAGAACCGCCATTTAGCTGGCCGTGCCTAACCGATTCGACCACAAAGGAGCGTTCGGTAGGCAAGGTCGAATTTACTGCTTATAAACTTTAAATTTTGTTTACATTTGATGCGCCATGAGCAGTTATGAATGTACGAGATTCATGTAAGATTGAAGTTTATAAGCAGTAAATTCGACCTTGCCAACCAAACGATCCTTTGTGGCCGAATCGGTTAGGCACGCTCAGCTAAATGGCGGTTCCGTATAGGATGCTGGTTCGAATCCTGTCAAAGGACGAATATTTTCTATGAAAATTTCTCGGACATTCAGGCCGGTAAATGTTATTTAATACTGTTTATTATAAACAGAGCATTTACTTAAATACTTGTATCCATAAAAAGAATGTTTAACATAAAAAATGTCTTTAATAAATATATATATATATATATCTATACAGTGTAACGCGGATATAAGAGTGTTGTCGGGACCGGATAAGAAGTCTCTTATATCCGGGTTTCTCTAATATCCGAGTGTGGTCTATTTTATATACATTAACACAGGTTCTAATTTGAGACCAGAGAATATATCCGGGTTTCTCTTATATCCGGGTCTCTTATATCCGGGTTACACTGTATATATATATATATATATATATATATATATGTGTGTGTGTGTGTGTGTGTGTGTGTGTGTGTATGTATGCATATATATATATATATATATATATATATATATATACCTTAATTTGGCATTGAATGACCCACAGTGGTTGATATGCCATAAAACCCAACCAATCAATCAACATGTGTTCTTCTTTTCAGTGACAAATTACAGATGAACCTTAGTCCTTTCTTCTCTCTTTCCCATACTACCTTCTGTAGGATATCTTGTAATTCTGTCTCTACTATTAATACTATGTTATCTGCATATTGTCTTATAAAACAATAGAACGAATATGAATATTCGGAACAATATATAATAACAAACGTATGCCATTTCTGAAGGGGAAAAATGTTTGTGTATAACACTTGCTACTACATTCGGTGTGCGACAGGACGAATGTTTATAGGTGCGGAAAGTGGGATTGGCAACATGAGTTCAAATTCAGGCCCTAGTCTACTGCATCCCTTTCGTTTTAATGCCTAAGAAAGAAGGCATGCACTGTATCTTTTCCTTCCAGGTATCGGCTAAACAGCGGAAAAGTGTCGTCTTTTTTAAATTTGTATAGCAGCCAGGTTTAGAGAATGACGTAGAGAAGAAAAATGGAAACTGACGCCATTATCTTTCCCTGTCTTGCTAATTCTCAGACTATAAAGAAGAATCACAGAGAGTTTATTGTCTGCGATATGAAGGGACATATCACTAAAAAACATAGAATTCTTACGATTCGTCCATAACGCGTAAAGTTAGATCTAACCATCGGCGATTGGACGCTGACCTATCACAAATCACGATGATCGGGGGTTCACTCAGGGAATCCCAGTGTTTGAAGACAAACATAATCAAAAACCATAAAATCCTCATTGTCTTAAACTATTTCCTATTTGATTCTATTTAGTCTTATTCGAGGTTTCAAGCCAATCTAGTGACTTTCGGTAAAAATTCCAAACCCGTATAACTCGTCAAGACAATGTTTTTGGCAATATTTTATCTATTGGAATTAAATCCAGTAGAAACCCGCTCTGCTTCTTAAAAATCAAGCATGTCTCCTCGATATCCAATTTTAGAAATGGTCTTTTTAACTATTCTTCGAATTTCAAATTTTGACATTACTTTTGCGATATTTCCTCAATCTTTCCGACTAGTTACAGCATATAAGGTGTCATGATATTTCATTATGCAGCAGCGAAAACCAAATATTACATTATCGCCAATCGGGCCCAGAACATTCACCAATCATATTGAATAGATGTCCCCTCAAAGAGGCCCCATTTCTTGAGCGTCTTTTAGACAAGCACAACCCAGACTCCAGGTGGAACACATACATACGCTTCATCTCTAAAGATATTCGAAAAATGGTCGGTTCCTTGTACAACCCCAGTAAATACTTAACTATTTCTCTACCTTTACAATAGCAAAAATTGGACCGAGCTGGAGCTGCATATCTCTCATTTTCCAGTCTCGGTAGTCCAAAAATACTTTGGCGTCCTTGTGGGTGACAAATTATTTCTCACCCAACAACACTTTTTCCCACAAACGTAACGTGGCAAGCCTGTCACTTTTTTTTATCGCTATTTCCATGGAAAATACTCAGACGAAATTCTTCCAATAGTTCTAAGCTTCACGGGTAAGGCCCGTCATGTCACACTCAGTTTAGAGAACCACCTTCATTCTTTTCATATTCCATTGGTGAGATGTGCGTTCCATTCAAGCAGCTTCTTCCCATGAACCGCTGTTCTGTGGAACAAACTCCCAATCTTAACTACAACCTTAACCTGTTCAAGTCTAGGTATAACCGTTGTCTTCCCCAGATATCTGCTTAAAATATGAGACTTAATCTGCAACCCTCTACCTCGAGTGGCTCTCGTGTCTTTTATAGATTAAATATAATTGTATAAAAAAAAAAAAAAAAAAAAAAAAATAGATAACCAGGTTGATCGACACTTCGGAAAATCTTTTTTTCTTAGTCACTTGAAGGAACTTCTCAGCCTTCTAATAATTTTATCGATGAATAATCTTATATAGATACAGGAGTAATATTTAGAACCATCTCCTTTTCAGACTTTTCCTACTGTCTCTTTTCAGGAATAGTTCTTGTATTTTTTTTCCATTATTATTCACCAACTTGCATGTACGGATCATATTTTTCTTGTATTTATAACAGGAGATGACGTGATAACAAAATTCTTGCCGACACAGGTACTGGATAAATCGTATAATTAGTTATTTTTTCTCAAATATCCAATTTCTTCAATCTCGTCTTTGGTCTCTTTGAGACAGTTTCAATGTCTCGGGTATTTTGAGACTGAAACTATTACGATCAATAATTGCTTTAGTTCTCGAACAAGGTATTAGTATATCTTATTTTATGGTCTCTTTTATCTTCGCCCAGTATTCTACCGAAGCGGTCACGCTGACGATCTAACAGAACCATTTCTCTTTGCAACGAAATATTCTGGCCTTCTTGATTGTATACTGAGGTTAAGACCTATATCAAATTCCTTGACTGTTTAACATATTCTTTTCGACGGTTCTGCTGATAATTTTTTTATCTAATTTATTCTCTTTCTTTGAATTATGTTATATGATTTCTCCGTAAGATCATCGAAATTAAGCAACAGTGAACCCGATCAGTATCTAGATGGGTGATCGCTTTGGAATACCATGTTCTACAAGTCTGGTTATGTAGGTGGTGTAATGGATAATGGCTCGGAATTGTTATTCGGAGAGCCGAGTTCCAATCGCCGCTGGGTTCCTTATATTCACTTACGCGAAAACAACCTTGGGAAAGATATATATATATATATATATATATATATACCTCTTCTTCCCCCTGCTATAGGTTAATTAGAAAGACTTGTATAACTAAACTATTGCCATCTGAAAAGAAAATTACAATCCCAAAATATTTTCTGGCTTTAAATAACCAGAAACATGTTGATAGGCCGTTAAAAACAATGAATGAATCAATATTATATGATCAAATAGGTTTTATTCAGATAAACATTATAATTAGTGGGCACATGCGCTCGAGTAGATACACGTTTTTTCTGGGTTTTATTTTATTTATTTATTTTTTAACATCCGTATGGGCATCAACCGGCCTGGGCAATAAAAAAGTCTTATAGAGAATGCGTCTGTCGAAAGGAATCATAACAGCATGTCTTTTGTGTCTTGAAATCAACTTTAAGTTAGGCTAGCATAATTACCACACAACAAGAGACTTCTCAACCATCTTCCTCTTTATGTGCCGTGTCCCCTCAGGTGATCATGGCTCTCCACAACTTTCTCCGCCTTGTCACTCATAATAAATTGTGTCTTTCTGTTATCTCTCCCAAATCCTTTTCCGCCATCGATTTACTCAAGCTCACTAAGTGTGTAATGCGTTGTTTTCCTCTGTCCTTCTTGCCTTCAATCTGTCCTGTGAGTATCAGATTTTCCAATCACTCTTTCCCCATTATGTGCTCTAAAAACCTCAACAGTCACTTCCTGATGTTAATTATAAGTTTATGTTTTTGTATCCATTTTCTCTATTCGCCGTTGTTCCCATTGTATACTCCGCATCCTTCTGTAAACCTACATTTCTGTTGCTTCAAGTCGCTTCTTCATCGTTGAGGAGATTGGCCAGCACTCACTGCTATATAGGATGACAAATATCACATAATAGTTAAGTTCTCTTTTCTTCGTTTCCTGCGAAGTTTTTTCTATTTCTTTATCCTCTGCTTAGTTTTTGGGATGCATCTTTAATTACACATTTAAGATTATTATTTTTACTGCTTTTTTCCGGATATATCACCTAGTCTTAGTTGCTATTGACAACCTTTTACCCCTGCGGTAATCTTCAGGTGTCTGTATTTTCTAGTGAGAAGACTAAAAAGTTAGAATATAGAACGAAAATGAATTATTAAGACATTAAGTAGAAACCGAGTAGAATTTCTTGGGACAAAGAATCGCCGGTTATTGTCAAAATTAAAAAAAAGAAATTTAACAAAAACTAACGTGTAAGTCGGGAGAAAAAACTCCATGAAAAGTAGTCATTTTTAGTGTTCAATGTATAGCTACATTGGCTGGAAATGATTGTTGGCCCAGAATTTAGAGTCTTTACTAAGATGATCATTCAAAACACCACGGATTTGAAGGTGCAATATTTTGAGCTAGTATTGTAGTAAGTAAGTAAAATGATAACACTGATAGTCCGAATATAAATAGTGTAAATAATGATAAATCCTCATTCCAAAGCCTCAAACAGAAATTGCCCTTAGTGTGTTTGCGTAATAAAATTTGAAACCACTAAAAACAAGTTATTATCAATAAAAAATATATCTTAACCTATGGACTGATATTAGGAACTGAATCTTGCCCAATATATTACAAAATATATTAGGTTGGTGCAAAAATAATGACGTAATAATGTCGTTTTTTTTGGCGTATAACGTCAAAAAACGACATTATTACATCATTATTTTTGCACCAACCTAATATAACGAAAATTGTATCGGTTGGTTAAAAGTAATTTACTTGCTAAAACTTTGATTTGCATAACAAAATCTGACAATTTACTTTAAAAGATAAAAGATTATGTGACTTAAACCAAATAAAATCAATAGACTGATAAAAAGACAACAAAAAGAATAAAAGAAAGAAATAAGTTAATACAACTAGTGACGTCACGCGTCGTAAGCCCAATATTAAAGAGTGACATTGATTGGCTAGCTTAGACGAGTAACGTAACAGATCGGCATGTCTCACCAACATTAAGCACTGAGTCGTCCTTTTTACCGCCACGTTGCCTCCAGTTGGAACGTTTAATTCGGTCTCTTTAGAACTTAGAGAGCGACCACACGTCTCCTTACCACCAGATAAGGACAACAGACGAGAAAACAACGAAACTATTCTGGGATATCTTCCCCAAACATGCGTTCCGAAAAGGATGCAATCAAAGAATATCTTCGTCTTCATAGAAGAACGCTTATCCAACAAAATAACTCGAAAACATCCAAAACAATGGCCATCTACTCGTTTCCGAGTCCATTCGTCTTCTAGGGCATCTAGCCAGTCTCCGTTCCGAACACCTTCTCAGGTACATTTGCGTTTGTTCAACAACGGCAGAGCCCACCTCTGGTCTCTACTGAAACTATTCTGAGCGGACATTACTTACAGTTTCTGGGAGAGAGAACGCATTCTCTGGTATGACCAACAGTTAGAACAAGGAAAGTAAATTCAAATCCTCGGTCACGATGACTTGTGACTTCGTGCTAACACAACCATCGGCGACTTACAAATATTTTCGTCTAATCAATTTCAGTCACAGAGCATCCGTCAACGCGAGGCTTTCAGGCACATTGCAACAACGGCGAAGGTTGGAATCGGCACTCCAAGGCAATTACATTCTGACCTGACATCCCTGATAAGTCAACAAAGCTGTGATTCAAATTCGAGTCTTGTGGTATAGGAAGCGACTAAGTTATGAGCCTATTAAATTATTATTACTATTATTATTATTATTCATAATAATAACAATTATAGTAATAATTTGTTAGTAAAATAGGCAAACAAGTTATGGTGATATTTAAGCGTAACTTAGATGTAGATACAAACATTTGGGGCACTCAGTGAATATCGAGCTCACGATTCAGTCGTCACTGATTTAATGAGAGAAGTTTGTAGTCATTACTCCACCTTGTGGTGTTCTGAAGTAGACAGCTTTTGGGTAGAAATATAGTGTACTGTTTATGTTATAATTACCTCTACATAGAAAAAAAACAACATTGCAGCGCCATAAGAAAGAAAGAAAAAAAGAAAGAATAAGAAAAAAAGAAAGAAAGAAAGAAATATTGCGTAAGAAAAAATACCTAGCTGTAAAAAAGAGTCAGTGAATGACAAATTAAACTTTTACTGAACAGAAAGGATTAAAACTCTCAAAAAAAAAAAAAGTCTCGTTTGATCAACAATACGTCAATTCAAAACCAACGTATAGTGCAGTGGCTCGTTTTGTAACAACGACTGTACTTGCAAGGGGAAATGAAGTACAAATCATGCCAATCGTTTGCTCTATATTTTATACGACCCGAGCTGGCTTTCAGCATCGCTTCGGAACCCAAAACAAGAGTCAATAGGTAGCATTTATCAAAGGCTGACATACTGGTGTCGCCTATGGCAATGCTTATTGGCGTCGCTTGTCCGAATTGTAATTCTTACTGCCTTTACCGAAAGAACGGACTGCGCTTTGAAGAAAATGTTATTCACCGGGTTCGCTAGAGTCCAGAGTTTTTATTCTTTATCAGATTCAGGAAGTCGTTTATTTAACGTGAGTCACCCTTTATTCATTTATTCGTTCTTTCTTTTTATCTTTTCCTGTTCATTTTCTTTGATTACATTTGCCCGTTATCTTCTTCTTCAGGATCTCATTCGTCTTTAGATTTTCAATCATCAAAGAAATCATCCATTTCCCTTTCATCCTTTAAATAACTAGAAATCATTTTTCATTCACCCTTATTTCTTGTATAAGCAGAAAATTGGTTGTTTTTTCTTCTTCTTCTTCTTCTTCTTCTTCTTCTCGTTCTACTTTCTGTCTTTCTGTCTGACGTAATTTTGTCTTTATTGATGACAATATAATTTATTTCTTCTTCAAATTTTTCTATTTTTTAGTCGTTTCTTCGGTGTGTCATTAGCACTTTTATTTCAGTAATTTATCAACATATTTAAAAAAAAAATTCTTTGTTTACCTTTACGAAGATTTTTATTTTAAGCAACTGTTTTTTTTCTTTTATTCTTCCCTTCTTTCTTTCCTCTTTGTCTTTTTCCTGATGTTTGATATTTTTCCGTGATATCTTCGTTTTTTAGTAATTTTTTTTTTTGTCATACATCCGTCCATTCGCATTTTTCTTTGTCTTTTCTTTTTTGCATCTCTTTTTACTTCCTTTTCTATAGACATTTTCTTCATTTCTGTCTCCTTCATTATTTATTTCATTATACTTCATTCTTTCATCGTTCATCCTTTCACTCCTGCTTTCTTTCTTCCTATATATCTATCTTCTTTCTTCATTCACTCTTTTCTCAATTTTCATGCCATTTTGTTTTTCCCATTCTTTCTAGTTCTTTCTAGTTCTTTCTTTCTTTCTTTCTATTTCTTTCTTTCTTTTTTCTTTCTTCATTCGTTCTTTGTATTAGGTTGGTGCAAAAATAATGACGTAATATTGTCGTTTTTTGACGTTGCGTCAAAAAACGACATTATTACGTCATTATTTTTGCACCAACCTAATACTTCCTATTTTTTACTTAGACACTTTCTGCTTTCCTTCATTTCTGTTTTCTTCATTATTTATTTCATTATTCTTCATTCTTTCAACATTTCATTCCCGCTTTCTTTTTTCTATATCCATTTTCTTTCTTCATTCTTTCTTTTATCAATTTTCACGCCGTTTTGTCTCTTCCTTTTCTTCCTTTTCTTTCTTTCTTTCTTTCTTTCTTTCTTTCTTTCTTTCTTTCTTTTTACTTCCACTCTCCTTGCATTCATTTCTTCATTCTGTCTTCATACAATGGCTGTTTGCATGTTCGACCTAAATCTTTGACACGGCATGTTCAAAATGTATTCGCCACCTAGAAAACTAGCTCAACCTCTGCATCTTGGTGCGTATTCGCGTAAGTATCAACTCTGTCTTACGGCTGGTGTCATTTTGTGTTTTTATTCCTTACAATAATGCTCACACCGTAAAAGGCCAGAAGGACGGTCGAGGTAGAAGGTTACTCAGTAACAATCACATATAAGAGGTTATTTGTGGAAGATAACGGTTAAGTCTATGTTAAGATTGTAGTAAGAATCCTCTTGGGAATCGGTTCCACAAAGTTCCTGGGAACAATGCGTTCGATTTGAACTTATATTAGGTTGGTGCAAAAATAATGACGTATTAATGTCGTTTTTTGACGTATTTTTAACGTCAAAAAAACGACATTAGTGCGTCATTATTTTTGCACCAACCTAATATCTCACTCTTATAATACAAAGGGAATGATCGTGGTTCGCTACAATGTACGCGTTAGGGGTGGTGTTGGAACATCGAACAACGCTATATACAGTGTAACCCGGATAAAAAAAAGGACCGGATATAAGAGAAACCCGGATATAAGAGAGATCTTCTCTGGTTCTAAATTAGAGCCATACTTACCTAAACAAAATAGACCAAACCCGGATATAAGAGAAACCCGGATATAAGATACTTCCCGACAACTCTCTTATATCCGGGTTACACTGTATATTGTTTATCCCATTCTGTTGCCATTGCAAGAAGAAGAAGAATGGCTGCTGTTCTATCAGAACAATGCCTACCTAGTTTATGCCCTTAACCATCAACATTTTCCGTTGTGTATTCACCAACATTCATTACCGGCACCGTTGATAGACTTGTAACCTATTGAAAATTTATGGAACATGACGAGGCGATACTGGACACACTCAGTTAGCCAACCAACAACAATTGGTGCAAGTTTGCAACAAATACAAGAGGCTATCTGTACGATGCTGA
The DNA here is from genome assembly GCA_963932145.1 of Acanthosepion lycidas. Classification (NCBI taxonomy): domain Eukaryota; kingdom Metazoa; phylum Mollusca; class Cephalopoda; order Sepiida; family Sepiidae; genus Acanthosepion; species Acanthosepion lycidas. The sequence goes on along the minus strand of OZ010583.1, from coordinate 82,983,217 downwards.
ACATATGGAAGTTCATATCTGTGTTAATCCATAAGTTGAATCCACAGTATATTTATATGGGGCAAGGGTATTGTTGACAATTTTTTTTTAACCTGCGTATGAAAAATCAATATATGCCATCATCTATTCTTAGCAATCGATTAAATCATTTGTTGTAAGGTTTTTTGGAAAATAAATCAGATAATGTAATAAGAGATATGTTAATAAACATTTTTGAAAAAAAAAAAAAGAATCGGTGTTTCAATAAATGGGAGTTTGGGAATTAAGTGAAAGAAATAAATTAAATGAAGTTAAATGTCCATCAACGATATTAAGTCAAATTTTTTAAGAAAACTAAAAATGTTTCTATGAAGACTTAGCAATGCGATGATATTAATGGATTTCCATCAATGACCAACAAACAGATGAAAATAAATAAAATTATATCTTAAAATAATGTCTAATCTTCAAATATTACCTTAAAATGCAATAGAAAATCTTTCAATAGTGTTAATTTCCCGAATCATTTTTTTCTTAATAACCGCAGTGTGTCCCTATCGAGTCAGTGGGTGTTTGACAAAATCTTAAAAAAAGTAACAAGTGGGAAGACGCTTATTCAACACCCAAGATTACATCTCTCACTCTTGCGCCTTCCTCAATATATATTAGGTTCGTGCAAAAATAATGACGTAATAATGTCGTTTTTTGACGTTACGTCAAAAAACGACATTATTACGTCATTATTTTTGCACCAACGTAATATATATATATATATGGAGGAAGGCCGACAATTATTTTGAGACATTTGTATGTTTAACATTATTTTTATAGATACAATTATTTATGCAAATGTTCTGTTTATAATAAACAGTATTAAACAACATTTACCGCCCTGAATGTACGAGAAATTTTCATAGAAAATATTCGTTCTCTGACAGGATTCGAACCTGTATCCTATAAGGAACCGTCATATAGCTTGACGTGCCATTTAACCGATTCGGTTGGCATGGTCGAATTTACTGCTTATAAACTTGAATCATTCATGGATCTCTCACGTACATTCATATCTGCTCATGGCGTATCAAATTTAAACAAATGACGTCATACATTATGAAATGGACAAAGTCCGACAAGTATTTTAAGACATTTTTATGTTTATACATTCTTTTTATAGATGGTATTTATCAATCCACCCAGGGGGATCGAATGTGGCACAAGGCCTTTTTAATGTGGGTATCTCCGATCCCGTCGGCCCAGTCAAAAATAAATAACCATCGAAACCCCCCCGAGGGGGGCCAGTTCCGACAACCTCCCCCAACGAAACCCTACCCTTCGGCGGAGCTTCGTCAGGGTTCCTCCCTGCAAGCAGAGAGTTCGACAGACACCCGATCTGGCAGCTCACAAAGCACAGATACTACACTTTGATCCTAGCCACCGAGTTCGAGAGTTTGGATGTTTATTTATTTTTGGCTGGGTCTACGGGCTCGGAGATACCCACTTTAAAAAGGCCTTGTGCCACATTCAATCCTCGTGGGTGGATTGATAAATACCATTTAAAAAAAGCATACCCGCTCGGCCCGGTGGCTAGGATCAAAGTGTAGTATCTGCGCTTTGTGAGCTGACGAGTCGGGTGTCTGTCGAACTCTCTGCTTGCAGAGAGGACCCCGGACGAAGCTCTGCCGAAGGGTAGGGTTTCGTTGGAGGAGGTTGACGGAACTGGCCCGCCTTGGCGAGTTTGGATGGTTATTTTTTTTTGGCTGGTCTACGGGCTCGGAGATACCCACATTAAAAATTCATTGTGACACATTCAATCCTCGTGGGTGGATAGATAAATACCATCTATAAAATGAATACCCGCTCGGCCCGGTGGCTAGGATCAAAGTGTATTATCTGCGCTTTGTGAGCTGACGGGTCGGGTGTCTGTCGAACTCTCTGCTTGCAGAGAGGAACCCGGCCGAAGCTCTGCCGAAGCTCTGCCGAAGCTCTGCCGAAGGGTAGGGTTTCGTTGGGGGAGGTTGACGGAACTGGCCCACCTTGGCGAGTTTGGATGGTTATTTATTTTTGGCTGGGCCTACGGGCTCGGAGATACCCACATTAAAAAGGCCTTGTGCCACATTCAATCCTCGTGGGTGGATAGATAAATACCATCTATAAAATGAATACCCGGTCGGCCCGGTGGCTAGGATCAAAGTGTATTATCTGCGCTTTGTGACCTCCCGGGTCGGTGTCTGTCGAACTCTCTGCTGTCTTAATATGTATATGTGTGTTTGTGCGTGTGTGTCTGAGCTTGCGTGCGTGTGTGTGTGTGTGTGTGTGTGTGTGTGTGTGTGTGTTTTTGTGTGTGTGTGTTTGTAATATGCAAAACCCTCCCCGGTTAACCAAGACTACACAACACAGTGGCTGATCGAGGAAAATCGTTTTGATCTCAGACCTGCCTTATCCTATGTTGTGATTTAAGTTTGATCCAAAGCAGGCCAAGATTGAATCGTCGAAGTTATCTTCGTGTTGGGCCGGTCTAAGCAGGGCAAAGACTTATAGGGGAAAAAATCACACTCACAAAAACAATGCAAATGTTGCATTTTATCAACAATTAAGATACTCGCTGTAAATAACGATTCTTATTGTCTAACCTCAAGAAAGGCTTACTATTCTCTGCCTGGTGTTTTCTGAAAAGAAAGCTGAGAGCCCTAAATAGATGACTTCATTACTTATGAATATCATCATTAAAAAAATATTCATGCCATGAAAAAAGTATAATTCTAACATCATATGCCTCGTCTTAATGAAATGAAACCTTCAAGCCTAATAACTTTATTTTCTTTTCCTTGGCATGGCGATAAAATAAATCGGCTTCTATTCAAGAAATTGGAGGCTTTGATAAATGTAGAACTACTGTTGTTCTCAGGTTCCCTCTGACCCGGGATCCCTGTTAGCCTCCCAGCTATGGGCAAATAATATATCCCCAACCAATGGAAAGTATAAAATTACATTTTTCATAGTAAAATGACCAACAAATCTTATTTATAGCAAAATAACCAGCAATGCATTTTATAGCTGAATTACCAACCATAAATTTTATATGAAAATGGCCGACAATACATTTTATCTGGAGGTGAAGGCATGTAATTACGTCAAAATTTTCAGATTTCGGAATTAAATAATCCATAAAGGTTGATATATCGCTAAACAAAACCAAATAAACAAAATACTTTATTTTGTCGGTTTTTATTTTGCTGAGTGACATTTTACATCGACAACATTTCTGGTCAAGAAAGATAGCCATCTTTGGTGTATTGCAGGATTAACACGATTGACTTGTTAAAAATATAGGTTTACTATGACAGATTTTTTTTCCAATCCAGTGTGGACGCTACGCATCATATTGCATGAAGTATTTTTATCGATGTTGGGATCTGATTACGTTTTGAATTTTCGTTATCATGAAATAATCATTTATCACCTTGTCAAAAAATCCAGTAACGAAAACAGAGCTTTTTACTCATTATTGATATTTTGAAAATAATTGTTTGATTGATTTTGTTTAGCGGCAAGACGACCTCTATGGGTTATTTAATGCTGAAATCGGAATATATTGTATACAATTTTACTTTATTTTTTTCTTGGAGACAATAATAGCTTGGGTGTACAAATTTTACTCATTACCCGAGAGATGATTGAGAAGAGGTGGATTTATAGCTTCATCAAGGGTATTTTCGCCTAAGGAAATATTACGAATCCGACGGGAGATGAAACTCACCCCTGCAGTTAAACATTTCCAGCCATTATCGATTACACCACATGCACATCCAAGTTAACAGCAGCTGGTATTCTTAAGCGGTCACCCATCTAAGTACTGACCAGGCTCGAAGTTGCCTATATTCGGTGATTGTACGAGAAAATGTTTCAGCATGCTGTTGCCGTAAGCCATTAAAATAGTTAAATTTTTAATAGATTTTTTTTTTTATTTTTTATGACGGATAGTCTATGCTAGTGTGAAAAAATTCTGCTTGGATGCCAGTCTAAATTTCTGATAAGTGTGGATACTTAAAACTTTTCAACTTTTTTTACTAAATGCTTAACTAAAACAAGGCGTAAGAGCCCCTCGAGATAAAGGCGTACTGAATGAGATTTCTTTTCAGGTGTCAACCAGAAGTGAGTTCAAATTATGACAATATGTAGGACAGATAACGGTTAGCCCTCAACATTAATGGATTATGATTGTTGTATTCGTAGAAGAATCATCTTATGAGACTGTTCCATGAAGTAGCGGCCCTTGAGAAGAAGTTCTTTGAACACTATTTACATTTTTCGGAATATTGTCCTCATCTCTATCGCCATGTTTATTAAAACGTTTCGGCCGTTGTACGCTCCGGCCTTCTTCAGGTGTTTGGAATGTCGTACTGAAGCTCACTGGGGTAGACTAGTTCCACGTGCTATGATTTTTAATGGAAGTCAGTTATCAGTTATTTCCTGTTCATTCCCATCTCCAAGTTCTCCCCTACCTTAACCGGGTATTGAACTCACACACTTTGAGTTCTGTCACTGAATCTAACTAAGGCCTTTATCCACTGTGCCATGCGTCCTCAAAGAGAACTTCGAGACGGAAATTAACAGGAGATAACTGACTTCCATTAAAAAACATGGCACTTGGAACTAGAACTGTCTACCCCAGTGAGCGAAATAAAGGGTTCAGTTCGACATTCCAACCACACGAAAAAAGCTGGATCATACAAGGGCCGAAACGTTGTAATAAATATGGCGACAAATATGAGAACAATAGTACGAATAATGTAAATAGTGTACATAATACCTCATCTCAGAAATATAGACAGATACCGAAGTTCTTTGAATGTAACATCTTTTTTATCAATGGAATACGAAGGGAATGTGGATATGATTTGGCAGGTATAAGTTGTAAATGTCTGAGCTGAGGGAACCAGAGATTTTAGCTCATCAGCTCAATTTGCATGAACATAGCAATAGATTAGAGATAGGCTTTCGACGTTGTGTCAGTGAGAGAGAAAGATCTTGTAGGCTGGAAAATTATTCATTGCTAACAAGGCCGCGTAAAATCTTTTGGACCGGGGCAAGTCCGATAAAACATGATTGGACAGGTCCATCCTAGATAGAGGAGAAATACTCCATTTTTGATCTGATCTGACCTTTGACTTTCCTGTAAACAAAAGTCATGTCTATGTTTGTGACTCTAAGATCGGCCCTATGTATTAATTAATTGTGTATTTTAGTCTATGTGACTGAAGTAGAAAATGTAATAATCTGATAACTCCGTGTAACAATATATCGAATTCTTTGTCTTTAAAAAGAAACTATGATTTCCTCATAGCTTCTGACGGCAAAGCAAAGGAAATGACTGTTATTTCTTTCAAATTTTGATTTTGTGAACTTGATATCGATGTTTTGTAATTAACTTATTTTCTATTACATTCTCCATAGTTCGGCGCTAAGGGGAAGTTTCTAGAAAGCTATAGAAGTTGGCTCTAATCTAGGTAAATTCAAGGAGAACATGCGGAAATGTTCAGAGGAGAAAGATGAGAGCGTCTACCAAGATACACTGGACTTTGAACGAAACTATAAAGGATTGTATACCGAAAACATGACTGAAGACTATATTGGAAAAGTAATCCACAGTATAAGCGTAAATCACGAAAATCTACTCATTTCTAAATTGTTTCGTGATCTCTCGTGTGTAATCCTAAAATAAATCAATGCTATGTTTGAATTATATCATTTTGTTCCTAATTTGCGTGAATGACAATGTTCACACTAGACAGTTTTCCCAGTGGGAAATTATATTATTCAGGTTACGAATGCAATGTTTGAAGAAAATACTTTACATTTATCATACTTTCTAAGCGAAAACAAATAGGAAATCATAGTTGATACCCAAGAACAAAAATCTTGTTATTCGCTGTAAGTGTTGATATGCTGTTAAAGGAACTAATGTAAGCTAGAATAATCCCATTGAGTGCCTTCAGTTCCATGAAATTTTTCATAGTGTTGGTGTGTATTGGTTAAAAGTTGCTATATTTATAGGTTACGATACAGCGTTTATGGTAAGAGACATTTTGGAAACAGGAATCAACAGTTTTTCAGTTTCAACTCTCATTGATGGACTTGGTTTGAAGATGACCGCGGAAGAGGGAAACTGACAATAACCATGCATTGCTGATTTGATGGTTGCGTTATCTACAAACATTCCTGGAAAAAATCAAGAACCCAAACTTATGTCTCCTCTTTAGACCATGTCGTCAAACAGTCTACGATAAGGACGAATCTGGGTTTCATTTGGAGACCTTTTGCACCAGGTGTCTGTATTCGGTTCATAAAAGCATTCGTGCGTGTGGTCTGGATGTTCGATTCTAAAATTTGAATTCCTTGACGCTCATATGTCTTAGATTACGGGTGAGTCCATCATAAATATATAACTATTGTATGAAAGAAAGTGTGTTGGTATAGTTGCAGAGTCTTATTGGGATCCGTCTGTGATTAATATTGCTAATTCTCTGGTCAGTCAATTAAGGGGCCTTGCGTGATACACGCTTAGGCGATCATGTATCTTTAGATACATGATTGACCAGGCAGATTGTTTCCCGCAGTAGGTTGTTGTTTGTTTCTGCGGTAGACCAGTTGCCATCCAAGGCTATAGAACCCAGACTGTCCTGATATTTACTCAAAGCTTGGTGGAGAAGAAGACAAAGATTCAAATCTTTTCAAAAGTATTTTTAATTCCTCGTTTATTTCGTCGTGGTGTCCAAATTTTTATGTTTTTGTTTTTTTTTTGTCCTCGATTAAGCTCTAAAGAACGATATCCGGTCAGCCATTTTTTTTTTTTATTCTGTTACATTTTTCGATTCGCCGCTTGACGGTGAGGATTTATTTCTTTGGCTCATCCTTTCCCACTCTGCAATTTGTTTTTAATATGTATGTATATATATATATGTTAAAAATGTCTGGATTTAAAGCTGTAATTCTTTTGATCTTTTCAGCAGTTCAGTCTGACACCGTAAAAAGTTAATGGTGTTTAAAACTGTGAAAGGGATTTTTTATGACTTGACAATATGAACATCTGCACTAATTTGCATTCCCATGAATTTATCGCCATGGTTGCAGAGATTACTGACATTTGGAGAAAAAGAGATAATTTACAGGAACATCAAGCGATATAGAAAACCGTTTAGTAAATGCTAACACACTAATGTACGAAACTAAATTGACTTCTATCCAAGAGGAAATTTTTAAAATCTTTTGTGATTTTATAGTGAATATTTGTTTGCTTTTTCCTAAAATTACGATGTCCGCTAACAGTTATTTTCAGCAGTTGGAACGTTTAAATAGAGTTTTACAGGAAGAAAAACCCAGACTGATCAAATTGCACAGGTATGTTACTCTGACTTGTTGGTCCATACAGCAAAGGTTACTGCTAAAATGATTAAAGTTACCGGGTGTGACAAAAAAAAAAACCTTCACACCTTCCTTACTCTCCATGTCTTGCACAATATGTTTGCCACTAATTTCCAAGTTTATAAAACGACCTTAAAAACCATGAAGTGGAACCAACTCTCTAAATATGGACGTCGTGCTTACTCTTCGCATTGCCATCACTTCCGGATTTTACAAAGCCATGGATAGAAAATCTCATCAAAAGTCTTTTTCAACAAACCAAAATTGTCTGTGGTGGTTCAAGTATTGGAGTTCTTGAATCGATACGGGTTATTTTAGCGTTGTGGCATTTTCGTTGAATGTAGTAGACGTCACCCTGGTCCAGTATGTCGGTTATGCTTACACTAGGTTGATATATGTGAATTTGTTATTCACGGTGTTTGTTGAAGCTGAGATTAATACTGGGGTGAGGAGGTTAAAAAACGACAAAAGCATGCGAAAAGGAATTAACGTATAATTATTTCGGGCGATTGGACATAGAAGAGCAAACACATTAAATTATGCATCCCCAAAACAGTAGATATACAATGATAGCCATCACCTAATAATGAAATTCAGATCTGGTCTGTGGTTCTCTATGAGGACCGCTGACTGACTTACCCGCTACCGGAGAAAAGAGGATATTAGAACTTGGGACCCACTGTGCCTCATTTTTATAGTGAGCGTTATGATGCAATTTCTTGAGTGGGTGATTATGCCGACTTACGATTGTGGCGTACTCCACTTTCGGTTCTGTTTAACTTATACAGTATCTGTCTATATTTTCGAGATGAGGTATTATGTACACTATTATATTGTTCGGACTATCATCTTTGTCTTTAGTATCTGTCTATATTTCTGAGATGAGGTATTACGTACACAATTTACATTGTTCGAACCATCATCCTCATCTTTGTTGACATATCACAACGTTTCTGCCGTTGTCCGCTCCGGCCTTCTTCAGACGGTTGGAATGTCGAACTGAACCCTTTATTTCGCTCATTGGAGTAGACTGTTCAAGTTCCGCGTGCCAAGTCTAATGGATCAGTTATCAGTTATCTCCTGTTAATTCCCCTCTCAAAGTTCTCCGCCGCCTTAACCAGGTATTGAATTCATACTATTTGGGTCCTGTCACTGGATCTAACTAACACCTTTATCCACCGTAGCATGTGTTTTGGGGGACACATGGCACATTGGATAAAGGCGTTAGTTAGATCTAGACGTTCAAGCATTTTTAGAAGTAAGGCTTTAAAAAGCGTACTATCATTTAACGGATATTATTTATGTTAGTGAATACATTCTTGTTAAATATGAATTTTAAAAATATATTTCTGACCTTAAATTTGATTGTTATTCATCTTTCATTAGAGAGAAACAATAACTTTATTTATAATAGATGTTTCGAGTCGACTACCTACCTACCTACACACACACAACGCAACACAACACACTACAGTAGTCGGGGTCATTCTAAAATCCACGGTCCTTTCATTAGCTATAAAGTATGTTTATCACCAAGGCTACATACGTTTTTGAGTTAAGAGTTTTCCGCCTAATAGACGAGTTGCTACTCAAGGATGTCCAGTCTACCCTACTATTTACTAATAGAGTTTTCTTTTGTTTTTGTTCTTTTAGCGTTAACCATAATTCAGACTGTTTAAGGCTTTAGGACCTGTCTGTTCTACTATTTACCAGTAGCTGAAATGGTTGAGGAAGAGATGGTCTCATAACTTTTCCAAGGGTATTTGCACCTGAGTGAATATAACAAACAAGACTGGAATTCAAATTCCTCAATGTGACCCGCCATCAATTACTCCGCCTACAAATGAAGAATTTTAAGAGAGAAAATTACCTTATTTTGTAGTCCGGCCGCTGATCGGCAAATTGGTGGTCTTGAGGAGCGTGGAGCATCCTTTTAATTGCTATATATCTTAGGTCCTCTACGACCCGAGATGGAAATACCTGCTAAGGTCCCAACTATGGTTTAATAGTGAAACCATCAAATAAAAACAAAACACTACGAAAGTAAAAAAAAAAAAAAAACTACATGTTTATAGTAAAACGACCAGTAATACATTTTATTATAGTATAATACATTTTATTATAGAATAATACATTTTATTATAGAATAATACATTTTATTATAGAATAATACATTTTATAGCAAAATTGACAACAATAAATTGTGTCTGTAGTTGAAGGCATTTGCGTTCAAAATATTTAGATTTTGGAACCAATAAAAATTGATACGCCGTTAAACAAAATCAAAATAATTTATTCAGACATTATTCTGTCGGGCTTTATTTTCCTGGGTAAGATTTTTCATCGGCACTTCTATTCAAGCTCATCATCTTGAGTTGTTAAAAATATAGGCTTACGACGATGTTTTTTATTTTTTTTCCAAAACCCAGTACACAAAGTACATAACATGCATCATATTGCATGAAACTTTGTTGTCAAAATTAGGATCTGATGACATTTTGTTCTCTGTTAAAATAAAATAAACATTTATCATCTCGTTTCACAATCAAGTAACAAAAACAGGTTTTCATTCATTACTGATATTTTGAAATTTGTTGGGTTTGTTCAGCGTCAAACCAAAGTCTATAGGTTATTTAATGCCAAAATCTAAATATTTTATATTCAGTTTTATTTATTCTTCTTCGGAGATAATAATTGTTTAGTGATAAAAGTCTTACGACTTAACCCATGGCTGAGTGGAGAAAAGGTAGATTCATACCCTTTCCCAATGGTATACGCGCGTTAGCTTATATAACGAATCTAGCGTGGACTACGATTAACAATTCTGAGCCATAAAACCAACCGCACACCCAATTTTACAGTAGCTGGTATTCGCAAAGCGATCACCTCTCTTGGATCGACGTTGCTTAATTTTTGCAATCATACGGGAACCGTTGTTTCAACGTGGTGTGCCCGCACACCAGCTATATTTAAAACATTACACAAATTTCTCGAAAAAATACAGATATCTTTCACCATGCCTGACAGTTTAGCGATCTATTAAGTGTAGTTTAGATCTGGAACAAGGTCGAAAGCATGGAACAGCCTGTGTGGATCAAAATCGCTACACAGTCGTAATTGATCTAGCGGGGATAAGCTTGTTAATCATTACACCTTGCCGGAATTCCCTCTTGCCTGGTATCTTAGCTACGTCCACAGTTAGATCAAGGGAATTAATCTTCTTTTTTCTAGTTCAGTATACGTATACACACACACACACACACACACACACTCGCACACCTATATATGAGTGCGTGCGTCTGTGTGTGTGGGGGGGTATGTTCACGAGCGTCCGCGAGATTTCGCGGAAGGCGCAGAAGAGTGAATAAGCGGAAACGCTATATATTGGACGTACGGCTGCAATCACGGGTCTTAAATGTCAGCTTCCGCTTTTTATTTGAGTTTATATTTACATCCGGGTCACTGCGCACTGCGCCATCGACGACGTCTGCTTCTTTCAAACGCTTGAAATTCTTCCCTTTAGTTTTCTTTCTCGTTATTTTATTTTTTTACTTCCTTTTCATTTTTTTCTTCCATTTACTGCTTTTACTTCTTTATTTCCCATTTTCTCTGTAGAGTTCCACTCTTTTTTTTTTTTTTTTAATAATTTTATATCGTTCTCTATTCATTTATTTTCTTCTTTCTTCGTTTTGTTTTCTTTCTTAAAATATACGAAGAAAAAGTCCTTCCAATTGTAAATTTTCCTCCCCACTGGATCAATTTACTTCTCATTTCTTTGTTATTTTTATATAATAATTTTTTTTGTAAAAAATTAATTTTATTGATTTAAACTTTTAAATGTTTACTTTTTTAACTATCTTCTGCTTTCTCCATTTTGATTTAGTTTTAATTTATATTCCGTTTTTTATTGGTGTTATAGATCCAACTTTTTGGTTGATTGAGTGATTGATTCGTATTTTACAGCTTTGCAGGTTATTTAAAGATTTGATTTCCTAGATTGTAAGATTTTCTGGAGATAGTAATAATTTAATTATACAAGTCTTACTAATTACACCATAGCCGGAGCGAGAAGAGATGGATTCATGTCTTTCCCAATGCGAGGAATTGTATAAAACGAATTCATCAGAAATTGGAACTCTGCTCTCATATTAACTGATATATCCCGTAAGGGGATATATTTCAATGAAGTAGCTAAGTAGTTTTGACTACTATAACCAAGTAGATTACGGTAGCAGTAATCGACTTGTACGCGTTGTAATCACAGGTAAGAAGTGTAGATCAATTGCATAGTCCAATGGGCGTCGTTATAGACTTAGCTCTCAGACTAAGCCTCTTGACTCTCCTACACGTCCGTCGGTATTTATCACGGACACCAGCCAATCATATTCCAGTGAGGGGCAACACAGGTGTATGCATATTCCATTGTATCAGTAACAATTCCGAGCCATTATCCATTACACCAGCCGCACAAACGAACATAGAACACCTGCTATTCCCAAGCGGTGACGCGTCTAGGTATCTTCGGTGATCGTACGGGAACAGATGTTTCAACCTAATACGGCCGTAATATGCAAAGCGCACGATCACATATAGTGCACATAAGCAAAGAGCAGTAATGAAATTAAGCAAAATGGAATAAAACACGTGGTGGTTCAAAGCAAAGGGTAGCAACACACGTAGACAGCCTAAGCTGAAAGTAGTCATCCATAAGCAAAGAGTAATCACATAAGAAGAAAACCTAAGCAAAATGTAGTGAACGTAAGCAAAGAGTAGCAATACATGTAAATAATCTAAGCAAAGGGCAGTAACACATGTAGAGACCCTGAGCAAAGTGTAGCAGTACATGTAAATAATCTAAGCAAAGGGCAGTAACACATGTAGAGACCCTGAGCAAAGTGTAGCAATACATGTAAATAATCTAAGCAAAGGGCAGTAACACATGTAGAGACCCTGAGCAAAGTGTAGCAATACATGTAAATAATCTAAGCAAAGTGCAGTAACACATGTAGAGACCCTGAGCAAAGTGTAGCAATACATGTAAATAATCTAAGCAAAGGGCAGTAACAAATGTAGAGACCCTGAGCAAAGTGTAATCATCCATGTAGAGTGACTAAACAGTGAGTAGTCACGCAAGTAGAGAGCCTAAGCAAAGAGGAGTAACATATGTAGAGAGTACAAGCAAAGAGTATTCGCACATGTAGAAAGAGAATAAGCAAAGAGTAGTAACAAATTTAGAAAGCCTAAGCAAATAGTACGAACACATGTAGAGATCCTAAGTAATGAAGAGTCACACATGTTGATAGTCTAAGCAAAGAGTAGTGACATATTTCCAGAACCTAAGCAAAATGTAGTGAAACGTAATGAGTCTGAGCCAAAAATGTCACACCTGTAGAGAGCCTAAGTAAAATGTAGTACCACATGGAAGGGAACATAAGCAAATGGTTATAATGTCAAGAGGTTAAGCCATGAATAATCCCCCATATAGAGAGTCTAAGTAAAAGCAATCACAAAAGTAGACTAAGGAAAGTGTAATAACAGATGTAAAGAATCTAAACAGCTGTCACTCACGCGTATGTAGTGAGTATAAGCAAAGATTAGTCACATATTTAGTAAGCATAATAAAGAATCGTAACACATGTAGAGAGTATAAGCAAAGAATAGTTACACATGTAGAGAGCCTTAGTACTGTAGTACATATGTAGAAAAAAGTAAAAAAAAAATACTAGTAATACATGTAGAAATCCTAATCCAAAAACAACAACAGATCCAGAGAGCCTAAAAATACGCGTAGCGAGTTAAGCAAAGAACAGTAACACATGTAGATAGCCCAAGAAACGTGTAGTCACCCATGCACAAAACCTAAGCAAATAATAATACCACATGTGTAAATATTAGGTTGGTGCAAAAATAATGTCGTTTTCTCACATATGTTACTATATGAGAAAACGACATCATTTTTGCACCACCCTAATAGTCTAAGCTAAGTGTAGTACACATAGAGAATCTAACCATTGTTGTACACATGTAGAGAGCCTAAGCAAAGATTACTAGCACATGTAGTGAACCTAACTGCAAAATAAATAAATGTGTACGTCTTCTTTAGCTTTTATTCATACGGACGTCGATGTAAAGGCGACTTCAAAATGGTATTACATTCCAATATTACACTCGATATTACCCGGCGATGGGGAGGATATTTCTGTCATCGAAATGACAGACATGTTCCTTCTGTAATTTGCGAAAAATAATTAGATCCAAAACTAATTGTGTACACCAACATTTTTTTTCTCTTTGAAATGTCCTTTACAGATTCTTAATTAATTAAATAAAAGATTTATTTTTTTTACAATAATGAATTTATCAGCTTTGTCACGAAATGATTGATGAATTTATATGCGCGATGGGAAAAGAAACAGATTTAATAAATAAGAAAGAGAGAAAAAACAGATACATCAAACAATTACACAGACTTTATAAAATTATAGGCAACGAACAAACATTCTTATGGCAGCTCTAACAATAACAGTGTGAATTCAGTATTCAAACAAATCCATTGATAAAAAAGCTAAATATTTTTAAAATGAGAGCCGTTTACTTTTATTTTGTTCAGAACAAATGCTCGCAGCCGTTTTTAAGTGAATTTCAAAGAAAATATTTATATTTTTATGTATCAACATCGCGTCCGCTGGGTGGGTCGAATGTCCAGAATCTATCTGAACCGACTCAGATCCTGTTTGGCGATTTCGCCAGCGGCTAGAGGCTACGTCGAGGCCCAAAACGATGCTTCAAGGATCAGTTGAAAACATTCGTGACACAAGCCAACATCGACCCTCTGACCTGCGAAACCGTTGCGGCAAATCTGCCTTCCTGTCTTAGGACCATCCGAGGAGGGGCCGTGGCTTTCGAATGCAACCGCCAACATGAAGATCTGCGAGGTGCAATCAAGAGGGACCAGCTGCGTCCAACACCCACACTCCTCGGTGACTTTTGCTGACGACTCATTAGGAGTAGGCACGGCCTACACAGTCATCGCCGTCACAGCCACCAGAAGGGATACAGGGAATAACGAGAAAGGATGACGATCCCAATGCTTGGATGCGAGCGGGTGCCGGATATGTAGGTGCTCTTTTATTTCCTTAGGAGTTACTGTCTTTAAATTTCGAGCGGTGACGGATCGGTCTGCGATATTTTGTGGTGCATGTGTGCCCAAATATTTATGTTATTTTTTACTGTTATTGTTGGAGATGCAATATCCCAGGAGTTATGAGATTTCATAGGCAGCATTATTTCTTATGTAGAGCGCATTTAGAGGGGAGTCCTTGTTGGCAATAATTAAGTTAGATATTTTAAGTTATACCCTAGTTAGTCATTATTTAATTGTTCATTTTTATGTTTTTAATATTTCAAAGATCTCCAATCTCATCAACACACACACACAAACGCACACACACACATACACTCACACACATATATATATATATATATATATATATATATATATATATATATATATATATATATATATATATATATATATATAATCATTTGTGTGTGTCAGTATATGCGTATTTTGGCGGTGAAAAAAGGTAGAAGGACGCACATATATACACGGAGAGACAGATTATAAATTGCACTTTTGTTAATAAATTCATCAGACTACAATAAATATGCGCAGACAGGAACTGGAAAAACGTTCAGATAGATAGATAGATAGATAGATAGATAGATAGATAGATAGAAAATCAATTGACTGATATATATATATATATATATATATATATATATATATATATATATATAGATAGATAGATAGATAGAAATACGCGCAGGCATAGATAGATATATAGATTGAAATTCAGTCAAAACGAAATAAAAGGAGAGACTGATAGATAGATAGACAGATAAATAGATAGGTAGATAAACAAAATTATAATGGAGGGAAATATTGAGAGATGTGAACATAACGAGACAGAAAGATGTGAATATTGCGAGATAGAGAGAATGATAGATTTTAATGAAATGAAATGGATAGGGATAAGAATATATATATATATATATATATATATATATATATATATATATATATATATGTATATATATATATATATATATATATATATATATATATATATATATATGTATATATGATAAGAAGAAGTCGGAGATATTAATTATCCATTTCGATTATAATTTATTTCGTGAACACCAAAGTATTCAACTCTGCAGACCGAAGTCTCCTCCGTAAATCCTCAGTTTTCGCGAAATAAATTAAAATCGAAACTAATAATCAGTATAATGCTCTCTGGTCTACACTGACCTATCCTTGGAATTATCCCGTCCATTCACAAACTGGTAATATATATATATATATATATATATATATATATATATATATATATATAAGGCAGGATGTGTGTGTGTGTTTAACGAATACACAACCGCAATTTCCGACGGATTTGCACCAAAATTTACATGCCCATGCTCCAAGTTAGCAGAAAGGCCAAAAGCGACTTTTCATTTCCCAACACTCATCGATAGTGGAAATAATCGATTTTTTTATGCTTCTACGGCAGTTTTCATGTAGCTTGCGGTCATTTTCTACTTGCCAGAATGAGAACTTACAGCTGGATGCCACGAATAGGCAGGAAGATTCCATTGCCCAGCGTGAGAGCCAACAGCTGACTGGCACGAATGTTAACTAGCATGCAAAAAAATCGATAGCTGCATTTGTCACAAGAGGGAAAATTTTTAATCTGCATTGCACTTTAATCCAATTTGCTCATTCACTTGCTTAAATTCAACGTTGATTCTGATTCCGCAGAACTGGGTTTGATTTGAAAAATTATTTGTCGTTAACATTCTTTTTTCATTCAGTTTTTCCTGTTACGAGTCCTTTTTTAAAGCTGATCGTTTTGTGTTCATTTTGTTTAATTATTTTTTCGTAACAGATTGAATGTTTAGTGTAGAGCTTCGAAAAATTCGCAGTATGAGATAGGCAAGAAGTAAGGCATGTAGCAACATCAACACGGCAAAGGGCACAACTTTAAAGGCAAGGAAGGGCAAAAATATTTTAAGTCAAGTGATAGCGATTGCTCTATGAGTCGTACGAATTTTTAATCAACCACGGGCAACCCCGGGCCATGCTACTAATATATATATATATATATATATATATATATATATATATATATATATTTGCATAGATACAGAGATAGAGAAAATGTGTGTAATTACATAGACAAACCATATATGAACCGATTGCTATTTTTATATTCAACAATAACATATATATATATATATATATATATATATATATATATATATATATATATGAACCTACATAGAATAACTCAGTTACATACATACAGTAATAGATAGATAGATAGATAGATAGATAGATAGATAGATAGATATGAACATGAATGATTCCTTCAAACAAACATTTGCACTTTATTTAACGACAGAAAATTATTTAGATTTTTTGTTTGAGAAAGTAATTGCTGAGTGATTAAAATTTTAATAATTCTCGAATAGCTTGTTGAATAATAGTTGAATTCCTATCTTTTGCAATGATATTCGCGTAACGAACTCAATATGAATTGGAACTGGACGATACGAGCTCTAATTCCGAGACATTATCCTTAACATCACTCGCCATTCAAACGTACAGCAACTGGAAATCCGAAACGGTATCTCATCGAGGTACTAATCACGCACAACGTTACTTACTTATTGTTTCAACGTGATGTCTGCGTAATGCCTGATATGAACAATGTGTGACAGATATTGGAGAGATAGATATAAACATAGATAGATAGATAGATAGATAGATAGATAGATATGAACCCATTGGTACTGGTAGATAGATAGATAATGTGTGGAATTAGACAGATAGGCATATATGAACGGACTTACATCATATTGAACAACAAAATGCACTTATATACATACATACATACATATATGTGAGTCTGCGTGTGTGTGTATGCGCGCGTGTGTGTGAACGAACATTGAATAACTAAGTCACATAAATGCAGTAATAGATAGATAGATAGATAGATTACAGACAAACTTAGATACATTGATTACAGACAAAGTAAGATAGATAGATGGATAGATTGCAGATTAAGATAGATAGAAAAAACATAGATAGCAAACTAAGATAGATAGATAGATAGATAGATAGATAGATAGATAGATTTCAGACAAACTTAGATACATTGATTACAGACAAAGTAAGATAGATGGATAGATTGCAGATTAAGATAGATAGAAAAAACAGATAGATAGCAGACTAAGATAGATAGATAGATAGATCTGCATTAAATGATGAACAATACAAGACATCGAGTTGACATTTATGCAGCGACAAACGTGACATTAATATTACCTTTATCTTCTTCCTCTTTTCTGAGGCATTGAGACAAAGGTGACATTCTGAATCCCCTTTAATTGGCAAAACACAACGTGCCATATTTTCTGGAGAGTGCTACTGTAAAGGTCGCCAACCTCGTCGACGGGCAAGAATTAACGTGGAAATGAAGATGCAACAAAGAAGGCCACATGCAAATACTATTAGCAAAAAGAATTCTAGAACAGGGAATTTTGAAAAGGACATGAGGTAAAAAGAAGACAGCGAATTTTAGTCAACATAAGAAGATAATGTCACCAGCATCGATTAATCTGTCGAATTACTGCAGATTTTAGAAATAGTGACGCATACACATTCCTCTTCCGAAATCTTTACGGCTATGTGTTCACGTATATCCTTCCCTGCGTTGATATACATACGTATTTCCGTTCCAGCTACGAAATGTTCACCTATATCCTTCCCTGCTGCGAAGCGTTCACACTTATTCTTTCCTGCGACGAGGTCTTCATGTATATCATTTCCTGCGACGATGTACTCATTTATATCCTTTACTGTGACGTAGCGTGTTGCCGTATATATTATCCTGCAGAGATCTATCCACGTATATCCTTTCTATCGGCTAAGTGTTAGCGGATACTCCAGCCATGATGAAGTGGTCGTGCATATATTTTCCTATAATAAGTTTATCTCTTTCCTTACCAACAACGAAATATTCACTTTTAACTTTTCTAGCGATGAAGCGTTCATGTATGCATTTTCCGGCGGCTATGTGTTTATGCATATCCTTTCATATTACGAAAGGTTAATTATATCCTTTCCTGCGACGAAGTGTGTTCACGTATACAATTTCCTGCGACTATGACATTGCGCTTATAGTTTCTTTCCACGATACGTTTACTTGTATCCATTCTTGCTACGATGTAGAAGAGCGAAAGAAAAACCTTTACGAATGGCTGCGATCTGACTGCCTAGAAAAAAAGGTGGTCATACCAAACGCTATCTATTGAGGTCAGGTGCCGCGGACTTCTCGAACGGTCAATTGTTTCCTTCCTTTTGAAGGTGGGCATCACTTGCCGGTACCTGATGAGTGCTAAAATCATCTTCAGAGGCTCAAAAGGCATGTATTTAGATCTGGTCAAGAACTAAATTAAATAAAATTAATAAAAACCAGGCTGGTACCACAGTGCTACTTCCGACGTCAATTACATCTGTTTACCTTTCAGTATACGTCATTGATAACGGTCGCTTTGAGCTCATTGTTTTTCGTTTAACGTTCAAAAGCAAACGGTTTTAATAGAACGTTGAAAATCTTGATTTTTCTTTTTTCTGTGCTTTGTCCTTTCAGTGCGTAGACGATCATGACTTTCCATTTCCCC
>OZ010583.1:82944068-82954068 GCA_963932145.1 Acanthosepion lycidas | reverse complement strand
AGAAAGAAAGAAAGAGAGAAAATAACCAAGACAAAAATAAAAGAAAAAAGAAAAAAAAGGAAGGCAGAAATAAATAAATAAAGATTGAAAGAAAGAGAGAAAGAAAGAAAGAAAAATCCAAAAAGAAAGAAAGAAAGAAGAAAGAACGAAAGAAAGAAAGAAAGAAAGAAAGAAAGAGAGAAAATAACCAAGACAAAAATAAAAGAAAAAAGAAAAAAAATGAAGGCAGAAATAAATAAATAAAGATTGAAAGAAAGAGAGAAAGAAAGAAAGAAAAATCCAAAAAGAAAGAAAGAAAGAAAGAAAGAAGAAAGAACGAAAGAAAGAAAGAAAGAAAGAAAGAAAGGGAGAAAATAACCAAGGCAAAAATAAAAGAAAAAAGAAAAAAAAGGAAGGCAGAAATAAATAAAGATTGAAAGAAAGTGAGAAAGAAAGAAAGAAAATCCAAAAAGAAAGAAAGAAAGAAAGAAAGAAGAAAGAACGAAAGAAAGAAAGAAAGAGAGAAAATAACCAAGACAAAAATAAAAGAAAAAAGAAAAAAAAGGAAGGCAGAAATAAATAAAGATTGAAAGAAAGAGAGAAAGAAAGAAAGAAAAATCCAAAAAGAAAGAAAGAAAGAAAGAAAGAAGAAAGAACGAAAGAAAGAAAGAAAGAAAGAAAGAGAGAAAATAACCAAGACAAAAATAAAAGAAAAAAGAAAAAAAAGGAAGGCAGAAATAAATAAATAAAGATTGAAAGAAAGAGAGAAAGAAAGAAAGAAAAATCCAAAAAGAAAGAAAGAAAGAAAGAAAGAAGAAAGAACGAAAGAAAGAAAGAAAGAAAGAAAGAAAGAGAGAAAATAACCAAGACAAAAATAAAAGAAAAAAGAAAAAAAGGAAGGCAGAAATAAATAAATAAAGATTGAAAGAAAGAGAGAAAGAAAGAAAGAAAAATCCAAAAAGAAATAAAGAAAGAAAGAAAGAAGAAAGAACGAAAGAAAGAAAGAAAGAAAGAAAGAGAGAAAATAACCAAGACAAAAATAAAAGAAAAAAGAAAAAAAAGGAAGGCAGAAATAAATAAATAAAGATTGAAAGAAAGAGAGAAAGAAAGAAAGAAAAATCCAAAAAGAAAGAAAGAAAGAAAGAAAGAAGAAAGAACGAAAGAAAGAAAGAAAGAAAGAAAGAGAGAAAATAACCAAGACAAAAATAAAAGAAAAAAGAAAAAAAAAGGAAGGCAGAAATAAATAAATAAAGATTGAAAGAAAGAGAGAAAGAAAGAAAGAAAAATCCAAAAAGAAAGAAAGGAAGAAAGAAAGAAGAAAGAACGAAAGAAAGAAAGAAAGAAAGAAAGAGAGAAAATAACCAAGACAAAAATAAAAGAAAAAAGAAAAAAAAGTAAGGCAGAAATAAATAAAGATTGAAAGAAAGACAGAAAGAAAGAAAGAAAAATCCAAAAAGAAAGAAAGAAAGAAAGAAGAATGAACGAAAGAAAGAAAGAAAGAAAGAAAGAAAGAGAGAAAATAACCAAGACAAAAATAAAAGAAAAAAGAAAAAAAAGGAAGGCAGAAATAAATAAATAAAGATTGAAAGAAAGAGAGAAAGAAAGAAAGAAAAATCCAAAAAGAAAGAAAGAAAGAAAGAAAGAAGAAAGAACGAAAGAAAGAAAGAAAGAGAGAAAATAACCAAGACAAAAATAAAAGAAAAAAGAAAAAAAAGGAAGGCAGAAATAAATAAATAAAGATTGAAAGAAAGAGAGAAAGAAAGAAAGAAAAATCCAAAAAGAAAGAAAGAAAGAAAGAAAGAAGAAAGAACGAAAGAAAGAAAAAAAGAAAGAAAGAAAGAAAGAGAGAAAATAACCAAGACAAAAATAAAAGAAAAAAGAAAAAAAAGGAAGGCAGAAATAAATAAATAAAGATTGAAAGAAAGAGAGAAAGAAAGAAAGAAAAATCCAAAAAGAAAGAAAGAAAGAAAGAAAGAAGAAAGAACGAAAGAAAGAAAGAAAGAAAGAAAGAGAGAAAATAACCAAGACAAAAATAAAAGAAAAAAGAAAAAAAAGGAAGGCAGAAATAAATAAATAAAGATTGAAAGAAAGAGAGAAAGAAAGAAAGAAAAATCCAAAAAGAAAGAAAGAAAGAAGAAAGAACGAAAGAAAGAAAGAAAGAAAGAAAGAAAGAGAGAAAATAACCAAGACAAAAATAAAAGAAAAAAGAAAAAAAATGAAGGCAGAAATAAATAAATAAAGATTGAAAGAAAGAGAGAAAGAAAGAAAGAAAAATCCAAAAGAAAGAAAGAAAGAAAGAAGAAAGAACGAAAGAATGAAAGAAAGAAAGAAAGAGAGAAAATAACCAAGACAAAAATAAAAGAAAAAAGAAAAAAAAGGAAGGCAGAAATAAATAAATAAAGATTGAAAGAAAGAGAGAAAGAAAGAAAGAAAAATCCAAAAAGAAAGAAAGAAAGAAAGAAAGAAGAAAGAACGAAAGAAAGAAAGAAAGAAAGAAAGAAAGAGAGAAAATAACCAAGACAAAAATAAAAGAAAAAAGAAAAAAAAGGAAGGCAGAAATAAATAAATAAAGATTGAAAGAAAGAGAGAAAGAAAGAAAGAAAAATCCAAAAAGAAAGAAAGAAAGAAAGAAAGAAGAAAGAACGAAAGAAAGAAAGAAAGAAAGAAAGAAAGAGAGAAAATAACCAAGACAAAAATAAAAGAAAAAAGAAAAAAAAGGAAGGCAGAAATAAATAAATAAAGATTGAAAGAAAGAGAGAAAGAAAGAAAGAAAAATCCAAAAAGAAAGAAAGAAAGAAAGAAAGAAGAAAGAACGAAAGAAAGAAAGAAAGAAAGAAAGAGAGAAAATAACCAAGACAAAAATAAAAGAAAAAAGAAAAAAAAGGAAGGCAGAAATAAATAAATAAAGATTGAAAGAAAGAGAGAAAGAAAGAAAGAAAAATCCAAAAAGAAAGAAGGAAAGAAAGAAAGAAGAAAGAACGAAAGAAAGAAAGAAAGAAAGAAAGAAAGAAAGAAAGAGAGAAAATAACCAAGACAAAAATAAAAGAAAAAAGAAAAAAAAGGAAGGCAGAAATAAATAAATAAAGATTGAAAGAAAGAGAGAAAGAAAGAAAGAAAAATCCAAAAAGAAAGAAAGAAAGAAAGAAAGAGGAAAGAAAGAAAGAAAGAGAGAAAATAACCAAGACAAAAATAAAAGAAAAAAGAAAAAAAAGGAAGGCAGAAATAAATAAATAAAGATTGAAAGAAAGAGAGAATGAAAGAAAGAAAAATCCAAAAAGAAAGAAAGAAAGAAAGAAAGAAAGAAGAAAGAACGAAAGAAAGAAAGAAAGAAAGAAAGAAAGAAAGAAAGAAAGAAAGAAAGAGAGAAAATAACCAAGACAAAAATAAAAGAAAAAAGAAAAAAAAGGAAGGCAGAAATAAATAAATAAAGATTGAAAGAAAGACAGAAAGAAAGAAAGAAAAATCCAAAAAGAAAGAAAGAAAGAAAGAAAGAAGAAAGAACGAAAGAAAGAAAGAAAGAAAGAGAGAAAATAACCAAGACAAAAATAAAAGAAAAAAGAAAAAAAAGGAAGGCAGAAATAAATAAATAAAGATTGAAAGAAAGAGAGAAAGAAAGAAAGAAAAATCCAAAAAGAAAGAAAGAAAGAAAGAAAGAAGAAAGAACGAAAGAAAGAAAGAAAGAAAAAAGAAAAAAGAAAGAGAGAAAATAACCAAGACAAAAATAAAAGAAAAAAGAAAAAAAAGGAAGGCAGAAATAAATAAATAAAGATTGAAAGAAAGAGAGAAAGAAAGAAAGAAAAATCCAAAAAGATAGAAAGAAAGAAAGAAAGAAAGAAAGAAGAAAGAACGAAAGAAAGATAGAAAGAGAGAAAATAACCAAGACAAAAATAAAAGAAAAAAGAAAAAAAAGGAAGGCAGAAATAAATAAATAAAGATTGAAAGAAAGAGAGAAAGAAAGAAAGAAAATCCAAAAAGAAAGAAAGAAAGAAAGAAAGAAGAAAGAACGAAAGAAAGAAAGAAAGAAAGAAAGAAAGGAAGAGAGAAAATAACCAAGACAAAAATAAAAGAAAAAAGAAAAAAAAAGGAAGGCAGAAATAAATAAATAAAGATTGAAAGAAAGAGAGAAAGAAAGAAAGAAAAATCCAAAAAGAAAGAAAGAAAGAAAGAAAGAAGAAAGAACGAAAGAAAGAAAGAAAGAAAGAAAGAAAGAGAGAAAATAACCAAGACAAAAATAAAAGAAAAAAGAAAAAAAAAGAAGGCAGAAATAAATAAATAAAGATTGAAAGAAAGAGAGAAAGAAAGAAAAATCCAAAAAGAAAGAAAGAAAGAAAAAAAGAAAGAAGAAAGAACGAAAGAAAGAAAGAAAGAAAGAAAGAGAGAAAATAACCAAGACAAAAATAAAAGAAAAAAGAAAAAAAAGGAAGGCAGAAATAAATAAATAAAGATTGAAAGAAAGAGAGAAAGAAAGAAAGAAAAATCCAAAAAGAAAGAAAGAAAGAAAGTAGAAAGAACGAAAGAAAGAAAGAAAGAAAGAAAGAAAGAAAGAAAGAAAGAAAGAAAGAAAGAGAGAAAATAACCAAGACAAAAATAAAAGAAAAAAGAAAAAAAAGGAAGGCAGAAATAAATAAATAAAGATTGAAAGAAAGAGAGAAAGAAAGAAAAATCCAAAAAGAAAGAAAGAAAGAAAGAAAGAAAGAAAGAAGAAAGAACGAAAGAAAGAAAGAAAGAAAGAAAGAGAGAAAATAACCAAGACAAATATAAAAGAAAAAAGAAAAAAAAGGAAGGCAGAAATAAATAAATAAAGATTGAAAGAAAGAGAGAAAGAAAGAAAGAAAAATCCAAAAAGAAAGAAAGAAAGAAAGAAAGAAGAAAGAACGAAAGAAAGAAAGAAAGAAAGAAAGAAAGAGTGAAAATAACCAAGACAAAAATAAAAGAAAAAAGGAAAAAAAGGAAGGCAGAAATAAATAAATAAAGATTGAAAGAAAGAGAGAAAGAAAGAAAGAAAAATCCAAAAAGAAAGAAAGAAAGAAGAAAGAACGAAAGAAAGAAAGAAAGAAAGAAAGAAAGAGAGAAAATAACCAAGACAAAAATAAAAGAAAAAAGAAAAAAAAGGAAGGCAGAAATAAATAAATAAAGATTGAAAGAAAGAGAGAAAGAAAGAAAGAAAAATCCAAAAGAAAGAAAGAAAGAAAGAAAGAAGAAAGAACGAAAGAAAGAAAGAAAGAAAGAGAGAAAATAACCAAGACAAAAATAAAAGAAAAAAGAAAAAAAAGGAAGGCAGAAATAAATAAATAAAGATTGAAAGAAAGAGAGAAAGAAAGAAAGAAAAATCCAAAAAGAAAGAAAGAAAGAAAGAAAGAAAGAAGAAAGAACGAAAGAAAGAAAGAAAGAAAGAAAGAGAGAAAATAACCAAGACAAAAATAAAAGAAAAAAGAAAAAAAAGGAAGGCAGAAATAAATAAATAAAGATTGAAAGAAAGAGAGAAAGAAAGAAAGAAAAATCCAAAAAGAAAGAAAGAAAGAAAGAAAGAAGAAAGAACGAAAGAAAGAAAGAAAGAAAGAAAGAAAGAAAGAAAGAAAGAGAGAAAATAACCAAGACAAAAATAAAAGAAAAAAGAAAAAAAGGAAGGCAGAAATAAATAAATAAAGATTGAAAGAAAGAGAGAAAGAAAGAAAGAAAAATCAAAAAAGAAAGAAAGAAAGAAAGAAAGAAGAAAGAACGAAAGAAAGAAAGAAAGAAAGAAAGAGAGAAAATAACCAAGACAAAAATAAAAGAAAAAAGAAAAAAAAGGAAGGCAGAAATAAATAAATAAAGATTGAAAGAAAGAGAGAAAGAAAGAAAGAAAAATCCAAAAAGAAAGAAAGAAAGAAAGAAAGAAGAAAGAACGAAAGAAAGAAAGAAAGAAAGAAAGAGAGAAAATAACCAAGACAAAAATAAAAGAAAAAA
This sequence comes from Acanthosepion lycidas, assembly GCA_963932145.1. NCBI lineage: Eukaryota > Metazoa > Mollusca > Cephalopoda > Sepiida > Sepiidae > Acanthosepion > Acanthosepion lycidas. Next base: position 82,948,143 of record OZ010583.1, on the reverse strand, counting down.
GAAAAAAAAGGAAGGCAGAAATAAATAAATAAAGATTGAAAGAAAGAGAGAAAGAAAGAAAGAAAAATCCAAAAAGAAAGAAAGAAAGAAAGAAAGAAGAAAGAACGAAAGAAAGAAAGAAAGAAAGAAAGAAAGAAAGAAAGAGAGAAAATAACCAAGACAAAAATAAAAGAAAAAAGAAAAAAAAAGAAGGCAGAAATAAATAAATAAAGATTGAAAGAAAGAGAGAAAGAAAGAAAAATCCAAAAAGAAAGAAAGAAAGAAAAAAAGAAAGAAGAAAGAACGAAAGAAAGAAAGAAAGAAAGAAAGAAAGAGAGAAAATAACCAAGACAAAAATAAAAGAAAAAAGAAAAAAAAGGAAGGCAGAAATAAATAAATAAAGATTGAAAGAAAGAGAGAAAGAAAGAAAGAAAAATCCAAAAAGAAAGAAAGAAAGAAAGAAAGTAGAAAGAACGAAAGAAAGAAAGAAAGAAAGAAAGAGAGAAAATAACCAAGACAAAAATAAAAGAAAAAAGAAAAAAAAGGAAGGCAGAAATAAATAAATAAAGATTGAAAGAAAGAGAGAAAGAAAGAAAGAAAAATCCAAAAAGAAAGAAAGAAAGAAAGAAAGAAAGAAAGAAAGAAAGAAGAAAGAACGAAAGAAAGAAAGAAAGAAAGAAAGAAAGAGAGAAAATAACCAAGACAAATATAAAAGAAAAAAGAAAAAAAAGGAAGGCAGAAATAAATAAATAAAGATTGAAAGAAAGAGAGAAAGAAAGAAAGAAAAATCCAAAAAGAAAGAAAGAAAGAAAGAAAGAAAGAAGAAAGAACGAAAGAAAGAAAGAAAGAAAGAAAGAGAGAAAATAACCAAGACAAAAATAAAAGAAAAAAGAAAAAAAAGGAAGGCAGAAATAAATAAATAAAGATTGAAAGAAAGAGAGAAAGAAAGAAAGAAAAATCCAAAAAGAAAGAAAGAAAGAAAGAAAGAAAGAAGAAAGAACGAAAGAAAGAAAGAAAGAAAGAAAGAAAGAGAGAAAATAACCAAGACAAAAATAAAAGAAAAAAGAAAAAAAAGGAAGGAAGAAATAAATAAATAAAGATTGAAAGAAAGAGAGAAAGAAAGAAAGAAAAATCCAAAAGAAAGAAAGAAAGAAAGAAAGAAGAAAGAACGAAAGAAAGAAAGAAAGAAAGAAAGAAAGAAAGAAAGAGAGAAAATAACCAAGACAAAAATAAAAGAAAAAAGAAAAAAAAGGAAGGCAGAAATAAATTAATAAAGATTGAAAGAAAGAGAGAAAGAAAGAAAGAAAAATCCAAAAAGAAAGAAAGAAAGAAAGAAAGAAGAAAGAACGAAAGAAAGAAAGAAAGAAAGAAAGAGAGAAAATAACCAAGACAAAAATAAAAGAAAAAAGAAAAAAAAGGAAGGCAGAAATAAATAAATAAAGATTGAAAGAAAGAGAGAAAGAAAGAAAGAAAAATCCAAAAAGAAAGAAAGAAAGAAAGAAAGAAGAAAGAACGAAAGAAAGAAAGAAAGAAAGAAAGAGAGAAAATAACCAAGACAAAAATAAAAGAAAAAAGAAAAAAAAGGAAGGCAGAAATAAATAAATAAAGATTGAAAGAAAGAGAGAAAGAAAGAAAGAAAAATCCAAAAAGAAAGAAAGAAAGAAAGAAAGAAGAAAGAACGAAAGAAAGAAAGAAAGAAAGAGAGAAAATAACCAAGACAAAAATAAAAGAAAAAAGAAAAAAAAGGAAGGCAGAAATAAATAAAGATTGAAAGAAAGAGAGAAAGAAAGAAAGAAAAATCCAAAAAGAAAGAAAGAAAGAAAGAAAGAAGAAAGAACGAAAGAAAGAAAGAAAGAAAGAAAGAAAGAAAGAAAGAGAGAAAATAACCAAGACAAAAATAAAAGAAAAAAGAAAAAAAGGAAGGCAGAAATAAATAAATAAAGATTGAAAGAAAGAGAGAAAGAAAGAAAGAAAAATCCAAAAAGAAAGAAAGAAAGAAAGAAAGAAAGAAAGAAGAAAGAACGAAAGAAAGAAAGAAAGAAAGAAAGAGAGAAAATAACCAAGACAAATATAAAAGAAAAAAGAAAAAAAAGGAAGGCAGAAATAAATAAATAAAGATTGAAAGAAAGAGAGAAAGAAAGAAAGAAAAATCCAAAAAGAAAGAAAGAAAGAAGAAAGAACGAAAGAAAGAAAGAAAGAAAGAAAGAACGAAAGAATTATAGAATGTCAAAAAGACAGAAACAATGAGAGGAAGACAGAAAGGAGGACAGAAAGACAGAAAAAGGAATGAAAGAAAGAAAGAAAGAAACAAACAAACAAATAAACAAACAAACAAACAAACAAAGAGGAGGTGATAAGTTTGTTGTATTTTTAACGTCAGCTTCTGTGAAACTAAAAAGCTTTTCAAGTTTTAATTCTTTTCATTTCTGTCTTTTTACTTCTTTACGTAATGGCTTAGATTCATAAATGTGATTTCTACTGCAGAATTTTCATACGTTCTTCAGGCTCAAAAATTTGACGAAATAATATGGCAACTTCCCTGCGTATGTTGTAATCATGGCACGGGTAATCATTCAATTCAGACATCCTGGGGTGAACATAAACTACATCCGACAGCAAGCCCCCTGTTCGAGAGATAGGAGGTATTGAAAAAAAAAATATATATATATAGTTCTCCGAGAATATATATATATAGTTCTCCGAGAATTATTGCCAACGAAAAATAGTGTCCAGCCTGACCTATTATCAGACCTAGCTTAGAGGTTCGGGTAGACGGAACAAATGAATTTGCAAAGTTTCTAGGTGTATTTGTTGAAAAGCGAGTGCAATGGCGTTGTTCGTCATTTGGAGTCGATATGTCAATTCCACATCTGTTTTAATGGGCCGTTTGTTCACTGATTAAATTCATTGTCTGGGTAGAATTTTGCTTAACGACGCGGAAAAAATAATCAGCATTCAAATTCTCTTATATCACTTTCAAATTAGTGTCACTAGGATAGGCATCCATCTATCGCTACTTTTTCCTCTACCCTATGTACTGGTGAAATAACAAGGTAGAACGAGCCCAATATCTTTGCAAGGCTGACAAAGCATGCAGTAAATTTTGATATTCATTATATCCTGGATTGTAGTTAATTTCTTAATTACCCACTCTTTCATTAGCTATTGTGTCATACGACCTTTTTCATTCCAAGATAATCTCCTGAGGAGTCGGATTTGATGGATGCGAATTCATAACTGTTTTCGGGGTTTTGAAAGGACCAAGTTAGTTTCGCCGAAATTCGAACACAACGTACCCAGTTAGGTTTTTAAAGTCGATAACAGTTACATTCCATCAGTTACAGTTGGGTCTGCAGTAATATTCTTACAATAACGCTTTGGAAATAGCAGCGAGACATACAGAATCTTAGCTTTATTGATCATGTATCGAAATGATGTACATCCCGACTTTTGAAGAAAAGTCAGTGTAAGAACAACCTCCATGTCGTCTTCAGGTCGACTTCTGCCACGAACGCCAACGGTAACTAATGTGTTGGCGTTAATATCGTATTTTCAGCGGGTGTTTTTTTTTTTTGTGTGTGTGTCTGCGCGTTCGGGTGCCGTCGTGTCCGGCTTGTCAGTTCAAATAAGACATGAATCTATGTCAGTATGAATAATACGCGATTTAAAGACCGGACAGAAAGCAGAACGTTGACCAAGAAGTAATTCTTTAACGAAGAAGAAAGCTAGGGATTTAGAACTGTGAAAATGTTCTGAATTTGAACGTGGAAGAAAGCGAAGAAAATCAACGAATAGATCGAGAGAAGGGGAAAGAGAGACAAGGAAAAACAAGGGAACGTTGAGTTTGGGCTAAAAAAAAACAAAAAAACTTCTAGCAGAGAAGAGTTTTATATGGGCATTAAGGCGAAGTCGAGGAAAGACGGTGGGGGTAATGAATAGCGGCTCGGATTGAGAAATCGGAGAGTCGAGTTCAAATTCCAGTCTGATACATTGCATTCATTTACGTGTTAATACCCTTGTTATCAGCAAGTTATATATATATATATATATATATATATATATATATATATATATATATATAACGTCTAAAAACACA
>OZ010583.1:82921568-82936568 GCA_963932145.1 Acanthosepion lycidas | reverse complement strand
CTGTAAGTTGAAATGATCATCTCTTTTGCTGTTGAAATCTGATCCAGTTTTCTTTTTCCACTGCTCTCATGTTTTTTTTAAACTTATCCACCGTTCTCTTGATGGTTCTTGAATGGACATGGAAAATGGAAGCCAGAGTATGAATGATCGCACCATTATTAATGGCCTGAATGATCGTTTTCCTCTCGCCATTGCTCAATTGGGAATATATAGTGGGGATTTAACAGAATTAAGCTGTTCTTTTTCTAGCAGAATAGGTTTTTCAGTGAATCTTACGACAAATGGTGTCAACATGTTTAAAGATCTTATCTGAAAACTTGGTAGAAATTAACTCAGTCTAGTGTTTTTTTAGGTATTAAACATTCTGTGGCGTGGACAATTATTTCATACTGTTACCCAATTTGGACAATTTTGCTGTTACACACGATATATATATATACACGATGGAGTAATGGATAGCGGCTTGGATTGAGGAATCGGAGAGCCGAGTTCGAATTCCAGTCGTGCTAATACCCTTGGGAAAGGTGTGCATCCTGTTCTTCTCCCTCCAGCTATGGTTAAATAGCAGGGCAGACTGGGTTCTATAGCCTTGGATGGCAACTGTGAATTCAAAACCTGCGGAAGGTCGTTTGGGGACCGTGTGGCACGTAGTGCAGCAGGTCTTTGTTTTCGGCCCTTCAAAAAGTGTGAATGGTCTTGCACGAAAACTTCACTAAAATAATCAAATCTTATGTGCTGTTGTCGGGCTGTCGGTTTCCTAGGAACTGATCTGCTTGACCCTCATACGTCGAATTCGACGGGAGAGTCGAGGATATATATATATATATATATATATATATATATATATATATATATATATATATATATATATATATATGAACATTAAGAATTTATTTAGCTGTAAGTTGAAATGATCATCTCTTTTGCTGTTGAAATCTGATCCAGTTTTCTTTTTCCACTGCTCTCATGCTTTTTTTAAACTTATCCACTTATAGTCTCTCTTTCACTCACCCTCCCTCTCTCTCTATATATATAGAGAGAGATAAAGAGAGTTCTTGAGAGACCAACTGAATAATAGTACAGATACACGCAGAGAGAGATAGAGAGAGAGAGAGGCAATCTGAATTGAGTAGAGACATAGTGAGAGATTGAGATAAAGAGCAGAATAGGATATACAGATCGATAGAAACAATATAATAGATAGATAGATAGATAGAGAGATAGATATTCATCTTCTTCTACGTGCCGTGCCCCTTTATACCTCACCACAATTTCCAATCCTCTTTTAGCTCTTAATAAGTTTTGCCCTATTGTGATCTCTCAGAAACGCTGTTCCGCCATCTATTTAAGCGAGCAGGTTAGGTAGATTATACTTTTTTCCTCTGTCTCGACTTACCTTCAATTTATCCTCCGTGTATAAAATTTTCCAAACACTCTTTCCTCATTATGTACCCTAGAATTTTAACTTATCTCTTCCTTATGTCAGATAAAAGTATCCATTTATTTCCATTTTCTCTAAACCTAGGTCGTTGCTCAGAAGTTCCCTCATAGCATTCTCAGTATCCTTCTGCGGAACTACATTCCTGCTGCTTCAAGTACATTTTTTTTATCTGTGAGCTGATTGTCCAGTATTCACTGCCATATTGGATGACTGATATTTCGTAATAATTCAGTACTATTTTCTTTGTTTCAAATGAATTTTTTCTGTTTCTTAATAGTTGGCTTAGATTTTATAAGGCATCTTTGGCTATCCCAATGCGACTTTGAATTTAAGTGTCGCACTTTCTGTTCGCAGTTAAAACATTTCCCAGATATATTAATTATTGTAATTACTGTTGGTAAATAAACAGCAGAAAAGAATAAATATGGTTTTGCATTGGTCGATATATAAATTCCCCGGGGTAGTTCCGTCCTGGGTAAGACGATAAACTATATCCAAAATCAATGCTTCTGATCAAGAGGTTTTGAAGAACGTGGAACCACCTATTAATTGCTAGTTTTCCCATGTCCATAGACAAAGGACAGCATTGGAAAATTCGTAAGCTTAAGGAATCAGCACATATGCTAGGCCACAAAAATCTCCTGAGCCGACCAAGCATAGAAATGAATACAATATGGGAACCAGTAATAAGGAGTGCCAGAAAAAAGCGATAACAAAAATTGCAATATGAGCTCTGGTAAAAACATGTACCGATAACAGCAAAAATTGCAATATGAGCACTGATAAAAATGGTTGCTGAAGACATTAAGTTTGTAATACCCAGAAATGCATATACAGATGTCATCAAGGACACATGGTACACTGGATAAAGGCGTTAGTTAGATCCAGTGACAGGAGCCAAAGAGTGTAAGTACAATACCTGGTTAAGGCAGTGGAGAACTTGGAGAGGGGAATTAACAGGAGATAACTGACATCCATTAGACATCGCACGTGAAACTAGAACAGTCTACACCAGAAAAGGGTTCAGTTCTACATTTCAACCACATGAAAAGGCGGGAGCGTACAATGGGCCGAAATGCTGTGACAAAGATGAGAACAATAGTCCGAATAATGTAAATAGTTAGATTATACACTGGTATTCCCAAATGGTTCCGCATCTAGCTTCTAAGTAGGCTAGACGTTTCTTGATTTCGATGATTGTGTGAGAACCGGTGTTTCAAAATGATATGGCCATAAACCTAATGAAATTAATTTTCATTTATTAATGCCTTTTCTACGGCTTATGTAGACTTTTGCGGCTTATTTAAAACCAGGAAATATTTTTAAGATGTAAGAAGTGGCGAAATAATAAGCGCTTAGCAAGTAACCCATAATATGTGGATTTTATAACTTTCCCAAGGGTATTTGCGCGGAAGTGAATATAACGAAATGAACGGGAATTTGAACTCGGTTCTCCTATTAAAATAACGAGTCATTATTCATTACACCACATCCAAGCCCTTATTGTTCTCAAACGGTCACCTATTGAGGTACTGAACAGGCTAGATGTTTCTTAAGTTCGATGATCTTACGAAAATCGGTGTTTCAACGTGAGATGGCCGTAAACCTCATGAAATATGGAACATTGTACTAACATTTTGGCTGCATAAGGTAGATAATAATACATAAAAATATTGATATACCCCAATATTTTATGAGATTACATAAAAGAAATTTTGAAACATAGGTGATAGATCCCTGTAGTCAAATCCAGATGTCGTTCAAATACCATGGGAATGGAGAGAGAGAGAGAGGTGGTAAGTCCCTTTTGAATAGCAAAAGCGAAAGCAAAATTTAATACTCTTAATGTGAGAGTTAAAACACAAACAAAGAAGACAAACATTCAGACGTTCGTGTCTTAAACCGCCGTTAACTATCTTAAATAAGACCAAAGCGACATGTGTAGGGAAACGTATAAATACACGACATTCTTTGCTGCTAACATGGCATGAAACCGAAAAAGGAAAAAAAGTATATTCGCCTTTGCCACAGCTGTGTCGTGGGCGAGTCGGGTGGGTTTTTTTTCCGTTTTTCCTTTTCGCCTTCTGTGACATGGACCGTCAATCTGTTCCCGCTAAGGCAGCGTAAACATTTGCATCTAATACCACATTGATTCGTCAACAATATCTGTTTGAGAGCCTTACTCTAACTGGAAAAGAAGAAAAAAGTGAAAGAAAAATGTCAAAATTAGAAAAAAAAAAAAAATGACTCAGTGATTAATAGTCGGGTAAATATCTCATCTGCAATCAGTTCCTTTGCCTTTTCTTTTCGATCGATCGCGTTCTGGGGATATAACTTCTTATTTGTGCGCAAAGTCCTTTCAGGACGAACGGGATTCTGTCCCTTCACAACGTCCTTTCTCTTTTTTTGTTGTTGTTTTTGTTTTAAGTAATTTTTGACAACGCTTTTTACTTGTTCTGCCATTAAAAGCTAGTTACATTGGTTAATGTTTTTCTTTCTTTCTGATTCATTATATTCTGTGTGTAATGCTTTCTCCTGACAATCTTTCCACATAATGCGTCGTAGAATGTTTAACTACATCTTTCTGGTTACTAACAGTTGCTTCTTTGCGGTTACTCTGTTCCTTAAGAACGATATTATTTAATATCTAACAGCTTATAGTATATTATATTTATGTTCGTCTGAATATTCACGAAACCTTTTTAAAGAAAAATATGTGCTACATATTACAAACCTGCTTACCTCCGGATAGAGGAAAATCGTCGTTAGATCCACCGTAATCGCTTTAAATGTTATCTTTAGTGGCTATTCATTTTTGAATAGACACTCCATTTATTAATGAAACAGTATATTTGGTTGATCGTCAAAGCTGCTCAAGCAAATATACTGTTTCATTAATAAATGGAGCGTCTATTCAAATATGAATATCCACTAAAGATAGCATTTAAAGTGATAACAATCTGTCGGATTGATAAAATAAAAATCAATTATCTTAGAAAATTGCTTGAGTATATCTCAAAATAATGAAAAATTTAAAACGGGAAGGATTTCACTTAAGGGCACGTTTCAGGTTGCTCCGTGGCTGAGATGGTTAAGGTTCCTTCCCAGAGGCACGCATGTTCGAATAACTATCGGGGAGCCCATATTTTATCTGTAATAAGATTTCTCGAAAATTAAGGCCAGTAGACGAAAACAAATGAAATATAGTGTTTAATATATATATATATATGTGTGTGTGTGTGTGTGTGTGTGTGTGTGTGTATATATATATATATATATATATATATATATATATATATATATATATATATATAATAGCTGGCCACTCATATTAGAGGATACCCGTCTATTAGTTGCGGCTAGCCAATCCCTATTACAGACGCTCGCTCAGGCATATTTGTGTTTGTTCAACACCTAGAGAGAAAACCTGTGGTTTATACTGCAACTATGCTGAGAAGACGTTAGTTACAGTTTCTGGGAGAGTGTATTATCTAACGTGATCAACAATCTGAACAAGCCCACCACACTCAAACCCTAGGTCATGATGACTTCTGACTTCGTGCTAGAGCAGCTGTCGACGGCCCCCAAAGGTTCTATCTACACAATTTCAATCACAAGGCTTGAGTCAAACCGTGGTATGGTTTTCAGGCACTTTCCAAAGGTGTTGTACGTTGAGATCTCATCCTCCAGAGCGATAACATCAGGTAGTCAGGATGTGTGTGAGTGTATGTACGGCACGGCAATTTTCGACGGATTTGCACCACAATTTATATACACGTGCACATGCTGCAAGTTAGTGGAAATAATCGATTTTTTTCATGCTTCTACGGCCATTTTGTACTGGCCAGAGCGAGAGCCTATAGCTGGCTGCCACGAATAGACAGGGAGATTCTATTGGCCAGCGTGAGAGCTAACAGCTAACAGCTAAAACCTGACTGACACGAATGTTAACTAGAATGATAGTATGCAAAAAAAAATCGTTAGTTGCATTCGTCACAAGTGGGAAAAATTTAAATCTGAATGCACTTTACTCCAATTGGCTCGTTCACTTGCTTAAACTTAACGTTGATTCTGATTCCGCAGAACTGTTTTGGGTGCGAAAAAGTATTTGTTGTTAACATTCTTTTTTTCATTCGGTTTTTCCAGTTACGAGTCCTTTTTTAAAGCTGATCGTTTTGTGTTCATTTTGTTTAGTTTTTCGTAACAGATTTAATGTTTGGTATAGGGCTTAGAAAAAATTCGCAGTGTGAGATAGGCAAGAAGTAAGGCATGTAGCAACATCACCACGGCAAAAGGGCACTCCTTTACAGGCAAGGAATGGTAAAACTATTTTAAGTCAAGTGATAGCCATTGCTGTATGATTCGTACGATTTTTCAATCAAGCACGGGCAACGCCGGGCTATGCTGCTAGTATATATATATATATATATATATATATATATATGTGTGTGTGTGTGTGTGTGTGTGTGTGTGTGTGTGTGTGTGTGTGTAAAGGAGTGATCAGATGTGCCGGAATTTTTCCTATGACAGATTGACCTTGAACTCTGTCGTTCATACACTGTTATAAAAACTCGATCATTTCCTTTATTTATAGCAGAGCTTTGAATGAAGGTATCTACAATGTGGTCGCCTAACCACGCCATTTAGTTTCCATCAGGGACCATGAGTTGTACAGCAGTGTGGGGCCAAGCACAATATCCCCTAGATCCAACAACAACCATGTTCTTCAGATCTCGCACCTTACGACTTTTTACTCTCCAAATATCAAAAGCCACTTGAAAGGAAGAAGGAAATCTAACGGAATCTGACCAGGCGGTTGCTCGCTATCCCTAAAAGGATTTCCAGGAATGCGTCCATCAGTGGAAATAGATTCAGAAGAGTACTACTTCGAAGGTGATTAATGTTCTCATCGGTAATTTGAGCTTTAGAGATATTTCTCTTGTCTCTCGTTTAGGATTGGGTTCCTTTATTTCATTATCTTTCTCTCGCACTGCCCGCTTGCATCGTAGTAGAATTATCACTTTGAAAGGGATGGATTAACTAAAAAACATATATGATAAAAATATAATCTTATCATATGACATATTAATGATTAAAAAAAGCCCAATATCAAGGATATAGTGTATTTAAATATAAAAGTTGCCTCTGAGTTCAACACCGAGTGACAACAGTCTGTTTTACCCTTTGACCTCAATCTTCAGACCTTCAAGTATGAAACAGCAGAGGGGGAGCAACTAACACGGTTCTCACACATTATATCTCTTACACGATACGCATTTATTTCTATCAATTTTCCAATAGAATGTACCCTACACTAAACATATACACTTAGTAGAAAGGGAAACACATGTGCAAGAGACGTGATTAACAGAGGTGGGGCGCATAAGTGGATCAATAACTCCGTAACTCGACACTGAAATTTGTAACAAACTGAGTTTTATTGAATTTTTTTTATTTTATCTCCATTGCATTGCCCTGTGTTTGATCAATTGACAAACCAAAGCTTGATTCAGTTTCCCTATTTAAAAAAAAAATGAACATATTTCTTTGCGTAGTTTCAATATTGATAGCTCCTAATTTAATTTAAACTAAACAAAAAATATATTTTAATTTGACATTAATTCTTATCCTTGTTACATTTTGTTTTGATTGATTCGTTTTCTATGGCTTATCGACCATTTGCATGTTATTTAATGCCAGAAAATATATCGTAAATTTTTATTTTTGCCGATAATAATAATTTTTAGTTATACAAGTCTTACTAATTAATCCATAGAGGGGGAATAGCTCTATTCATTTCTTTCCCAAGTGTATTTTCACATAAGTAAATATAACTAACCTAATAGGAATTGAACCTCGGCTGTCCGATTAAAAATTCCGAGTTCTTATCGATTACACCACTCGTACATCTAATCTCGTGGTACCTGGTATTTCCAAGCAGTCACCCATCTACAAGTGACCAAACTCGACATTGCTTAAATCAGGAATTGGAGTTCAAACGTGATATGACTGTTTATCCGTTATATTTAGTGGGTATACTTGAGTAGGCTCGTTTTTAACAGTGAAATTATGTCGACTGAAGACGGGAAGAGCTTTTCAATAAAAGTTGCCAGTTCTAGAGCATTTCCATTTTTTTTAATAAGGGACAACACTAAGCTAAGTGATCCATATCATTAGGCTATCGAAAGCCACCGAAGCAAAGTAGACTTGCCTAACACTATTTTAGAAATACTCATCTCTAGTTGGTTGCTTTCGAACTCTAAGCCTTCAAACTTTATTTTCGTACCGGAAACGTAAATTAAATATGCATGTAATTAATGGATTTTTTAAAAAAAATGTAACATTATTTCTAAAAACTGATTTCATTTAACCATCAGACAGAAACTTTTCTGTCTGCTATTAGCAGCACATCCAATATCTCATGTATATATCGACTAAATAGACGTATCTACTACTGAAATTTAAGTCACTGTGTCTCGGAAGGAACGTTTTCTTGTCAGAATCCATCTTGCACATTTATAAATCTACCATTCGTCAGTGCATTGAATATCGTTGCCATATCTAGTCTGTTGCTACTGCTGTGCATCTCGAGATTCTAGACAGCACCCAAAGAAGGATTTGTAATGTAATCGATCCTGGCATCTCGACTTCAGTCACTTTCTCACTGACAGTACGTGACGGTCCCCAGTCATTTCCAGAAATATTTACATGGAAACATTTTTTTCCCTGGCGTCTCCAAAATATACATTAATGTGTAATATTAGATTGGCATCTAGAACCAATCGTTTTACTGTGAAAATAGCTACATGTAACCCCCAATTCTACTCCAACAGATTCTTCGCTCTGACTTCTCACCTGTGGAAACCTCTTCCATTTTCTTGCTTCCTTAATAATTACAATCCTCAAAAATTTAAATGCAACATCAATTGCAATCTTCTGCCTTGTTCATCTTTTGTCTTTCACTCAATCCTGCCTATTCTCAGTCTTCTCTTTCATTTTTACTCCCTGTATAACTCATCGTACTATTGGCCTTGCTTATGGTGAAATAGTTAAGAAAATATAAAATAAAAACTACACCCTTATAGAGCACCCATAAGTTTGCGACGTTTCGTCTGTAAGAAAGGATCATTTGAGTTGAAAATAATTTGTCACCCAAAAGAACTCGTAGACTCTTTTGGACTCTATAGAAACCGTAAAGTCAAGTCTTGGTAGCTCCTGTTCGTATATAGCAACAGCAATCCATTTTCGGCCTGGTCTGTGTCTTGCAGACGTAGAGGAGAGCACGTGGAGTCAGTGACTTACTACAGTTGTAGAAGGAACCGACAATTTTCCTCACCAAATTTAGCGATGGATCGTACGTACGAATTCCACTTGAGGTTTGAGTTTAAGTTCGAATGGTCGCTCAAGACATGTAACCTCCCTGATAGATCTAGGTTTGATCGATTATTAAGCTACGGGAAGCCAATGCAGCAAAGTAAATGTCAGTTACCATATATTTATTTAAGAAATGCACAAACCCGTTATTACCTTGCTTATTCTATATCTGCTAACTTTATTTTCGTACCCATAATGTAAAAACGTAATTTCAAGGAGTTAATAGTATATTTTTTCTTATTTTTACTCCTACATTTATTTTATTACGATTATCACTATTTTTAGTCAGTACACATGTTTCATAATCTCTGAATTTAATCAGTGAAAGCAATATATTCGAGCCTAGATATTGAAATTATATTCTAAGAAACGAATTTCAAGCAAAGGTTGTTTTACCATTACTCCGAGAAGCCATCGCATTAAAACAATTCTCAAGTAACCTATTTAAGATATACACAAGTCTCGTTAGGCCATTTTGTATTTATTTGTGTCCCCTAAACGCAACTAAAATAATTTTAAGTCATTTAATGGATGCTTGTGGTCTATGAGATCAACAGTCATATGTGAATTCAAGTCCATTAGCAACGGAGAAAATTATGTTCAATATATATATTTTTTTGCAATATTTTTTTTTCTTTTCATAATTCTGTTTCAAACTTATTGATGCATCTACACCCATGTAGACTATCATCAGCATATAATAACCTCTATGTCTACGAGTTTATTTATATAAACGAAATAATGCTAATCATTTCGAATAAGCAGTCGTATCGATCATTGAATTACTTTCGGCGTCAAACTGAATCTACAGGTGGACAGCGAGAGAGCGTGACAGCCCTGGACGCTTTCCGGTGTGCGTTAAAGAGGCCAACCGTCATTCACTAGAGTGACCAATCACGCAAACCCCAAATAATTCCGCCATATTGTCAACCTTTCCCGCCTTTCTGCATTTCAGATGGTTGTTAGCGTGCAGTTCAGTGCACTTGGACGTAATCGAGAGCAAAGCTTTGTTCAGATCGAGAAAGAATGTACGTAGCCTAATGGCATTTTAGATGTAATTGTATGGACATGATTTTCAATACCTATGTTTACTTCGGGGTCTGGATAAAATGTTTAAAACTAAACTAACCGAACTGAAAATGCTATTTACTTGTATCACTGTTGTTTTTTCTGTTTGCTTTGGGTCGTAATTTCATATACTTTTCCTTTTTTTTATATGATATTCATGGCGTATGGCTACTTTGTCGTTGTGTAATGGTTAGCAAACTGGATCAGTTATGACTAAGTAGTGAGTTCGTTCCTAACTGGTTGCTCTATCGAAATGATTTTCCAGGCTAGGCTTGAAAGATCATTGTACAAAAATCAAAATAGTCGTCATATGTCCAGTTTACGAGAGAAGCGCGAAGGTAGAATAAATTGAAGTTCAGATTATATGTAAGTAGCGCAATATGAAACATATTTTTGATTATAATAATAATAATAATAATAATTATTATTATTATTTGTGAGTGAATTTTAAATTAACAATTTTGAGGGAATAACAATGATACACCCCCTAAATTTAACCCATAGCTGGGAGTAGAATGGAATGATTCATACTTGTAAGGTTGTATGACCTTTTATAATTAGAGATTGTTTCTAAAATGCAAAGAAGAATCTACAAGATATTTGGTCCTGACCTGGCATTTTGACTTCAGTTAATTTCCCAATGTGACGTCCCCCCGGTGTCGCTGCGCCAAATGTGACGTCTGCCTAGCCGCGTCCGTCGTGCTATCCTGTTCTGTAACGACCAACTGGCTTGGTATTAGTCGCGGCACCAAATGTGACGTTCTAACCTTTTCGTGATTCAGATGGGAATCTGGTTAGATTCGGTATCAGCCTTGTCGTTCCCAGCTCGCCTCCAACGTCTGGTTACCGAAGTAACTGTTTTGATTTCCAGTCTAACCTACCCACGTTATGAATTTATCTTAGGCAGACGAAATCAATCAGTCGCTGGGCCGTAATGCAAGCCGAGTTCGATCAAGGGCAACACCGCACAAGTATATGTAAACGAAAATAAAATAATAACTCGAAAATTTCAAATGTGTCAAGAAAGGATAACAATATTTTATATCTGGTTACTGAATACAGGACTGCGTCTTCTTACCTACCCGCTATATGGATTCGTGACACTTTGTGTTTGTTAGGCGAGTCTTAACATCTTAAGTTGTTTGTTCTTTTAGAAACTGGTTCTTAGTGTATCTTCAGGCGATATTCGTAAAACTTGTTTTGGTGGCGTGAGTCTAAGTCGTTCTTCAAAAATAAATTGTTCTTGGCTAGAAGTTGAGTTCGGAATTGCGTGAATCTTAGTCAGCTTCTGCGAGGTGGGTCTTCAGAGCTCTCAGCTCACTGCAACTGCTTGCCTGTCTGTCGCCAACCCCAACTGCGAACTTCACTCAACTTAACTGGAACTCGAACTGAACTCGCTGCGGCTCTGCTTATATGGACGCCGACCAAAACCGGGGTGGGCTTGTCGGGGTTTGAGATTCCTTGATAATTCTAAACCCACAATCCACTTCTTTGTTTTCGGTCAGGAAAATTTTATTATTTTCCATTTTTGTGAGTCTTTCGTCTTCCACCTTCTTCTGTTCTCATATTGGTATCTCACCATTGTCCTCAGACGATGTTAACGGGTTTCCCATCTCTCTCACAGCGGTATCTCACACCTATCCCTTCAGGGGGCGCAACAGGCCTCCCCTCCTTCTTTACATGATTACCTCCGCCTCAAGCTCATGCCACCATTCAGCCAATGGGCGCTCAGCAGCGTGGGTGGGGCCAAACTAGCCTCGGTTTAAAAAATCTTGCTCAAAGAAAAAGAAAATTATCTTCCTTTTTTTTTTCTTTTGTTTCCTTTCTTCGAGACCTCACATCCTAGACTCTTATCCTAATCGAATCACCTGGAATTCGTTAATAAGATTTTCGCCAGCATCAAGTGGGTGGCCATTTGGACGTATTTGCATTCTTGGTGCCAATTACTGATCCGATAAAATAGTTTCGCTATCATAGCCAGCCCTGACGATAAACAGATGCTCCTCTCAATGATATTCAGCATATAGACAAAGGCTTAATCTTTCCTTCATGGTGGTCAGCGGACACATTTGTTTTTCTCGGACAGTGCGTGCTTAATTAATTTTTATTTTTATCTCTTTAGAATTCAGCGGGAGGTAACTTGCCAACTTGAAAATTCCCTTTACCATTGCCATGGTCAGATTGGACATATCTTACTCTCCGCCCCATAACATAAATCAGATTAAATTCTGTCTTTCACCTTCTCGACAATGGAAATAAAAATCTTACCACTTTTCCTTGTCAGAAAAATAACACCGCTTAGTGTCCTTTTCGTGATGGCTTCTTATCACCTAAATTTAATTCTGGCCTTTCTTTTTTTCTTCTTTCTTTCTAGCGACGTAAATAGTGTCACACCAATGTTCTAACGTCGCTTACTAATGATTTCTCAATCAATATTTTCATGCTTAATTGTCTTAAGGTACTTTCCTATTTGTTACCTCGACTTTACGAATTTAAGCGCACCACTAAATTAGCAACTAGGTCTTGCTGGGTATAACTTGAACTGTGATAGTCTTCAATTCCAAAGCAGGAATTACAAGTCATCTACAATTTCCTGATGGTAAGCGATTCCAAACAGATTACGTTGTTAACTAACGGCGTACATGAAATTTAGAACTGTTTTCTGACAAAGTATGCACGTCAACAGAAGGTTTTATGAGTCAAAAGAGAGTGCATATGGATCAGGTAAACTTGATGAATTTCATCGTTTGTATATGAATGAAATCCTACAGAAGTGAATCCGGGCGTTTTTTCATTGAATAATATAGACATATTGTGTCTACTTATTTTTACACTGAACGTTTCCAGTTCCATAATCAGTTTCTTTAGTCTAAGATAAAATTTGTCAACGAAGCTGTCGTAGTTTGTTTTAACTTTCGGCTTTTTTCTAAGAGCATCTTCAGGGGCAAATTAAAATGTCAAACTTATTGTAACTGCGATATAATCTGCCTGACATTATGAAAGTGATGGGATGCTCGGCGGTGTAATAGATAGGAATCAGAGAGCCGAGTTCGAATTCTAGTCAAAACTATTATATTCACTTACGTGCTATTACCCTTGAGAAAGGTATGAATCCTCTTCTTCCCCCTTCAGCTATGGGCAAATAGCAGAACCTCAGCCTTGGATGGCAATTGATCTTCCGCAGAAAGAAATAGCAACCTAATGCGGAAAAAAAAACCCTGCCTCCTCTTGATCACCCAAGCGTGTATCACACACGTCTCATAACTGACTAAGTAGATTACATTTAGATATACAGTGTAACCCGGATATAAGAGACCTGGATATAAGAGAAACCCGGATATAAGAGAGATTATATCTGGTCCCAAATTAGAGCCATACTTACCTAAACAAAACGGGCCAAACCCGGATATAAGAGAAACCCGTATATAAGAGACCTTTTCTCCGGTCCCGACAACTCTTTTATATCCGGGTTACACTGTAATTGTAATCATTCAGCTTCTTTTCTCGCATTTATCCCACATGCCATCTTGCTTTCTAGTCACATAACTGACTGGGTGGTGTAAAAAAAACAATTTGCGAATGCGCTGTATTATAGTTATTTTAAATTCATCCGTTGTAGTTATGGATTATTTTGCAAAACAAGCGTTTCAATAAAGGGGAGATAACCTGAAATTAATAGAAGTATAAATTAATTGTTATCTGCACTTTAATATTTTGTTGCTATATGGATAATATATTTTATTCAGTGTTGGTTGATTTTGATATAGAGGGTCTCGAGAAATTGAAATGTTTATTTATATGTTCATTCTGTAGTATATTGGTGTTGTCAAAAAGTGTTAGGAATGTGTTTCTAGATGTTATGAATTAGGACTTGTATCCGAGAAATGATTCACAGAGCACGTTCAACATATAACATGTTTGAATAAAAGTATGCTGCCTGAACAAAGTTATATATATATATATATATATATATATATATATATATATATATGATAAAAATATAATTTTGCTATATTTATAGGTTAAATCATTCAATATTAATGATAGGGCGTATGCAAATAGAAAAGTAGGCACTGACTACAACACAAAGCGGTGACAGCCTGTTTTACGCTTGAACGCAATCTATCTGGTCTGAAGTTTGCGGTCTGCAATAAAAAAAACTGTCGCTACTTGGTGTTGACCTCAGTGTCCACACACACACACACACACACATATATATATATATATATATATATATATATATATATATATATATATATGCACACTTGAAGTTCAGATGACTAGAGCGTGAAACACGAATAATGACTTGGGCTGTCCTTTTCAAGTGATGACGTTTTGTAGGTGGTTTTGCTCTGACTAGATAATCTGGGCGTGGTGCACTTAACTGAGTATGTAGGTGTTTGCTTTTTGGTTCTTCTTTCTCTTTGTTTACCTTGGTCGGTTGTTTTTTCTGGTCTATGTTGTTAAACCTTCTTTTAAGTTTCCTGTTAATCACACCACTATAGTCGTTTTTCTTTAGTAGTATATATATATATATATATATATATATATATATATATATATATATATATATATATATATATATATATGTGTGTGAACATAGAAGTCAACACTTAGAGGCGACAGTCTGTTTCATGCTATATGCAATCGTCAAGCCACTGACTTGACGATTGCATATAGCATGAAACAGACTGTCGCCTCTAAGTGTTGACTTCTATGTTCACTTTTATATTTACACACGCTCTATCTCTGATATTGAGCACTTTATTCCATAAATATAGCACACCTTAAGACTATATTTCTTTATATATATATACATAAATATATATATATATATATATATATATATATGTGTGTGTGTGTGTGTGTGTGTATGTCTGTGTGTGTGAAAAGTGTTTGTATATATTTATGTCTGTATGTTTGTATATATATATATATATATATATATATATATATATATATATATATATATATGTGTGTGTGTGTGTGTGTGTGTGTGTGTGTGTGTGTATTTATGTCTGTATGAGCCCCGGCGGACGAGCGAGTACGTATGTGTGTCTGCGTACCTCAACGGTTGTATGGACATGCATCTATGCTTGCGTTAGCATGAGTGACAT
>OZ010583.1:82844068-82916568 GCA_963932145.1 Acanthosepion lycidas | reverse complement strand
TTATAACTCCCATGATTCACAAACAAGCGCTCTATGTTACATTGAGCCATATATATATATATATATATATATATATATATATATATATATATATATATATATATATATATATATATATATCCGGCAGCAATCGAACCAGGATCTTATGAGGAACCGTCATTACGTCTGGATTGCTATATCAGTTCAGCCACAGTGTACTTCCGGTTAAGCAAACGTCGAAATCATGCTTGTTAAGACATCATCGCCGATCTTTCTTGATCTATCATATCTGCTCTGTTTTCGTATCCTAACCTAATAATGACAATAGATCGTAGGAAATATATTAAATACAACAAGTATTTAACATATTTTCTCTTTATACGTTATTTTTTAAGGAAAAACTGATTTGAGTAAATGCTCTGTTTTTAATTAAACACTATTACATTTACAGTTCTAAATGTTCGAGAATTATCGTAGAATATTTGCGTTCTCTGGCAAGAAGCGAACCTGCGTCCGACGAGGACACATCATTAATCCTAGCGTAATTTGTATGTGCTATCAGCTACAGAGAACTTCCAGTGAAGCAAAGCTTGAATTAATGCTTTTAAACACACACTTTCGCCGATCTTTTTGTAAAAATATATAGAAAAACGCATTTTGTTCGCTCTCTCGGATTTTTTAGGAGATAGTGAGTGAATTCCCCATTTTATACTGTCTAGGAACCATTTACATTGGCTCTTTTGACAATATTTTTTGTTGCCTTTATTTTAGTCGTGCTTACTTTTTATCCATATATGTTCTTTTCCCGTAGTGCAAATTGCTATCCTGTCAATTTAATATTTACCAACGTATTGTTCTGACAAAACGTTGGTTGAAAATGATCCTTATAGGAGAGTGTTTTCCTACGTATTCAAAGATATATATATATATATATATATATATATATGTAAGTATGAATGTATGTTTTACATTTTCTTCAAACTTTAGAATAGGAAATAAAAAAGCGAAGGAAGAAGTAAAAAGAAAAATAGCAAATATTATTATAGAAATCTTTTGTAGACATAGAATTACATATGAATATACACACACGCAAACACACACATACATACATACATACATACATACATATATATATATATATATATATATATATATATATATATATATATATATATATATAGCCTTAAACCGTAATTGGTGAAGAAATGCATTTGACAAAATAATTTAACTTTTATGCGCATATTTTACTTGTAAGCCCCAAACAAGATCCACATCCCAGCATAAAAACCACATCGCTGTATGCAAAAATTTGGCGTAGATATGAAGAATGAATTTGATTGGTTAAAAGTAAAAAGTCAATACGAAACTCTGAGGCATTTCTTTCCGCGTCTTATCCCCTTTTATTTTATTCGATTTCATTTTTGAATTATTTAGAAATTGCTTTCCTACTTTTGACGATAAAAAGTATCAACTATTCAATAGTAAATAAAATAGTCATAAACTTTTACGAAAGTGCACATTTCGCCTGTAGTCTTTTGGCGACGGTTCATAGTGCACTAATTATAATGGTCAGGACGGTAACACTAATATTCCACGGTTTCTTCAGCTTTTCCAATGAGGTAGGCGATTTTTCTATTTTCTTTTTTTGTTATCTTTCTCTCTCTCCTCTACTGAAAGAAGCAGATATATATCCTATTCCTCCTCATCATCCTTCTTCTTCTAGCGTTAGCTATTAAGCTAGTTAGAATGTTTGTTAAGGCCTGTCATTTCCTCAAATAACTAATGGACCATTCCGTTCTAAATAAATTAAAAATCTATATAAGAAGTGATGCTTGATTTCTGTGAGTAATAATGAGAAGAAGAAGAAGAAGAAGAAGAAGAAGAAGAAGAAGAAGAAGAAGAAGAAGAGCAATAACAACAACAACACGTGAGAAACAGATAACGATCTTATGAGTTCAATATTTGCTCCAGTGGAATGGAACGTGTTGTCAATTTTGTATTGTTTCATTTGCAACCTCGTCTTAAAATAATATCTTACATCCCTACTTATTATTGTTATTGCAATATTTGTTAATGTTGTCATGTTCACCTGTTTAGTGATGAGATAGAGGAAGTTTCATTGCAGTTGACCAGTCTTGGAACTCACAAGTAACGAAACAATTATAATTCACCCCAAAAGAACTAGAGACTCACACGTTTTACTTCCAGACAAGTAATATGGCTTTTGCTTCTCTCAATGAACTACGGTGTTAACAGTTGTTGCTGAAAGAGCCTATCAATCTTAAGATAAGAATCGTGAAGCTTAAGCTGTTATAACATGGCGGGCTCGGCTCTATCCTGGGTTGTTCACACACTGGTCAGTACTGCCGCCGGTCAACTGATGGCTATCTGCTTTCGTTTCTTCACCTGCTCCTGCCCGACGTTGTTTTCCTTGATCACAGAGCAGTGAAGACCGAATTTTGTCTGCACTTAAGCGATGGGTTGAAAGGGACACAGAACGCTTCCGCTGGCGAAAATAAAAAAAAATAACGAAGATGGTCGCTGGGTTAATTTTCACTTGGTTTATATAGTCGTTGATACAACGAAATTAACCCTACCCGTTAAACACTCTATCGCGACACTTTGTCTTTTCATTTTAAAAATTGAAGCGGGTTAAATAAAAAGAAAAAAATACAAAGTAAGAGATAGGTCGTGAATTCTCACTTGGCAGCAAGGTCACGCGGCCTCTTCCGGCCTCTTCCGGCCTCTTCCGGCCTCTGGTTTCTTCTGCTGGCTTCTCGTTCTTAAGCGTCCTTTTACATATATTTCGTCCGACTCCGACTCCGACTTCACACCAAGATTCATTGATATTCATAGCAATTCAATTTTCTATATCTATAATTGAGTAGAACGGATAATGACAAAGCGGCCACTTATTCAAAACAAAACATTCTTCGACAACAACCTTTTTTTTATCATTCGCTTCAATGTCTTAGCAAAAATACTTATTGAAAACAATAGTTTTCTATTAGCAAATTTTATGTTTATGAATTATTTCTATGCGCTTGACGTGTAAGGATTTCCTTTGTTCTCGATTTATCAATACAACCCACATAATTTTATGCCCATTTTACCGAAGGACATTCCAGATTGTTTACATTACTGGATTTGAGATTTATAACAGCTCTATTCGTATTGCAGTTTATATGTTACATTTGTCAAACCATATTTGGACACAACATTCTATTCGTCGTTTCAGGTTATCTGAAAGAAAAAAAAATCTCTGTTTTTCCCTGCTCCATATTTCAATTCACGTTTTCACTTTGACTTTTTTTTAAAACATTTTTAACCTTTCCAATTCTCCGATTCTTATACAGGGTTTTCACATGAATCCTAATTTCATACTACCAGTGTCATAATAGCGTCACACGGTTTCTTTTGATATCTATTGGCTTTTGAAAAGGTTCGTCATGGTGGTATTCTTCACAAGTTGAAAAGTTATGGTATTACTGTAGGAATTTTTGATGTAATCTAATCTTTCTTATCAAATCATTAATGAAAGTTGTCTTGAATGGCCACTCTTCTAGATCGTTTTGTAATAATGCGATTCCAGTTTGTGCTCTAACCTTGTACCGAGGTTGTTTCTAATTTTCAACGACCTCAAGAAAATATTTAACCCAACAAGAAATGACTTCTCAGTTTTAAACGTCGATTTACGAATTTAAGCTCAGTACTAAAATCGCAGATAGGTCTCACCAATTTGCAGTTTATATTGTTAGGTCTAACTGTAAGTTCTATGCTATCGATTTCTTCTCTCGCATTTCTAGTTTCCGGCCATATTCAAAAATTTCAAATTTAATGTTCAATAATTTAAATGCAATGTTAATCATCACCTTTTGACTTTTTTAATTCCTATTCATTTATTGTACTCTGTTCTTAATAATGATGTATTTTTTCTCTTTATTTTTCGCACTTAGTAACCCCTTTTGTCTTAGTGACCTTATTGCCTTACTTCTGAAATATTACCTTACATGTACATTAACTTATATTTCTAGAAAAAAGGATTCACTAAGTATTTTCATGTTTTATTAGTGCAAATTACGGACAGGTCTGCAGGTTACGCCAAAACGAATACTTTTTTTGCTAATGTGTAAAAAACTCCTAAACTCTATAGTAGGTTCAAGTTTGCCTGTCGGAAAGCCAGCCGTTATGTATAAAGACTTTATTTAAAATTCTAATGAAGGTTCAAGTGAAGTGTGTCGAGCACTTATTCTTTCACTGCTCGGTTTTATGGTTGTTGTGCCGACTTGTTAAATGTCACCCTGTTCGCATGCTTCTAAGGGGAAAGACTTTAATTTTGAAGCTAGTTATGTTTGTAGAATAGTGACTCTCCGTTTTGCGATAGACAGAAACACAGTTTGCTTCTCTGATAAGACGGCTAACTTTTATCGGCAACAGCTTAGTTTTAAGATCAAGGTAGATAGATAAAGAAGGTGAGAAAGAAAGAATGAAAGAGTGCGAAAGAGAAGGAGAAAGAGAGAGAATGTCTTCGATGGCATTTAGCGAGAAGTGGGTGAATATTGTGCAACTTCATCGTAAAAGTGGGGCTAAGAGCGGAATCGTCAGTTAACTACTTATAAAAAGGATTATGTGCTTCGGTGTAAGAGTCCAAAGCAAGTTAATAAGACTATTTTTTCAGAAGTTATTTTTACTAAGTTATATTTCACTTAGTTTGATCTTTGATCATTTGCATATATTTTATCCTCCCTTATATCCTTTTCTATAATACTCTCTTGTGATTTGGGGACATTTTTCAGTTTTCTCGGCCCGTATCTCATTTAAACCGATTACCTTAAAATCCAGATATATTTGATTGTTTCGTAAGGAATCATATTAACAAAGTTTTTGTAGAAAGAGCAATACAAATGCGAGAGTAGGTATCTCTACGTTATATTACGCAAAGGCATTTGATAAAGTACGCCACAAAGGACTGTTGCAACTGCAAGATAAGCTTGACATATTTGGGAAGGATATTAGAATAATCCGGCACTTATACTGGAAGCAAACCTCCTGCAAAGGAATTAAGGAAATATACAAAAATAGAACGGGATATAAGAAAAGGATTCTCACCTGACATATTCAAGTGAGGTGATTCTGAGAGAATTAGAATTCCTAGCAGTTTTCATTATTGGGGCCAAAATTTTAACAAGATTAGAGATGCCTATCACTCTGTGTTGATAGCAAACACGGTAAAGAAACTACAAGATTTCACTAAGAAGGTAGAAAAGCTAAGCGATCAGAATGGACTGAACCTCAATTGTAAGAAAACATAATATATGGTTGTATGGTGGAGGCACGGTGGAGTAGTGGATAGCGGCTCGGATTGAGGAATCGGAGAGCCGAGTTCGAATTCCAGTCGAATCAATCACATTCGCTTACGTGCTAATACCCTTTCCCAATGTAAGTTCAAGGTATGACTCCTCTTTTTCTCCCTCCAAATACCGGAGAAAGAAATGGCAACCTACTGCGGAAAACATCTGCCTCGTCAGTCATGTATCGAAAGATACCTGATCGCCTAAGCGTGTTACACGCATAGCAAATAACTGGCAAGTACAACAATTTAGATATTTATGTTGTGTTTTTAAAAAGAAGGAATTTCGACGTCGAATTCAAAAGACGGAAATTCGTCATCGAAATCCGAAGGAGCATTAGGATAGGGAATGATGCTTTTGAAAAAATTATCAAACTAAAAAATTGTGCTAAACCGCAGTTTAAACTATGGCAGTAAATGCGGGTTAATCTCAGAGACAAGCAAAATATTTGAAGCAATCAAAATATGGTTTTACAGAAGGATTCTTAGAATACCATAGACCGAAAATGGGAGCAAGCAAGAACAAAACTGAGACAATTAGAAAAAGACAATGGAACTTTTTAGGACAAATAATGAAAAATGCGCTCAGAAAATTTGACTCTCACAGGATATTTTCATCATTAAGACTTCTTGAGCGCACAAGCCAAAAAATATAATACAGTCTGATTAAAATAAAAACGAGGCGTCTATTTCAAACATATATCATCCAAGATATAAACGTTCCTAGGAATAAACAATCAGGATTAAAAATTAAATTATTTATTCTTAAAAAATATAAAAGGAATATGTAAGACTGGGGTGGAATTGAACGATTTGGTTAACATGTAATTGTAATGTAATCTCATCAAAGAGCAATGGTCCCAGAATTTGACTACAGTCGGCATCGCGACAAATACCCCCACCCAGGAGTGAAGGGCAAATTCATTCATTCATTCATTGATTCATTGATTCATTCATTCCTTCCTTCCTTCCTTCCTTCCTTCCTTTCCACTCTCTGTCACTTATTCTCTTGGCATCATTTTTATGGCAAAGAAAAACTTATTCAGGTTTCTGTATTGGCCGCCTAACGAATAATTGCAGAAAATTAAGTTAAATATTAATTTTTAAAAACACCGAATTGGCTTCACACGTGAACTTTTAAAATTGCTTGTTGTTAAATGATTTTCAAAAAAATTCCCCGAACTTTGAGACATGATGATTGTGTAACACTTATCGGCTGAACTGACTTATCCAGACATTTCTTTTGTCACATTAAATCGACAAATAATTCTCTTGTTGCAGTATTCACAAAAGTGCAATATCATAAAATTCATTAAATTACATTTACTTCTTTAAAGGAAAGTTTGATCACCAGTTAATCTTCGTCATCACGCTTTCACATTAGCCATAGTATTACGACATTCAAGGTTATATAATTTATTCAAAAACGTCTTTATGTTAAATATAAATTTTCCTTAAAATTTGTATATTTGTATAGTCAAAGTTGGATTCAATTTGACTCTAATAAAAATGTGTATATCCACGGAATACGTCATTTACTTAGCATTTTTAGGAGTTTAAAGAAAATGTCAAATATTTAGATAAACCTAGCGCAATTAATGAAAGTATTCTACAGGGTTCTTGATTCTACCGATTTCATAACCCATTGCTTCAGTTCTCAAGGATCGTCATGGAATGAATCAGTGAGGAGTTTTCTAAGTTTTGAAAGGCTGCCACAGGAGCACTGCAATCACTCCGTTTCTCCGGCAAAGTTCAGTTCTTTGTTTGCCGCCAGAATGGCGAGTTTTCAGTAAAAGGTGTTCTGTGTTCTCGAGTTCGCGATAACAAATATGGTTGTTAGGGTGCAGCCTGCTTGTCGAAGCAATTCAACATTAATCCGCCCTCTCTTAAGAACAGTCGACGGTTTTTTTTAAACAGTTTCAAGAGAGTGGCTATCTGTGTAAAGAAAAAGTCCAGGACGACCACGAGTTTCAAAGGAACAAATTGCGAGAATCCTGCTATGCTTGAGGGGAACCCACCAAAGTCCACAAATCGAACCAGCCGTGGCTTTGCGATCTCTCAAACCACTACCTGGCGTGTGATAAGAAAACGTTTACATTTGAAACCATAAATACTACGCCTCGTTCAAGCACTTACGAAGATCTTGTTCTTTGTGCTGGGCCTGCGAGATCCCCAGACCTCGCTGTGTGTGATTTTTGTGTGGGAATATGTAAAATATCACGTTGATGATCCACTGCTACCCACTATCGATGACATTAAACATCGAATAAGAACAGCGATCAAATCAGTAGATCGAAATAGGCTGATAGGCGTTAGGAAGGAATTCTCTTATCGCATTGGTGTTGCCCGTGCTGCAGGTGGTGGCCACTTGTAAGACAGGAAATAAAATTTGATTGTGATTAGAATATTTATGACTTGGCTGGAGTTTTCTATTGCTTTTCTTATTAAAATATTTCGTAATGAAATCGGTTCATTCTTTTTGAATAACTCTCTCTCTCTCTCTCTCTCTATATATATATATATATATATATATATATTACATGAATCATTCATACAAAAACAGATATAGAAGTTAATGAAATAAATGGCTAGAATACATCTTCGCAAACAAATTTAATACAATTAACAATAACACATTTCTAAAAACATTTCGGATTACATCTATTCTTTCGTTGTCCTGTTATTACCTGGATATAAAAAACGAATCTATTTCCATACCTGAAGATGTCTGTAGGAACAGATGAAACTTGTAAAAAACTAAAAAAGACCTTATGCAACTTGAATTTATAAACAGGGACCATAACATTCATCTACAGGTTCGGGGTTCATGTAATTTATTAAATTTATTTGCGGAGATGTATTTTCGCCATTTATATCATTAACTTCTATATCTGTTTTTTGCATGAATGATTCAGGTAATCTAAATTCAACTGCACCACATACTTTATATATATATATATATATATATATATATATATATGTGTGTGTGTGTGTGTATGTGTGTGTGTTTTATGTACAGGTGCATTCAAAACTAAGAAAAAGAAGAAGGATAGGTACGATTTGAAGGAGGCGCGCATTTTGGGGAGATTCGCGGCGCGAAAAATGAGATCGAAAATGTCGAGTTCTAAGTCCAGCCGGGGCCTTTGTGCTAATCTTAAAATTTTAAATTCATCTCTCCAATCACCGGTTTAGTTGCGGGGCATTTTGCGCGCACGAGTTTTGATCAGCAACTTAATTCCGAATGCACGCAGACTAATTCTACAAAAGGAATATTTATTTTTCAACTTAATATTCCTTTTACAATGATTTCAATTCTCATCCATAGTTACATTGAACTTTACGGTAATAGTAAAATTAGTTGATTCATTATCTGGAATCATTCGATAGTCATTAACCGATCAGTTGAAGTTCCTAAAATCTCTCTTTAAACATTTTTCAGGAAAATAGCTCTCTGAAGTAGAAGAGATGTTAGTGATCTTTCCATTACTGATGTGCGGGGGATTCCTTTTCTTGACTTTTGACATAGACTGGAACGCCACCATCTTGTTTATGTCATTATTCTCATTTCCAGTAACGTATGCTATTTGATTTGCTGATTTTCTTGAAAGTCCTCAAGTGATATGGTTTCGCTATTTGATACAGATATTTGTGATTATGCCACGCCACTTCCTACGAGTCGAAGAAATATAGTCCTGGCCGAATTACTGGAGTCTAACGATGAAAGTTTATGCAGTAAAAACTGTCATCGTACGAATTTATTGATCCTGTATCTTTTCTGCGTTGGTGGCTATTCAGATACAAGCAAGCTTTGTAAACCTTGAGACATTGACACATGGGTGTGGCACATACAGTCATGAAGTGTTAGATATAGACAGATATGCAGAGGGGCAGCGGGATTGAGAGTACTTTTCTATGACGTAAAACCAGCATGTGTTTTCGAACGCAAATTTGAAGAAAAGGGTGTCACCTTTCTTAAAGAATGTCTCACAGAGTTTTTTCTCCGATTCTATTCGTCGTATTTCACCTTTGACCGGAAGAGTTATCATTTACCGTCCAAGTGAACATTTTCATTATTTTTAACCAAATATCTGATCCAGCTTGGAACTTAGATTTATCGAAAAGAAAGATACATGAGAATACATACATACATACATACATATAAATATATATATATATCGCTCTCTCACAGACGCACCGTCGCCGCTCTTTGTCTTTTTTACAAATACTTTCATGGTAATTGCTCCGAGGAGCTACATTCGCTGGTTCCCAGACTTCATGAGTTCAAGCGCCCTACGAGGCTGGCATCCCACTCTCACCCTTTAACTGTCGAAACTACTAAATGTAGCCGTCTCTTCTACTCCAATAGCTTCATGTGTCGGACCTCTCGCATGTGGAACTCCCTTACCCTGTTACCCTGAGAGCTGTAATCCCCAACTATTCAAATGTAATGTCAATTGACATCTCCAGTTGCCTTGATCTATCCACTACCCTTCTCCTCACCCTTTCTTCTATCACTCCTATCTTATCTTGCTCCAAATCATCTGTAACCCCTTGCTCAAATATATATATATATATATATATATATATATATATATAAGGGTCTATATGGGCGGGTGGCTGAGTGGTTAGAACGTTTGCTTTTTGACCATGAATCTCTCCACGGTTGATTTGTTAGGAAGCAGACTTCCTGAAGTTATGGATATGGAGAGTGCGATCCCAGCGTGCGGCACCTCTGGAAGGTGTCTGAAAACCATACTACTGGTTGACCCAAGCCTTGTGATGAAACTTGGTAGACGGAACCCTTTGGGGCCGTCGATAGCTGTCCTAACACAAAGCCACAAGTCATCTTGGCCGAGATAGATAACACGCTCTTTCCCAGAAACTGTTCGTCATACTTCCAGTATAAACAAAATGTTGACTCTGTGGATATTGAACAAACACAAATTTGTCTGAGCGAGCGTCTGCAGTAGAGATTTGCCAGCCACCCTAATAGACAGGTATCCTCGAATGAAAGTGACCAGCTATTGTATTATATATATATATATATATATATATATATATATATATATATATATATATATATATATATATATTGATAGGAAGATATCCATTTGATGCCCCGTGTTATCAGCTTAAGTTCTTAAAAATGGCGTCATCTTTTCAGTCATTGATCTGGAAGTTTACATCGCTTACTCTTACGACACTGTAAAATACGGATATCTATATGTATAGAACGCTTTTTCTCTTGTAATGTATCAATAATGATGGCACACATCAGCACATTATTGTTTCACTGTGTCGTGCCAAGAAAAAAGTTTTATCTCCGGAATCCCTCTTGTAAATTTATAAATCTGCCATTCATAACTGCATGAAATATTACTGACATACATGGTCCTGTTCCTGCTATATGACAAGAGATTCTTGACGAAATCCAAAGAAGGGTCTATAATTTTATCAAATGTTAATATAGTCTAGTCTCTATAGCAATTGTTGTCAAGCACACTAAGAGAGCGTGAATTCTTAATTCAACTCCAGAGACGAATCCCTAAGAAAATTCGATGTCATATTCAATTCCGTTCTGGCAAAACCTACGACGACGCTAGTGACAAGCAGTACTGGCTTTCCATTGGACAAGATCAGTAAAGTGTATTGTGGAGATGTACTGCATAGCCAGCTGTCAATCTCTCATAGGACGATTCTAGGCCCGCGAAATTCGGGCGCAGATCCATGGTCTATCCAGACCGGCCGATGTCATATATATATATATATATATATATATATATATATATATATATATATATATATATATATATATATATATATATATTACGAAATGGACAAAGTCCGACATTTTATTTATTAAAGACATTTTTATGTTTAACGTTCTTTTTATAGATACAAGTATTTAAGTAAATGCTCTGTTTATAATAAACAGTATTAAATAACATTTACCGGCCTGAATGTCCGAGAAATTTTCATAGGTGGCCGAGCGGTCAAGGCGCGTCAGCGTAAATGACGGTTCCGTATAGGATGCAGGTTCGAATCCTGTCCAAGGACGAATATTTTCTATGAAAATTTCTCGGACATTCAGGCCGGTAAATGTTATTTAATACTGTTTATTATAAACAGAGCATTTACTTAAATACTTGTATAGATAAAATGAACGTTAAACATAAAAATGTCTTTAATAAATAAATTGTCGGACTTTGTCCATTTCGTAATATATATATATATATAAATATTTATATATATATATTATGTAAAACTAGGTAATCCGTATGGGTAGACCCAAGGAGTATGATATCCGGAGAGCTCAATGTAAATTCAGAGCAAATATGTTTGAATAAAAACAGATCACTTTAAGGTTCCGTGTAATAAATTATTTCACCACAGCCCTTTTAAAGGGCTCTGGATCATCAGACTTTACTTCCAAAGGTTGAAATGAATAATGAAAAGAAATTTACACAATTTTGACGAGCCGTATTAAGCATATGTAAATTAACGAAGTGAGGAAGTGAGGGAGGGAGAGAAGACATGAGTGAGTTAGATGTACCATTTCAAATTCCTTACGTTAATTTAAGTGATGTCTGGCCCACACCAAGTGGGATTAGGGATAAAGAATTGAAATGGTACATCTAACTCATTCATGTCTTCTCTCCCCCCTCATTCCTCACTTCGTTAATTTACATATGCTTAATACGTCCTGTCAAAAATGTGTAAATTTCTTTTCATTTTTCATTTCAACCTTTGGAAGTAAAGTCTGATGATCCAGAGCCCTTTTAATTTTTTAACGGAAATTAATCGAATTATCATACAGAAAAACAATTATTTCATAAAAAGTCAAAAAGTCATAAACCCTAATGCATATTATTACCCGATTGTCTATAGGCAAATCATGGCTCCTACGTGATGTCATCGATATGTTGGAAATAAAGTGTTTGTAAATTTATTCACTAGTATAAAAATTTCCGATCAAAAGAGGTTCATTTAAGTTCTGGGTTATATAATTCAGGTGGTTCGGGGTTATGAAATTTGTGTTATACATCAATTAGTTCTTGGTTATATATCCGTGAGGAATCAATTAGTTCTGAGTTATTTAATTTATGTTATACATCAATTGGTCCTGGGTCATATATTCGTGGGGCATAAATTAGTTCTGGGTCATATAATTTGTGTTATACATCAATTACTTCTGGGTTATGTAATTTGTGAGGTATCAATTAATTCTGGGTCATATAACTTGTGTTATACATCAATTAGTTCTGGGTTATGTAATTTGTGAGGTGTCAATTAGTTCTGGGTCATATAATTTGTGTTATACATCAATTACTTCTGGGTTATGTAATTTGTGAGGTGTCAATTAGTTCTGGGTCATATAATTTGTGTTATACATCAATTACTTCTGGGTTAAGTAATTTGTGAGGTGTCAATTAGTTCTGGGTCATATAATTTGTGTTATACATCAATTAATTCTGGGTTATGTAATTTGTGATATACATCAATTAGTTCTGGGTTATGTAATTTGTGAGGTGTCAATTAGTTCTGGGTCATATAATTTGTGTTATACATCAATTAGTTCTGGGTTATGTAATTTGTGTTATACATCAATTACTTCTGGGTTATGTAATTTGTGAGGTGTCAATTAGGTCTGGGTCATATAATTTGTGTTATACATCAATTAGTTCTGGGTTATGTAATTTGTGTTATACATCAATTGTGTTTTACATCAGTTAGTTCTGGATTATATAATTCTACAGACATCAACTGGTTCTGGGTCATGTAATTTTGCGTTATACATCAATTAGTTCTGGGTCATGTAATTTGTGAGGTGTCAATTAGTTCTGGGTCATATAATTTGTGTTATACATCAATTACTTCTGGGTTATGTAATTTGTGAGGTGTCAATTAGTTCTGGGTCATATAATTTGTGTTATACATCAATTACTTCTGGGTTATGTAATTTGTGAGGTGTCAATTAGTTCTGGGTCATATAACTTGTGTTATACATCAATTACTTCTGGGTTATGTAATTTGTGAGGTGTCAATTAGTTCTGGGTCATATAATTTGTGTTATACATCAATTAGTTCTGGGTTATGTAATTTGTGTTATACATCAATTAGTTCTGGGTTATGTAATTTGTGAGGTGTCAATTAGTTCTGGGTCATATAATTTGTGTTATACATCAATTAGTTCTGGGTTATGTAATTTGTGTAATACATCAATTACTTCTGGGTTATGTAATTTGTGAGGTGTCAATTAGGTCTGGGTCATATAATTTGTGTTATACATCAATTAGTTCTGGGTTATGTAATTTGTGTTATACATCAATTGTGTTTTACATCAGTTAGTTCTGGATTATATAATTCTAGAGACATCAACTGGTTCTGGGTCATGTAATTTGCGTTATACATCAATTAGTTCTGGGTCATATAATTTGTGTTATACATAAATTGGTTCTGGGTTATGTAATTTTTGAGGTATCAATTAGTTCTGGATTATATAATTCGTGAGACATCAGTTAGTTCTGTGTCATATAATTCATGGGGCATAATTTAGTTCTGGGTCATATAATTTGTGTTATACATCAATTAGTTTTGGGTTATATAATTCATGAGGTATCAGTTAGTTTGGGTCATATAATTTGTTTTATTCATCAGTTAGCTTTGGTTTGTATAATTCGTGAGCATCAATTAGTTCTGGGTTATATAATTTGCGTGCCATCAATACCTCGTCGGAGATGCGCGGAATGAAAGTTGACAGAATTTGTTGCCCCCGAAGGCTATGGTGCTCCAATCGAAATTCACAGACGCATGGAAGCCGTGAAACATTGCGAGAACACAACGCTTGAAAGAACTTGATTTGTTTCCGAGCAACGCAACATCTCATTAGAGGCAACACACTTCGCAAGCAGTGAAACGCCTGGCATTTGCAATTATTACACACTCGCTGTACGCCTCCCGATTCTGGTTGTTCCCGAAAGTGAAGAATCCCTTGCAAGGTCAACATTTTCACATCCGAAAGCGAATTTGAAGTTTCGGTGCATAATTGGATCAAACATAAACAAAAAAATCATCATTGATAGAAAGAAAATAGCCATTTGCTGTTCGTAAAAATATGTTTCCCTAAATTGAGAAACTATATTCAAAATTAAGTTAAATCCTTTCTCTGTAAATTTACATGTTTTTATTGTTCTCATTTTGTTATACTGGGCGTAACAGTAAAATTATCCAAATCGTGTAACAGCATAATTGTCCTTCCCACAAAATTTTTAATATCTAAAAAGTCACTAAACTAATTGAGTTTCTTTTTTCCAGGTTTTTAGATAAGACGTTTAGCCATCTTGACACCATTTGTCGTAAGAGTCACTGAAAAAAAACCTAGAAAGATAACAGGTTGAAATCGTTTTGTGTCAGCCCTACTGTCTTTCCAACTGAGCAATGGTGTGATGGAAAAGATCATTCAGGCTTTCAATAATGGTACCAACATTCATACTCTGGCTTCCAACTTCAAATTACTTTCAAGAACCATCAAGAGAACGGTGAATAAGTAAAATAAGAGGCAACACTAGAGAGGTAAACTGGATCAGGGGGTCACAATGGGAAGTTTCAACTTTCAAAGAGATCAATTAGAAGAGATACAATTCAATTCATAAGATGTTTTGCACATGAGAGAGGAGTTCCAACTACAACAAAGGCAAAGAGCAATGAAAGGACTTGAAGATCATCTTGAATATGTTGGTAAATGATCCTAGAATAATAAATATATATTTGAAATTTATTTCACTACTTTATTTGCATCTAATCATTAACTATCATTAATTAATGATGTACATTTCATTTTCGTCTATGATCTACTTTATCACGATTCCTCTGTTAAACTAAGAGAGTAATTATACATTCTTATTGCTCAAATTAGAGTCCAATAGTGTTATAAAAAACACGAAAAATTCCAGTAAGATATCTTTAATCATTTCTAAGATACAACGGCTCAGAGCCTTATCTAAAAAGTGGAGAATTTTGCTCTTAGAACGATTTAGACAATTTTGCTGTCACGCCCGGTATATAATTTACATAGTTGATTTTTATTGAATCCATAAATCCAACGTTTCGGTTGATTGAGTGATTAATTCGTATTTCACGGCTTTGTAGGTTATTTAAAGAGTATCAACTATGTCAGTCCAAAGAGCAGTGAAAAAACACTTGAAAATTAAATCGTACGGGTAACGTGTGAGGTACCTTGTAACTGTAAGATTAGAAATTGTAACTGCAATTAGAAGATTAGAGATGGTGAAGGCAAACTTTAATAAGTTGGAAAATGATCCTGAAATAATATATATATATATATATATATGAAATTAATTTCCATCCTTCCTGAGCTTGCGATCCTTAATTATGTTTAGTTAATGATGGAACTTTCCATTTCCTTTTATTAATCGATTTTATCACGATTCTTCTGTTTAGCTTGGAGAGTAATTCGACATTCCTATTGCTCAAAGTAAAATGAAATAGTGCTCTAAAAACTCGGAGTAAAATATCTTTAACCATTTCTGCGATAAAACACTTGAAAGCTTAATCTAGGAAATGAACATTTTTACTTTTACACGATTTGGATAATTTTGCTGTTACACCCGACATTTTATCGAGTTTATACCTATTTTCATAGGAATGAATACATTTCTAGTCAGCACAAATATGTCGAGTACAATGTCAATTTTTTTTTATCAATAAAATAAATATTGATGCATATATGCATATTTTATACAAGATCTTATACAAAAAATGTAACGGGACTGTTATGGAAATAGAGATAAAGTAGGCAGAGTGAAGCCAGCTGACACAGATTGAATTTGGAGTCTGTTATAAAGTTCTTGCCACCTGCCTTTGTTTTAGTAGTACTTGGAAAGAAAGTGTGTGGAGTGTGGTTTTCTCACCACACCACAAATTTTCCATCAGCATCTATGTCTTCTGCAGCAGTAACTCGCCAAGTACAACTATTCCTATATACGACAACCACCATTTTCCACTGATTTCGACTCTTGCTACTTCTTCCTATTTTCTAAAAATCAAAACTTACTTGAAAGGCGAAAGGTTTCAAGACGTAAAGTAAATCCAAGAAGATGCAACGGAGTAACTGCTCGGTAGAATAGGCTTCAGGACAGCTTCCATCTTGAAAACGACGCTGGATAAAATGTCTATTTTCAGGCAGCGACTATTTCGAAGGAGATTAAATAACGAATTGATATGTGTTGTAGTTTTCTTTTTATACTACAAGTCTTGATAGTATTAGATCAGATTTCCTATATTTATCTTTAGTAACGCTAACGGAACCGTTAAGTAATGTCTGCTAATTTTTATTCCGTTACTTGAAAAGTATTATTCAATACATACATGCTTTTATTCATTATCTGAATGCTTTTATTCCAGACATAAGTACTTTCGTTTACGCTTTGTTATTTGCTTTCAATAAATGCAGAATACTAGGTAAATTAATGACAGAGTGATTTATAGGAATAAAGTGTCGCTGCCGACACGTGATTTCGAACATAGATCACCAGTAGGTAGACACAGGTGATCCCATTATTGAATTTAGCAGACCATGTGACCATAAAGGAAACACATAAGTAAGAAATTGCGTTACGTTTAATTGATTGCATTTCTATTTCATCTCTATTACTATTCGAATCCACATTTCTAGTCTATCCTCTATTACTACTAGGG
This sequence comes from Acanthosepion lycidas, assembly GCA_963932145.1. Classification (NCBI taxonomy): domain Eukaryota; kingdom Metazoa; phylum Mollusca; class Cephalopoda; order Sepiida; family Sepiidae; genus Acanthosepion; species Acanthosepion lycidas. The sequence continues at coordinate 82,899,521 of OZ010583.1, read as the reverse complement.
TCTGTATTTCTAGTCTATTCTCTAGTACTACTGGGGTCTGTATTTCTAGGCTATCCTCTATTACTACACGGGCCGATATTTGCTAATTTATTCACTATACTATTTCTCATTTTTATCACTATACGGATTACTATTCGTGATAGTATTTTCTGGCAAGTAATATTATTTGATCTAATTCAAAGGCTTGTGACACATGTATTGTTCAACAGCATAGGATAGTTGTATATGCGATTACAAAGTTTCTACAACAACTAACATTATGGAATTATCAACGAGTATTTCTGACATTACAAAAATGGCAACGAGTGTTGACATCACAAAACAAAGTGTGATTTTGTTTGTGTGTGACGCGTTTCGTCCTTCAGAATACATGCAGCATTATACAGACCATATACATACATACAAATAATGTCTGGCTACTCGAGGATGCCCTTCTATTAGGGTGGCTACGAACCCCTCTCGAAGACGCCTCCTCAGACATAGTTTTGTTTGTTCAACACTGACAGAGTCCACCTGTGGTTTGTACCTCAACTATGCTGAGGAGACCTTAGTTACAGTTCCTGGGAGCGCGTTATCAGGCGTGATAGACAGTCTGAACATGGCCAGCACGATGAAACCCTCGGATACGATGACTTGTGACTTTGCGCTAGAACAACCATCGACGGCTGTTCAATTTCTCATACAAGTCTTGACTCATCACATTTGTCACTTTCCTGACAAATCAATCATTGTGACATTCATACCTGATTTTCATGGTCAAAAAGCGAACGCTCTAACTCGGTCACGTGTTCATGTACATATAAACACACACATATATGTATACCTAGCTAGATAATGATACTGTACTTTTCCTTATTCATATATATATCTATATATATATATATATATATAAGTGTGTGTGTGTTTGCGTCTCATTATATAATTTAGACAAATTTGTCTTTTTTTATTTTTTATAGGACAAGAATCTTAGTATCCTTATTAAAGGAAAAAGAAATTACCATGTCTATGCATGACCCTGATGATGACATCGTGCTAATGAGGAAACTACTCGGAATAAATTGAATATGCATCAACAGGGTAATTTTGTTTCTTCCTTTAATAAGGATAGTAACAAAATTGTCCGTAATTACGAGAGGATACTATTAAAAATAAGCAGACACAACTTCTCTAAATTATTTAATGAGACATGCCTTAATGAAAACATGCTGCCAAAATATACGCAACACACACACACAGACATACATACATATATATATATATATATATATATATATATATATATATATATATAATTATTTATTTAAAAATATGATTTCAACACGCTACATAAGAGTTTTCATGTTTCAAAACAAGAGCCGAAAATTTCAATATAATTATTTATTATTTATATTTATGCTCTACTTTTGTATCGAGCACTATTTTTTTAAAATAATAACAAAAATACTAAAGAACTTTGGATTATTTACCTAACGAGTTCTTTCCTATTTTCTATATATTTTTCACACACACACACACACACACACACACATATATATATATATATATATATATATATATATATATATATATATATATATGGTTTTATAATTAACTTTTGTAACACAATGAAGCCACTAGATTCTTTCTCCCGTAATCAACTTAATTAGAACATTATCAGTTTTCACACTCACGAAATACCCATGCTCACCGTGTGTTTTATGACAATATTATGAAAATAAAAATAAAATAATTTTGTAAGATCGATATGATTCATGGAGCAATATAACATTGTACTGCATATCTAATAACGACATAAGCAATATTACCCCTAATCTCAACATTATCCTTTGGTATGTCTGTCTTTATGTACGTGAACTTTACTCAGTGTAATCTGGCACATGTTTACCACAATAAATACACCACCCTTATGGGGAACTCATATATCCGATCTATTGCCAAACATGCTGCAAATATGATTGGTTTATTTTACGGCTCCAGTGAGTACCTGACCCCACTCTGATATACTCTATATCTACAGCAGCCAGATCAGGCTAAAAAAGGAATAGTGTTGCCATATCTCATCTGTTGCTGACCATTCCTCACTTGCCTGTCTTCAAAAGCCTCTACAGGGACTTGTGGGTGATGATGTATTTCCCATCTACAACCCCTTTTCGAGATACGAAATTTCGCGATCCTCTCGCTGTTCTATGGCTATTCCCATTGGCTTGTCTTATGACGAGCTTCATTCCATAGTCCTACTATCCCTTACATTTACATCACGGACTCGACTTGTTAGGTACCCAAGTTTTAATTATCCCAATTCCCTTTGTATTCCAATAGTAAATCAAGCTCGGGCATTTCTTCCCAAGAACTGCTGCTCTGTAGAATAGACACCCGACAGCATCCTTTCCCAATTACTACAACCTTAACCTCTTCAGTCTAAGTGTTGTAGTGTTCTCCCTCTAAAGAGTCTATGTTAGACTTAAAATGTTGTGACCAAGTAAATGGTTAACTAATAACAAAAACCAGGTTTGCAGATATATCGTATATTAAACAGTAAGTACACCAGAAGACTCATGAAAGTGTATCGCAGGAACCAGAGCTCAATCCATTCATTGTTCACTGTTCCCCGAACCTTCTTTCTTACTAAACTTTTGCGAAGAGTCTAACATGCTCTTAGAGGGAGGACACCACAACCGTTATCTTTCCTGCATGAAACTTTTAACTTTTCTTCATACAGCAAGACAAAGTGACGCCCTACCTATAATAGGCGTGGTATCGGGTTAATATTAATATAAAGTATAAGGGTTGATATTACTATGACTTGCAAAAGATAACCATGATTATATATCAGACTATAGATATAGATTACCAAGCCGAAGTACTGAAATAAACCGCATAGGTAAAAGTAAATTTGTTTAATTTGTACTTGGGAAATATACGTATTCTGTATTGTACTTTAGGGAGAGTTGGCTGTTGTCATTCAAGATAATGACGTGAAAATATTCTGATATTAAAAATAAGGTATGTTACAGTTTTTTGTGTGTATATAATGTAACTACTGAGTTAGCTCAAATGACGTACTCACTTTATAGTCCACCAATAGAAGGTTAACCAATCAGAAGACGTAAAACATTGAATCCGTCGTGTATGAAGGCGGCCATTTTGTTCACTCTACCCGAATGTCCAGTCCAGCTTGCCAGGCGAAGAGATAACAGAAGGACGAACTACGCTCTGCTACCTTTTACCCAACTATCCACTGCTAACCTGAACAACGCTTTCCTACTGTCTTCGAAATATTCACTGCTAACCTCTGGATTCTATACTCGAAGACGACCGACCGTCATTATGAATAACAAGGTATAAACATGTTATGAACCACTTGATACCCCTTTAATATTGCCCAATGATGTATTTATGTGTTTGGGAGCAGTGTAGTGCAGAAAAATAAAAAATAGTTGCTTTGCATTTGATGGATCAAAGTATATTTCCGCGTTCATCAATTTTGACAAGATCTCCTACATCAACGGCTGAAATTGGGCCCTTGTCATGACAATGCCTCTGATCCAAATTTCCTTTCTACTGTTCCCTCTTTTTTAAAAATTATCCACCACTCTTGAATGGACATTGAAGATGTAAGCCACATTATGAATGATGGTACCATTACTGAAGGCCAGAATTATATTTTTCTATCACTATTGCACATTTGGACATACAGTGGGGCTGACACAAGACAATTTAATTTGTTCTGTTTCTAAATGAATAACTCAAAGGATTATCTTTTCTTTGGACTGTCGTAGCTGAATCTCCTCTGTCACGTGCCACACAACTAATGGATTGAGTTAGCTCTTTCCTAATTGATCTCTAAAGAATTAAGTTGAAAAGGTGATGCCTGATCTTGTGACATCCTGGTCCAATTTTCCTCTCTACTGTGCCCTCTTTTAAACTTATTCACCGTTCCTTTGACGGTTCTTGAATGGACTTTGAAGATGGAAGCCAGATTATGAATAGTGGTAACATTGCTGAAGGCCTGAATGATCTTCTTCCTCTGATCATTGCTCGTTTGGGAAGGCAATAGGGTTGGCGCTATACGATTTAACCTGTTCTGTTTCTAAATGAATAACCCAAAAGGTTCTTCACTGATTTTTACGATAAATGATGTCAAATTGCAAAACGTCTCATACGAAAACCTATTAGGTTGGTGCAAAAATAATGTCGTTTTCTCACATGTGAGAAAACGACATTATTTTTGCACCAACCTAATAGAAAAAAGGAACTCGATAAGTTTAGTGTTTTTTTTTTGTTTTTTTTAGATATTAAACATTTTGTGAGATGAATACTTATGCTGTTACACGATGTGGACAATTTTGCTGTTACATGATATGGACAATTTTGCTGTTACACGATGTGGACAATTATGCTGTTACTACCGTTAGGTAGAAATTGTTTGATTTGTTTATGATACCGATGAGTCGTTAACTAGGTGCCTAACCTAGTATCGATCATTTCGTTGTCCACGCTCTGTTTTTTTTTTTTTGGTTTTATCGGTATTTTCTTTTACTATTCCCCTTTGTATTAAAAAATAGTTTTATCAGGAAAACTTATATGTTATTATATATCAATGTCTGAATCTACATAGTCACTCCTGTACCTTAATCAAGACATCCTCCGCACATACTAACCAGAACATCAACGAAAAGTTTTAAATTTTGATTCATCGCACCATAAGTACTGTCGCCACTGATTTTAATTCCAGATTTATGGAATTTCTTTTTAGATCTTTATAGCAGACATATTGAACCAGAACGATAGTCGAATGGCAAAATGGTGACCAAGACTTGCCTTCTCGACGAAAGAAAGGTCGTTTTTTTCTGGCATGTAGCCCTTCAATTGGAGAAAAGGCGAGTGCGTCGTTCGTCAAAAGAGACCCTTCTTTATTGTCCCACAAGGAATTGGGTCATTAGCAACATTATATAATATTAGCGTAGTTGGACAGAATAGAGGAGGGACATCCGGGTTTGTTAGTGCTCCATTCCGAGGAGACTGTATGTCTATGTCTATCATCCGGGCAAGTGATTGGTGACTTGCGATTATAAGTAGACCATCGAGGATATTAGAGCTGTCTTCCGTCGGGGTACATCGTACGATACGTGCAGTTCTGGTAGGAGGAAGGTAGGAAGGAAGGAAGGAAGGAAGGAAGGAAGGAAGGAAACGAACGAACGACGAAGCGAATACAGGGAAAAGAACGACGATAAACACAAAGAAAACGGTGTAGAAGGAAGAAATGTCCAATCTGAATTTTTGTCCCAAAACAGTCGGTTATTTCTTTTGACCTTAATCAATGGAATTTCACACATCTAATCCTTTTTTCTCTTTATTCTCTTTCCTTAACAACGGTTCTTTGACAGCTTACCTTTCACTGATATTTGATGAGACTTCAGCGATCAACAACAGAATCAAATACACGCCTTGAATCAAATTTTTGCTGGATTTTTTCCCTATTTCTTCAGGACATAACTTGAAACTACTGTTCATATGTAGAGAACTTTTTTTTTTCAAGTTCTGCAATTCTTTGTCTTTTATTAGTCCAGTTTCTTCAAAAGCATCCATTAATACTCTTCCGAAATATTCCAAGTTATTGGTTAACATCTATTTAGGAATCTTGTCAAACTATATTATCTTTGAAAAACTTTGAATTTATAACACATATATAGCAATATATAAGCTGAAATATACAATTAAAATTCATCAAATTCCCTAAATATACAATTATTTTTTCTTCACTATTTTATTTGTTATTTGTAGACACTGCACTGGTTCATCCCTTTGCTATGTCTATTTTTATGGTTGAATGATTCATAGGTCTTTTTACATGGTTTAACAAACAATAGAATTCCTCTAAAAACGGTCGCCTAGAAAGACTGGATTGAAAACGAGAAAAAAAAGGAAGCCGATGTCTGAACAACTGACATGAAGAATTATTTTTCATGACAGTTTGAAAGTCTGAAGATCTATTTTCAAGACGAACTTAAAATTTTTACAAGTGTGCTTGGCTGATCAAATAAAAATTTAAGGAAATGTGGGACGGCTCAAGACTGTTGCACTGTATTATATTTGTAAACTTTTCATTGAATAGCATTTCTAATATAAGTATCTACAAATTCATTGTTTACATATATTTATCGATCTATGTCTCAGCATATCTAACAAACAATCAAATATATTCAGAACGATGCATCGATCTCTGTTACCTTGGGCGCATTTATTCATCTGCCGATGGATCGATCACAATCTGTGCTGATTAGTCTCTCAGGCTTTTTCTATATTCCGTCTCTTCTTTATCCTTTTCATATCTATCAATGGCCGCTTATACTTATCTATTTCGTTTGGGGACAGTTTTAATTTTGCATTAAGAAAATAATTAATGTTTCTAGTTGCTTTTGTTGTTTTCTATTATTCCTTTATCATAAATAAATTCATTAGAACGAATAGAATATTGATGCTTACTTTTAATGAATAGTTCGAGGATCGTTTGAAAAATTAAACTCCTATTGTATAATGCCCTACATCAGAGGCTGATGTTGGTGGGTGCATATTACCTCTAATAAACCATTGCTACATTTACCTTCTTTTTGCCTACATATAACAGTTTAGCGGTTGTCTGGCAAAATAACATCTGGCATGATAAAGTTTCGCAAAGGATTTCCTCCAAACGGATTCAATTCCACTTATGACAGTTATTGTCACTTGTATCTTTACAGAGACCATATAAAGTAAAGTGGCTGGCAATGTGTCTCAACAGTGGTAATATTGATGGATTTACATTGTTCGGACTATCATCCTCATCTTTGTTGCCATATTTATCACAACTTTTCGTCTAATGGATGTTATATATCAGTTATCAGCTAGAACAGTCTACCCCAGCGATCGAAATAAAGGATTCAGTTCGACATTCCAAACACCTGAAGGAGGCCGGAGCGTACAACGGCCGAAACGTTGTGATAAATATGGCACCAAAGATGAGCATGATAGTCCGAACAATGTAAATGGTGTACATAATATCTCATCTCCGAAATATAGACAGATATCGATGGATTTGACAAGTTGATTTTACGTTTAAGAAACGTAGCGTCTTTTGTATGATTAGCAAAAAATAGCTTTGGCTAGAGTGGAAAATATATTTTTGTGGCGGAACACTTGCTCTAGCTGACTTCTCCTCCATATAGATATAGACAAAATAATTCTTACTTTTAGCATACCCGTCGAAGGCATGATATCAGATGTTAGATTAGGTACATAGGTTTATTTTCTTTTTGTGTTCTGTGTCTCTTCTACATATGTGCGATGATTATCACCCTCTACAACTTCCTATCTATTGTTGCTCAAAGCAATGTATGGTTATTTACCATCCTTTTTTCTCCTTCACCGTGATATATATATATATATATATATATATATATATATATATATATATATATATATATATATACATATGTATGTATGTATATTAATAAAAAGAAAGAACGGTAAGATATATAATCCGGTGTTCTTATAGATATTTTTATTTTTACAAAATAGTGCTCAATGTAAATTTACAGAGCATTAATATTATGAATTAATAGACTTAAAATATATTTTTTCGCTACACAGTTCCAACCATGTTTTAAAACATGGTTGGAACTGTCTAGCGAAAAACCATATTTTAAATCTATTAATTTATAATATATATATATATATATATATGTGTGTGTGTGTGTGTGTGTGTGTGTGTGTGTATGTGTATACATATATATATATATATATATATATATATATATATATATATGTGTATATATATATATGTATGTGTATATATATATATATATATATATATATATATATATATATATATATATATATATATATATATATATATATGTATGTATGTATGTATATATGTATGTATGTATATATGTATAAAAGTGAAGAAATTTGAGTGGTTTAGAGTAATATATAGTAATGCATCGAGCCCGGAATAATCTTTAGCAGAATGCAGAAAATATAAGACTTACCGAATTTGTGTATGTCTTAATATCTGCTTAATCTCTATAAAAAAACAATTTTTGCTATTCTGATGCTGATCGGATCTCTGTTTCACGCATTCCTTTATATATTACGAAACAACATGGTAGCAAATTCTATTATACAAATCTATATTTGTACAATAACATTGGTAATAACAAACAATGTTGCTAATATATATTTAGTAGTTTTTATAAGTTATTATAGGTGTGGATATTAAAAACCGTAGATGCCCATATCATTAAGTGTCACAAACTTCCCATTCTAATTTTCACTACAGTGGTTTCTAACAGCTTTTACGGATTGGAGAGTTCCTAGCTCCACGCCCAACAATTTTTGAGTTTTAAGTTCTCCTTCTCTTTGTCTGTTTGCCAACCGAAGCTCGAATTATTTGAAAGTGTTGAAGAGATAGATTCATCGATCTTACATATTTATAAGTCTACCATTCGTTCATATTTCGAATATTGCTGCATCGTATGGTCTGGTGCTTCTGCTATATATTTAGAGATCCTTGAAAAAATTCAAAGCAGAATACGCAATATTTGTGGCCCAAACCTGTCATCTCGGCTTCAGTCACTTGCTCCCCGCCGTAAGGTTGTCTTTCTGTGCCTTTTTTATAAATACTTTCATGGTAATTTTTCGGATGAGCTCTTTGCTATGGTACCTAGACTGTATGAATTACAGTGCAGTACTAGACTGACGGTGAGATCTCATGAATTTATAGTTGAGCTGTAACCGTAACTTCTATATTGAGAGTTTCTTTTCTTGCACTTCTTGCTCGTGTAAATCCCTTTCCGCTCCATGCTTTCCAGCCAATTTTAATCTTCAAAAATTTAAATGCAATGTAAAACGCTATACACTGCCCTTCTAATTACTGTTTCCTCTTTATTTGCATTACTAATGTTTCTGTGCCTAATCACGACATACCCTGTAACCTCTTGCTTGCTAGTGGCTGTGTACTGCCTTGCTTGGAGTGATACCGTAGTAAAAAAAAAATACCAAGACTTTGTGAATTAATGCATAATATATTGTAAAAAAGGTCTCATCAATTTACAGATTAAATTTGCTAGATGTAATCCCAAGTCCTATGCTAAAAGATTCTCCACTCGCACTACTCTTTTGTGAAACTCACTTTAGGTGCCATGCTTTCCAGCCAACTTTGATCTTCAACGAATTTAATGGAATGTCAATCGATATTTATTGACTCTTTGAAATCTCTTTTATTGTTCCGACTCCTTAATTTTTCTCCTTTTTCTTATTCTTTCATACTCAGTAAAATCTTGTACCTTAAAGACTTTATTGCTGTTTCCACTGGTTTTATTTAGGTAACTGAAAACAATGGACTGGGATCGCATTGGAACTCCGATAACCTCTACGCTACATGTTCATCATTATATATGATATGTGTTTCGGCTTATGATATCGATTTTTGGTTATATAGTGCAATATAAATTAATTATTTAGGAATAGATCCAGCAGACACAGATACGTACATTTAATAAATACAGTATCCCATCTATGTGAATAGATAATCTTTTTATTATTTTACAAATGAATATGCCTTTCGATAACGTACAGCTGTCTTTCAATAATTAACTAAGTCAACTTTTCTATTGTGTCGTCTTACAGTAGCGTTCGTTGTTTCTCGTAAATCGTTGCTTGAATATTGTTTACCATTTTCATCTCCAATTCTTTTAATAATAAACACAAAATTTTACTGAAGTATTATCAAAAGAGGCTGGGTTCCTTTGCATTTATCTGCAGTCGATGAAAGTTTTTTCAGCAAAGTAGGAAATAATAAACACTGGAACATTGACAGTGCATTGTCTTTCATTAAGATAATCATTAGCTCGATGCTACTTCGTTTTTTACCAGGACAAAGAGAACACCTCTTTTTAAAACGAAGTTGGATTAATTCCGTGAATTTAGTTTGGCACCGAAAAACGTTTGAAAGATCCACCAAATTAACCTTCCTCCTGTGGTCTTCTATGTTGTATAAGTTGACAATGTCATCGAAGGACACACTCACTAGGCTTGTCACAATGTTCATCTCGAAAAAATAACCGTTGAAAAATCAAGTATCATGTAATTGTTTTGGGTAATAGAGACGTTTTCGTTTCTTTTTTTTCTTTTTTTTTTTTGGAAGATTACTAAAGGTTGCAGATTGTTTGCTTTTCTGTCTGTAGCCAATGTAATTAATATTTTGCATCTTTACTCTCTGTTTGCATGAGCAATACCAGTTTCATCAAATATTAACTTGTCTTTCTATCATTTTAAGTAAATATTTCTCAACTCTCTTTTTGTGATATCCGTAAAGGTTGTAATTTTCTATGTCATTTTCAATATTTTTGTTCTTTGCTCTGTTGTCTTTGCACAACATGTTCGTAATTGTGTAAGTTAATTCTCATAATCAAGCACTATTTTTTTCCTTTTGTGGTAATATTGTTAAAACAAATACATTTTCTCTCTCTCTCTCTCTCTATATATATATATATATATATATATTTATTTTATTAAAGACATTTTTATGTTTAACATTCTTTTTATAGATACAAGTATTTAAGTAAATGCTCTCTTTATAATAAACAGTATTAAATAACATTTACCGGCCTGAATGTCCGAGAAATTTTCATAGAAAATATTCGTTCTTTGACAGGATTTGAACCTGCATCTTATACGGAACCGTCATTTACGCTGACGTGTCTAACCGCTCGGCCACAACAGATCGCTCGGTAGACAAGGTCGAATTTACTGCTTATAAAATTCAATCTTCCATGAATCTCGTACATTCATAACTGCTCATGGCGTATCAAATGTAAACAAATGACGTCATACATTAAGAAATCGGAACCGTCAATTGTTTACATTTGATACGCCATGAGCAGTTATGAATGTACGAGATTCATGGAAGATTGAAGTTTATAAGAAGTAAATTCGACCTTGCCAACCGAACGATCCTTTGTGGCCGAGTGGTTAGGCCCGTCAAGGTAAATGACTGTTCTGTATAGGATGCAGGTTCGAATCCTGTCAAAGGACGAATATTTTCTAAGAAAATTTCTCGGACATTCAGGCCGGTAAATGTTATTTAATACTGTTTATTATAAACAGAGCATTTACTTAAATACTTGTTTCTATAAAAAGAATGTTAAACATAAAAATGTATTCAATAAATTGTCGGACTTTGTCCATTTCTTAATATATATATATATATATATATGGAAAAGTTTATAGTTTTTTCAACGAGAGAAAAATGTATGTTTTAAAAAAGAGAGAAAACGCAAACGTTTTTGGCTATAATGTTGATTTGTTTCACTACATTTATTATATATTATTCTTCATATTTCTGCTACATGTTTTTCCGCTCTCTTGACCTTCTTCAGGAAAATAAAAGGAATACATTTTAAAAGGAATACATTTATCTTATGTTCTTTTAATGTCTCGTTGGTCGTTTTCTGCATTTGTTAGTGAGCCTTCAACTCTTTTCTGGACTTTGGCCAACAGTCCAGAAAGGGGTTCAAGGCTCACTAGTACAGAAAATTAGCGAACCAGCGGATACGCTACATTGGTTTCAAACTTTCCGTATCTACAAGCCGATTTCGGTCAATTGAATTTCTAACGCTATATTTTCTAAAAATAAAAAACAACAACTTATGAACGCTATATTTTAATAAAAAAAATAAATAAATGATTAGGCGTGAGGTGTAGGAGAACAGAAGGGCAGAAGGAGGAGGAGGGGAAAATCAAGTGTATTTGGAATATATATATATATATATATATATATATATATATATATATATATTTATAAAATGTGTATGTATTTAAATATTAAAACTGATTCACACATAGAGCTCAATGTTCTTATAAGAAACAGAGCAATATATTTAATATAATTAGAATTAAGATACCATTAAGGAAATGATCATTTTTACCTTGAAAATTGGATTTACATGATTTTTTCAAAAAATTATCATCCATTAAATGGCTGAAAACTCCTGTAAATTTAATTTTACAAGGTGAAAATGACAGAACGGTATCTTAATTCCGATTGTACGATACATATATATATATACATATATATATATATATATATATATATATATATATATATATATATATATATATACATAGTGTGTATGTGTATATATTAGGTTGGTGCAAAAATAATGACGTAATAATGTCGTTTTTTGACGTTAAAAATACGTCAAAAACCGACATTATTACGTCATTATTTTTGCACCAACCTAATATATATATATATATATATATATATATATATATATATATATATATATATATATATATATATATATGCATGTATGCATGTGTGAGTATAACAGTAACTATGCCGAGGTAAATATCTGCGTGTCCAGAGCGATCAAGTGGCAAGATCAGAGATATTTATTCTAATACTGCCGATGAGCGCCCCCTCACGGACCAGGTTGTGAATACCGAATGGCTTCGAAAAGCCGCAAGATATAATGTTAGCAGGAGACACTGATCTCAGCTTAGGCTGTGTCGATTTCAGATAGACTCTAGTTAGAGATTCTCTGAAAATGTGCTCGGCTTAGAGTTGTGAAGGGTTATATCGAGAACTAGATAACGTAACGTCTATATTAAGTATGTAGATAACTAGCGAGTTAGGTAAACGAGCGAAAAAGAGCGAGGTTATTAAATGGATAGAAAGAGAAAAGTAGAAACACGTGTATAAATAAAGAAGACATTTTTTAATTAGGTCTAGACGAAGGGATATAGTGTGGGATGGAAAGATTTAAACAGACAAAATTAAACAAAATTAGATAGATAGATAGATAGATAGATAACCACATTGATATATATATATATGTATATATATATATAATAGATAATTACAAGAATACACGCACACACACACACATATATATATATATATATACATATATATATATATATATGTATATATATATGATAAACATGTTGAGAATAATACATAGAAAATCACCAAGTTGAGATAGATAACCAGTTTTATATATATATATATATATATATATATACATATATATATATATATATATATATATATATATATATATATATATGTGTCTATATATAAGATAGGCAGATTAATATCAGTATATATATATATATATATATATATATATATATATATATATATATATAGACGAAGGGATATAGCGTGGGATGGAAAGACTTAAACAGACAAAATTAAACAAAATTATATAGATAGATAGATAACCACATATATATATATATATAATAGATAATTACAAGAATACACGCACACACACACACACACACACACACACACACATATATATATATATATATATATATATATATATGATAAACATGTTGAGAATAATAAATAGAAAATCACCAAGTTGAGATAGTTAGATAACCAGTTTTATATATATATATATATATATATATATATATATATATATATATATATATCTTTATATATATATATATATATATATATATTTGTGTGTATATATAATATATGTAGATAATTATCAGTATATATATATATGATAAATATGTTAACATCAATAGATAGAGAAGAATCACCAAGTTGAGATAGCTGTCTGTCTGTCTGTCTGTCTGTCTGTCTGTCTGTCTAGATAGATAGATAGATAGATAGATAGATAGATAGATAGATTTTTCACCAACAAATACAAATATACTAAGTGTTATAACATGTACGTACTGAGTAATATATGAAAACGTATACGCAAGTGTATATTCGTCCCATTTACAATACGCAGAGAAATAGAGCGGTCAGTTGCCCTGCTAGACAAAACCTGTCACCGATATTTTCTCTCTTGATCCTTGTTTATCTCAGATCGACGCCAACATTGGCATCTGTCTCTCACGTGGTGAGATAATCTTTTAAGCCGACGTCACCCTTTTGCCGTCAGACGCGTCCAGGTGTTGGCCATATTGGCATTCAGGCTGCAGCGCCCGACATAACAAATGGATATATGAAACTACGCAGCGAAGTAGATAGAAACGTGTGTATAGCTGCTTGTCTAAGTATGCATGTATGTATGTATGTATGTATGTATTTATGTATGTATGTATGTATGTATGAATATATGTACTTCATAATCAGCAAGACTTTCACGAGATCTCATCGGTCAATCATGGATACCGATTGGGATTACTGTTACAAAATTTAAAAAAAATAATCAAAATGATATCAGCGTATTATTAGATTGGTGCAAAAATAACGTCGTTTTCTCACACAGTAACATATGTGAGAAAACGACCTCATTTTTGCACCAACCTAATAATAGTGCTTCTGTTATAATCCGTGGGCCTTCAATAAGTCGGTGATCATGGCCCTCCGCAATTTTCTATTCTTTTGTAAGTGTTAGCAATGTTTGCCTTTTTACTATCCCCGTCTGCCTGTTCGGCCATCCATTTACACATGCTCGTTAGTTAGGTCACTGGCTGTCACTCTTGCTCTCAATATATCCCGAGGTGGTCACCTCTTCAAACCTTCTTTCTTCATTTTGTGATCTATCTAGAAGTTTCAATCGTGTCTTTCTGATTCTAAGTGTCATTTTTGTTTCTTTCATCCTGAAAATAGCTTCATTGTTCATGTGTTTCGCCCGTGGTTTTTCAATTAATCTTGTGTATAACAACATCTCTTTTGTCGTAAGATTTCCTATTCACCTTTGAAATCGCCAAGTGTTCCTTGGTATACAGAAAGATTGTTTTTATAGACCAATCCATCATTTTTTTTTCTTTGCTTCCAGCGAATTTCCCTGTTTCTTAATAGCAATTCTGGACTCGTTTTTCACTATTTCAATATTCGGATTTCGGTGTCATATATTCCATCATCTGTTATATGTTTAATTATTTTTAACTCCTTCTTTCAGATTGATTAATATTTTTTCTAGATCGAGAGATTTTTATTACTACTGCGTGTCCAATGGTAAATGAAATACCCGCTTATGCGGCTTCGTGAAAGATTAAACTAAATTAACCTTAGTATATCCAAAGTCTTACAAACCATTTGCTACAGTCGCGACTTCTACTTTCTCTAATACCAAGCTGGGTCTTGTTAGTATCAATGCAACTACCGCCGATTACTTTAGCGAATGACAAATTTTCTGTTTTACTCTATGAACTCCAGGCAACATAATAATTCTACCCCACCAAGATCTTTATCCTTCTCAGCAAAGAACTGCTCCGTGTGCTTTTTTGTAGGCGTCCAGGGAGATTTTCCTTATGAAAATAATTCAGCAAAGACCAGAAGAAGCGTTAAACTAAAGCTGTAATTTTTGGTAAATGAGCTGAAGAAATAAAAAAAAACTTCCAGACAATCTGTACAAATATATGCTTGCTTTCAAATTAAATATACAATTTATCAATATCTTGAGTATTTTACCCTTTCTCTTCGCTAATTGCGAAGTGTATTTTTTTATCATTTCCTACCTTCTGTCAGTCTAATTAATATCATTAATTGTCCAAACATTTGCTTCCCCATAAGAGATTTATAGTAAGGGATACTATTCTATACTCTTTAGAAAGCACTACCTATAAATGAGGAATAGATTTTCTTTATGGCATCATAACTATATGAAATCTGATCAAATTGTATCGAGACTGGTTCTATAAAAAGAAAACTGCAACACATATAAATTCGGCATATAATCTCCTTCGAAGTTTTATCCTGGAGCATTTCTAATGAACCTTTTGGGGGATAACGGGTAGCTGCCTCTTCGAAATCAATGATTTTCACCGACTTCTTGAAATATTGTCATTTGAAGTGAGATTTGATTTTTGAAGAGGAAATGTGGTGAGAATGGGGCGAGATCTGTCAGATATGGTGAATGTGCTTCTTGGACAAAAACTGCTGCACAAGACATGGTCCCTGATGCAACCCCTGCAGTGTGCGGAACAACACTGGAGACAGGTTCATTCAAAGCACAGCTATAAACAATGGAAGTGTGCGAGAACGTTATTACTTAGTGTGCATGCGCTACACAGTTAAGATCAGACGGTGCAAAGTAACTTCACTCTGGGTACTGTACTTCCGTGATCAGCGCAACAGTCCCGATAGTTTGTTGAGGCTTTGTATATTGAATAAATGTATTTACACTTTGAATAAATATTTTTCTCATTGAACGCTTATATTTTATAATAATAATAATAATAATAATAATAATAATAATAATAATAATTTTACAATAATAATAATAATTTTACAATTTTATGGGACCATAAAATACACACAGACAGAACAATTAAAGCTAACCGCCAAGAAATTGTTATTGGAGACCGAAAACAAAAAAGTGCCTCCTTATTGATATGGCAGTCCCTGCGCACTGCAATGTATCAGTGAAGATCTTCAAAAAGTTGTCAAAATACAAGGACCTTGAAATCGAAATCTCAAAAATGTGGTACATGGGAACATCAACAAAACCTGTTGTAGCTGGAGACCTCGAATTGGTTGGAAAAGATTCCAGTAAACTAATTGAAGGGATTCCTGGAAGCCTATGCCTTAAAGAAATACAAAAACATTGTTATCACGAGTACAGCCCCCACCTTACGAAGGGTGAAGTTTTTTTGAGGCTTGTATATTGAATAAAAGTATTTACACTTTGAATAAATATTTTTCTCAATAAACGCTTATATTTTATAATAATAATAATAATAATAATAATAATAATAATAATAATAATAATTTTACAACAATAATAATAATAATAATAATAATAATAATAATAATAATAATAATAATAATTTTACAATTTTATGGGACCATACAATACACACAGACAGAAGAATCAAAGCTAACCGCCCAGACATTTTTATTGGAGACCTAAAACAAAAGAGTGCCTCCTTATTGATATGGCAGTCCCTGCGGACTGCAATGTGTTTTTGAAGATCTTCAAAAAGTTATCAAAATACAAGGTCGTTGAAATCGAAATCTCAAAAATGTCGCACATGAGAACATCAACAATCCCTGTCATAGTTGGAGCCCACGGGTTGGTTCGAAAAGATTTCATCAGACCCATTGAACAGATTCCTGGCAGCCCATGTCTTAAAGAAATAGAAAAAATTGTTATCATGGGTACAGCTCACACCTTACGAAGGGCTGTGTCGATGTAAAATGTGTCTGTATATATATATATATATATATTAATCGTTCAGTGAAAAATGTCATGATGCCATTTCTAACCTTAGGTCTCGAGACCCAGAAAGAAACGTGTACACACCAGAATTCAAAGGAATAATAACAATAATAACAACAACAACAACATCAATAATAATAATAATAATAATAATAATAATAATAATAATTGAAGGGATTCCTAGTAGCCCATGCTTTAATGAAATGAAAAAAATTTTACTTACAAGTACAGCTCATATATTACGAATAGCTTTATCTATGTAAAATGTGTGTGATATTTTTTTTTCTTTTTTTACAAACGATAATCAGTGGCAAATGTTATGAAGCCATTTCTGATTTTGGTCTCTGCTTGGGATCCGAAAGGAAATGTGTTTACAGCAGAAATCCAAGGAAATAATAATAATAATAATAATAATAATAATAATAATAATAATAATAATAAAAGATAAAATATCTTTGAAGATATTCAAAAAGCTGTCAAAATACAAGGACCTTGAAATAGAGGTCTCGAAAATGTGGCATATGGGAACATCAACAATCCCTGTTATAGTTGGAGCCCTAGGACTGGTTGGAAAAGATTTCAGTAGACTAATTGCAGGGATTCCTGGAAGCCCATGCCTCAAGGAGATACAAAAAATTGTTCTGACAAGTACAGCCCACACTTTACGAAGGGCTCTATCAATGTAAATTTTTATTTTTGTCAGTGAAAAGTGTCACGATGCCATTTCTAACGTTAGGTCCCTGGGTGGGACCCGGAAAGAAATGTGTAAACGCCAGAAAGCAAAGAAAATAAAAATAATAATAATAATAATTCTAGGTTGGTGCAAAAATAATGACGTAATAATGTCGTTTTTTCACGTTAAAAAATACGTCAAAAAACGACATTATTACGTCATTATTTTTGCACCAACCTAATAATAATAATAATGATGATGATGATGATGATGATGATGATGATGCAGGCCCACCTCACTATTGCTTTGATATGGACACTAAACGAGATGGTAGCAAAATGAGTTGTACCTGTCCGCTATTTCAGGGATTGTGGCAACAAGATTCAGATAGATTTAATATCATTTTTGCACGATTTGTAACATTCATAATTTGTACTGCATTGTCTACGCAGTAGAATAGGTGGCAGGGTGGAGTAATGGATAGCGGCTCGGACTGAGAAATCAAAGGACCGAGTTCGAATTCCAATCAGATCCATTACATTCACTTACGTGCTTATAAAGGTATGAATTACATTCACTTACGTGCTTGGTAAAGGTATGAATACTCTTCTTCTCAGACTCCCCCCCCCGCCGAATTGCTGCTGGCTGGAGAAGAAGAGGATTCATAATTAACCGGGTTCTGTAGCTTTCGATGGTAATTAGTTTTCCGCAGAAAGAAATGCGGGAAAAATCTGCCTCGTCAGACATGTATCAAAAGATACATGATCGCGTGAATGACGCATGACACATAACTCACTGAATAGTAAATGTCATAAAACTCTGTATTCTGCATATTAGATCTGTATGTTGTAAATGCAACACAAATAAATGTTTATTTTAGAACTTATTCATTCATTTTATTTAATCAGCTTCATTTTAATGAAATAGAAAACAATTACGACTAAAGTTTTTGAGCAAAGTGCAATACTGATGAGCTGGATTTGAGGATTTTTTTATTATATGGAAATTTTAGTAGGACTTGTGTTCGGGGTCGTTAGCAGTCGTTAACGGTGGAAGGCGGGTACCTTAGAATTATAACCATATCTGACAGTCTGAAAGATTCCTCACTCTCTCTCTCTCTCTCTCTCTCTCTCTCTCACACTCATTCTCTCTTTCTCTCTCTCTCTCTCTCTCTCTCTCTCTTTTGCTAGAATGTATAAATCATCTTTTGTCGAACTTATCAGGCACTGACCTGAAATCAGGAAATTCCTTACAGCGGGCACTGACCCAAATCAAGAACTGCTTTGATAGACAGAGTCAATTTAAAGCCGACTGCAAATCAATTTTATCTTTTAGTGTCGGCATCAAAAGAATTCGTTAATTAAAAGTGCAAGCCGGCAATGACACCCAAACAAAAATATATAGAAAAATATTTAAAAAAATATATGAAAATTGGAAATTAATAAACACGATAAAGACAAAAGATTAAAAGGAATAAAAAGTGGAAAATATAAAATATGGCCCTACTTTTACTATCTATCTATCTAGTCTTGCTCATTATCTATGAATCTATCTATCTTTCTAGGATTGTCTATGAGATATATATCTAGTCTTGTTCATTATCTATCGATTTCTCTCTGTCTCTTTCTCTCTCTGTCTCTGTATCTCTCTCTCTTTCTCTCCCTGCCTCTGTATCTCTCTCTCTCTGTACAGACACAAACACACACACACACACACACACATATATATATATATATATATATATATATATATATATATATATATATATATATATATATATATATCTTGATTTATTTATCTATCTATATAGACTGGTTCATTATATATATATATATATTTATCTATCAATCTAGTTTTGTTCCTTATCTATCTACCTATCTATCTATCGATTTATCTCTCCCACTATATATATATATATATATATATATATATATATATATATATATATATTGCTTTATTTCTCTCTATATATAGGCTTTTTTATTATCTATATATTTATCTATCTAAACTTCTTCATTATCTGTCTGTCTTTCTATCCATCTATCTATCTATCTATCTATCTGTCTATCTATCTACCTGAGTCCGCTCATATCTATCTACCTATCTTTACCTATTTATCTGTTTCAATCAGTTCGTATTTCCCTGTACCCATCAATTCTACTCTGTTTTTATCTCTCTAAATAACGGACTGACTATCTATCTATCTATCTATCTATCTATCTATCTATCTATCTATCTATCTATCTATCTGTACATATTTATTTGTCTAAATCAGTTCATATTTCCCTGTTCCTATCAACTGTACTCTGTTTATGTCTCTCTGAATGACGTAATATCTATCTATCTATCTATCTATCTATCTATATATATATATATATATATATATATATATATATATATATATATATATATATATATATATATTTCTTACGTTTATGTTTGTGTATCTATCCCTGTTTCGATCTATCTTTCTATTTAAATATCTCAGGCCATTCATACCTATTCTTAAATTATTAAAACCGGCAACAAATAAAGGAGAGAATACACAATATTTCCTTTAAAATTCTGAAGGAAAAAAAAATGTTTATTTACGCTCCGGCTGTCCATGTAAATCGATAGTTCTTTGATTTTTCTTCGGATCAAACAATTCTCTTGAAACAATTACTTCCTTCTCATCAAGACTATCATGAGACAGGTCAGATTTGGGTGTCTTTAATCATTGCTACATCAGATTATTAATTTCTGACTTTTAATAAACTCTACTTATTCCTGAAGGATGGTAGTTTGGTTCATGCAAGAAACCAGGCAAAGATGATAGTCAGTTCAAAACAAGTTGCGAAATTTTATAAATGGAATATTTGTATACCAAGCTTACCGTTCTTTTCTTTTTTTTTTCTTAGCTGTCGATGTTTGAATCACAGTGTCACAGAGGATAAATTCATTCGGCCCGCGGGTGATGGGGTCATTTCCTTATCATTTAACTGATTTCCATATTCTCGTGTGGAACAATAGTTCAACAGCTGCAGGATTTGGGAACTATAATGCTGGAAGCGCTTCCGATCTCGCCAAAGCAAGCATTAATACAAACAAAACGAGAACTAGATACAGAGTAGATCGAAATATGAAACAGGAGGAATAAAATATACGCACTAAATTACTTCGAGTCATTCACCTGGATTAGGTAATAAAATAAATCAGTGGAACTAATTGCTTAAAAGCGATAATATTTGAAAAGAATAACCTGAAAAAAAACATATGCAACTGCATAAAGCAATATATATATATATATATATATATATATATATATATATATATATATATATATATATATATATAGTTTATGCAAAACTAGGTAACCTGTATGGGTAGAGCCAAGGAAGATGATATCCGGAGAGCTCAATGTAAATTCAGAGCAAATATGTTTGGGTTGTGGTGAAATAACTTATTACATGGAGCCTTAAAGTGGTCTGTTTTTATTCAAACATATATATATATATATATATATATATATATATATATATATATATATATATATATATATATATAAGGCTCAAACACAAATATTTCATGGTTATAATTTATTACATTGAAATCGTAATCACGATCCTCATCATCAGACCTACAAATTCAAATTTTTGCACTTCTCCCAAATTCTTAATGCCGTCAAATCCTAGCAGGTCAAAGCCTAATAAACCCCCCGGTGGCCATAGAAAAGGAAACCATATGACTCACAGTAAGCTCAAAATCGCCTACTCCGCAGTACTTAAGGGCCTTCCCATTCAAGGTTAGTATTAGGTTGGTGCAAAAATAATGTCGTTTTCTCACATATGTTACTATGTGAGAAAACGACATTATTTTTGCACCAACCTAATACATTCACCATCTTTCTCCTAACAGATTCATTCACAATAGTATGGAAACAGTCGCTATGCACTAATGCCCTAAATGTAAAGCTTTTATATGGACTTCTATCAGCAGGAAGTGCCTTATTTGATAGTTTCTTCGGGAAAAGACCAGCGCTGACGTCTTCTCCCTTTTTTCGTTTCCCGGACAGTTACACAATATGTGGCCCAGTCTGTTACATCGGTAACAATGTATTTGCGGCTTTCCACATCTGTCTTGGAGCCGACAGTACTTTGTCACATGATTAGGGCCATTGCACCGATAACAGACAATTGTTTTAGATGCATCCTTTTAGTATTTTTTAAATCACACAACGCAGAGTCTGCTGCTGCTGCTACAGGATCTTCCAGAGTGTGCCAGCAGCTGATCAAGTGCCAGATCATCCATCCTAGACGTGACTCGCAGAAGCCGTTTTACTCGATCAGGAAATCCTGCCATGAAGTCACCCATCATCGTTTGGTTGGGAAGTCTACCGAATAACATCGCAATAGACATCTACACATTTATCCGAACGTAACCGCCGTGTTTGTAAAATTGGACCAAAACGAATCCGTTGCAAATGCTGTATATAAAGCCCTTTTATGCTTTCTGCATCAGACTTTTCTTTCCATCACAACTGTTGATAGACAGAGAAGTCTCTACCATTTATACGCAATAGAATGACACTCTATACTCACTTTATACTGGTTCATCTACAAAAAAAATTTCACCATACAATCCATTCGACCACCTGTCGAATTCTGGGATAAATCGAAAGTCACCCTTGCCATCCGCCATGTTGATTACAAAAAAAAAATGACCTAAATAGCTTGAAAGCAGAAACCAAAACGAAACATCTTATGCTAGCAACAATGGCCTACAACTATCTCCGAGTCACAAAAGATCACAATCATCCAACAGCCACGTAGCAAGACTCAGAAACAACACAAAATGTTTTCCAGTTATTTCGATGCGCGTTCACTCTCGTCTGCTTCTCATGTCAGCCAAAGTTGTACAGGACCCTATTGCCTTATAATCTTTTTCGAGGTTGTGGTGGTATTTCATTAACACTACACAATTCAACCCAAGCAAGGCAATAATGCCGCTAGAACGCAGCGGAATACATCGTGTGAAAGTGAAAAAGAAGAGAGGGACTGAGAATGGGGAGGATAGAAGAAAGCACAAAAATGATAAAGGGTTCAAGAAGGCAGATGATGGTGATTGACGTTGCATTTAAATTTTTGAAGATTGTAGTTATCAGGGAAGCAAGAAATCGGAAGAGAGTTCCACGGGTGGGTAGTGCAAGAAAAGAATCTGCTAGAACAGAACTGCCGTTTGCATCTGTCAGTAAAACGGTGAGACCTAGTTCGCAATCTGGCTCGACGCAAATTTGCTGGTCACTGCCGTGCCACTTGAAGTAGACTGCTCCACTGTTGTTTGAGACCATTGAACGACGCGTAAATTTATGTAGTCCGGGTACCAGGGGAAAATAGCTCATCAGAGAAGTTCCCATGAAAATATTTGTGGAAAATCCAGAGGGAATTCACATTACGTCAGTGAGAAAGTGACTGGTTAGAATCAATTATATTATAGACCCTTCATTGCTCGGAAGTGCGAGAAAAGAATCTGATTATCGCTCAAATTGTATTCGGGAGTTATATTATTTAAAAAAAAAATAAGATTCAGTCGAATACATAGCCATTAAAGGTAGAGATAACAGACGAAAATGTTATGAATAGAATATGAGAGGAAGTGAGGATAAGGAGAAAAGATATAGATTGAACTTTAACTTGAAGACGTTAATATTGTAGCGTTCGGAGAAGCACCCACATAGGAGACTTTTCTATAAAGTGGCAGTCGTTTGTGAAAAATATTGTTACAACTGTGATTTCGCCTTGTTAGGGCCAGAAATAAAGAAACAAAGAGAGGAAATGAGTTAAACAAATATATTAACAGAAACAGTAATAGAAAAATATACAAACAAGAGTGTTACATCAAGAATGTTCAGTCCGACTGTCAGAGCTGACTGCTGGAAACATCCCTCTCCAAATGGTAGTACCTGCTCCTATTTATAGCTGGGTAAATTAACATAACAAAAACTGGAACCCGGATGAGACGATGATGATTTGATTCTGAGTAAGTAGCAAAATACGCGGATGAAAGAGTGTAGCTCATCTGAATATTTGTCATTGAAATAGCGATCGCGTAGGAACTGGCTTGCAAAATGCATCCTGCATGAAAAAGGGACATGGTTATAAATAAGATTTCCTTCGCATGTCCGTCCTAACGAAGACTGAGAGAGAGAGAGAGAGGGGGGGGAGAGAGAAAGAGAGTGAGTGAGAGTGAGTGAGAGTGAGTGAGTGAGTGAGAATGATTGAGTGAGTGAGAGTGAGTGAGTGAGTGAGAATGATTGAGTGAGTGAGTGAGTGAGAATGATTGAGTGAGTGAGAGAGGATTGATTCTGTGATACGTCTTGAAAATCGGATGCTGCATTCTATCAGACTTGATCGTAGTATTTGCCGACCATACGAAAAGCATAATATATCGAGCGATGTGCATTCGCCCCCAGAAGGACGCTTAATTAAGAGAAGATAAATATAGAGGAGATGTAGTTAAGTAATTCCGGACTAACGAACTATGAAAAATAACCTTTGCCCGGCTTCTACTCTCTATTTAAATTAATTAGAGCAAGCATTTGCCTAGAGCGCCACCACTGGAAGAAGCCATTAATCAAAATAATGAGCCCATATGGAGAGATCGCCTCCGGCAATAGACAATATCATACCGGTTTGGGTTACAATGAAGACTTGCAAAGCTATTTAGCGAACATCCATGTCCATTTTCCGCCTCTTTTAAATATCACAATTTAGATTGTACATAGATTATATTAAGGTATAAGAGAAGCCGGGAAATGCTGAAGGAAAAGAGAGAAAGATGAAGGGAAAGCTAAAGAAAATCGGTTTGAAACGGCAGAAGATGTTTTAAGAGAAATACTGTACTGGGTAAAAAGTATAAGTCCAAGAAAGGGTTGGAAAACTAGTATTTGGAATCTTCCTGTTTAACATCTGTTTGAATGATTCGAGAATATATTTCAGGGTCGAACATTAACAGCTGCCGCTTGGCTGACGTGTGAATAAATGAGAATATTTGATGGATGGGCGAAGTGGGATAGACGAAGAAATAAGAAGGAGAATGAAAAAGAAAAGAAAGAAGAAAGATGAAAAAGCGAGTGAAATGAGAAGGAGGATGAAAAAGAAAAGAAAGAAGAAAGATGAAAAAGCGAGTGAAATGAGAAGGAGGATGAAAAAGAAAAGAAAGAAGAAAGATGAAAAAGCGAGTGAAATGAGAAGGAGGATGAATGTTAAATCGGAATAACTTAAAGTGACAAATAATCGGGAGGGCAAGAAGAAAGGAGAAATGGGGAAAAAAACGAGAAGAAGGGGAAAAAGGTGTAAATAGGATAGAAGAGAAAAAGAAAAATTAAATAAAAGAGAAGGTCGACTAAAACGTTAACCTTTGGAAAGAGAAGAAGGCCAAAAAGAGAAAGAGATAGAAATTAAAAGCACTCACGAACACAAAAGAATCACAAAAGAGTTGAAATAAAAGAGAAAGAGAGGTAAATATTATTGAGTCATAAGTAATTTTCGTATTTGGGAATCTATTGTAATGATTGATGTAACATCCTAACTACTACTGATATGCGGGAGGTAAGAATACATTTAGAGCACGCTAACATACCATTTCCAACGTAGAAGACAGTGGATTTGCATTGTTAGATCTCCACAAAAGACTGTAAAAGCTAGGCTTCATGGATGAAAGATAAATTTGTGCGTGGGATTTGTTTGTCAAGATTTCATTCTGTAAGAGTCCGTAAAACATTAATTAAACATGAATGCACATCTATAAGCATGGCAGCTAAAAAATGTCCGTGAGTATTTGATTGAAAAATGCCTAGTGCTCGCCTATTGGAAAAATGGTTTTCGCTTCCATAACATCGCAATGCAGCATAGAGCAAGAACACTTGAAAATATTCTGGAACTCGGCTGGTTCGTTCTACCACTATGCACCATTTTCTTCTGACCTTCCTTCAATCGATTAGTTACTTCTTTTATCGCTGAGAAACGCTGTTAGGGTGGACATTTTTTCTAATGCAAACCTGCTACAAGAGTTCATCGAAAATCTTTCACACGAAAACCGTACTAATATTGCGTACATGTAACACAGAGATTCGTGATAAGTGGCAACAAGTCATTGCAATTATGGTGGTTTTATAAAGGATTAAAATGTAATTGTAATTCATTTTTTGAAGAATCAAGAACAAAGGAAATTTGCTTGTAACTCAACCTAATATTGAAAAAACGTAAGGATGTTAGGAAAAGAAGTAGAGTGAAATGTAGAAGAATAGAA
Organism: Acanthosepion lycidas; assembly: GCA_963932145.1. NCBI lineage: Eukaryota > Metazoa > Mollusca > Cephalopoda > Sepiida > Sepiidae > Acanthosepion > Acanthosepion lycidas. The sequence continues at coordinate 82,873,373 of OZ010583.1, read as the reverse complement.
AGAACAAAAAATACATATAAATATGAAATACAGCGAAGAAAAAGAAGATGAGAAAGAAAAAAGACATTCGCGAAAATAGAGTAAAAATAAATAATTCAAAAATCGAAGAGACGAAAAGGGAAATGAGAACAAGAAAAAAAAAACAGAAAAATTAAAAAGAGAATGAAGGAAAAGGTAAACAAAGAAACAGGTAGAAGCAAAATCGAAAATGCAAAAGAAGGAAAAGAAAAAGAGAAAATGATAAAGAGAAAAATGCGGAGAAAGAAAATGGAGGAAGAGAAAAATAAGAAATGTAAAAAGAGAAAGACAATGTAGCAAATGAAGGAATAATTCAGAAATGGAAGAGGCGAAAAATAGAGAAAAAAGTAAAAAGTAAAAGAGCAAAAAAAAGAGAAAACGAATAAAATAAAAACTAGAAAAAGTAAAAAAAAAAGTAGAGAAAAAGGGAGAAAAGGGTGAAGTGAAATGGAAAAGAAGAAAGTGAATAAAAAGAGAAAATGAAAAAAAAAAAATGTAAGAGGAGGAAAAAGAACCGGGTATAATGGAAGAAAAGAAAAAGAAGAAATGAAAAAGAAAGAAAGGAAAAGGGAATTAACGTGTAAGAACATAGATAAACGTATATAAGAAAAATAGAGGACAAAGCTGTAAATGAAAATAGGCAGAAAGACATGAATTAGTGAATATTGAATAGAAAATACGACCAACAATGAAATGTATAAATGATCGAACAAGAGTAAAAAAGAGACACCTGGAAAGAAGATGAAGAAGGAAATGAAGTAGAAGATCATGATGATGATGACGACGACGATGATGGTGAGGATATGAAGCTTTAAAAAACAGAGGCAAACGATAATCAGGAAATATTTTTTTTTTAATTAAAAAGAAAAAGGAAGAATCGAAAAGAAGAAAAAGAAGTTGTAATACGAAAGACAAGACAGAATGTTAGTATTTAGTAAAAGGAGAAGAAAAGACAGAAAGGCAGACGGAAGAAAGAAATCACTAAGAAGTTAATAATGACTGAAAAAGTACGAGTCAAAAATGGAATGCAGAACAAATAACGGGGAGAAAAGCTAATCTGAAGAAGAAATTACTTATATATAGTTGCGAGCATTTATTTTTAATCAAATCACCACAAGCATGGCGATAATGCCGCAAAGATGCAAGAGGTTACTGGTAGAGAATCGGAAAGCTTTAGATGGAACGGGAAACCCAATCCTAATCAGGAAACAAGGGATAAACCTCTGCTCCTATAAAAAAAAAAAAAGACAGCCAATAGTGTGGACCGGATGATAGACAATTTATTAACAGAGAGTAGCGAAACACACAAGTAATCTCGTAGTCATCAAACTATTGTCGTGTGTTGAACAAAAACTAATCATTTAGAAAATAGACAAACAAAAGTATCAGACATATATTTATTCTACCGGAAACATCTTTGATGCAGAGAAAATTGAAAATTTAAAAGTCCTCGTAAATAATGGATGAAAACTTGAACTTACTCTGCTAGAGTCTCAGAGAGCGCCTGGGGTGTACTGCCTACGCATCTTTTGCGTTCTGTCATGATGTCGGCCCGAAGGGATCTAGCCATTCAAGTCCACAAGATGCCTTTCCCAAAAGCTAAAATGAGGTTACTTCGGCGGATAGGGTTTTAACGCATGTGTGCCTGGAGGAAAGTGTAACGTTTGCTACAGGTGAAAGAAGAACCTAAAGGAATTATTATGAGTGTTAGAAAAATTTGCAAATGGATGACACGAAGAAAACATGGCGCACGAGAAGTGAAGGAGAATGACAAAAAAAAAAAATGAAAAATGAAGAGACAGAAATGTTTAAGAGAGCCAAACAATAATAATTAAAATTATTTATACGTACATAAGGGTATTCTTTTTTGTTACTAATCCTGGGTATAACAATAAACTTCACCCGGCAGCAAGGCCACTGTCTGGGAGAGCGGTGGGTTTAAGAGCATGTAACCAAATTTTAATTGCTCTTGCTCCCTGGTCCATCCTTATTCGGGGTGGTAGTACCTGATATAGCCCTAGATATAGACAAATAGATAATCCCCAAACAAAACAAAACAAAAAACTCTATGAAAGTAACGAAAATACATTTTTTTTATAGTAAAAACACCAGTAATACATATTTATACATAAAAAAAAGTAAAATTGAAAAAAAAATATGACAAAGAAGCAAGTAGGAAGCAAGCAAAGATCAACCAGAGGAAAATAAATCGGATTGAGAAAACAAGTAAATTCAAGAAAACAAGAAAGAGGGTACAATGGAGTAAGTGGGTGGCAGCTCGTATGAAAGAATCGGGGAACCGAGTTCGAATTGCAAACGGGTTCATCAGATTCACTAACACGAAAGGAATTAATCCAACTCTTCTCTCGCCAGCGTAAACCGTATGACAAACTGGGTTTGTATAGCCTTGTGTGGCAAATTGGTATAGGAGACTGAAAAGTCTTAATTCAAAACATGTAGCTCTAGTGAAGCACATACTATGTAGCTAAGGACGGGATCGTTCAGATTGGCACGATAATCCCGACTACGGCCGCTTCTGAAAGTATTAAATAGGATAAATGAATGAGATTATTTTCAGAACTTAAAGGAACGATGATGAAGGATCTATAGAAGGTTAAAATTCATTTAAGAAGAAAGAAAAGAAGGATAGAATAGCATAACGTAAGGACAAAAAAACGAAAACAAAAAAGAATACGTAAGCAGAGATGAAAACATTTAAAAAGGTTTACGTAGAATCAAAGAAAGAACGTAATTGGAAAAGATAAATAGAAATATTAGGTTGGTGCAAAAATAATGACGTAATAATGTCGTTTTTGACGTTAAAAAATATGTCAAAAAACGACATTATTACGTCATTATTTTTGCACCAACCTAATAGATAGATGAGACAATGCGAGAAATAACGAGAACAAGAAATTGAAACATTATCAGACAAAAAAAATTATGTCGCCTCGCACAATGAAATTCTTCTGGAACAACTACTCTTCTACAGGATGTCCAGTAAAAAAGCGGAAAATTTATTATCACTATTTTATCTTTTCGGAATAACTGTAATGTAGTTTCCTGTTCTTTTCCTATAAATATTTTTATGGCAAGTCAACGTTCTAGATTAACATCAAGGTTGCACTATTTTACTATTGAAATAACTAGACGCAACAGTTGGTTCTATTTTTTTTTCTTGGACTTCTTAACTGTGGAAATCTATTGCGACTTTCTGCTTTCTTTAGAAAAGATCAGATTAGAAAAAAAGAAAGAAAGGATGAATGTTGGAAGAAAAAAATAAGGAAAGAAAAAAGAAGAGGAAAATAATGTCAGGTTAAGAAGAATACAAATGAGAATAAAGCCTGTAGATCAGAATGTAGGAGAATACCGCAGAAAATGAAAGGGGCAGAAAAAGAAACAAAAGGACAAAATTAAGTTAAAAGAAAAAAATAAATAAACAAATCTAGATAAAAATAGCTCAGAAAAAAAAGAAGACAAAATAACACTGAAAACATCCAAATTAAAGATGGGACTAAAATCTGTTATCATCAATTTTTATTCGTTCAATCTATTCAACTTTTAGGTTAGAATTTTCTTGTAGTTTCCTTCCAAAGACGTCGTTATGGTACCATCTTCCTCACTGTGTAATCACTTATAAGCATTAGATTATCTCTCTCTCTCTATATATATATATATATATATATATATATATATATATATATATATATATATATATATATATATATATATGTGTGTGTGTGTGTATATAAATATAAATATATATATATATATATATATATATATGTATATGTATGTATGTATGTATTAGGTTGATGCAAAAATAATGACGTTATAATGTCATTTTTCTGACGTTAAAAATACGTAAAAAACGACATTATTGCGCATTATTTTCGGACCAACCTAATAATATTATTATTTATATATTAAATGCGCGGTACTTACTAGAAAGCGCTCAATATCAGAGATAGAGCTAAAAGCGTCAAAACCCAGGGTCACAAACTCACATCAATCCAACCAAATATATATATATATATATATATATATATATATATATATATATATATATATATATATATATTCCTTACTGCATAATCACTTATAAGCATTAGATTCTACGATTACGTAAGGGGGACCAAGCGAAAGAAGAGAAGAATTCAAGTTACGTGTTAAAATATGCAGAAACCTAAACTAATGTTTAAATCGAACATGAGAGACGCGAACGAATTCGTGACAAGATGAACGATAGAGAAAACAAAAATCAATTTCTTTCCCCTTGTAAAACTCTCTAAAACTCTGAACTAACTCGAAATCCACAATCGCTGAATCATTTGAGTCGATCTATCAAAACTATCTGCTGATATCGACTGATAACGATTGAGACCCTTGTAAAAAAAATTAGTTAATTGGTTACTTTTCTGTATGCGATCTCTCTAAATGTTGTAAAAAAAGGAGTCGATCGTAGTCGGGATGATCGAAATACGAAGGCTTAGCTGCATGTGCTTTGTCAGGGCTACATACAGCTTTGAATTTATATCTTCCCTTTTACCACAGCGGTTGCCACCCAAAGCTATAGAACCCAGACTACCCTATTATTTACATATATCTGGTTGGAGTAGATTTGGATTTATACCTTTCCTGAGGGTTTTATAGCAAGTAAATGTAACAAATCCGATGGAATTCGAACTCGGCACGTTCCAACACAACGCACAACACATCACACGTCATATGTAGCTGTAATCGGAAGACTGATTGAGTGCATCTCCTGCAGCCCATTTTACTACAGGTAATGATTGCGACTGGGGGGAAAAAAACGTTATTTTTCAAACATACGCCTGGGACCCTCAGTTATCCGCTTCTCAATTTCTATCGTACGACCACGTTTGATTATTATTCGTGTTCGTTTGAACAATAGCGGGGGTAAAAGTCCGCTGTACTCTCTAAGACGATATATCAACACAGGAAGAAAATTTTCAAACCAATCTGTTTCCACATGTCACCTTGGTGAAAAAAAAAATGAACAGATATCTTTACTCTTGGATTATTTCATCTCGCATTGTCTACGGTTAAGATAGTCTTCTTTAAGACATCTTCGCTCTTTCCGCCCGCTTCTGTTACGACCGACTAACGGATAACTGGACCTGCGAGAACTCTACCTATGTTTGACACTATATATTATAAATCAAACGGTGATTGCTCGTATCTAGTAAGACGCTTTGGTGAATTTCATACCTCCCGACCTAGTACCCATGGATACAGACAATATAATTCTTTGATTCATTTCTTTAGTTATCTATTTATATATTTCACTTTACTGATGGAGAGCGGTTAGCTGCTTTAAAACTCTCACATCTCGATTTTTCTAGAGACGCAGTTGGGTGTCATAAAACCGATAGTCGCCCCAAGTGAATTTAAAAACATTTACAATTCACTGATTATGCGGTTGTTCTAATCAATAGAGCAAAGACCCAATGAGCTACAATTTCTCGAATGGCTGATAAAATGCCAAACATGACGTCAGACACGATTGTTGACCCGCTAGTCTAGACACATTGATTAACCACAATAAACCACCTCCTTAAATAATCGTCCATAACGGATGAATTATCATATAATAGTTTTCTTATATATGAATTTATCATATGTTATGGTATGTAATTTTTTGCCTTTCTAATGATATATTAATGATAGTTTCCTTAATTATCACATAATTCATATAACATGACTTTTTGACTAATATTACTTATATTAGTGTCTTGTACAATTCTCACTCTCTCTCATATATATATATATATATATATATATATATATATATATATATATATATATATATATATATATATATATATATATATATATATATATATAAAAACAGAATTTTAGTGGTACAAAACTTGAGTATTGTTTAAAATTAGTAAGCATAGTATAATGAGATGAGGGATAAAAAAATAAAAGGCGGGGGAAAACAAACCAGCTGTGGAAGCAGCGAGTGTGTTCTTTGGGCTTTGGCTATGATCAGTTTCTAGTGGTTCAATCCCCCACCCCAAACACCAATGATTACTTCATATTTTATGTCTATTATATTTTACCTGAAATTATCCCGATGAAGAAACTTTGATAAGCGGGAGCGAAACCGGTTGTTTTTTCTCTCCTTTTATTTTTATCCCTCATTATATGTCGTAATGTGAAGTTTAATACTTTTATTGCAATATATATATATATATATATATATATATATATATATATATATATATATATATATATATATATATATATATATATATATATATATATATATATATATATATATATATGTATGTGTGTGTGTGTGTGTGTGGTAATGATAGGAGGCATTTTAAATGCAAGTATGCTGGGTTATAAAGATTACATACAGTACCAAATATATTTATTTCATAATTGATATGTATATCAATTATGAAATAAATATTCAAAATATCTAAGATTTGAATATTACATCCCTGAGATGGTCACCACAACGAAGAGAAGAGTCATGAGCTCGATCGCTTAATTCAATCATAGACATTATGAGGGACTACCGTCAGCAAAAGAGATATCAGATACCTGTAGGAAATACTAAACTCCTAGATATTTTGAAGTCTCGTATATAGATTATGTAATAAACATATTTGGTACTCTATGGAATTTTTGTAATCCAAGATATATGCTGTGTCCTATCATCATGGGAATATATATATATATATATATATATATATATATATATATATGAAATATTAGGTTGGTGCAAAAATAATGACGTAATAATGTCGTTTTTTGACGTTAAAAAATACGTCCAAAAACGACATTATTACGACATTATTTTTGCACGAACCTAATATATATATATATATATATATATATATATATATATATATATATATATATAGAGAGAGAGAGAGAGAGAGAGAGAGAGAGAGAGCGATCGTCTTTTTATATGCAAGCTTGTTTCGTAAGATAGTAGTTAGTTCAACCCTCATTGGATACTACCTACTCCTCTGCTATGTTTAGTATATATATATATATATATATATATATATGTGTGTGTGTGTGTGTGTGTGTGTGTGTATGGAGTTTACCGTTGATGTCGAAGAGTGACGGCTAAAAACGGTGGTGAAATGATGAGTGACAAATATTTCCGAGTAGTAAACAAAAACTAAAACAAAGGACGTTCTCAATTTTCGATTTCCGAGCTGTCCTTCTTATAGACTGGCTGCCATCCAGAGCAAGAGATCCCAGCGTAATCAAAAAGGCCTTTCAACCTATCCAAGTTTATCAGTCCGGAGTGTGAATAAAATTTAATCGGATAAAATAGCATCCATTCCACTTTCTTCGCTGTGAGTCGCTACACTGTCCACACACGCAATTATATATATATATATATATATATATATATATATATATATATATATATATATATATATATATATATATATTAAAAATATAAGAAATTCAAAAATATCCCATGTGAATGGGCATTTCGCTCCGCAAGAGCTTGACACCACTAAAACGATAGATAAAATAAAATAAATATGAAGCCTAAATTATAAAAAATAAATAAATAAGAGATTGGTAAGAAAAAAATGGGAAAGATTAAATAAATTACAAATAAATGGTGATTCATAAGAGGTATTTTAGAATTTCATTTTGTTCTAATTTATATATATGCACTGTAGTAAATACAGTAAGTTCGATTTGTGGATCAGTTTTAATAATTTTTTATTATTAGTATTCACTTCGATTACTTAACCACGAATTCATATATATATATATATATATATATATATATATATATATATATATTTATATATAATGTCCACATCGAGACTACTTCGTAAAATCAACCTTGGAGACAATACTATATTTCGGTCATGAAAAATATACCGGTGTTGACACAAGCATAGTGACTGAAATTTGTTGTATGTGTATGTGTGTAGATTTATGTTGTTATATTCAAAAAGTGCTCAATATCCGAAATAGATCATATGTAGGTATAAAAATATTAAAAGGAAGATTGGAGTTAGCACTCTGCTGCAACAGTCTGAGTCATGTTTCAGTCTCTTTCATAGTTCTCGTCAATAAGAAAGAATATCTGTTTAAAACAAATATCTAATTTATATATATATATATATATATATATATATATATATATATATATATATATATATATATATATATATATATATATAACGACTAATTATACAAGGCAGTTATCATTGTGTCGATTATTTCTGAATGAAAGAATAATTGGAAAAACAACATCAATATATTCCATTTTCATACTTTTTTCGGAATTTCCTTCTCAATTTATTTTCTCAAGTTTGCTGCTAAAAATGTTGCTCGACAATGTCAAGCAAAACAGTTTTACTTTCCTGAATTTCTCTTGCATATCTATAAGTCTCTTCCATTCGTTCAATAAGGATCGGTGTTCTTATTGCATATTAAGACACTAAATAAACAAGATAATCAGAATCTGCAATATTATTAGTGCTAATCTTCCCTCTCGGCATCAGTCATTTTCCCACAGCAAACATTCCTTCCTTGTGCCCTTGCTATAAATACTTTCATGGTCATTTTTCGGATGAACTATTAACTATGGTAGGTATACATTATAATTTTAAACGCAGTATTGATTAGAAATAATGTCCCATAAATCTACACTTAAATTGGCAAGATATAGCCGTAATTACTATGATAACTGTTTTTTTTTTTCTCGCACTTCTCGCATGTGGAACTTTCTTCTGGTCTCTTGCATTCCAGTCAAGCTTGCTATCTACTGATTACTGATTACACTTCTACTGTTTTCGCTATTCAATAATCCTTGTGTTTTTTAATTCTTTCACACCCAGTACTCGTTATGTCTTAATCTGTCTTAGTTGCACTGACTTATATATATATATATATATATATATATATATATATATATATATATATATATATATATATATTTGTGTGTGTGTGCGTGTGTGATTATTATTATTATTTATCTCGTACAGATGATCATTTCGTCCATCGGAAAGTAGTTTTTCCCTGGATTATCAATGCAAATATATTTATTAAAAAGCCAATCTAGTAAGTCTATCTGCATTGATAAGTTCAGAGAACAAATTCTTTCCCATGGACGAAATGATCATCTATACGAGGTAAATAGTTTGGATCTCATGAGCGTATTGAACAATTGCAAACCCTCTCTACCTCCTTTATTCAACCATTTCGAAGTCCTGACCTCCTCTACCAACAAGGCTGAATGCTTTGCTCGGAAATTTTCATTCAACTCGACGCTCGACTCTTACGGTGTACCCATACCCGACTTCCCTCTTAGAACTGAGGCCATATTGAGTGGGTTAAACATAACCCCATCTTTGGTACTGGGCGTTGTCTCCAATTTAGACCCCAACAAGGCTAGTGGTGGAGACGGGATACCAGCCATTGTCTTGAAGAAATGCGCGCCTTAACTGGTGCCCACCCTTTCTAAACTATACAACTACTGCCTCAAGGAATCTTGTTTTCCTGACTGCTGGAAGTCCTCTTCAATCGTTCCTGTCTTCAAGAACTCCGGCGACCCCTCTGACCCTTCCATCTACCGTCCTATCAGTCTCCTTCCCCTCTTCGGCAAAGTCTTCGAAGCCCTAATCAATACCGGGGTGGTTAACCACCTCACATCCCATAATCTGCTCTCAGACAAGCAATATGGTCTCCGCTTTGCCCGATCTACAGCCGATGTGCTTATGGCCATCACTGAAACAGTCTACCGAGCTCTTCAAAATAACGTGGAAGCCCGAGCCGTTGCACTAGACATCTCTAAAGCGTTTGATAGGGTTTGGCATGCCGGCCTTCTTCGCAAGCTCCAGGGTTATGGCATTACGGGTCGATTATATCACCTAATACGATCATTCCTGTCAAACCGTAAATTGAAGGTCGTTCTTAATGGATTCTCCTCCAGTTCTCCGCAAGGCTACATCCTAGACCCCACTCTATTCCTTATCTACATAAATGACCTCCCTGACGCAATAACTTCCCAAGTTGGCATATACGCGGATGACACCACAATTTATTCCTGCCTCAAAAACAAATCTAGTCTCGCTGACAAAACTCGCCTGGCCGTGCGTCTCGAAAAGGACCTCCAATCGATTGTGAACTGGGGCACGAATTGGCTGGTCAACTTCAACGCTTCTAAGACAAAACTGCTCTCTATTAATCACCACAGAGATCCTTCCCTTCCCTCCATTAGAATGTCTGACGCTCAACTTCTCGAGAGCAACTCTCTGCGGCTTCTCGGACTCACGTTGACTGCTGACCTGAGATGGAATAAATACATTGAAACACTTGCCTCGTCCACTGCAAGGAAAGTTGGCTCCCTCAGCCGCGCTAGGAAGTTATTCTCCCCGGATTCGATCCTCCAGATCTACAAATCAACAATTCGCCCTTGCATGGAGTATTGCTGCCATATATGGTCTGGTGCTCCTTCTGTTTGCCTCGGGGTTCTTGATAGGCTCCAGAGGCGGATATGCAATGTAGTTGGCCGTGCCCTGGCGTCTCGTCTACTGTCACTTTCTCACAGACGCGCCGTCGCCTCTCTCTGTCTGTTCTACAAATACTTTCATGGAAATTTCTCCGAGGAGCTGCATTCGCTGGTTCCCAGAGGTCATGAGTTCCAGCGCCATATGAGGCTGGCATCCCGCTCTCACCACTTGTCGAAACTCCTAAATGTAGCCGTCTCTTCTACTCTAATAGCTTCATGTCTCGCACCTCTCGCCTGTGGAACTTCTTTCCCTTTTCCTGTTTCCCTGTGATCTATAATCTCCACCTATTCTTGTGTAATGTCAATCGACATCTCCAGTTGACTTGATCTATCCACTACCCTCATCCTTTCTTCTATCACTCCTATCTGATCTTGCTCTAAATTTTCTGTAACCCCTTGCGTCCTAGTGGCTTCCCGCCTTGCTTGGGTGAAATGCTTAAAAAAACAAAACAAAAAAAAAACTGCAATTCACTTATACGTTCTATAATAAAAATTATATTGAGGTTTCTTTTGTGGATCAGTTTTAATATTTTATATTAAAAAGATTTACTTAGATTACATACGCAGAGTTTTCCCCATATATATATATATATATATATATATATATATATATATATATATATATATGAATATATAGTGTAACCCGAATATAAGAGAGTTTTCGAAGGCGGAGAAGAAGTCTCTTATATCCGGGTTTCTCTTATATCCGTGTTTGGTGTATTTTGTTTACATTAACACAGGCTCTAATTTTGGACCAGAGAAATCTCTCTTATATCCGAGTTTCTCTTATATCCGGGTCACTTATATCCGGGTTACACTGTATATATATATATGTATATATATATATATATATATATTTACAAAAAGTTTGATTAACTAGAACCGACTAGGTTTGTCTGTCTTATTTTTTACTATGCTTTTCCACCTTCCCGATCAGATGTTGAGTATACCATCGAAGTTGTAGATGAACAGTTTGAAGTTCATATTTTATAATTTTTATGTTCTTTCAACTTGCCAGCCATTATCAAGAAATGGTGTTGTGCCTGTGTGGTAGTTTTAACACTTTTTTTTCTGTATCTAGGAATATATTTTTTGTGGATGACTATATATATATATATATATATATATATATATATATATATATATATATATATGATATAATGGTATATAATTTTGTATAATTTTATATAAAATCACAGTGTGGGATAGTCCTGAACAAAGGTGATGCAGACAAAAGAAAAAAGAATTTAGATAATTTCGGCTAGAACTGAGATAAAATGTTCTTTCAAAACTTTTCAAAATACCTTCGTCTCTCGTTCGTTCGTATGTGTACACGTGGCAAAGTCAACAAAGCCAAGTCCGAAGAAATCCTAACGGATGAAACGCATCACAAAAACATCCAGTTTCTTACACACACACACACACACACACACACATATATATATATATATATATATATATATATATATATATATATATATATATGCGTGTGTGTCTGTCTGTCTGTGTTTGGTGTGTGTGTGTGTTTACAATAATCCGCAATCTTTGCTTTGACATTAATTATTTCAAGATCAAATGAAAACAATTTTCGGCCTACTCTTAATCATATGTTCCTCTATGAGCAGAATTATGTGTTTATGATGCAACAAAAGCTAAAGGCTAAAAAGCGTAGCAATTAAGAGAAGTGGTCTGTGATCTAAACGAATTTCTTTTTTTATGTCAGTACATTTGACAATCGATTTCAAAGGCCATAATTTCTGCAATACTACCAGAATACCGTTTGCTTTTACAGTTTAAAAAAAAAAAAACACACGCTCATTATATATGCAATTATTACAGTAAATATAATCTGATGTTTTTTTTTTCTTGTATTAACTGCTAACCACGATACCATACGTTCACAGCGTTACCATTTTTTATAATTAATTTAAAAATAGGAAATTTTGTTTTATATCTATAGGTATATATGTGTGTGTGTGCGTATGTGTGTGTGTTTCTGGCATCCCGCTCTCACCCCTTTACTGTCGAAACTCCTAAATGTAGCCGTCTCTTCTACTCCAATAGCTTCATGTCTCGCACCTCTCGCCTGTGGAACTCCCTTCCCTATTCCAGTTTCCTTGAGAGCTATAATCTCCAGGTATTCAAATGTAATGTCAATCGACATCTGCCGTTGTCTTTATCTATCCACTACCCTTCTCCTCATACTCTCTTCTATCACTCCTATCTGATCTCGCTCTATATTTTTTGTAACCCCTTCGTCCTAGTGGCTTCCCGCCTTGCTTGGGGTGAAATGCTTAAAATACATATATATATATATATATATATATATATATATATATATATATATATATATATATATATATATATGTCTGTGTGTGTGTGCGTGCGTGTGTGTGTGTATAATCATTTCTAGAGTCAGAAATTTCAGGTAAAAGTTTATTACATGCATCTGATGAAGGGTCTATGTAATGTGGTTTCGATGAAGGTAACTGATACAGGTTGGATTTCAACCAGGGGTGGGGCACAATTTATTAGATCTTCTCAATTGAGGACGGTTGTTTCATTGTTTAAGAAAATATCAGGTATCGTGACTCAAGTACGTTATATCGATAATAGTACTAAGTAATAATACCGTATTTATTTGAGACTGAAAAATAATATTTTTTTGTTTGTTTTTTTTTTAAGCTATATAGGCATATATCTTCAACTGTATGTGTGCGTATGAGAAATTACTAATACGGGTAAAATGAAATTTCTTATCATAGACAGAAACTTTGATTGAAAAGAAGATAGATAGATAGATAGATAGATAGATAGATAGATAGATAGATAGATAGATATATATATTTGAATGCAGTCATATGTGTAGAGAGATATAAAAATATTGAGATAGATAGAAACAGAATGGAATAGATAGATAGATATATAGATTTGAATGCAGTCATATGTGTAGAGAGATATAAAAATATTGAGATAGAAACAGAATGGAATAGATAGATAGATAGATAGATAGATAGATAGATAGATAGATAGACTTGGATGCAGTCATATGTGTAGAGAGACATAAAATATTAAGATAGATAGAAACACAACGGAATATATATATATATATATATATATATATATATATATATATATATATATATATATATATAGATAGATAGATAGATAGATAGATTTGAATGCAGTCATATGTGTAGAGAGATGTAAAAATATTGAGATAGATAGAAACGGAATAGATAGATAGATAGATAGATAGATAGATAGATAGAATTTCAAATTTATAACATATGCATCTTAGAAAATCACTAAAATATCTCCAATTGTGTCTCGACACTACAGGTGTTTTTTTCAAGTAATGATGTTAAATGAAAAATAAATGATTTTAAGAGTTCAAAACCCAACCAAGCCTTTTCATTAGGCGAATCATTGTTACGCAACCTATCATGACCAATCAGAATACAAGTATATGGTAATTTATAATAATATGACAACATACTCTATTATAAGTAAAATCTATTAGTGCAATAAATTTAAGAATAGATTAAATTAGAAGTCATTATAAAATTAAATTTTAAGTTAAAAGTTAAATTTAAAATTAAAAATTGAAAATGTCAAATTTTAAAGTTAGACGATGAATTCATTTTTACTTATAATTGTATGTGTATTTTTATCTATATATCTAGCGTTATAGGAATGTTTTACTTTACAAATGTGCTGACTGTGTTTGAAGAATAAATACATTCATATAACTTTAGCTACATGCAACAAAAAATCCACACATTCAGTTAAAAGTATAAATAAAAAAATCCTTGATATTAGCTAAAAGCATAGACGTAATCAGTCGGACATACAAAACTCTCGGACAATTTTTACATTTATGTCTAGAATAGAACAAAATTATAAGAACACATGACAAATACTTCAAAATAAACTTAACTGCAGTACATTGTCCAAGGTTTTTAAACGGAAACAGTATAAAAAGACTCCTGCCTAAATGTACGATCATAATTAAGTAGATTCAGCGGATCCATACCTTCCCAAAGGATATTAGCACGTAAGTGAGTGTAATGGATGTAACTGGAACTCGAACTCGGCTCGACAGATTTCTCAAGCCATGCCCATACCCATTACTCCACCATGCCTCTTAGGACCCATATGTATTTTATTTATTTTCATTTTTTCTAGTTGAATTTTTCAGCTATATTGCAGTTGAATTATTCGGTTGGTGCAAAAAAAATGCCGTAATAATGTCGTTTTTTGACGTTAAAAATACGCCAAAAAACGACATTATTACGGCATTATTTTTGCACCAACCTAATATTACTGTAAATAATTAGGTTAGAATAAAATGTGTATTTTATTTGAATACTACCTTATGAAAATTGAAATGTATTAGAGCGCAAGGTATCCTATCATAGATTCATCGGGGTAGTAGTATCATTGATTCCACGGGGGATAGTGTCATAGATTTGGGGAGTAAAGATTTGGGGAGTATAGATTTGGGAAGGAACAAGACCCTTACACCGGTCACACGCTTCTGTAGCAAAAGACAGTTAAGCACTTTTTTCTTTGTCTCTGATGAAAATTCCCCGTTTCTTATTACTTTGTTTAACTGTTCGAATGCATTTTCGCTCATCCAATGCAACTTCGGATTTCGATGTCACACTCTCAATTTTGTTTTAAACTATTCCCAGATATTTAAAAGTGTGTACTTGTTTCATGATGACACCTCCAATTGACTGTAATTGTCATGCTAATGGGAATTTTTGCAACTTAGGAATTAAGTTCAATATTCCAATTACATTTCTACAGGGACTTTTTAATAGAAGTCTCATAATTTCTCGAACAAGATACTTGCACCGTGGAGAGAATTAGTTCACAATAATAAGAGGATGTTACAAATGGAAAGAAATAATCTCATATCCAGGAAACTGTATTTGGTACACGGGTGTATCTAAACACTAAGCCCATTAGATACCCCTACACTTGTGATGTTGTACCAAACTAAGAAATACTTAGGGAATATATTTCTGTATATATTTCTGTATATATATATATATATATATATATATATATATATATATATATATATATATATATACATATTTCTGTATATATATATATATATATATATATATATATATATATATATATATATATATATATATATATATATATATATATATCTAAAGAAAGAACAGTAAGATATATAATCCGGTGTTCTTATAGACATTTTTATTTTTACAAAATAGTGCTCAATGTAAATTTACAGTGCATTAATATATATATACATACATATATATATATATATATATATATATATATATATATATATATATGAAGAATAATAGTTTTAAAGTCTGATATATTTATGGAAAAAGGTGCCATATCAGAGATAAAGCGTATGTAAATATAAAAGTGAACATTGAAGTCAACACTGAGATTGAACAAACTTTTTCTTGCTAAACGCAATCGTCAGGCCAGATGATTGGGTTTAGTATGAAACAATCTCACGCCTCCGGGTGTTGACTTCAATGTCCACTTTTATATATATGTGTGTGTGTTTGTGGATGCATGTGTGTATGTACATCAGAAATGAATTATATATTTGAAAGTAATAATTCACTTTGCACAAACTTGACTGTTTTCTTTCCGCGCATGCGCGTCTCTCCCCTGCTGTTCGTATAACATCTCGGTTGTGTTTGTTATCTAGTTCTGTTTTTTTTCCTTTTTACTCTATTTCTTCCGCTTTACATAATACAACATTATTATATTATATTCTGCCGTTCCCCCTTATTTACTTACCTAGCTGGAGAGCATTGTTCTCCAGCAGACGACACACAGAAACCGGAAATAATCAGTTGGGTGAGCGGATGGCATCATGTTTTCTCCATTACGATGGGTGAGGGCAGATGAGACATATGAAAATGGCAAGCAACCACAGAGCCAGTATCAACAAGAATGAAGATGTTAAATTCTTCAATATCACAACAAGCGTAACGACGCAAATTGTCATTATAATTGCAACTAATAAAATATCCGTCCAAATCGATGTTGTTATTTATGTATTTAATATTTATGCATTGAATGTCGCTGTTATATCTTGTCTGGTGTTTATGCTATGCATTTAGAGATGCTCGAGAAAATACAAAGAAAATCTGCAATGTTAACGATCCTGACTTGGCATCACAGCTTCAGTTTCCTACTGTCGTTACGTTGCTTGTCTGTGCCTTTTTTGCAAATATTTTCACTGTGAGTGTTCTATTGAAATTTTCTATTTGGATTATAGACATTATGAATTTAAGCGCAGTACTAGATTGGCTGAAACTTTTACCGTTACAGACAAAATGGCTAGATTTAATTGCAATCTCAATGCAAAAAGTTTTTTTTATATACCATACTTGCTAGTGAAACTCTCTTCTGACATACAGCTTTCCAGTCAAGGTTGATCTTCAAAAATGTAAATGCAATGTCAATCGTTATCTACTGGATTCTTAAATCCTGTTCTTTTATTTTTCTCTCTCTTTAATAGCGTATTTTTTTTCTTTTTTATCTACTTTCAAACGTAGTAACCCCTTGAAGCTCAGTGTTTTTATTGCATTGCTAGCTATTTGATTAAAAAAAAATGGTTAACAATAGTTACTTCTAACTAGGATTAGTATAATATCTGTGTGTTGTGGGAAAATCGTATTTTATTTCATTGTTTTTATCTGATTTCTCCGTCTATTGCTTTGTGGAAAAAAAGTTTTGAGGAATGTGTCGTATTTCATGTAATGTCTATACCTTTTTATTTTTGTCTGTCATTTTTCTATTCATAACTAACACTATTTACATTTTTAAAAGTCACCCACTTGTTTTAGTCGACAACCAACCCTTCTATGATAATTATACAAACTAATACATTATTGCCATTTTCCATGACTTTCTCCTGGGTTATAAATATTTTTTACGTCACCAGTTTTGTACCGGCGTCTCTCAAGTCATTTAACTATATCAATGTTTTGTGTTAATGTGTAGTCGGTATTTGTTGAAATTCTTTTTTTTTTCAGGGCTCTCTCTTCTACTGTGCTTGATTATGAGCGAACGGAGTGATGTATTGCTTTAATGCAGTGTGCTTGGGAAGATCCATATTTGACATTTTGACTTAACGTGACCGGTGCAACATCTTGAATTGCTTCCATTCAGAATACCACTTATCTTGTGTTTCTACTACTTCGTTTGCGATGTTTCTGGAGCACCAGCATTTTTCTTTATAAATTGTATTTTTTTCACCTCATTCACTTCTGGACCTCATAAAAAAAAATAAATATAATAAACAGATTCTTTTACAAAATTTTTTTTATTTTTTTATATTTTTTTTAAAATCCTTGCCGGCTTGTTTTTGTTTCGATGTTTTCAATGATTCCCTTTCTTTTCCCACATACAGGAAGTCCTAGAAAAAAGGCTGTTTGAGTAGAAGTAGCGGTTACATTTACTTAATTCAGCAGTAAAAGGGTGGGACCGAGATGCCAATCTAGTAGAACGTTTAAACTCATATAGGCCAGGAAGCAGGGGAAAAAAGCTCATCAGAGCATTAGCTCTGAAAATATTTGTAGAAAAGACTAAAGGAATCAACATCATGTCGGTAGGAAAGTGACTGAAGTGAAGAAGCCGAATCAGGATTGAGTACATTGCATTTTGGATTTTGTCAATAACCTCGAGATGAGTAGCAGGAGGGCCAGATATGATAAGACAACAGTATTCAATGCACGACCGAGTCGTAGATATTGGTTAAAGATCCCATTCATCATAACAATTTATTGTTATAGAAAAAACACTTTTTTTCTTCTTCCTTTCCTTCAATTAACTCCCTTAACTCCTTAGTGAAAGACCGTCTTGGGTCTGACGATAAAATAAATCCACGCCCTGCGTAAGACAATAAACTAAGTCCAACCGCAAGGCCTCTGATCATGAAGTTTTGAGGAGCGTTGAAGCACCTTTTAATTGCTGGTGTTCCCCGGTTCACCCTGACCAGGGGTGGTAGCACCTGTTAGGTTCCCAGCTATGGGCAAATAGTTAATACCCAAACTTGTGTAAAAAGAAGCTTTAATACCAGTAATGCTTTGCAATTAAAAAATTATTACCAGCAATAATTTTTGAAGGAAAATATACTAAAAAATATGAGTGAGTAAAAAATGGTTCAAATATATATGTATACATACACACCTTTTTTTTTAACCAAGCTATCGCTATGAATCTATTTCAAAATTTTGTTGGCATTAAATGACCCACTGAGATTGATATGCCATAAAACAAAACAACCAACCAACCAATTTGGTCAAGGAGCTTTGCACACATGCTGGCTAGGTTCAGGTTTCAGGAAATTAATTTACTACCTTTATTCCTCCCCTCGAAACTATCGAGACCTGCAATCTATTCTGAGCGAAAAAAATAATTTTAATACTCTAACTTGAGTGGCTCTAAGTTTTTGTATTTGAGAATATTAGTAAAAATATTTGATAGGTCTTTACACACATATATGTCTGGATAAATCCATTTGTTATGGTAATTTACCAATCACGCATTGACCCTTCCAGCTATAAATAGAAGCAGGTACTGCCTTTTGGAGAGGAAAGTCAGCTTTGACAGTCGGACCGAACATTGTTGTTGTAACACTTTCGTTTGTATATGTTTGTATGACTGTTTCTTTTAGTATATTTAACTCAATTCCTCCCTTGTGTCTAGGCCCTAACAGGCCACAACAATTTATATACGCAGATAACTTCACTTACTCATTTCGTGTTCTTACTTTTCAAAGGCAATAAAACTATTATTACTGAATGTACAATATTGCTTCGAATTTCATTCTGATCCTCTCTTAAATCCTCAATACTATGACTCTGCTAACTCTCTCCCTAAGTAGCACTCTCCAACAAGTGGTTGGTATTTAACCAAACGCCTATTCAAGTGGAATGTTATACAAGGTCTAGCTGAACCCTTTGAACTCTGGGACTCTGACAAATTTTAACACTTTCTGCCTAAGCTTCTGAGTCAAAATTTGGAAATAATTGGTATGTAATGTTTCACAATAGAAATAAAAATACACCCTAACGTTCCAGGAGGAGACTCTGTAAGCTTTATGGTAAAAACGATCTTTTTTTTAATCTAAAACCCATGCTCAAAACAATGAAAAGGCGCGGAAATGTTGGTATAACGTTCAGAATATTACGGCTTTTCTGATTGGCTCTTCAAGACAACCAATAGCAAAACGCTATTTACCCTCCGTTTAACTGGTGGCTGGACATAAAGTCATTTTTCTCTGCTACCAGTAAAGAGATGGTCAGGACTCAAACGGTTGAAACGAATTGGTAAACTACACCTATGTGGACTTATTTGTTTTATTGTTTCAATCCAAGCAAGTCGATAATGCCACTAGGACTAGGGTGTGATTTTAGGAAATGAAAGAGATTGAGAAGACTTTAGTGAAGAAAAAGGACAATAAAGGGATACAGCTCAGGAAGACAGAAGATCGCGATTTACTGCGAACAGAAATTAAAGCCATCTTGGAACATATTCTTTCGACGAGGCATCATGCGTCAAGGAATTATTCTTGCCACCCAACTCCTACCGAACGGGAGATATTGCCTAAGGGAAGGGTAGAGAACATTAATTTTCCTCCACCCAATCCAATACGGTAGGCCAAACGGTTTATAAAGCAATATAAAATGGTTCATATTCTTTCCAGTTTACTCTATCACTTATAATCGCAAGACATACTTTATTGTTGGCTTTTAACTCGTTTTCTGATCCCTGCAAGTTTTTATTACCGGCCCTACATTATCTTGTCTCTCTCTACAACGAATAATATCCGAAACCCGAGCAAAAAGGTGGGAAAATATACAATGAACCCCAAACGGTTCATTGTTATCATTTTATCCGCTATTTATTTATTACTAATTTATTTTGCGTACTTCTTCTCTGTTTTAATATATATATGTATATATATATATATATATATATTCCCTTTCTAGTTTATTTCCTCTTCAAATTACTTCCTACGGTTTGCCTGTCTTATTTTGTCTCTATTGCTTTATCATTCTGATCGGCGTAAAGTAAAAAAAAAAAAAGCCTACTTCTCGAGAATTGTCGAACAAAGTGAAAAAACATTACCAACCAGCCAGTCAGCATGACCGCCACTCCTACGGTACTCAAATTGTCTGCCAAAATAGCATTACTTGACCTTTACGCTTTTTACTTTTGATGAGGTGAGCTATCATTGTAAAAACACAATTATACTGACACCGGCTTCCTCGTATCTAGTAGTGTTCTTTTACGTTTCTTCATTAAGAATAAAGACAAGATAATAAAAATATTGAACAACTCTTTCAAAGAAATGATTGTTCATTATTTTCTATCCGGAGTACAGAACAGCTGTCCTTTATGTTCTGTCTCTTCAGGAGACAGGTGATCATTGGCTCTCCACAATTTCTTTACTTTGCATACCTAAGTAACGTTTGTCACCTTACAATCCTCTTTAGACTCTGTTCTTCCCCCTTCCATACATTCATACATACTCGTTTGCTGGTTCACTCGCTGTTTTCATTTTCTCTTCTTGCCTCCAGTATGTGCTGTGAGTGTCAAGTTCTCTAAACCTTTATGCTCGTGTTCTAGACCCTTCCATTTTTTTTGTTCCGACTCAAATTACAATATTACGTATTGTTTCCCTTATCTTTAAAATTTCTTCCTTGCTCCCATCCACTTTGTCGTATTATCACCATCTCTCTTTGTTCACGTGTTACCATCCACACACACACAACCTTACCAGATATGTCACTCGACATTTCCCTCAGTTCGAGGTCTTTTATATATGTCTTGTGGGTGTTAATTACCTCATAAGACGTCCAAGTATGTTCGACTATCGTTCTTCGATTCTTATGTCTTTTGTCTTCCCATTTTCCTTAAAACCTTCTCGTTGATAACATCTCGTTGATAACATATGCCTGCCCATGTTTATTGTTGTAGTAAACCCTCTTACAGTATAATGAACTCTTCTTTCTCTCATAAATACAAACTGCGAGAGTTGGCCGGGAGTACAGAGTGTGGAGTGGAGTAGTAGACACCGTGCTAATCTACTTATTACTAACACTATTGTTTTGTATATATCTTCAGTATACTTCTCAGCTTAACTTCGTCTTCCTTGTCTTTTCTTTCTTTCTGGCCCCTAAACAAGCCACAACAGTAATTTTTCAGCATCCTTCTGTTGTTTCAACTCTTCTTTTCCTGTGTAAAGAAAAGTTGTCCAGCATTGATAAACTGACCTCAGTTTAATGAATTGGCTATTTATGTAGGCAGCAAAATGATTTAATGGCGTTCGGAATCATTTTTTATGGCAAATCTAAAACAGATCAGCGAATTAATGAAATGAGTGGACCTGTGTGTGTTTTAGTTGTTCCCCGTTGGGAAAAATCAAGAAACGCCAACGCATTATTGGGTTGGGTAGAGAAGGCGTATCGATTCGATATAAGGAAAAAGCTCAATGTCGTATAAATCGCTAACAGGTTTCATTAAGATGAAATATAGGATGTATTACCACACAGTACATCGACCCTTATTGTGTATGGGGACGTGTTTCAACAAGTCTGTCCGAGTATCGATAATAACCAATGTCAATGATCTAAAACACTTTCAATGGGTATGCTAGAGACTGAACCGAACCTTGTATGAATTGAAGAGTTTCGCCAGGTTAGTCTCACATTTTACTTAATGTAAACAGACGGCGGAGTATGTCTGCAAAATGGGTATTGTGGGTAAACAAGTAGCTCTCTATACAGCGTGGTAGTTTAGGCAATTTTCTGTTGAAAACCAAATACTATTAACATATGAAAAGGTAATGTCGTTTAGCATCTACGTGTGTGCAAATGCGGTATAAGCTTTTCTCCTCCGAGGTTTTTCTTTCAGCTGAACCAGCGGTGCCCGATTTGGGGGGCGTGTATTGAACAGGTTAATGTTAGAAATTTCAGTGCTACTTAATTATCAATAAACAATGTTCTCGTTACGCTCACGTGTTAACCCAGTTTAGAAAAGTAAGCTTTTAAACAGAAATAGCTTCCAGAATTTAACATAATAGTCTGGCCAACAAATGTTGCTTTGCAGTTCAGTCCAGACACCAGGTTTGTCGACAGACTATAGCTTCTTCCAGTCAAATTCTGCGTGGCTTAAAATAACCATTCGGCCAGATCGTTACACACGCGTGAAAACTATGACAATTTCTAGCAGTAAATCAGATTTTATTCTTGGGTAGTAACTTACTGCTATAGACGAACGATGTTGAGATGAGCCGTGGGTGAAGCAGGAGGTGAACAGTCTAACGAGTGTCTTCACTTTCGCGTCGTTCTCAGGAGGTCCTGCGTTGTCTCTCCGACTTTTCGCGGGCACTAGTCAGTTTTATATGTGACAGTGTTGTTTGTCTTGTCATGTTTCTTTAAGAAACTAATTTATCATCATTCAGCAACAGAAAGTAATTTAGCTTCATTTTTCTTTTATTTCTGAAGCCCACTAAATGTTCCAAATCCATTTTTGTGATAGGTCCAGGTGTTTTCCATAGCACGGCCACGAAACTCTTCAGATCTCAACCCCATTCAAGACATGGATTGTGTTGTAATCTTCCCCATGTATCCAACAGCAATTAAATTGCAAGCTGTTAACATCAGCATATCGCAGATGATAACTTTAGACGTTTTCTTGGAGTCTGTTCTCTTTAGTCATTCCACCCTCAAAAGTGGAAGCAATATTCATTAAGAAAAAACGGAATGGTTGATTTATATATGGACAAGATAGTTTCTCTCGTTAGAATCTATTTGCAACGTCTCAGAGAACCGAACTTTCTAGTAGCAGACCTAGCAAGTGATTCAATGTAATCATTTCACTTCCAAGGAGGAGGAAAACATGTGCGCAAAAAGGATTAAAGTTGCTCTACTGGAGGTAAGTATCAGCCATGAAAAAAATCCCCAAGATGACCGCAGTTTAATTTTTTTACTCCTTGCACAACAAAGAAGGTAATATAGTCACTAAGACGCAATAAGCTACTCAGTGTTAAGCAATAAGAGAAAAACAAAAACATTGTTAAGTCAAGAGAACAATAGAAAAACAGCAGTTAATTAGACAAAGGATAATGATTTATATTGAATTTAAATTTTTGTAGTTCAATTTTGCTGGAAAGCTAGTGTCCGGAAGAATTTTCCACAAACGAGAAGTGCTAGAGAAGGAACTCTTAGCATAGAACTTACGGTTGCATTTAGCAACTTCAGCTCTAAAATGATGAGGCCTATCTACAAATCTCGTACGACGCTTAAATCCATATCAAAGTGGAAAAGAACGGTTACTATGAAAATATTTATAGAAAAGGCACTGAGAAGAGAAACTACAGCGACAGAAGGGGGGGGGGCGGTGACTGAAGCCGAGTAATAAGGTGAGAAATGATAACATTGCAGATTCTTTTTGTTCGGGGCTGTTAAAATTTGTAAGTCATATCTTGTCCTGGTTAACAACTGATTGAAGTTAATTTTCGAAATCAGCAGTCAGTTTTAGTTCATCAAAACACAAGAATTATTTCCTGGTCACGTGTAAGAGTTAACACTCGTAAAGCAGGTGCTCATAAGAACTTTGGTTGATAAGTGTATCTTTTCTTAACGAAATGAAAAGAAACGATATTGAAAATAGTGGAATTTTTATGTGAAATTCCTGAGATAAGCACACTTTGAACACGAGACTAAACTGTGGAGCAAAGCTAATACACTAATTAACTGATCCCGGAGAGGAGCATTTTATCAACTACTTTGTAGCGAAGTGCAAAGATAATTTATATAACAAATAAATAAGTTATCCAGCTGCATTAAACGTATATTTTATTGGTTTCTTTGAAGTTACTTATAGTTTGATGCTTTTGGCTTTTAAACTAATGTGAGATATTTGCATAAATAAAAGAATTAAAATGTAATTATAGTAAGAAAATACGTGTGAAAATGTGAGAATTCTTTATCTGAGAACGAGAGATAACAGCAAAGAATTATTGCCACTATCCGACAGTTAACAGAAATTAGCGAAGAGTAATTCAAAAGAAACTTAGAATATGATAAACAATAATTCACTTTGTTCTCTGCGTCCAAAATGACTAAATGTTGCAAAAGGTCATATAAAACTGAGATAGGACGAATCTTATCCAAAATTAAAATACCGATATTCTATCTGAAAGATAATGGTCATATCGGCCCCAAGTTCTTGCGACAAATCATGAAGGAAGGACGAAAATGAGAGAAAATCTCAGGCAGTTTATTCTACAGAGTGGTCTGAAAGTTTTGTAACCCGCACATAATATAGCAATGCTCTGTGGCGCATTATCAAAGAGAGAGTTTTATATGAATGATATCAGACAAGAAAAGAGTTGAAGGACGCCATTGGGAGAGCCTTTGCAGTCTTCTCAACAAAGCACAGCTTCGTAAAATATTACTCAGGACATGGCCCCGAATCATTTTGTGCCACGAAAATAAAGCTGTTCATACAGGCCTTCTTGGTTTGTGACAGCATCAATGAAAGTTAATAAAATGAATGCAGTACATGTGATTTGTATTACTGTATTACTTGTTCCACTGTCGTTCGCATTAATTTTAGTAGGGGTGACAAGACTTTTTGACCATCCTGGATATATCGGCAATTTTATCGCCATCATAAAATGGGCATCATTCACAAGCAAATTTAAAACAGCTTTACGGTTCTTAAAAAAAATATATATATATATATATATATATATATATATATATATAATAGATAGGAAAAGACAATATTTATACGGCATTTTTAAAAGCAAAAGCTAAAATAAAAACAACCGGTTTCGTCCCAGGACTTATCAAATTTATTTATTCTGGGAATTTGAAAAGTGTGTAAATTAATTTTTTTTAGGTCCCACTCCACATTTCACCTCAAGGTTCTGGACTCCTTGTATATCAGATCTCGTGAGCCTTCCCTTTGTAAACAGAGGGAATGCTTGCTGGCTCTGAATATTATTGGACTCTAGTTTCTTGAAATTAATTTTTTTTCCCATTCGATTACATTCGTTAATTAAAAATTAATTTAAACACTTTTTAAATTCCCAGAATAAATAAACTTGATAAGTCCTGGGATGAAACCGGTTGTTTTTATTTTAGCTTTTGCTTTTAAAAATGCCTTATAAATATTGTCTTTTCCTATCTATTATTAAATTCTGTACCACGAAAAACTTATTTAAATGTATATAAGTAAATTTATAAACAGTGACTATTACTGCTGCTGCTGTAAGAATTTTCATTAAGATGAATCGAATTTTCCCATTACTGGCGTACTTATCTAAAAATAAATACGTATAACTTCACTCTCCGGTCTACCGTGCGTCAATGTCTTAGGGGTAACATATCCGACTGATATCAGATCATTCGGGTTTCGATCTCAACTTGAAGTAATCGGATATTAAGCCATGCTGTTTTATATATACACACAAAAAATTGATTTAGTTTTAATGCGCATATTTATTACTTCAAACGATATTGTCAGTTTGTTTATTATTTACTATATAAAATAAACAAATATCAGGTTTAAATACGAGTATCCACGATAATAACGTATGGAAGCATTCCAAAAGTTAAGCAGGATATTAAAAGACAGAAAAACGTTAGAAACAAAGAAAAGAATACCGAACAGGCAAGTAATGGTAACAATCTCTTCAATGATGAAGAAAACTTAAACAAGAGAAATGTGGCTCTATAGAAAGATACCGAGGATACCATGAACCGAACATTTGAGCAAAGACAAGGTTTTGGAGTAATTGAAATAAAAAGAATACATATACATAACAACATGAAGACGTATCTAAAATTTCTGGGGCATGTAATAAGGAAGGCGGGCTTGGAAACCTGATACTCTTGATGGAAAGAGGGACAGAGGAAAGCAGGGCGTAACATACATGATAAGCTTGAGCAAATGGACAGTAGAATAGGGTTTGGGAGATATAACAAAAAGACAAAACTTCTTAAGTGCTACAAGGGATAGGATGTTGTGTAGGACAGTGATCGCCTACGTCCTTGATGGACCCGGTATATAAAAGAAGATCGTTAAATTAATAAAAAACATGCGTACAAAACACACACACAAACACATACCAGTAGATAGATAGATAGATGATAGTTAGATAGATAGATAGATAGATAGATAGATAGATAGATATTAGGTTGGTGCAAAAATAATGTCGTTTTCTCACATATGTTAATATGTGAGAAAACGACATTATAAAACAAATGTCAGACATCAATTTCAAACACAAGTATTCACTATAAAAAAGATATGACTACTGAAATACACAAGTATGTATGCGTGTTCCTGAAATATATTAGGATGGTGCAAAAATAATGACGTAATAATGTCGTTTTTTGACGTATTTTTTAACGTCAAAAAACGATATAATTACGTCATTATTTTTGCACCAACCTTATAGTTTACAGGATACCTAATTCCCCAAACAATTTTGGAGGATATTGTATTTTGTATCCCTGTAGGGTATACAGACAAATTCAATAAATTAAGCTAGTGCCATTTTTCAGTCTTTTACGTCAATTTTAACAGGAAATCTAGTATTTGTTTTCTATATACACACTTACATAAATCCTCGTATATAGACAAAAAATTGTATATTATATTCCAACTATGGCACCTGTGAAAATAACATTCGTGATACATTATACCAACATTATTAATTAAATTTAAATATGCATAATACAACATATACGATTCACTACACTAAATTAGAACATTTTTTTACAAAATGCGAAGAGGCTATATGTGTCACATGTCTTGGTGGTAAATAAATAAATGGCTGCTGATTTGAAATTGTTAAGTATTCTGAAATAAACGCGTGCAATACACAAATATGTATAATAAAACATATATATTATTAGGTTGGTGCAAAAATAATGACGTAATAATGTCGTTTTTTGACGTTAAAAATACGGAAAAAAACGACATTGTTACGTCATTATTTTTGCACCAACCTAATATTTCGAATTACCTGTTTAATGATATTACTCCATATTGTCACACAATTTCGAACAATAAAGATTCTTTTATCGTTTTTATTATTAATTATTAATTTTGGATTCAAAATACATTTCATAGAAGAAATTTCTCTTTAAATGTAAAGAAGTAAAACATAACTATTGATATTGTAAAATAATTATTTTCATACTATAAATCTGGATACACTGACATTAGATCGTTTCTGGTGGTTTTCATTGCTATTCGGGACAAACAAAAATGTACTTATTACTAACTAATGATTACTAATAAGTAATAAAATTATGCTTATTGATTTGTAAAGCAGTACACCTGTTACGAATGCAAATCAAAATGTGTAATAAAGAATAGCATTGATAATATTGTTGCCTAAACATTTAGTATCATAAACTGCTTTCAACTGAAAACCAACAGTTTTATGGGTGGTCTCTGTGCGCGCGCGTGTGTTTGTGTGTGTGTGTGTGAGAAAGAGAGAGGGATAGATAGATAGAGAGAGGGAGGGAGGGACATGGTGAGTGATATAGATAACGATATATACATTTTTTTGTATATCAAGAACAATTTTAGGGGTAAAGATGCATGACAAAATCGAAAAACAGTTTTAACTCTAAAGGAGTAATTAACAAAAAATATATCTTTAAATTCCTGCATGAACGTAAACATAAAGTTAATCTGATGAAGTCTTAAAGGAAACGCATCAAACGGAAACATTTTTCACTTTGTCATATATATATATATATATATATATATATATATATAGTTTAACCTCGAGAGCCCGACAAACCTACCAAGGTTTCACCTCAGCGGATCGTCAGGGAGGGCTAAAACGATAACAAAAGAACGGAATACTTATAGATAATGAAAAAAAAAATCATAACCACGTGACCAAAATAAAAGTGGGGAGGGGTAGAGAGAAACTCGGAAAACATGGGGTAGTAAATATTAGGTTGGTGCAAAAATAATGACGTAACAATGACGTTTTTGACGTATTTTTAACGTAAAAAAAACGACATTATTACGTCATTATTTATGCACCAACCTAATATTTATTCAATCTTCCCGTTTTTTGTTTTTATTAGGTTTTTTTTTTTTGGTCACGTGGTTATGATTTTTTTGTTTATTGACTATAAGTATTCCCTCCTTTTGTTACCTTTTTAAGCCTTCCCTGACGATCCGCTTAGGTGAAAATTGTGCATTATTGGTAGTAAGTTCAGTATTTTCAGTATATTGAAGAATCATTCTAACAGCTATTCGCTAATCGGCAACGGTTAGCTTTTTAATTATTCTAGAAACAGAGTAGAAATAATTGTTTGTCAGAATGCCGTTGTACATATTGTTGTTGCTAACACATGAATTAGTGATTATTTAGGGTCTTATCTAATTATTCATTAATTATTTCTTGATGATTTCTATTATATTATTTTCTGGTTTATTTTTGCCTTCGTAATTTACTCATTTGTTTATTAATTACTTTGATTATTCATTTATTTGTCTATTAATATTTTTTCTACTAGGATTGGTTATCTTATATTTTATTTTAAAATATTTTCTTTTTCTAATGTATCTTACATTATCCGCGCTGTATGCCGTTCATATATTTGTATGTTCCTTGTAGATGTTTTACAACCAATTCATTTTACGTTTCGATTTTTACCTAACGTAGGACAAATTTGT
>OZ010583.1:82831568-82839068 GCA_963932145.1 Acanthosepion lycidas | reverse complement strand
AAATCTAGTAGCAAACTTCAACACAGGTAGTCCGAGCATAAGGGAAAAAAAAGAAGAGTTGTCATAAAAATATTTAAAAAAAAAACGAAGGGAAGCCACGTCACGTCGGTGAGAAAGTGACTGAAGTCGAGAAGATAAATCAGGATCGATTACATTGCAGATCCTTATTTTGTCAGGAATCTTGA
Organism: Acanthosepion lycidas; assembly: GCA_963932145.1. Lineage (NCBI taxonomy): Eukaryota > Metazoa > Mollusca > Cephalopoda > Sepiida > Sepiidae > Acanthosepion > Acanthosepion lycidas. The sequence goes on along the minus strand of OZ010583.1, from coordinate 82,838,883 downwards.
GATGGATAACAGTAGCACTTGAGCAGTTATGGCAATAATATTCAATTCACGGACGAATGGTAGATTTATAAATGTGCAAGATGGATTCTGACGAAAAAAAAACCTGGCAAGACACAATGAATCAACTTTCCTAGCAGTAGATGCAGCTATTGACTCAATGTAGTTGTTTCAATTCAACTAAGTTGTAAACATGAGGCCAAGAAGGCACAGTGAGACACTATCCATGAGTCTAACATCAACCATAATGATGTCGCGTAGGGAAGCTTCTCTATGGTGGTTAAATAAAAGCAGTATAGTTTTAGAAAGCAATAAAATTTACAAGCTCATTTCCTGTCCTAGTTAAACACTGATTAGCGGTCTATTTCAAGAGCGACGACAAGGTTAAATTTGTCAGCTCAGAAGGATTTTTCTATTGAGACAGGAGTCAATGGTATTTTCATCTACAAAAAATATGCCTACTTGGGAACTGATGACATTGGCAAGATCATTGATGAAAATCAGAAACAGCTTCAGACTTCGTAGTTACTGCATTTACCTACCACTTTCTACCACTTCCGCGCATACAATAATTTAATTTCGTAAACTAATCTGAGTGGCTCTTGGGCCTTGTATTAGATGAATATTTAGTAAAAAAAAATTGACTTAACAGTCTTTGCTTTTGTAAAATATATTTTTTTATATCTTAATTTCAGTGACTTTTATTGTAATTTTTAATATCGTTATTCTTTGGTGAGCAAATGGGCGGGTCGTCTTACTGATATCGACGCAGTTCACTTTCTGTTAGGAAAAGTATGATTCTGTCTCTTTTCACTCGAGTTGATTAAATAGCAGTGTAGACTGGGATCGCTAGCTTTGTGCGGAAAGAAATCTTAAAAAGAACATTCTGATTTCCAGAATGTAGAGAATTTAACGGAAAATAACTCCGCTATCTTTCCCAATAATACCATACAGTTCACACATAATAAGGAAAGCAAATGGGTGGAGAGCCATGATCAGCTACAACGTAAAAGCCTATGGCATTAAAAAGAAAATAGATACAAAACGAGAATCGCATATGAGGAATAAACATAACACGTAGAAAGAATCGTTGAACTTTTTCTAAGACACACAAAAAGGAAAGATAGCTTGGAGATTTTGACACTCAGAGGACATTATGAAATCAAGCGGGATAAAAAGAAAGAATGAGTAAGTTGCTTAAAGAGCTTCTGTAAATGGTTCCCAGAACAGAGGTTGGGATGGATAGTAAAGGGAAAAGTATTAATTAGAACTGCAAAGGATAGGGAGCTATGTATTACTATCATCAGCCCATGTCCTGAAGGTATAAGACACATCAAAAAGAATCTATTCTCTCTCTCTCTCTCTCACTCTCTCTCTCTCTCTCTCTATATATATATATATATATATATATATATATATATATATATAGAGAGAGAGAGAGAGAGAGAAGGAGAGAGATATGAAGGAAACTAAAAAAAGATAGATATCAAATATACGATGATAGATATAGATAAAAGTGAAAGAGACTGATATATATATATATATATATATATATATATATATATATATATATATAGAGAGAGAGAGAGAGAGAGAGAGAGAGAGAGAGAGAAGGGAGAGAGATGGGGGAGAGAGGGATATGAAAGAAACTGAAAAACATAGATATCAAATATACTATGATAGATAAAGGTGAAAGTGACTGATATACACACACACACACACACATATATATATATATACGAAAAATCTGTGGACAAAATTCAAAATTTCTGGCATAGATAGATAGATAGATAAACGGACAAATATGAAAGAGGCTAATATAGAGACAAAGATAGAGATAAAATTATCTGCTTTTTTTTTTTTTCAAAACCGATCTAATTAGGTCGAGAAAACTAAATTTACTTGGATGGCATCACACTTGATATTCTGGGGGAAAAATGTCTAAAATCTTTCAGTCTCCACCACTATTTTCGAATGAAATTGTAAGTGTCTAGCATCTCTACATTTGCTTGTCGTATTTTATTCGCTTCAGAGACATATATTCATATTTCCTTTTCTGCACGCGCTTAACACTAATTGCTTTTTATTGAAATGTGCACATTAGTAAAAGCAGACTTCCCTTTAGTTGAGAAAACTGAAAAGATTTATGGAGAAATCCTATCAAACTATATAAGAATAATATTGCTTAAAATAGAAAATAAATACTATTTTTCATAGACATTCATATTTTGTCTGCGTACATTCTAGAGTATATATTTTTATCAATTTCCCCCGCAATCACGCACTTTGGGTCTGTTAACAAGACGTTTTATATCTATCTTATTTTTGGGTAAAGTATTCAGGCATCATATATATATATATATATATATATATATATATATATATATATATATATATATATATATATATATTTAATGTAATCATTTCACCCCAAGCAAGGTCATAATGTAACTAAGACGAAAAAGGGTTACCGAGAGAGACAGAATATGATAAAAATCCTTATTAAGGAGTGTAGACAATAAAAGAACAGGATTCAATGAGACAGTACATTACCATAGACATTGTATTTAAATTTGTCAATATCAAAGTTCAGTGAAAAGCAAGATTTCCTCAAGCAAGAAGTATGATAAAGCAACTATTAACATATAATTTATGGCTAAAACTAAAGACTTCATATACAAAATGGTGAAACCTATCTGCCAATCAAGTACTACGTTTAAATCCGATGCACTAAAGATGAGAGCGATATTTATTTCGGCTTCAATACTGAAAATGTGGCAATAAGGACAAAAATGGTGAATGGGGAAAAAGACTGTCTTCTTCTCTCTTAAATTTAAACTTAGCTAGCCACAAACACTGACCCAAACATACACACAATGTTCCTAACACCAAAACAACGCATTCTTACTTACCTTTCTTACTACATCCACCATAATATCTCATATCTCTAAGAGAATTATAACTATTGTCTGTGGAGCGGGCAGGGGAATAAAAACAGCAAAGAGGAGAGGTCATCAGAAGAGTTCCGATGAAAATATTTATAGAAATCTAGAAATTGCGCTTAAATTACTGAAGTCGAGTCCCTAAAGGAGAAAGTTCATCAAAACAAACAACATGAAAATATTTATAGAAACGTCCCTATGAAACTACGTACCGTCGATGAGGAAATGGCTGAAGCCGAGAGGGTAGTTCAGGTTCTATAACATTGCAGATTCTTCTTTGGATTTTGTCACGAATCTCTAGATATATAGCAGAAACACCAGATCAGATGTGAGAGCAATATCTAGAGGATGGATGGAAAGTAGATTTATGGACGTGTAATAAACATGTCCAGTAGGACACAGAAATTCAACTTTTCTTAATAGCGGGCTTAGTAATTGATTCAATATATTTCCACTTCTTATTAATGGAAAAGATTAACACGAGAAGGCTCAAAAAGTCATCTTCCTGGAGATTAGAATCAGCCATACATGTGTTACCCATAAATGTACTTTATTACGATCAAAAGAGGGCAGTTTCGTCCGGAAGGCATTAAATTGAGTAAGTCATTTCTTGATCCAGTTATTAACAGATTGAAGGTTGTTTTTTAGGTCAGTTGTCAATTGAACCGTATCAAGCCTATTAGACAGGAGTAAATAGTTGTGTAATCAGCAGAGATACCGACATCAATGAAAAATGATCTAGAAGAGTGGGCGATCAAGACAACTTTCATTTCAAAATTTTTTTTAAGCATTTCACCCCAAGCAAGGCGGGAGTGCCATTAGCACGCAAGAGGTTACAGACAGTAAGAGCAAGAATAATGAGGGGTATTTGAGGAAAGGATACAGGGACGAAGATCGGGATAAAGGCAACAGAAGATGTCGATTGACATTACATTTGAATATTTGAAGGTTATAGCTATCGGGAAAGCAAGTAGAAGAAAGGGAGTTCCTCTGTCGGGAAGTGCGAGAGAAGACGCTGTTGGAGCAGAAGAATCGGTGATATTAAACTGTTTCGACAGCTAAAGGGTGGGACCGAGATACCAGCCTAGTAGCACGCTTAAATTCATGCCGTTGGGGTATCAGTAAAAGTAGATCGTCAGAGCACTTACCATGAAAATACTTGTAGAAAAGACAGAGGGAAGCCACATAACCTCTGTGAAATATATATATATATATATATATATATATATATATATATATATGAACAAGAAAATTTCACATGTACGATCATGGCTCTCCACAATTCCATTTCTTTTGAAGCTCTAAGTAAAGTTCTCTTTTTTTCCCAAATACTTGTTGAGGCAACCGTTTACATTACGTGTTCAGGTATTATAAATTTTATTTTAATTTAATCCTATATTTTCCTTAACACAGGTATGACATAACAATAAATCATAATTTGAATTTGTGTATACACTAATTTCTTTAGATATAAACAATTTATTTTTCTTATATAAAGCTTTCTTATTTCCTACCTCAAACCACTATATTTCCCATCAATCTAACATTTACTCTGTACAAATTACATTAAGTCTTTTCGCAGTTATTTATTTTATTCACAAATATTTATTTTTACTTTTATTAACTGTTAAATATTTCAAATAAATCACAGCGTTCATAAATAACGAACTTAATATTTCATATCAACAATTCTATCACAGGCAGACAGACAGAACGATAGATACATAGATAGATAGATAGATAGATAGATAGATAGATAGATAGATTACAGATAACTTAGATACATTGATTACTGACAAATTAAGATAGATAAATGGATAGATTGCACATTAAGATAGATAGAAAAACCATAGATAGATAGATAGATAGCAGACTAAAATAGATAGAAAGATAGATAGAGAGATAGATAGATAGATAGATAGATAGATAGATAGATAGATAGTGATAGACTTATATAACTACAAACATATATATGAACATATTTTGATACATGTGAATTAGTGAGGATAAACAGATATGAATGTGCAGATCTGCACACACCCAAACTCAGACACACACCCGCGCACGGAAATATATGTTGTTAATATTTCGGTCTCTCACGTGGTACGACGTCATAGAACCGCATCATTAATTTACGGCCAGCGTCTGCTATTCTGCGATTGTTATCGTCGCATAGCAATCTTCAATGTCAAAATAACAGAGTATTATCTTTGATGGTGAATATCTTTGTTTAAATGTCTGTATAACCACTTTGAAGATGGATCATGAAACTTAGATTAAGGAAAAACCTAATATATATACATATTTATCTCAAAATGTAGAATTTTTGTCTTTATTTTCAGCCGAAATTAAAGCAAGCATACGAAGTTTAGAACGGCTCATGATCAAACATGATAAACATCTATTGTCAGTTATGTTTAACAATATATATATATATATATATATATATATATATATATATATACAAAAACTTTTGTCATTAAGTTATGATCTGAAGGCGCCGACCAAACACACGGAAGCGAAATACGATGTCCTTAAAAAGATATACACATTTGTCTCATTTCTACAGGTGTATTCAATTTTATATATTATTAAAACTCAACATCATATATATATATATATATATATATATATATATATATATATATATATATACAGTGCTGTTCGATAAAAGTGGCTCACCTGATTTTTTTAATTTTTCTAATAAAAAGACCCCTTTTTGGCCACCTAGTAAAAATGGTATTCTATTGATAATTATAATTTTGGTTATAAATGAGATTTTCGGGAAAAACTCTTTACAAAAAAAGTGCCTCACTTAGTTGCTGCAACTAGTAATCAATAGAAACATAACCGAACAGCTTTAAATAAAGAATAATACAGGTATAATTTAATTATAATAGGTAATATAGTTCGAAATATTTAATAATCAAGGGTCTTCCTTTATTTTGAATAACATTTTCAACCCTTTTTGGCATTGACTTGATTAGATTCTGGCAAATCTCATCTCCAAGCATTGAATTCCATTCGGATATGAAATTCACAATCAAATCCTCTTTGTTGCTCAATTGCTTTTTCGAGAGCCTGTACTTTATAATGCTCCATACGTTTTCTATGAGGTTGAGGTCAGTAGATTGGGGCGGCCATGTCATAACACTCATCTGCTTCTCATCAAAGTATTCCTTCATCAATTTTGATTTGTGACAGGGAGCATTATCCTGCATAAAAATCAGCTTGGTGGAGTCGATTTGCACCCTTTCAGCTGAGATCCTTCCCTGCCCTCCATCAGAATGTCTGCCGCTGAACTTCTCGAGAGCAACTCTCTGCGGCTTCTCGATCTCACGTTGACTGCTGACCTGAGATGGAACAAATACAACTGAATCAATTGTTTCGTCCACCGCATGGAAAGTTGGCTCCCTGTGCCGCGCCATGAAATTTTTCTCCACGGAATCGATCCTTCACATCTACAAATCAACAATTCGCCCTTGCATGGAGTATTGCTGCCATATATGGTCTGGAGCCCCTTCTGTTTGCCTCGAGGTTCATGATAAGCTCCAGAGGCGGATATGCAATATAATTGGCCCTGTTCTGGCATCTCGTCTACAGTCGCTCACAGACGCGCCGTCGCCTATCTCTGCCTTTTTATACAAATACTTTCATGGTAATTGCTCGGAGATTCGCTGGTTCCCAGACTTCATGAGTTCAAGCGACCTACGAGGCTGGCATCCCGCTCTCACCCTTTCACTGTCGAAACTCCTAAATTTAGCCGTCTCTTCTACTCCAATAGCTTCATATCTCGCACCTCTCGCCTTTGGAACTCTCTTGCGTCCTAGTGGCTTCCCGCCTTGCTTGGGTTGAAAAGCTTAAAAAAAAAAGAAGTGATCAGACAAGACTCTAAAATTCTCTTGTACTGCTCGCTCCTGATAGTCTTTTCAATAGGTTTTAAGAAACCAGTTCCATGAAAAGAAAAGCATCCCCAGAACATTATACTGAACAGATGCTTGACAGTACTTACTGCTAAATTCAAAGAGCATTCAAAGCTTCTTCTTCGGATTTTAGATCGCTTATCCTTTGAATTTAGCTCAACTTTCGTTTCATCGGTGAAGAGAACATTTAGTAAAAAAAAAATTAATCAGATGAGTCACTTTTCCCAAACAGCAGTGTATATATACATACACACACATGTATGTATATATATATATATATATAACGTCATCCACAGAGAGACTGATTCGCTGTTTCACAGCTCATCAGTGTGGCTAGACATCCGGTAGCCTATAGCTCGAATCGAAACCCGACTGAATTGGTGTCAGCCGGAGATTCTACCACTAAGCCGTCAGGGAAGCAGGTGGATTTTTTGCGTATTTATTTTTAGAAAC
>OZ010583.1:82801568-82826568 GCA_963932145.1 Acanthosepion lycidas | reverse complement strand
AGTTCTGCTCTTAGTAAACTTGGTTGGTGCTAGACAATTTGTCATTGCAGAATCTTTAGTATACAATTATAAATCCATATTCGCCATGTTTTGAATATTGCCCCAACTTATGGTCTAGCATTTCTGCTATATATCTAGTCACAGATGAATCTGCAGTGTTATTTGTCTTGACCTGACTTCTCATCTTCAGTCACTTTTCCACCCTAAGGACGCTTCCACAGTGCCATTTCTATAAACACGTCCATAATAAGTATTCTAACGAATTTGCATTCTTGGCTTCTAAGGTTTATGAATGTATGCGCAGTACAAAATTGGCATCAATGTTTCTTAATCTTACAGCTGAAATTGCTATATGTAACCTGTTATAGTGAAACGCACCTACTCTATAGTTAATAGACTCTCCCACCTATAATAAGCAGGAGTAGTAAGAGTAACAAGGGAGTTGGTCAGTCAGTCGACTGGCTGATCGGTTGAACTCTCTGCTTTCTGGCGGGGAGGAACCTGAAGGAGGCTACGCCGAAAGGTGGATTGTCTTTCGGGGAGGTTAACCGACCCTGAACCCGTTTATACGGGTTCAATGGGTATATTTTTGGCCAGGTCCACATGCCTGGAGATCCCACGTTAAACTGGCCTTGTGCCACATGATGCCCTCGTTTGGTGACTAAATATAGTCGCTCAGTCAGTCGACTGACTGAACGGTTGAATTCACCGCCTTTGGGCGGGGAGGAACCCGAAGGAGTCTACGCCGAAGGACGGATTCACTTTCGGGGAGGTAAACCGACCCTGAACCCGTTTATACGGTTTCAATGAGCATATTTTTGGCCAAGCCCACGGGCTCGCATATCTCACGTGGGTGACTGAATATCGTTGGACAGTCAGTCGACTGGCTGTTCGGTTGAACTCTCTGCCTTTGGGCGGGGAGGAACCCGAAGGAGGCTACGCCGAAGGGCGGTTTCTCTTTCGAGGAGGTAAACCGACCCTGAACCCGTTTATACGGGTTCAATGAGCATATTTTTGGCCGGGCCCACGGGCTCGGAGATCCCAGGTTAAACCGGCCTTGCGCCACATGATGCCCTCATGGGTGGGGGTGACTAAATATCGTCGCTCAGTCAGTCGACTGGCTGGACTGTTGAACTCTCTGTCTTCGGGCAGAGAGGAACTCGAAAGAGGCTACGCCGAAGGGCGGATTCTCTTTCGGGGAGATAAACCGACCCTGAACCCGTTTATACGGGTTCAATGGGCATATTTTTGTTCGAGCCCACGGGCTCGGAGATCCCACGTTAAACCGGCCTTGTGCCACATGATGCCCTCGTGACGGGGGTGACTAAATATCATCGCTCAGTCAGTCGATGCCGGACAACCGTTAGTCGGATACTAAAGTATCAGCGACCACAACTAGATTTCTCTGCGTCATTACCTATTATATCAAGTTCCTAACGTTTTGTTCGTCGAACCTATTTTAGGACCGAATTAGTACAAATACAAGCCTCCACTGTGAAACCACTCCATAACATAACCGTAAGTTCTATGCTAACAGTTTCTTCTTTCGCACTTCTCGACGGTGGAATTCTGTTCCAGCGTCTTGCTTCTTCGTCAAATTTGATGGCCACGAATTTAAATGCAATGTCCGTGTTTAATTTTTGGCTTTTTTAATTCCTGTTCTTTTATTGTTCTCTCTCCTTCATAGCTTGTTTTTCACTTGTTCTTTAAATCTCAGTAACACCTTGCTATTATTGGCTTTGCTTGAGGTGAAATGATTTCATACAACTGAATAATCTACAGCGGAAGAAAGAACCTAAAATAGCCTGTTAAGGCTGGAGAAATAATAGGTTTAACAGATATGATAATTTCCAAAATGTGTTGCTAATCAAAACATCAACAACAAATTACTTTTGTAGTGATCAAAATAAAGGTTTGGGTTCAAAATCATTTTCGCTTAAGAGTACGTTATTAATAACTTCTGATAAGACATACTAATCATCTGTCTTTATTTTCGTTTGGGCGCTTTTTTTTTTTGCTTTTTTTTTTTTTTGCTTTCTAAGATGTGTGCTAGATGAAGAGACGACTCAAAGGCGAATGGCGCAGTTTTCATCAGTCGCCGGTGATAGGACGATGAAAGAGCGAAAAACGGCAAAACGACTTTGTTTCATAAAACAAACACACTAAAAATAATTATAATGTTAACAGTTATTTCGGGGCGGAAAACTCTAAGAAAAAAAGGGGCTTTTATGATGAGGTATGCTCGCGGGGTGTAGTCCAGATTTATTTGATGGATAGGCGCAGCGTATGTGCAGAGAAAGGTATTTATGAACATTACATCATCCTGACACCGTACCATAAAGAGAGTAAAACTGACTCCAGTGGTTCTCCACATTTTTCGACTCACAGCGCCCTTAATGTATAAAAATATTTTCAAGGCACCTAAAGAAAGAACATACTTCATTTAGTTTTATGTACCTCCTCAATGAAAATGTGATACATAAAATCTGAATGTCAACTGAAATATAAAAGATCGTAACCAAAAATCTAAGCAAAGCATATGGTTAGAATCTCGTCTGGTGTTTCTGCTATATATTTAGAAATTCCTAATAAATTCCAAAGAAGAATTTATAATGTTATTGATCCTAACCTGGTATCTAGGTTTCGGTCAATTTCCCACCGTCATAACGTAGCTTCCCTGTGTCTTTTCTATCAGTAATTTCATCGTAGTTGTTCTAATGAACTTTCCTGAAGGCTAGCTAGACTATGATTTCAAGCGCAGTTGAAATGGCTAGAGGCTAACATTTTTTCTATCCCACTTCTCGGTTCTAGATCTCTCTTCCAGCCCCTTGTTTCACAGTTTATTTTGATCTTCCATAATTAAAATGCAAGGTCAATCGTTACGTTCTGTCTTTTTTTTTATTCTTTTAGTGTTCTCTTTCCTTAATAATAGTTTTTTTTCTCCTAATATTCTCTAACACGAAGTAACCCTTTGAGTCCGAGTGGCTTTATTGCCTTACTTAGAGTGAAATGTTTGTTTTTGCAATTAATAACTAAATGACAAAGGAAATATTTTTTTTCATTTTATCGTTTTTCTTCTTTAGTAATTAATAGTTTATTTTTAGCTAGCTTGGTATTTTCCCATTAGGGTTTATAACTTTATATTGTTTATTGTTGTCTGAATATATTTACATACACACATACACACGCGTGCACAGATACACACACAAACACTCACTCACACACACACACACATACATATATATATATATATATATATATATATATATATATATATATATATATATGAATATGAAAATATCTCAGAGTTAACCTGTAGAAAAGACAATATTTATAAATATAAATGACCTTAAGCTATTTTCAGTTAACAATATGAAAATAGCGTTCTCTACATTCCTCCAGTTGCTAAGAACATTCTGTTTTTTGTTATTATTAGTTACTTTCTTTAATTAAATTCATTTTGTTTTTTGCTTTGAGAAAGTCCACATTGGGCGAAACACGTCAGCAATAACTACAGTTTTCCTATTGTCATATATATATATATATATATATATATATATATATATATATATATATATATATAGTAAATTATTGTACAAACATCGTGAACATGGTCCTCACACCAAAACATGAATAAAAGCCCATAAATCCTTTGTCTTTGTGTTATTGAGTTTAAAGAAAATTTACGGTAGATAACACTGTGTTGCCAAGTAGACTGGGTTACATTTATCATTCGTGTACATTTAATATTAATCTGTCTTCATCGTTTAACGTGTGTAGTAGTGAGTTAACTGAGAAGTGTTCCGTTTAACAATGGCAGAATATTAATATCGTGAGCAAGCAGATATGATTTTACATAAGTCAATGGACGCGAAGTTTCACGGCTGTATCAGATTGCATATCCGAAGGCAGCTGAGTCCTACAAATATTACTGCTGTTTATTGTCGCGTTGCTGAGACAAGACCCGTGGCATCATAAACGACGGATCGAGTTATTTTCGTTTGTGATCGATTTCATCATGATACTTCTGTTAAGTTTGGGGTATAATTATACATTCGTATTGCTCAAGTAGAGTACAATAGTGTTATAAAAAAGCACGGAGAATTCCAGTAAGACATCTTTAATCATTTTTGAGATACAACGGCTTCGACAATTAATCTAACAATTGGATAATTCTGCTTTTACACGATTTTGAAAATTTTGCTGTTACACACTGTATATACATGTGCACACACAAGCACACACATGTATGCATAGATATTAATTTATTAGTTAATGTTTAAATAGAGAAGTAAATGTTTTGTTTAAATTATAAACAGACACACACACATATATATATTAAGATACTTTAATATAAATGTTCACCCAATACAAGGCCAAAGAGCCATTCAATCTTTAGGGTAACTGCACGGTGTTGTACATAGGAAAGAACAAAAAGTGAATTTCCTGGGCTTATGCAGTAAAAATCTCGTTTAAGCGTAGACTTGAAGAGCTCAGTTGTCAATATATATATATATATATATATATATATATATATATATATATATATATATATATATATATATAATTTATATATATGAGGCATTTAAAGATATATATATATATATATATATATATATATATATATATATATATTTCAATAGAGGTGCAATTAATTTATAAATTCATGAATCATTCATACAAAAAACAAATACAGAGGTTAATGATTTAATTGGCGAGAATCCATCGTCGCAAACAATTCAAATAATATACAAAAACCCCGAACCTGTTTATGAATGAAAAGATCCTGTTTTATAAATTCCAGTTGCATAAGGTCTTATCATATTTACAAGCTTTCGTCTGTTCCTACAGACATTCTCAGGTATGAAATAGATTGTGTTCTTTTTTTTACTCTCAGTAATAAGTGGACAAAGGAAATAGAGTTGTAATCCGAAAAATGCTATGAGAAATGTGTTATTGTTTTGGAACGTGCAGTCGCAAAGCTGGGTTTGAATTTAAATTTTAAAGTTGTGCGTTTTTATACAAATATAGCAATAAGAGAATTCTTTTTTACTGGTAGATTTTCCGTCAAAGTGGCATGAACTATATTGTTCAATAATTACAGTAATGTCTATGAAAATACATGTCAAGAAAATGAGATACCTAGATATGAACAGAGTGACTGACATGTAATATGAACAGGAGTAAATGTTTAATCTTCTTTGTTCCCTGTTTAAAATTCGATTTCCGGTCCCTACGATTTCAACTCTATGCTCCCTAACGTCTCCGTCTGAACAGAATTGTTTATAAGTAATCATTTTTTCCTCCCCTTGTAGGAGTAGATAGTCCATAATCTTCCCCAATTTTTTTTTTTTTTTTTTTTTAGGATTAGAGGATTATCTCTTGTTTCTTGTTTAGGATTGTTTCTACTGTTCCTTCAACTCTCCACTTTTGATGTCTATGCTTGAAATCTGAAATTATATTCAGTAATTATTATCTTCTTCCACTAACGAAGACAGGTTTGCTTATCGTTCGCTTCTTTTGAACATGATTAAACGTTTATCTCTTATTTCTTCAAACTTTTAACATGGAACTCTGAAATTTTATTCGCTAATTACATCTCGACCTGTTCATTTTTCCTGTTAGTTTGACATTTCCTACGTTAATATAACACCACTCTACCTTGTTTTGGTTGAACAAGTAAAAACAAAAAATATAATGATAAATCGTAATTTGTAAATGGACTTTTTTAATCTTATATTGTTCCACATTACGAGAAACGTTATTTTTTTTATTGGCTACATGGGCTTGAGTTCATATCACACTGTTTTTATTTTCTGACACGATTAAATTTATATCAACCGGACTTGATCGCGAAGTCCTGCTAGAGAAAAATGTGCCTCTCGAAAAGAATCGAACCTAAATGACTTTATAATTGAAAAAGATAGTTTACTGAAAACAACTTTGTATTAGATAGATAGATAGATAGATAGATATGAACTCGTTGTAATTGGGAGATATATTTTAACAGACTAAGTTACATAAATAATAAACAGACTGATCATATATATATATATATATATATATATATATATATATATGTCTGTGTGTGTCTGTGTGTGTCTGTGTGTATGTGTATGTATGTATGTATATATATATATATATATATATATATATATATATATATATATAGATAGATAGATAGATAGATAGATAGATAGATAGATAGATAGATATGAACGGACTTACATCGATATAATTATATCTATGAATAAACTGAATAGATAGATAGATAGATAGATAGATTGATAGATAGATAGATAGATAGATAGATAGATAGATAGAAAGAAACTGGCATAGGCAATTACTAGCTATGCTTGTTTTCCAAACACATCGATATCCTAAGCAATCTGGTTAATCCCAGTCGCAGACGCCTCCTCAGGTTCATGATTATTGATTATATTGTAATTATGCCGAGTGGATCTTAGTTACAGTTTTTGGGAGAAAGTATATAATATGTCATAATCATTACTTAGAGAAGTAAGATCACGATGATTTAAAATTTCTGTCTCACAGAACAATCGACGCCACTCGAACAGTTCCTTCTGCTCAATTTCGTTTCCTTGGGTCAAACCTTGGTAAGGTTTTTCAGGTACATTCGGTGCCATACGTGTGGATCTCACCAAAAACATCAGAAATTCAACTTCCTGATAAATATATCATGAGATTGGAATCCAGGACTCATGTTCGGAAAGCGGACTTTCGAACCACTCGGCCACAAACAGATTTATCAATACGAACAAACTGATATAGATAGTGTTGTGGATTCCGGGATGAAATTCGGTACCAATAAATAACAAACGCCAGAAATGAATATAGGAAAATAATGTATTAACGTAATAATACAAACTGGTAATGCAGGTTAGTAGTTCCAGGAATACGGGTTAGTAGCAAAATATCTATACAGTCTTTGGTGTTGAAGTATCGCTGGATGACTTCTTACTGAGTCTAAGTGCTCGCTCACAGTGTCTATTGCTCGCTACGTTCGTTCTGTATGTCTGTCTGTTACCTTCACCCTCGGTTGCTATCCTCTCGTCTTTACGTAGCAGTATCATACGTATATATTGCGTGAGTCCATTTGTGTAAAAAGTGGAGAACCCTTCAACACCACCCTCCTTAGATCCATTTTTCGGGAGAGTTAATATCTTTTCCTTTTATGATCGATAATCAGAGGCTCTGTAAATTTTCTTTTCCTGCTATTCCTTCTAATTTCTGTCTCTTCTTGTGATCTTTGAATCTCAAAAGCTTCAAAGATCAACTCCATCGAATCATCATTTTTAGCGGGTGACGAGATTGGCTCTTCAACCCGTTTTTTTGTATTTGGTCAATATGTCTTCTGTGGGTAATTATTTTCTCTTTGTATTGTGTACATCACGTTTCCTAGTCTGTTAATTATTTTAACCAGTTCCCAATAAGCCATATTGTTCCTGAACATCCTAAAATAGACCCGTTCGCCTGGTTTGAACGATCTCTTGAGTACTATAGGTGTATGGCAGTTTTTATTCTTGTTAAGCAATAAATTATCAAACACAGACCCTATTTTTCAGGCAAACATCACTTCTGCTGGTGAAAGACCAGATTGTGTGTTCCCGTTTGGTGTTATTCTGTATACTTGGAGGATCTGCTGTATAGCTTTTTCTGTCGGTATGTCTTCTGCTTTTTTCAAAGCTCTCTTTAGTGTGTCTACAAATCTTTCAGCTTGCCCGTTCGACCGCAGGTGATACGGAGCTATCTTAATATGCTTTACTTGGTAAGTCTCACAGAATTCTTGGAAGTAATTTGAGGTAAATTTCCTGCCATTATCAGTTAGTAAGTAGTCCACGACGCCGGATCTCGCGAATAATTCATGCAGACAATTTATAGTATTTTCCGTTGTCGGCTTTTTAAATCTGAAGACTTCTGGCCACTTACTAAAGCTATCTACCGTTATTAGATAGTAATAACCTTCTATGGGTCCTGCATAGTCCGCATGAATTCTGGACCATTGTCTGTCCACCTTAGGCCATGGTTTTTGTATCGTTGGTGGTGCTTTTGCTGCAGCCGCACAACCTTTACACTTTTCCACCATTTGCGTAATATCATTGTCCATATTTGGCCAGTAAAGAAAACTTCACATTAATGCTTCCATCCAGTTTTTCCTGGATGTCCTAAATGAAAGTACTTCAAGATCCGCCTTTGTAACGATTTCGGTATTGCCACTCTCTCGTTATAAAATAATATGTGGTCACAAATTGAAAAGCTCTCCGCTAAGCTCCTTTCCCTTTCTTCTATTTTTTTCTTGGTATTCTGAATAAATTCATCCTTTTTCGCTTCTCTTCTCTCTAGCAAAATCACAGGCAGTTCCTTTACTGCATTATGTAACACTTTATTGATTTCATCTTCGGCTCGCAACGCCGCCATTACCGAGTCTTCCAGAGGTTCGCCTTTCGTAGGTATCAATCGCGATAGTCCATCAGCAGCCCCAATTTTCTTCGATGGTTGGAACTCAAGTTTGAAGTTGTAGTTCAGTAAAATAGTTCTCCATCTTAGAAGTCTTTTGGCTGTGTATATTGTTAATCCTTTTTTTATCCAAAAATCCTAAGAAGGATTTTATTATCCGTTTGTCGAGTAAACTCTCTTCCATAAATATATCTGTGAAAGAGAGTTATGGAGAATATTTTGCCTAACGCTTCCTTTTCAATTTGTGAATATTTCCTCTCTGCTGGCAATAATGATCTCGAAGCGTGCACTATAGGTTTCTTTGTGGCATCCCGCATCTTTTGTAGAATACAAGCTCCTACTCCGTGTGAGCTCGCGTCGCTAGCAATAAAAATTTCTAGTTTGGAGTCGAAATGTGTCAGTGCTAGTTCCGAAGTTAATTTTTGCATTATTTCCTGAAACGCTTTCTGACGGTCTTCCGTCCAATTCCATTTGCTCTCTTTTTTCAGTAACTCATTTAGGGGGGGAGTCAATTTATGCATATTTTCAATGAATTCCCCGTAGTAGTTTACTAGACCCAGGAAACTTTGCAATTCTGCGAATTTTTTTTGGCTCAGGCATATTTTTAATTGCAGATGCCCTCTCTGGATCTGGTTTCCTACCACTTTCATTAATTATATGGCCTAAGTATTTGATTTCATTTAGGAAAAAATAACATTTTTTTTCTTTTACTTTAAACCCGAAATCTTGAAGTCTTTTAAAATCTTTCTTTATGTGCGATGCGTGATCTTCAACATTGTCGCTTTTAATTAGAATGTTATCCAAGTAAGCGGTGGCAAAGTTCTGGCCAGTGAGCATTGTATCCATCGTTTGTTGAAAAATTGCCGGTGCTACCTTTACACCAAATGGTAATCTGTTGAATTTGTACAATCCTTTGTGCGTATTAATACATAGAATTTTTGTGCTTTCTTCTACTACTGGAATCTGTAAATAAACCTCGCTAAGATCTATTTTGGAAAATATCTTACCGCTGTTAAGCTTGGTAAATATTTCCTCTGGGCTTGGTAATGGGTAATGATGATCTTTTATAGCATTATTTAACCCAGTCGAAAATTCTGCGCAAACACGGATTTCTCCGGATTTTTTTTTTACATAGACTACTGGTGCCGCCCATTTATGGCACTCAATTTTTGAAAGGATCCCAGTTTGTTTAAGTCTCTCTAATTCTTTGTCGATTTTCTCTATGGTAGCAAACGGCACGTTCCGCTTCTTTTTAAATAGTTGTTGGGCATTTTCTTTTAATTCAATTCTGGCTGAAAACTTGTTGCATCGTCCCAACCCGCTCGAAAATACCTCGGGAAATTGATTATGTAATTCTTCCTTTAACTTTGTCACTTCTGATGGTTCGCACTCTATCTTTTTACAAAAAGAGCTGATCCCATATGTCGAAATTCTGCATCCAGTCTGTGCCCACCAGCTTTTCTGTTTCTTTCATTACGAATATTTTGAGTTTTCTTGTTTTCCCTGAAAGTTTACAATTAGGATTACTTCTCCTTCGAATTTTATACGCTTTCCTGAAACAGACTTAGCAATTTTCTGTGTATGTAACATGGTTGGTCTATTAAGCTTTCTCCATGTTTGTAGGTTAATTATCCTCAGATCTCACCCTGAATCTAGTTGCAATTTTATCTTTTTATTAAAGATTTAAAGTTCCACATATTTCCTTATGTTAGTATTGTTTTCGTCATGCATTCTAGTAGATCTTATTCTCCTGGTAGATTTTCCGTTCCTTAATTGGGATGCCTTGTAACCCATTTTTCCACACGCAAGACAGTTTTTACATTTAAAACGACAATCCTTATTCCAGTGTAGTCGTCCACATCGATAACATGCAGATGGTGAGGGGGCTTATATTTGCTTTGATTTTCGTCTTTATTTGGTCTGAACATTGTACTTTTTTCATTATTATAGAATTTGTGTTTTCTTTCCGGGGAGGGTGAAAATCTTTTTTATTAGTATAGAATTTTTGTTTCTTTTCGGTGAGGGTGAAAACCGTAAACTTTTGTTTAACTTACGTATATGTGATACTTCTGACTCCTCAATATCTTTCGAGTCTTTCTTTATACTCAGATATTTTTTGCAGTCTTCCAAAGTTTTGTAGTGTTAATCCAGTTTCATTTTGCAGTTTTGAAAGCATTCTTTTGCGCATTTCGCTATTCTTTGCGGAGACTAACCCTTGTACAAAAATAAGACACTTGAAATTGTCCGGGGTTAATTCTGCCAACTTGAAGTCGTCGCAATGTTTATTCACGATTGCGGCGAACGTAGAACAGTCCTCGTTTTCATCCTTTAGGAGGTTAAGCCATTTCCACCTTTTGTGAAAAAGTGACGTTTTCGGGCTGAAAACTCCGTCAGGCGTGTAACTGCTTCATCAAACGTTAAATCATTTGTCTTCTTTGGCAAAACATAATGCACAAATTTTGTGTATTCATCCGTTCCTAATTTCCTGAGTAATAGTCGTAGCTTCTTTGCTTCCGTCCAGTTTTGACAATTGATGTTGAAGATGTTTTCATGACGTCTGAAAAAGTCCCCGAAATTTTTATCCTCTTCTAGGAAGTATTTGAATGTTTCTATCGTGTTCCCTACTTCGTCTTGGGAAAAAGTCGCCTCTTTTTCAATATTTTGTTGTTGTGTATTACTCGCTACTTTTAAAATTAGCTCCTGGAGTTATAATTGTCTTTCTTCATTTTGCATTTGTCTTTCATGATTTTCCTCCTGCGTTTGTAGTACTATTTTTTCCATTCTTTCTTGGAATTATAAGTGCTGTTCATTTTGTCTTTCTTGAAGTTGTATTTGCTGTTCATTTTGGTATTTTACAAGTTCCACTAAAATACTTTTAAAATACTCCATGATAAGAGTCTTACGAAAAATTTGATTTTCCGTATTTTAATCCTCGTAACTCTTTGTTACCCAGTTGTTGTGGATACTGACAAAAACGGCAATTTTCTCTTTTGAGTCTCCGAGAAGTTCAAATTCTTGTCGCCCAAGCTGTTGTGGTAAGAAGAGAGAATTGTTTTCTTTCCGTGTAGGTCCCAAATCCTCGTCACCAAGTTGTGGTCGGCAAGGGAGAATATTTGTTTGTTCTCTTCCTGTGTGAGTTCGAATTTCCTCGTCGCCAAGTTGACGAGGGAGAATTTTGTATTTTTTGTTCTTCCCGCGCGAGTGTGATATCCTCGTCGCCAAGTTGTTGTGGTCGACGAGAGAGAATTTTTTTCTTCCGTGTGAGTTCGAAGTCCTCGTCGCCAAGTTGACGAGTAAGAATTTTATCTTTTTTGTTCTTCCCGTGTGAGTTCGATATCCTCGTCGCCAAGTTGTTGTGGGTTCCGGGATGAAATCCGGTATCAATAAATAACAAACACAAAGAATGAATATAAGAAAATAATGTATAACCGTAATAATACAAACTGGTAATGCAGGTTAGTAGTTCCAGGAATACGGGTTAATAGTAAAATATCTATACAGTCTTTGGTATCGAAGTATCGCTGAATGACTTCTTACTGAGTCTACGTGCTCGCTCACGGTGACTCTTGCTCACTACGTTCGTTCTGCCTGTCTGTTTGTTTGTCTGTCTGTTAGCTTCACCCTCTGTTGCTCTCGTCTCTCGGGTCTTCACGTAGCAGTATTATATGTATATATTGGGTGAGTCCATTTGTGTAAAAAGGGGAGGATCCCTCAATAGATAGATAGACAGACAGATAGATAGATATGAAAAGGACTGTGATAGATATATATATGAAAGAGACTCTGAGCGCTTTCCAATAATATCGCTCATATATAATATATAAATAATATATGTAAAAAGTTACACAAATATATATATATATATATATATATATATATATATATATATATATATATATATATATACACCTAGTGAGCCAGACAACCCTACCTAGGTTACAACTAAACGGATCGTCCGGGAAAGTTCGATCCGTTTAGGTGAAACCTAGTTAGGTTTGTCTGGCTCACTATGTGTATCTAGGTCTTCTCTACGGTTGTACTGAGCTCTTTTGTTAGTTAGTTGTTTACTCGTATCGGGGTTTTTTCTTTGGGGTTCATACCTGCATCTGTGCGATTTTTTTTCGGCAGTAGTTCATGTTTGTAGCTCTTTCTTTTTTTAAAACCTTTTTTTCCCTCGAGATTGGTTTGATTATTGGCAAATCAAAAATTCGACGATTTTTCGAAACGAGTCTAGTTATCTATCTATCTATCTATATATATATATATATATATATATATATATATATATATATATATATGCTGGACTCTCCCGTCGATTTTTTTCGACATATGAGGCTCAGGTAACTCAGTTCTAGGGACCGACAGAATATATGATTTGGTTATAGTGGTGAAGGCTTGTGCAGAACCAACCAGATTTTTTGAAGAGCCGAATACAGAGGCCTGGTGTATCACGTTTCCCAAGGTCCCCAAACGACCCTCTGCGAATTTTGAATTCAGAGTTGTCTTTCTCCTAGAACAGTTACCATCCAAATTTACAGAAACCCCTATGAGCTGGTATTTACCCATAACTGGAGGGGACACGAAGCGGATTGCAAGGGTATTAGCCCATACGTCAATGTAATGGGTTCAACTGGAATTCGAACTCTGCTCTCCGATACATCCGTTACTTCACCGTATATATATATATATATATATATATATATATATATATATATATATATATGTGTGTGTGTGTGTGTGTGTGTGTGTGTGTGTGTGTGTGTGTGTGTCTATAAATATAAATAAATATATATATGTATGTATAATTATTTATATATTATATGAGCGGTACTTATTAGAAAGTGCTCAATATCAGAGATAGAGCTAACATATTTGTTTGGATTGATGTAAGTTTGTGACCCTGGGTTTCACGCTTTTGCGATCGTCAGACAAACTGATAATTTCTTTTAAATTTTGGGGTTATATAGATTGCGTGTATTGGTGTTATTATGGAAGTGGTGTGGGAAACGTCGTGGTGATGTCATCATGCTAACGCAAACATCGATGTATGTTCACACACCCAATGAAGTACGCAGACACATATACATACTTGTTCGACCGTCGGGACTCATACATATATAAACATATGTGGGCAGTCTTGGATATGACATATGTATGTATACGGGTGGTGTTGTGTCTATACATACGCATTTGTATGTTGAAATTCAAAGATTGGAAGTGTAGCGAAAATTTCTCGTGAATGTCTTGTGAATGTATACATGTTATTTTTCTATTTTCCACTGAATAATATTTCCTCGCATGTATATATATCCGTTTGGTAGGGTTTGTGTAAAATTATGATAGGTAAAAATTATTATTATTTTTATTTATATTCATTTTTCAATTTTTGAAAAAAAAAAAGGGTTTTATTTGTTATATTTAAAGCTGGTTATTTGTTTGTTTTTGATGACTGTGTATATGTAACAGGTAGAAATTTCGGTTTGTAATCCTTATTGGTTATTTTATATGGTGATATTTAATATTTAATATGCTGGGCGAGAGGGTAGTTTATGTTAATAATTATAGCGGGTCTATATGATAATAGTAGATGTGATGTGATAGTAGATGTGATGTGATAATATAAGTAGCTAATAGTTATTGTAAATTGGTAGAAGTGATTAGTAATTGTGGTGGGAGAATGATAAAACCATAAATGTAGTTATAGTGGTGGTAGCTTGAACTAAAAATTATTTTATTTTGTTATATGTATTAATTTATTTGGGTATAAATCCTGATAATAGGTATTCTGTGTAAAATTATGATACTTGAAACTTGCTATAATTTTTATTTTTAATTTACAAAAGAAACACTTTTGTTATTATTTTAAAGCTGGTTATTTCCTTGTTTTTTTTTTAGTTTTTTGATGACTGTGTATATGTGACTGGTAGAAATTTCAGTTTGTAATCCGTATTGGTTATTTTATGGTGGTATTAAATATACTAGGTGAGGGGGTAGTTTACGTTAATAATTATGGTAATTGTGGCGGGTTTATATGGTAATTCATAATTCATTGGTCTTCATACTAGCATGCATTATTTAAAAATGCAACAGAGCGATAGATATGAACAGACCAAGATAGATAGATAGATAGATAGATAGATAGATAGATATATAAAGATAGATAGATATATATGAACAGACCAAGCGAGATACATATTAACAGACCAAGATAGATAGATAGATATGAACAGACCAAGACAGATAGATAGTTATGAACAGACCAAGATAGATAGATAGATAATTTTTTTTTCTTTAATTGATTATGCTAGTTTGTGCCTACACGATTTTCGAGGATTCTTTGTAAGAAACGACAGATGAAAGTAATTAATGAATCTGTTTGAAGCCTTTAAACTTATTGATTCCTTACAAATGTGAGAATTTTTTCTTTCCGACATGGGTGGTTATATTTCTTAACGTCTAAGTCTCTATCACTTAAACATCCACTTGTAGATCAAATTTGTGCTAAAACTAAAAACCAAATTAAGCATGATTTCGTTAGAGGCAACGATAAAATTACCCGAATTCCACGCATACAACTCGAAGCATGACATAGCCTTGCGTAAATGTAATGGTAAGTGGCGCCACCGTAACTTGGAAATGCTCAAAAGCGTATCAGTTTTTCCCTCACAACGGGCGAGTCAGTTTGAAAGCATTGCAAACCTACTTGACTTCTTGAAGTTTAGACGGAGCTGGAAATTGCGTGCCAAAACGGCGAGGCGTTTCATGTCTTAAACTGTGAGCACGTTTACCAACACTCCATTATCAGCTAGAAAACATTGCCACCCACCGTTGTCAGAGCAATGAGACGTGTCCTTAAATATCGTGATCAAAAGTCTCTGCCGATAATTATCTCAATGTATTATGTACCAGACGCGTATATATCAGATGAATTTAGATTTCTTTAACTTTAATTAAAGACGTTAAAAATGTAGGTGCAGAAGACACGCCAGGTTGCATCTGTTAGCATCAACATCAGATTCAGCGCCTCGCTTTAGATAGTGGCAATGCTAATTGGATTCTAGAGGATTGGCACCATGTAGCGTGGCCAGATGAAAGCTAGTACAACATGTTTTTGGCTGGATATAAGGTTCTGCTGTGGTGTAGTATTCAACAGGTCAGAGACAGCATTTTTCAACAATCCATCAGGAGAGCTGGTGTTGGTTCCATAATGATGTTGCCGTTGAATGTGTTCACGTGACTTAAACAGAGGGTTGTCAGGTGACCAGGTTACATTACTCGATTTCGTGACCATTAGTCGTTGTTCATAGACTCAGTGTACTGCGTGGACTATGGTTTTCCTACACGCAAGCCGCTAGTGGCCGCTGGCGGGCCACCGATATTAACGCAGGCCGCCCTCTGGTGGCAGACACCAGCGAGCCGCCAATCAGCCTCTAGCGGTCCGCCAGTGATAAATTTGAGATGAACACGGGGGCGGTCAGACAGCGGGCCACAAGCTGTAAACGCTAGTGTCATGATACCCAGTGTCAGATTGGTGGCTTGTGTGTACCTTTATGATTATATATATATATATATATATATATATATAAAGTTGCAAATTAAAAAAATAATAATGTTTTTTATGAAAGTATTAATTAATTTATATATATATATATATATTTGATATTTCAGATTGACCTCATTCTTTCTTCAGAAATAACTGTTTGTTTACAAGTAGCGCGGTCGCGATATATCTATATCTATCTATCTATCTATATATATATATATATATATATATATATATATATATAGCGCGGTCGCGATATATATATATATATATATATATATATATATATATATATATATATATATATATATATGTGTGTGTGTGTGTGTTGCGTGGTGAGAAACAAAAGCCACCAGTCTACAAATTTCCAGAGAGACCATTGAAAGTAAAGGACAAACCCTGAACTATGTAAAGTCTTTTAACTATCTTGGTACCAAAGTCAATTACAGTGGAACTTTAGATGATGAAATCATGCATCGGATTGCTAAGGCTACCAGTGCTTTCGGCAAACTTCGCCATCGCTTGTAGAATGAGCGGGACATTCGACTGGATACGAAAATTCGGGTTTACAGAGCTGTTGTACTTGCCATCCTTTTGTATGGCTCAGAATCGTGGGCTCCATACAGGTACCATATACGCCAGCTAGATGTTTTCCATAAAAGCTGTCTGCGTGCAATCTGTGGAGTTAAGCTTCAAGATAGGACATCTAACGTAGACCTGTTTAACAGGTGTAATATTAGAGGAATCGAGACTTTTATCATACAGTCTCAGTTACGGTGGACTGGTCATGTCTTGAAAATGTCTAATGACAGGATACCCAAGATCCTAATGTACAACCAGTTAGATCAGTGCTACAGATATGTAGGACACCCATGGCTAAGATGAAAAGACAAGCTGAAAAACAGCTTGTCAGTAGTCAATATACCACATAACACTCTTGAGCGCTTAGCTTTGGAGCGGGTAGAATTGAGATCAACGTGTTTTAGTGGACTCACCAATTTTCAATCTGCTTGTCTAAATCATCTTCAAGAAGCGGGAGCAAGATCTAAAAGGTCAGCCAATCTAACAATGATCTCATCTCACAATCCTCCCACTAGCTACATGTGTGGCCTCCTTTGTAAATCCCTAGCGGGTCTTAAATGCCACTTAAGATTATCGCACACAATTTCATAACTGAATCAGTTATGCTGTCAGATCTTCATACGTCGAAACCGACAGGGGAGTCTATTATATATATATATATATATATATATATATATATATATATATATATATATATATATATGAATTCCAGAAGGTCACAATCAACGCATTCATTTCGTATGTGAATTAAACTATATAACTCAGGCAGAGTGATTACTTAGACGTGGTGTAATGTTTACCAAGCTTGAGCTAGACCAGTTACGACTGAATAGGGAATTAGATCCTCTCTGGGGCTGGGTGCCACACCTAAGCCTACGCTTTAAATCGTGCATATAAAGTATTGCACATATTCATTAATTTTGATCACTTTCCCTCCTGCTGATGTCTCTTGAATACTTATAGAATGATTCCAGTTCCTTTGATCGTGTGTGAAGTGCCAGCAAAATGTTCAATTCTTATGTTTTCCATGAGTGTCTATAGCAGATTCAATATACCTGATTCCATTTAGATGAGTGATTTTACAAATTGTTCACTTAATATCGATCACAGATGTGTTGACGATTTTTCTTTTTTACAGGTTTTGTTTTGCGATTGGGCACCTCAAACGTCTATCAAATGAAACAAATGCACTGATGTGAGGCAGTGAGTGCCCGTGTCTCAATAACTGGTGTTGACACCAAAGATTTGTGGTTGATTTACAACATGACTTCATTCAAGTGACTTGCTCGATGTTGCCAGCAACCGGATAGGTTGTAGTGCCGTTCCAATACTAAATTCCATAAGTTACATCATAAATAAAGACAAATATATAACTTAATAGAAAAGTGTTGATGGATGAGCTATACGAAATCGGGACTACTGAGCGTTAAACGCACGCGCATTTCAACAGAATAATAAAATTACAATAACTCGGTAGAGTCCTGGGAATTCGGTACAATGTTGGAAATATCGCAGAGCCCTTCCACTACATAATTACAAAACTTTTCAAAGTACATAGAAGAAAAAAAAAGGTTTGCAGAGTGGCTGATTAGACAGGGTAGAAATGAGAATAAGCTGCGTTTGATTTCCATTTGAACGATAAAATCACAATAGATACACTCCTTGTTCTTTGATATAAAATGTGCAGTTCCTTTCCAATACCATGTTACAAATGTTTACATCATGACTGAATGCAACAAGTAGAAAAAGTTATTGACTAACTGCCTGAATATATTGGGTACTAGTGAGTCATAGTTCATTTAGAATGGTACAATAATCTTTAACCCTAGTAAATATTTGGTCCATTTTACTGCTCCAATAAGTATCTGACAGCCCTGCTATAATGTAATTCTTCAAGAGCCAGATCATACGAAAAATAGGCTATTGCTGTTGGGGAATGCCTAGTGCTCGTTTTAGCTGTCTTGAAATCAGAACCGTCTACGCGGTCCTGTGGGTGATGATTTATTTTCCACCCTACAACTCGTTTCCTACTGTAAAAAAATGTTGAGAGCCTCACACTACTTTATTATTATTATTTCCATGATCTGTTTTCTGAAAAGCTACGTGCCTTAATCCATCAGCACTGACCTTTACAACTGGGAACCGCGATAACACGTACACAAATGTGAAATACTGCCATTACTTTCGTATTTCTAGAGTAAGAAGTGAGTTCCATTCGAACAGCTTCCCAATAACTGCTGCTTTGTGCAACAGATTCCAAGCAATCGCAAAAAAAACTTGATATCTTCAAGTCTAGAGTTAACCTTTATCTTTTCTATATAAACCCCAGGAACTACACTTACTGCCCTTACTTACGCTCCTAGAAAAACACATAGTAACTTTCTATGTAACTTTCAATCATAATTCAACAGATGTAGATAGCCACTGTTGTCACAAGCTACTTGAATAGACTTGCGTCCTAACGAGCATTAGTGGTGCGGCATTTCATTTGAAAAGCTCAATCACAGCAGGTTCATCTGGGAGAGTTTCCTATAACATTTCGGAGATAAGAGCACGTTTACGTCTCATGAAGGCATTTTGTGTGTTCCTCAAAGACCTTTTAACTCTTGAAGTATTTCATCCTGAAAGGCGTTCCTGTTCTCACGAGTAAAGGTGATATGCTAGAGGCGATCGTTTCCTTTAGTTACCAAGATTTCACATTTTAGACATGAAAGCAAATAAAACGACGAGTGGAATAAATTAGAAAGAAACAGTCAAAGCAATTTCTCTTCTCTGATTCTTTTACATCAAACAGAACCTTTACATCTCCATTTTAAGCCCCACAATATATATATATATATATACATATATATATATATATATATATATATATATATATATATATATATATATATATATATATATATATATATATATAATTAGGTTGGGGCAAAAATAATGACGTAAGAATGTCGTTTTTTGACGTTAAAAAAATACGTCAAAAAACGACATTATTACGTCATTATTTTTGCACCAAACTAATATATATATATAGGTACCTCCATGAGATTGCTGGAAAATGAGCATAGCATGATAAAAACGGCCTTAAACTTGACGAAGCAAAATTTTATTGGCAAAAGGTTTATGTTACTATTAAGAGAAAAGAACAAAGTATTTTTAATTATTTTTTCTTGAATTTTCTTTCCGTATTTTTAAAACATTCTAACTTTTGATTAAAAAAAAAACATTCTCTTCGTCGGCGGAAGTACTAAATTATAGAAAATTTGTGTACATTTTTTTTTTTAATGACAGATATTCATTTTGAAAATCTTGCAAAAATAGAAATAATCGTCGTATTTTATCGAAACTTTCAGAAATTATTCGTAAATGATGGAAATTATTATAAATATGTTACTTTTTCTAAGTCATGATGAAAATATATATTTTATACATATATATATATATATATATATATATATATATATATATGTGTGTGTGTGTGTGTGTGTGTGTGTGTGTGTGTGTGTTACCTCCATAAATAATTTTATGAAAACTCTGGAAATTAAATTTTGAAGCAAGCAATATTTATATTAGTTAAAAACACAAGGGTTTGAGGAAAGTAAATCAGGTTTTTTTTTTCTTTCTTTTTAATCGGACTACATCTACCTAAAAATCAGCTCTGAATTGTAACATACAAAATTCAATAAAACAAAGATATTATTTAACTTCAAATGCTTTTATTTGTTTTTTTATGAATATTCATGATATGGTCTGAAGGCAAAAAACTTTTTCGATGAAAAATGAATTTTTAAAAGGATTCATTTTTATTTCTTAAATTATTTTATTATTTTACTTTAAATTTGTTAAATATTATAAAATTTAAAATTAGTGGAAATAGCGAATCATTTACATCATTGGTTTATTAAGTAGATATATCTGTACAGATTATATATCCTTTTACAATTAATGAGCCTCCAGTAGGAAAAATCTTACAATACGTTGTCTTTTTGTTTAAAAAACCGGCTATAATGTACATTATATATATATATATATATATATATATATATATATATATGTGTGTGTGTGTGTGTGCGTGTGTGTATAAATAATGAAATGGACTAACTCCAATTATTTTAATATATTCATTGCTTATCTGTTATTTTTATAGAAACAAATATTTAAGTAAATGCTCTGATTATAATAAACAGTATTAACAACATTTACTGTCCTGAATGTACGGCAAATCTCTTACAAATCGTCACATATCCTGACTATGCTTCTTCTGTAACTATATTTTAGAGCACGTCAGGCTATATGATGGTTTCGTGTAGGATACAGGTTCGATTCGTGTCGGAGGACACAACTTTTCTATGAGATTTGTCGGACATTCCGGCAGGTAAATGTTATAAATACTGTTTATTATAAACAGAATGTTTATTGAAATATTTGTGTAAATAAAAACAGCGTATAAACAATACGCACACACGCATATATATATATATATATATATATATATATATATATATATATATATATATATATATATATATATATATGTCATACCTGAAACTAGCCACATATGTTTATATATGTATGAGTCCCGACGGACGACGAAGTATGTATATGTGTCTGCATACATCGATGTTTGCGTAAGTACGATGACAAAACGACAAAGTTTCTCCCACCACTTCCACAATAACACCAATACACGCAATTTACATAAACCAAAATTTAAAAAAAAAATTAATCAGTATGTCTGACGATCCAGGGTCACAAACTCACATCTATCCAACCAAATATATATATATATATATATATATATATATATATATTGCGTGTGTAAAGATTTGTATATATATATATATATATATATATATATATATATATATATATATATATATATAAACACATATATACACACATCTATCAACCAATGAATCTATATTTAACAAAACTAAGAAAGACTACAAAACAGCTCTAAAAGATAGTGGATTCCCAGCAACACTCACATTTTTAACATAGAACAGAAAAAAGGCCAACAGGAAAATAATTATCATATGGTCCAACCCACCGTACAGAAAAAAGGATGTAAAAACAAACGTAGGAAAAACATTTTTCAGACTTTTACACAAACACTTCCTGGAATGAAGCACCCTGCACAAAATATTCAACAAAAATACAGTACAAATCAGCTACAGTTGCAGCGGGAACATGGCACGAATAATAAAAAAGCACAACGGGAAAATTATCAACAAACCATACGATTAAACAACGTAATATACCAATCCATTATAAAATCACCAGATAATGAAGAAAAAGTATACATAGAAGTAACTGAAGGATCCTGGAAACAAGGAAATTATAGACACAAAACATCTTTCACAAATAGTAAATATGCGAAAGCACAAGACTTTCTATGTATATCTGGAAAATTAAAAATAAAACGCATATCACACCAAAAATAATTGGAAAATAAGGAAAATATCACCAGTCTGAAACAACCAATCCAAAACTTGCAAACTTTGCTTGGAGGAAAAAATACCTATCAATACCTTCCCAGCCAAAATAAATTATTAAATAAAAGATCCGAGCTCATCTCAAAATGCAGACATAAAAACAAATTTTTACCACGTTACTTAAAAATCGAAAACTGAAAAATAAATAAATAAAATAAAACACAAAATAAATAAATAAACAAAATAACAATAAAATGAGTAAAATAAATTAACCCAAACAAATTACCAAATCACACCCGTTAGAATAGACGAAATAGAATAAATAAATAAATAATAAAAACAAAATCAATGAACCAAAAAAACAAAGTAAAAAATAAACAAATTAACAAACCATTATGACCAAAATATTAGTTAGACTATAAAAATCAAACCAAAAATCGGGCGAAAAACATAGCTATAATTGTTATATAACGATAAAAATACTCTGTTACTTAAAAATCGAAAACCAAAAAGAGTAAATAAAAATGTGAGTATAATAAATGAATAATAGAAAAACAAGTAAAATGAATTAATCTAAATTCATCCAAGTAAATAAATATACAAAATAACAAACCGATCCCGATAAATTAACCGTTACAAAAAACAAAAAAAAAAATAATTAACCCAAATAAATACATGAAGTAATAAAAAAATTAAAAACTTTTCCCGCCAAAATAATAGTTAGAATAAACTACAACAATCAACCCCAAAATAAATTAATTATCTTCCCAAACTAAAAGAAAACTAATAAACATGTGATATAAACAAATTTTTACTACGTTAATGAAAACATCGATTAAAATTAAAAGAAATATATAAGATAAGAAATAAAAATAAATAAATAAATAATGACAAGTAGCATAATTTTACTTAAATAAATAAACGACTTGCGGCAAAATAACCGCCAAAATAGAGTTCCCACAATGCACCACTTACCCGTATATATAAACAGCCGAGAAAAATAGCAGCACTCGTGGCCTGACGATTGCGTCCAGCATGAAACAGAATGTTGCCACTAAGTGTTGACTTCAATGTTTACTTTTACATATATATATATATATATATATATATATATATATATAGATAGATAGATAGATAGATAGATAGATAGATCTAATGAGCCAGACAAACCTATTCGCTTAGGTGAAACCTGGGTAGGTATGTTTGGCTCACTAGGTTTATCCAGGTCTGCTCTACGGTTGTATTGAGCTCTTTTGTTAGATGTTTACTCGTGTCGTGGTTTTTTCTTTGGGCTTTAAACCTGTATCTGTGCGATTTCTTTCGACAGACTTTCATGTTTCTAGCTCTTTCTTTTTTTTAAATCTTTTTTTCCCTCGGGATTGATTTGATTTTTGGCAAATCAAAAATTCGAAGGTTTTTCGAAACGAGTATAGTTACCTATATATATATATATATATATATATATATATATATATATATATATATATAATTATTTATTTAAAAATATGATTCCAACTCGCTACATAAGAGGTCTCATGTTTCAAAACAAGAGCCGAAAACTCCAAAATAATATTTGAATTAACTTGAGTTAAAGTAGGCTCTGTTCCATCTTCAAGCGAAATTTTTTTGGGAATGTCTTATTTCTGAAATTTACGAGTTTTAATAGTATGGTCAGAATTGAAATCAAAAATTTCCATGGTAACATCAAGTGCGGATTGTTTAGAATCGGCAGGGGTGGGGTGTTAATAATTTGTATCAGTATAGAGTTACTTTCATAGATGCCGGGTCAGGGTAAGTTGGGGGTGGCTAAATTAAAATAAGACCTCTTATGTAGCGAGTTGGAATCATATTTTTAAATAAATAATTATATTTATGCTCTACTTTCGTATCGAGCACTATTTTTTAAAATTAATAACAAAAATACTAAAGAACTTTGGATTATTTACCAAACCGGTTTCTTTCCTATTTTGTACAATATTTTCACACACACACACACACACACACACACACACACACACACACATATATATATATATATATATATATATATATATATATATATATATATATATATATTAGTGAAATCTATGTCTAAATGAAAAACAAATGATTTCTTGTGATGCATTTCGTCGTTGCAGACTTTCTCGGACTTGCAAACATGTAGACGAAGAATTCGTATTTTTTATTTATTTTTTTTGAGCATATAGTGTAGCCAATTTCAATTTGTTTCTTTTTATGTTTATTCTTCATTACTTTTGCCATCAAATATCCTAGATTGTGATTATAGAAAGAAAAGAAATGTTGATGTTATAAGAACCTGGATGCAAATTGAATGTAGATGATCTAGCGATTAAAACATTTTCCACGCATACGAATTAGCGTCTGTCGTGATCGTAACCTTCACGCTGGTATAACCGCAAATAGTAATTCCTATGGAGTATAGCAGCACAACATACGTGCGTGAATCATTGGAAAAGATAGAGATTTCATCTGGTATTTATTTTGAAGGGGCATATATGCCGGCTTTGACTCAAGAAGAAATATCGTTGACGCAATTCTGGAAAGGAAGTTTAAAAATATCAATCCAAGAGGCCTCTCGACGGAAGTCAGGAAGTGAATCCTAATCAGCATGTGGGTAACGAAAAGGTCTTATAAATAGAAAGTTCCTGTCTAATAGATGATTGCAACGAAATATAAATAGATTAGACAGTGTGATTCGAGTCGCCAAGAGGACAGTCGTGCGTAGCTCGACAAGAGCTAGAAGAATAATTAAGGAATAAATTTAGTAAAAGAATCATGTTGCTTGGACATCAAACGTGGATGGAAACCAACGATTTCAGTAAGAAAGTGGGCAACTAAATAGTGGCAATATGAGTAACATTAGAATGCTTAAACAAATTGACGAGATGCGCATTTTGATTTGAAATCTAGTGTTGCAAAATACTAATATAATGCTGACAAA
>OZ010583.1:82781568-82799068 GCA_963932145.1 Acanthosepion lycidas | reverse complement strand
TGCCCATTGATCCTATAGAAGATACGATAATTTAATTCTAGATGCAGTTTCGTATAATTCAACCTTGGTCATGTCTGCGCTCTTTGATTCATATTTCATTTCGATGACAGGCATATGTACTTTCCGATCACGCTAATGTTTATTCCAATCTTTAATGACGTCCATTTACATTCCATTATCTTTTTCGTTATTTTTTTTAAACAAAGATTAAGTTATTTTTAACACGAGGCCCTATTTATTGGGCGCTCAGTGAGAGGCGACCTCACAGCATCATCGTCATCTTTTACTCGACGGCTAATTAATTTCATATTTGTTATCTTTAACTTTAGGTGGGTACAAATGACAGATTTATATCGCGCAGTGAGGATTCAAATAAGTTTCAGTCAGTGCCATCAAATGATGTGCTATACGTGATACATGCTTGGTCGATCGCATCTCTTTTGAGTCATGACTGACTAGGCAGAAGATTTTCCCGCAGCAGGATGCCATTTCTTACTTCGGTATACTGTTTGCCAACCAAAAGTGTAAAACCTAATCTATCCTTGTCAGTAGTTGGGGAGATGAGATAAATTCAAACTTTCCCAAGGTTATTTGGGAGGAAGTGAATGTAACGGACCTAACTAGAATTCAAACTCGGCCCTCTAGTTTTATAAATTCGACTAAATATATTTTGAACGTATGTCTTCAAGTAATGATTAAAGATTTTGTTGATCATTTTATTAGAATGTATGGTTAGTAACTTTACTATAAAATGTATTGCTGGCCTTTTTGATTTGAAAACGTATTGTTGGTCATTTTACTATAATAAAAAGTATTTTTATAATTTCTTAGTGTTTTTTGTTTGTTTGGGGGGTACATATTTTCCATAGCTGGGACCCTAATATTTGCTATCACCCCGGGTCAGGGTGGACCTGGGAACAACAGCAATTATGAGATGGTTCCACGCTCTTCAAAACCTCCAATCTCCCGATGATGAGCCTTGCTGCCGGATGTAGTTTATCGTCAGGACTATGGAGGAATTATTTCTTAACCATTATACCACTACATTGTATCCATTTATTTTATTTTATTCGTGCAATTTTCCTTATTTATGCAACTGTTCTTTTTGACCTATTTATCCAATCTACTTTCCAAGAGATATAGGCTAATTTTGCGCAAAATATGGACATCTAGCAAACCTAGCCTAGATTCTGTCTAAGAAATTTCTCTGGTATCATGTTTGGAGTTTATAAAAGCCTACGTGCCAAGTTATTTCTCTATGTGGCGATTTAATAGTATATTTACCTATCTATGTATATATGTTCATACGAGTCTCAGGAAATAAATTTCCCCGCTGACATGTTGAATCATAATTTCAAACATCCACTACATAATGACTAATCAATCTCATCGGTATTTATAATAGAATTAAGTGGATTTAAATTAAATTTTGCAATGTAAATATCCGAAAGATAGATACATAGAATCTGGCTGAAGCTATTATGCAAACTCGAAATTGCTTTGAAAGATTTTCTAGAATTTTGAATTTTAAATATAGACGGTAAAACAAAGTTTGGGCTAAATTTTGATATAGTTTCAACATGTTTTATTAAAGTTAGTAAATTTATCTTAAAACCTGCAGTCTGAAGTTATTACGAAAAACAAGAAAATAGATTCTTTGATTCAATGACAACGTAATAAAACAATCAACAATTGATCAACACGTTTAATAGAAAGATAAGTCATACATGATAAGTCTTTGTAGCATTAACATCTTAATATGCTGTCCCTTCTTCTCAATATCAGCCTACCATCTGTTATATATTTATTTTGTTAAATGATTTACTTCAGCAAGTTCAGTTTCCGAGAGTGGTGGTTTTAATTGCATCCACCACGTCTGTTGATATCATATTGTTTGTCATCTTCATATAATTTCATTTTTACAATTGACCATAAATTTTCGATCGGATTCAGATCGAGATTTACGCCTAGAAATGTCCACTCTTAGATACATAAGCAGGAACATTGTCATGCACAGATACTCACTTTACTGTGAAGATGAAGGTTGCAACTTGTACTATTTAAATAGCGTATTGTCCAGGAAATCACAGTAGTTAGCACTGTTCAGTTTTCGACTTTCATTGGTTCAGTAACGGTTTCGAAGACAATTCCAGTCAACATCATCACATTACCGTCTCCTTGCTGCCTTCTTTTAGTCACAGACAGATCAGCATCGGATAAAATCCATCCTTTGGCCCATCCATTAGGCCCAGTGGGGTGTCACGCGAGATTCACCAGGGAAATGTACATTAAAAAAGATAATCGTCATGTATATCGTGGCACAATTTTGAAGATTCAAAAATTTGACAAGAGATTTCTTGAGAGATCCCAATTTGCGAATTATTCTACATTTGTTGTCCTTCCTGAAACCCTCAGTTCCAGCCTGTCCAGATATGTACACTTGTCAAAAGTGGTTGATTCTCTATAACACGCTTCAGTTTACGTTCCCTTCAAGAAAACAAGTTTTGAAAGTCTTATCCTTTGCTTCCTATCCTCAACTTAGTTATATATCAAACAGCCCTCGTTATCGGTCGATGGTCTCCACAAAGCTCCTTTGATATATTCAATGTGGACATTCCCTCACTCAATAAATTAGATATTTTCAACTTTCCGGCATTTTTTAGGTTGTTTTCATTACCTATGTTGCAACTTATATTATGACAAAAAGAATTTTTTTTTAATTACTTTTTAGAAGGCTTAAATCAATATTACATGAATTTGCATAATAACTTCAGACAGCAGGTTTATACTAAATCCAATAATTATAGAATATGTTGAAACTAAATAAAAAATAAACTCAAACGTTCTTGAGAAGTCTAAATTAATCGTTAAAATCTAACAAAACTTTTTCAAAGCCAATTCAAGTAATTGAGGTTTATATGATTTGTGTAATAACATCAGACGATCTGTAGATAGATAGATAGATAGATAAGCAGGCAGCGATATTTGTGTGTGTACAGTGATGCATGTTCTATTTCACTCCCAATATTATATATGTAATATCGAATATATACACATCTATAACTTATTCATTTTCA
This sequence comes from Acanthosepion lycidas, assembly GCA_963932145.1. Taxonomy (NCBI): domain Eukaryota; kingdom Metazoa; phylum Mollusca; class Cephalopoda; order Sepiida; family Sepiidae; genus Acanthosepion; species Acanthosepion lycidas. Next base: position 82,795,991 of record OZ010583.1, on the reverse strand, counting down.
CTTTTTTCTGCTAAGCATACAGGTGTATCAAAAATACCTTCAGTATCAAGGAGCAGGTTTACTACGCTAAAACAAGGAAAACGTTCATATAATTGTATCAGTTTTCCTTAATCCATAATGCCTTGTGATCCTGTCTCAGCAACGAGACGATATACAGCAACATAGTTTGGATGACTCGGCTGCCTTCGATCTCGAAATGCAATCTGATACAGCCGTGCAGCCTCGCGTCTATTAACATTCGCGCAGCCGTATCTAAAATTCTATCTGCCTGCTCATGACATGAAAATCCTACCATTCTTGAACAGAACACTTCTGAGTTAACTCACAGCTGCAAATGTTAAACGACGAAAGCAGTCTAGCCACAAATATACACGAATGGCATTGCAACACAGCGCCATCTACCGCAATCTTTTAAAAAAAATTACTACCTCAAAAACGAAAGATTTGCAGACATATGTTTATATGTAATTTTGTCCTTGTTTTGATGTTAAGAACCAGCCCTAAAGTTTGTAAAAATATTTTTGATACACTCACTATATATATATATATATATATATATATATATATATATATATGTATATATATATATATATATATATATATATATATATATGTATATATATATATATATATATATATATATATATATATATATATATATATATATATGAGCGTGTGTGTTTATGTGTGTGTGTGTAAACTAAAATAATTATTCATATATTTATTGCTTTCTGTCTCCCTTTACACAATATATATATATATATATATTCTGCGTGGGTGTGAATGTGTGTGTGTGGAGGTGCCATATTTCCTTGATGTAGTCTAAAGTAGACGGCAGTTGTGACTACACCAATGTGAAATTAAAGGTTTCGCTAGCCAGGGTGGTCTGCTCCAAACACGTTTCATCATCTTTACTTCAAAAGTAACCTCAGCCTCGTTTTCACCCGACTTGCCTCCATTCCTCGACCAATCAGCAGTCAATGCTCAAACTGCACGTGTGCCAAAGTCTCTCTTTTTCTTCTCCGCGGCAACGGTAGTTTGGTTAAGGTCGTAAGCCAGAAGCATGTCGGACATTTTTCTCTTTCATTTTCACCACGGCCATTAGCCGCCATTTTCTGGTGAACTATTTTCCTTAGATTTAAAGCTGTATATTATTTTCTTTATTTCGACTTAGCGATGACCTGATCACCAAGCTCCACATTTAGGCACGTCAAGTATCGCTTAACTATTTTCTATTTCCTTATATAAGCCGAGGAAGAATTCTTCTAATTATATTTTTTGCTATCTACATGTCCTGCATTATATCAAATAGATCCGAAATCTAGTTTTAGCTCTTTTTAATCCTTAAGTAGCAAAGAACGTATAGCGATCATTTTCACACACACACACACACACACACACACACACACACACACACACACACACACACACAAATACATACCTATACAAATTCAAATTTCAATAAAAATCATTCATTGGATAGAAATCAACGCTACTGTCTTATGCGACAATTTTGAAATCGCTATATTTTCGTATAGCAGATTTTTGTGCACTTCTGGGAGAATCGGCACCCCAAAAAATTCCCAAATCACATTCACTGATTGGTCAGTGCCGACCAATCGGATTGTCTGCGCGTGAAGAGTGATTCTTCCCGCGCAGCACTTCTGATGCAATGACCACCTATAAAAGCAAGAAAAAAAAAGAGTAGACACACCAGTGAGACTTCAGCTACCACAGAAATCTACGACAGCTGAAGTTATGCGCCGATCTTCTCACTCAACACTCACAAACTGCATATTCTTTTACACTTACATATTTTTCCTCTTGCTCAGCAAAACTGTTAAAAACATTTATTACATACTATTAATTCTTCCTTTTCGGAGAACATTGATAGACATTGGTAGTCAAAAACAGACAACTCTCGTCTTACTCATTGCATGCTTTTTCTTAGACATTCTTTATTGTATACATTGTTGAATATAATTTATATATATAATGATACCTTTGGCCTTTCCTTTCTTCACATCAGTTTGGTTTCCTAATCCAAATTAAATAAATGTGGTGGAAGTCCGCCACAAATGTATCCGTAAGCGTGGCAAAGGAAGTAGAATCTTCGAGCAGAGTTCAAAATACAGTTTAGTCTGTTGCGATCATGTTCGCACTAATTCCCCTGGGTAAGGCAAGAATCCATCTCTGCTCCCATCCCAATGTTATGTGTTTCGCATCAAATTAGACTGTAAACTCCAAGCTTAGGGATTTGAAAATGTCAGCTCTGAATGATAAAAACTCTCCCTTTTTATGCCCAACTCAGAAGTTCTAAATTAAAAGAATCTATGGAACTTCTGAATGTACATAGCATAAAAACACGTCCTGGGTATGAAGATAAACTACGTCTATGATCAGGTTTGGAGGAGCGAAAAATCACCTCTTAATTGCTGTTGTTCCCAGGTCCGCTCTGACCCGGGGTGGTAGCATCTCTTAGGGTCCCAGCTATGGGTAAGTAGTTAACCCCAAAACTGGGGTCAAAACACTATCAAAGTATAGAAATAGGTTTTAATATCAGAAATACTTTGTAAAAGATTATTACCAGCAATAAATTTTTGAAAACAAAAATATTAGCAGCTATATATTTTTGATAAAAATAAAATTACCAGCTATACCTTTCTGGGGAAAAAAATTCCAGCTATACCTTTCTGGGAAAAAAATTACCAACTGTACATTTTTGGAAACAAAATTACCAGCGATACATTTTTGAAGAAAACTTATTACCAGAAATAGATTTTTTGAAGTGAATAATATTACCAGCAATACATTTTCGAAAAAATATATTAACAGCAAAAAAAAATTTGTCGGCATTAAATAACCGATTGAGGTTGATATGCTATGAAACCAAACCAAAAAAAAAACAAAAAATAAAACGAACCATAGCATAAAAAAAAAATAAAAATGAAAATCGGTACATCGTAACCAGAGATATTTTAAGGCAATAATATTAAAATGCTTGGAATTGTGTAATAAAAATATTCGCTTCAATCTGAATGATAATACATTAGGATTTGTGTTTATGATTCCGCCGATAAAAATAAATGTTGTTAGGATTGTTACACAGGTTGGATATCGGCTCTGATTGAGGAATCGGAGATCCGAGTTAATCATATTAACATTCAAAGAATGGAAAGAAATGAAAATGTTAGCATTTTCTGTAAATAATCACCTTCAGGACGTTAGGTTTATTTAGTTTTACGATATATCAATCTCAATGTGTTATTTAATGCCGACAATATGTTTTCTTGCCGGTAATATTTTGTTTTGCCAAAAATCTATTTCTGGTAATATATTTCCTTCAAAATTGTATTGCTGGTAATATTTTTTTCAAAAAAGTATTGCTGGTAATAATAAACTATTTGCCCATAGCTGGGACCCTAACAGGTGGTACCACCCCGGGTCAGGGTGGACCTGGGGATACCAGCAATTAAGAGATGGTTCCACGCTCCTCAAAACCTCCTGATCAGAGGCCTTGCTGCTTGACGTAGTTTATCGTCTTACCCAGGACATTTTCAGGAAGTGACCGGTCATGGCTCTCCACAATTCACTGTTCTCTGTAACTCTTTGTAAATGCTCTATTTTTGCTATCTATCCTATACTTCTTTTGCAATGATAACAACAAAAATTGCAATATGAGCCCTGGTAAAAAAATAGTTGTGAAGACAGGTTCATAAGTCCCAGAAATTCATACACAGATGTCCTCAAGGACACATGGCATAGTGGATGAAAGCGTTAGTCAGATCCAATGACAGGACCCAAAGAGTGTGAATTCAATGCCTGGTTAAGGCGGTGTAGAAATTGGACTGTGGGTATTAACTGGCGTCCATTTAGACACGACACGTGGAACTAGAACAGTCTACCCCAGCCAGCGAAATAAAGGGTTCAGTTCGACATTCCAACCACCTGTAGAAGGCCGGAAAGTACAACGACCGAAACGTCGTGATAAACATGGCAACAAAGATGAGGACTAACAATATAAATAGTGTGCATAATACATCATCTCAGAAATATAGACAAGTTATTATCTCGAAATCTAAAAAATATTTTTCTGAATTTAATCAACCTGCAAAAGTTTGTTGAGCCATAGAAAACGAATCAATCAATTTATTTGTTCGTCTTTTCTTCTTTTGTTTGTCCTGTCCATTCAAGACGTTCAGGCCTCTCCACAATTTCCTAACCTTTGGAGATCGGTCGTTGTTTTACTTTCTGCGTGGAGTAATGGATAACGGCTTGGATTGATGAATCAGAGAGCCGAGTTCGAATTCCACTAGAATTCCACTACATTCATTTATGTGCTAATACGCTTGGGAAAGGTATGAATCCACTTTTTTCTCTCCGCAGCTATGGGTAAATACTAGAACAGACTGAGTTCTTTAGCCTTGGATGGCAACTGGTCTACCGCAGAAAGAAATGGCAACCTTCTACGGGAAAAATCTGCCTCGTCATTCATGTATCGAAAGATACATGATCGCCTAAGCGTGTATTACGCCTGGTACTTAACTGATTGACTTACACTATCTCGTTAGGTGGTGTCGCCCTTGTCTTGAATAATCCTGTGAATGTCAAATTTCTTAAAACCTATTTTCTCATTATTTCCAAGAAATCCCATCTGTCACTTTTTGATTCTAAGTATGTTCGTCCATTTTGTTTTGTTTTCTATATATTTCCTCGTTACTCCCATCTTTATTCTCAGCATTCTTCGTGACAACCATATTTCTGTTGCCTCATGTCTCTTCTTTATCTGTGAGGAGATTGGACAGTAATGCCTGACATGTAGGATGTTTGATATTCCATAACAATTCAGATATCTTTTTTGTATTTGCCTATACTCATCTTTGGAATAGCGAATGATGCCTTTCAAAAACCAAAGTAATAGACAACAGAAACCCAGTCTACAGATAAAAAGATACTTCAGACAATGTTATGGGGTCCACCCCTTTTTCTTATAAGTGGACTCGACCAGAGTGTTACTGGGACTTCTGCCGTTAAATACCCACAGTTAGTCAGAATATAGGGAGATTGATAGAGATTGGCAGAGCAGAGCAGAGATTGTGTTGGAGGTAGAGTAATAGTGTGAGGTAACCGCTTGTAGAAGTCAGTTACAAGCACGTAGACTCTAAGGAAGTCCTACTTCGAACCTATATATATATATATATATATATATATATATATATATTATTATTACGACTAACCGCGTTCCTGGATTTACTAACAATATACCTATTGTATTATTGTGTGAATACGTTTAATTTCTTATTCTTGCGTTTGTCATTCATTGGAGACCGAATTTCATCTCGGAATCCACAACACACAACATAAATCTGATTCTGCAGAAGGACGGTGGGAATACTATAGATTTAAGATGTGATTAACGAAATTTAAGGAAAGTGGGAACAAAAAATGACACTTAGAATGAGAAAGAGATACTTGAAATTTCTAAGGCATATAATGAGGAAAGAAGGCTCGGGAACTTTGATACTCATGAGGCATTGAAGGCAAGATGGAAGCAGGGAATATTGTACATAATGAGTTTAGAAAAACATTTGTCAGAACAGGGTTTAGGAAGGATAGTGAAAAGATCAAAATTACTACGAGCTACAAATTAAAGGAAGTTGTGGAGCACCATATCTATCCCGTCCTGAATGTTTACGGCACATAGAAAAATAATTATTTTTCATATATTTGATAGCATTATATTGACGCTAGTTGTTTGGCTTTTATGCTTAATGCTTCTCTTCTTTGTAATCGTTTTTTACAGCTTATGCGATATGGAAGTTTTTTTTAATTATTAATATTTTGACGGATTTCCTTTTACTTTTTACTATAGTGTTGATTGTAATTATTCCCAGAATAAGTCCTATGTTATGAAAGTATCATTAGAAAATAAAGTGTTGGTTACTTTTTCTTTTTTCTTTTTTTTTTTTTTTTTTTTTTTTTTTTAACAGATCTGAATGTATTATATATACCTGACTTTGGTAGCGCTGGTTCTTGAGATTATTCTGCTGTTAAAAAAAGCAGGACAAACAAGAGTTCCATTCACCTGTTTACAAAACGCTTCGAAGACATCATATGTCAATCTATAAATACAAATAGATTAGCAAATCTTGAGGAATTCAGATTTCACCTGTCTTTATCGTTTGAAAGGAAAAGTGTCTCGAATTTAGGTGTCAGCTCGCTTGATTTTTATTTTATTCGGCTATATATATAATATATATATATATATATATCGAGAGAGAGACATTTTTCTTTTTCCTTTTTCAGGCAGACTTTTCAATTGAACCAGACACGTTAGGTAATACAGAAAAAGAACAAACATACTTGATGAAAAAATCCGCGCAAAATATACATACTAAAACTTACCTTATTTGGTTAAATAAATCCTCTTGTGTATTGCATGTGAGATTCTGGTAAATTTATTCGTTTTTCTTTATTCTTACTGAATGTTATTTAATGGTAGATTTAATTCCAACAGAGCGTTTTTTGTCATTTCACATAATTCTTTTCTACTTTTTACAGATATGATTTTTAGAGAATATAACTATTTTTTTTTCTCTTCCAGCTCATTCGTACAACATCATGGAGTATCACACTTAGAAGACTAGCGAAATCCATAGAAAAAACCATAACGTTATGTTAAGATTTTTAACAATTTCCCAGACACAAATATTAGGTTGTTGCAAAAATAATGACGTAATAATGTCGTTTATTGACGTATTTTGTAACGTCAAAAACGACATCATTACGTCATTATTTTTGCACCAACCTAATATATATGTGCCACTTTTTATATCACATCCCTATTGTAACAGAAAATGCTTGAATCTAACTTAATAGTGCAACTTCTTCCAGTCTTGATAAAATACATTTCTCTTTTTATTAAAACATTATTGACGTCGAAATTCTGATCAGACACGTTACGATGAAAGACTACTGTATTCAGTGTGCTGTTTTGTAAATGATCGCGTTTGTGTTAATAAATTTCATTATTCAAATTCCTACAAGTCTTGTCTGTTTTTTGTAACGACTCTTATAGTGTGATTTTTGTTTTGTGTTAAGTTTATTTTTTTTAATTGGTTATAACAAATGTTATACATTTAGATACAATGTAACCCGGATATAAGAGTTGTCGGGACCGGAGAAGAAATCTTATATCCGAGTTTGGTCTATTTTGTTTAGGTAAGTATGGCTCTAATTTGGGATGAGAAAATCCCTCTTATATACGGGTTACACTGTATATTATTTTTAGCTGGAGTCATTTTTAACTTGGTAAGTATGATTATGTGTTTTGTTTATTCAATATTATCTACTTTTCTTATTCTAATAGTCCGATCAGCATTACGACGAATATTATATATGAATAAGTATTTATTGTAGCTGATTTAAAATTTATATTCAATATATTTTTCTTTAACTTGTAAATACTGATATCTACAAATCCTAAGAAGTCTTAAACCCAAGCCCGCAATTATTCTGTATTTTAATTTATTGTTATGGTTTATGAGATAGTTTTTATAGTGGTGGGTTGCTTTTTCCGCTCATTTTCCAAAAACGTAACGTAACTTCCCTCAGCCATTTCTTTAATGACAATTTTCTGGCGAACTTTCCTCTTTAGTAACTCAAGTAAATGTATTTAAACCCAGTACTAGATTAGATGTGGATATAGACTCAGAATAGGAAATCGGAGTGCCGAATTCGAATACCAAATCGAGTTGGGAAAGTTATAAATGTATCTCTCCGTCCTCAAAGCTATGGATAGATTACCAGGACAGACTGGATTCTATAGTCTTGGTTTACTAGTCTAACACAGAATGAAACGGCAATGTGCCGCGGGAAAAGAAACTTCTGCCTAGAGAGTCATGAATCATGACAGAAGTGATAAGTGTATCACGTATGGCACTTAACCGACTAGATTGGCAGTTAGGTCTCAAAATTTGACTTTTAAAATTGCTAGTTCTAAAGATATGTTCTTTACTAATAGTTTCCTCTTTAGCTTCTCGATTGTTGAACTGTATTCCAGATTCTTGATTTCCTGTCAATTATGGACTTCAAAAATGTAAATGCAGTGTCAATAGTCATCTTCCGTCTCCTCAAATGCGGTTCTTTCTTTGACCTTTCTGTTCCTTTCACTCTTAGTAACCACTTAAGTTTTGTGTCATTTATTACCTTGTTTGGAGTGACATGATTTAAAAAAGACATTTATTTCTATATCATTATTGGTATGGTCTCACATGATCTCGAGTAAAGATAATATTTTTCTGTTTAATGAGTATATTCGATCGTTGTTCTTTAAGTGAAAGATCAGCAATATGTAGATAATATGCGGATTGTTTAGATAAAATATTGCTACAATTCTCCAGTTTCTAGTCATAAAAATTCACAATCTATTGGATTGGTGCAAAAATAATGACGTAATAATATCGTTTTTTGACGTTAAAAATACGTCAAAAAAACGACATTATTACGTCATTATTTTTGCACCAACCTAATATAAACACGGCTAAATGACCATCTATTCGGCCATCTTAATTTTTGTCTATAACAATCGTTGTTCTAAGAGAAATAAAATTAATTTGAAATGAGTCGGTAATTTTTTTTATTTTTTATTTTTTAATCACATACATCCCAAGAAAAAACACTAATAACATTAAGATAGAAGTGGTCACTGGTTGTGAAAGAATTAGAAAACAAAATATTATGAAAGAGCGGAAAGAACAGAAGAGCAAACAGGAAGACCGAAGATAATGATTAACATTGCATTTAAATTTGTGAAGAACAATTTTAGCCGGAAAGCATGTAGCCGGAAATGAGTACCAGAAATGCGATAAAAAGACACTGTCAGCATAGAAATTACGATTACATCTAGCCAATTCAACTGTATATAGATAAGAACTTGCTGCCAAACCAGTACTGAGCTTAAATTAAAAAAAAACACACACACTAGGTACCATAGTGAAGAGCGATATTTATTCCGCTTCAAATATAGAAAATATGGGACAAGGCCAAAAATGGAGAATGGGGAAAATGGCGTTCTTCGGTCTTAAATTTAAATTTAGCTAACTACAATCACTGACCCAAATATATTACAATATTCCTAACACCAAAACAACGCATTCTTACTTACCTTTCTTAGTACATCCACCATAATACCTCATTGTTTCTATGAAAATCCTAACTAGTCCCATATGTACAATTCATTGTCTGTTGGGAGAGGAGAATCAAATAACAATTTACCTTAGCGAATAATTCATCCGAACAATTAACTGAAAGTATTTATAGAAAAGTATAAAAACAAAGAGTGACTGAAACCGAGACGCCAGATCAGTAGCAATGATATGTCGATTCTCCTTTGGATTTGAGCAGGAATCTCTAAATAAATAGCAGAAGTACATGGCCATATATGCGATTAAGGCAACTAGTGAAAAAGATTGTCTAGCACGAGACAGTGAACTAACTTTTTTAGCTAGCGATATATTCAGTATAGCCTTCCATGACATGTCACCCTAGAGTGTAAATCGGAGAAGACTCAACGAGTCACTTTTCAAGGGGTTAGCATATGCCATGCTGATGGAAAGCAGAGGTCTCGTAGATGAATAACAGAGAGCAGTAAATGGTTGTGTCATCAGCATAGATAACAAGTTGAAAGCTGATAAAAATAACTAAACACAAATTAGAATCGAGGATAGAGTTCGTGGCGGGGGGACGCTCACCTGCATCAGTTTAGAAGGATCAAGAATAGTGTCCGTTCAGGTCAACTCTCATTTTGCGATTTGATGAGAAAGTCGGAATCAATACAAAAATCCTACCGGAGACACCATAACTTTTAAAGTCCGGCAGGCAAATCCCTGTCAAATACTTTCGAGATGTGGAAAAAACAGCCCGAATTCCACTCTAATTTTATATATTGGCACGGTAAGTTTAATGTTTCGGTGTACTAATTGTTTCTTCTGTTTTTTTTTGTTTTGTTTTTCCTTAGATTCAAGCATTTTCTAACTGGTACATTAATAAATAGTGAAATCATATCTAAACTGACCCTGAATTTAACACTCACTGAAATTACATGGTGAATTGTTTCTAGAAAAAATTAACACCAACAGGTTGAAAACAAGGTAGCGGAATCGGCTGATCTCTTATATATATATATATATATATATATATATATATATCCTAATGAGCCAAGTATTACCTGCCTAGGTTTCACCACATGGGTCATCAGATCACTCTGATGATCCCATGTGGTGAAAATTAAGTAGGTAGTACCTGGTTCATTAGGATTTATTTATTTTACTTTTGCTCTACGTAGTGTATTGAGCACTCTTTGTTTTAACTCATTACTCGTTTATTTTGTTTTTTTTTTATAACAGAATTTAAGTTACTGGACTATTTCTTTTGCTCTGTTCGGAGATTTCTGGTTCTTTCTTTCTTTCTTTTTTTTTTCTCGGGTGCTAATATTTTTTTTTTTTTGAAAATTGTGCTATCCAATTTTTTTCCCCCACCGAGTTACATTATATATATATATGTGTGTGTGTTTAAAATAGGATGAAAAATCCAGATAAAGAAATTGGACGAACTGAAAAGCTTCTTTCTTTTATAATTCTTAGTTCATGCCAAAAGTTGTTAATACATTTTACCCAGCTTTTTTGTATCGAATTAAAGGTAAATCCTAATCTCATTTTCAGAATGGTTCGAAAAAAACAAATTCATATAATCTTTTCTGAAATTAATCCAATGTAAATCCTAATCCAAAGAAAAGATACAGAATAAATATTAACGACTTTTTTTTAAAAGACTCATTTTCTTACTTCTTTAATCACGTCAGCTTTGGGAAAAAGTAATACGATTCATTATTTATGTATACACTCAAACAAAGATACACACATTTCTTGCGTTCGTTTTTCATTATCAGATGAAGCCTAGAAAAGTGAATACGTAATTTCAATGAAAAGTTCTTAATATGTGAAATATCTTAATATATACATTGACAATGGGGGAAAATAAATATCCGTACAACATGAATTTTTTTTAATTCACATATTTATCACTTATGAAAAAACTTAAAATCCTTACAAGATTTCTACGCCATTGCAGAATGCCGTAATATGCAAAAACACAATTAGAAATCTTTGTGATATTTATAAAATTTTGAGGTGAAAAAAGTATTCGTACAAAATATGCTTTTAAAATCAAAAGGCTTAAATTATCTTTACTTACATAATTCTTTGTAAGATTTTTATAGATTTTTCCAATTATCTTATTACTGAAACAATCTAAAACATTCCACATTTCATTTATTATATAAGGTTATTTCTTCACACAAATCATACACAGCAATTATCATCATATGGAAAAGTCAAGAAACTATCAAATTCCCAAAAAGAATTGGTCATCAAGCATTGGAAGAAAAGCAAAAGTTATAGGAAAATAGCAGATATCCTGAATATTCCATTTACTTCTATTTTTTCCATTATTATTAAGAATAAAAAAAATGAAAAATGTTGAGAACAAATCAAGATCTGGTGTACCACGCAAGATTTCTCCCAGATCAATGAGAAGAATTCCGCACAAAATTCAAGAAAATCCTATGACTACTTGGAGAAAAATACAGGAAGAATTAATAGCATCAGATAATTGTTATGATAACAATAAGCAACGAACTTCATAGAAGTCAGTTAAGATTGTGTTTTGCAAGAAAAAACTCCACTGCTCTTGAAGAAACATCGGGATACCCCGTTAAAATTTGTTCGTGAGCATAAGAATAAACTTGGATCATTTTGGAAGTGTTTTATGGACAGAAGAAGCAAACATTGAATTATCTTTGCGTAATTCAAGGGCTCCCGTTTGAAGAAATGACGGAACACGCTTTCACCGAAGAACACAATCCCAACAATGAAATTTGGTGGTAGCAATATCAGGGTTTGGGGATGTTTTTCTGCTAATGGTACGGGTAATGTAGAGATAATAGATGGTAGAATGAATTTATAAATATGCTGATATGTTTTGGACTCTAATTTGTTTGGGCCAGTAATAAAGCTTGGACATCCAAATGAATTGTTTTTGCAACAATATAATGACCTTAAACATACGGCTACATCTATGAAAAAATTGCTTATAGAAAACAATGTCAATGCACTGGAATGGCCATCACAGCCTCCAGACTTGAATCCAATAGGGAATTTGTGACATTTATAAAAAATTCAAGTTAACAGAAGAGCACAGAAAAACATCCTGAACTAGGAGAAAATAAAAAAGAATAGAATAAAATACAAATGGAAACTTGCAAATCATTGATTAGAAGCTACAAAAAGAGACTGATTACTGTTGAACTTAGTAGAGGATATGCTACAAAGTATTAAATAGATATTATAATTTGTCACGAATACTTTTTCGCCTCCCTTTTTTTTTTAATTTCATCTAATTTCATTAATATAACAAATTTTTCTTAATTTTTTTGCTCATTGCAGAATTATGCCATGGTATACAAATATTGTACGGATAATAAAATTCTTTTATAAAATCTAATTATATTAAATACAAAATTTATGGTGTACGAATATTTCTTTCCTCCCGTTGTATATTAAGATTTTTGCTGTATTGCTAATCTATTAAGATTGTTATTCCATGATACAGACAAATATAAAATGATTTCGGAAGCACTAAATTTTAAAGAAACGATTAAAATATAAAGTAATGAACCCTGGACAGTTATTCAAACGCCACCCGAAGGAGACCAGTGTTTATTGTCGGAAATTGTCAGAGCTCGCCATAGTCAAACATATTCTGATAGGATTCGATGACATCTGGCAACACATGACTGCATTATTTAAATTTATGCCTCTAGCAATATTAAAATCCCCTCAAGAAATGTATAGCTTAACACGGGGAGCACTTTGAAGATCAACATAGTCAACAGTGACAACTTAAGGTAATTAATATATGTGTGTTTTTTGTTTCTGCGTGTGTGTAAAGTTTTTGATAGCATATGTATATTTAAAAGGACAATATGAATAAAGATAAAATATAGTCTTTATGTTATTCTACGGGTTGATTAAAAAGTTACTCCGCATTTTATGTAAAATGGAATCAACCGTCTAGCTATAATATTTACAAGAGAGAGAGATCAGCATGCATGAAATAAGGAATACTTTTCAATCACCCTGCATAGGTATAGGTAAAATTACACAATATCAGTGACAGAGCGTAGGTAATTAATTATAAGCGGAGTAGATATAGCTATTAAAATTGAATAGTAGCAGTCAGAATCATTATTAAATCCATCGTCAGGCCCAAGCTGATAATATATATATATATATATATATATATATATATATATATATATATATATATATATATATATACAAAATTAAGAGATCAGCCAATTCCGCTACCTTGTTTTCAACCTGTTGGTGTCTTTAGCCAATTCGAGTCAATTGATCTGAATCGCCTGAAGATACCGAGACGTTGAAACCAAGATAGCAGAATTAGCTGATTTTTATACCTAAAAGCTTTTTTATACTTGTATTGAGCACTTTTGATGCTTCTGTTTCCTGGTTTAATTCAACTCTGACCATTAACATTATATATATATATATATATATATATATATATATATATATATATATATATATATATATATATATATATATATATATATAAGTAGAGTTCTCGTTAGTAGTTGCGCACTGCTGATGAGTCACAAGATAACAGTATAGGACGAACGATTTTTGCTTTCTGTTGGGGATATATATATATATATATATATATATATATATATATATATATATATATATATATCCTTACTTGAACCTGGTTGGAGCGGCTTGGGGCTAGAAGACGTGACTTATGGGGGCACAGTCCGTTGCTATAAGTAGACTTGGCTGATTCACGCAACGGAATTTGTGAAGAGCAGGCGCTATATCCAGTCTAGTTTGCTGTCTCTTTGTCGTCGAGATTCGTTGGTCTAGTAGCTATGATGGTTGCATCATGTCATAACGGTCCGTTTTCGATACTCGGTAGTGGATGCGCACTGTTGATGAGTCCCAAAATACTCCCGTCCAGTGCCTTCTGCATTCCGTTGAGGATTCGTCTAGACTTGATGAATTATGATTATATATAGTTTTGTGGTGTGCTATACTGATGGGTTAAAATTATCTGTATAAGAGATAGAGTGGATATAAATATAAAAGTAGACATTGAGGTCTACACTCAGCGTGCGACAAACCGTTTCATGATTAAACGCAATTTTCAAGCCTGAAAATTGACTTTAAGCGCATTTACAAACAACATCCACAACTAACAATTACATTATTTTTTGTCAAAGCAATTCATCCCTGAAAATAATCTTGACGGAAAGTACTTTGAAAAATAAAAGCAAGGAATAAAAC
>OZ010583.1:82744068-82774068 GCA_963932145.1 Acanthosepion lycidas | reverse complement strand
GCACGGGCAACGCCGGGCCATGCTGCTAGTTTAGCATATAAAATGATAGTTCAGAGCATTTAAAAATGAATAAAGCGACATTTTATGGCCGGTCTAATAGGTGTTGGGTTCTATTGCGTGTGTGAAGAGTAGGAGCGAAAGAGATGAGAGATGAGAGTTAAAGGGAAACACCAGAATTTAAAGGTGAATGCTTTATGAAATCTTGATCTTATCGGCAGAGAAACCAATTACCCAGCTGAAGATCGACACAAACTGTTTGTAAAGAAAACGAATTCCTAAACTCCTGCTCGCGTAGCACTTCCAAAATGCGATAACCACTCGGTTCAATGACGCGATGCATTCATTACACAAGCTGCATCTGAGGTGCAGTTGTCAAAAAGACCCCAGGGGTCGGCTTGCTCGCAATATAAGCTTTGAAAAGGGACTTCTAAAGAAACTGCATAAACAGGAATACAGCTCCATATGAAATCTGCAAAAAGTATATATATATATATATATATATATATGTGTGTGTGTGTGTGAATGTGTCTGTGTGCGTGCGTATATATATATATATATATATATATATATATATAGATAGTGGAAAACGTGCTCACACAGATGGAAGATTGTATTGACATAAACACTTCGAAATACAAAATACAAAAGTATTTTTCTCTCCGACATACACCTCTTCATTTTAACTTTCTATCCACCAACGTACACACAAATGCACATATATATATATATATATATATATATATATATATATATGTGTGTGTGTGTGTGTGTGTACACCTTCATTCACGATCATTTGTGTGGTTACTGAAAAATTGTTTCCTTGTTTAAATGCTCAGGTTTACTGACGTGTATGTATATGATTGTGTGCATCTATCTATCTATCTATCTATCTATCTATCTATCTATCTATATATATATATATATATATATATATATATATATATATATATGTGTACACTTGTGTATATATATATATATATATATATATATATATATATATCTGCGTCTCTGTCACTGTGCATCTATATATTTGTGAATATACGCATCACTCTTGTTCTGTGTGTGTATATATATATATATATATATATATATACATATAATTAGATAGATACGTACTTACATAGCGAGTGTGTGTGTATATATATATATATATATATATATATATATAGACCTTGTGCGTGTATATATATATATATATATATATATATATATATGTGTGTGTGTGTGTGTGTATGTCTGTATCTCTATATGTTAAGATTTATCACTCCCTTAAACCCGAATAATCACTACATGATATGTAAATGTACGGATCAATATTTCCTCCTCGGCCCTTGGGGATTTGCAAAAGAGCAATTCGGAAAGAAAATAATTAACAAAATAGATAAAAGAATAAAATGAACGAAGGAACTATCAAATATAAAAACTTCTATTGGATTAGAAAAAAAATTGATAAAGAAACGATGTGAGATCGCCTTCAAATATTTTGCGAGTGACAGTTATAGGGCGAGATAGAGAGATAATGTCAAAGAAGAAGAGAGAAAAGAGAGAAAAATATTGATATAATAAGAAAGAACACGAGAAAACGTGAAGATTGAAATATAGAAATCCTATGATTATGGAAGTATAGTCTCATCAAATAATGTGAAATGAAACCTCCCAAAATATATCTTGTATATCTATAAGTCTACCATTCGTTCATGCATAGAATATTACTGCCATATATAGTCGAGTGACGCTGCTATTTAACTGGAGATCCTTGCTTGGATCCAAAGAAGAATCTGTAATATGATTGGTCCTGATCTGGTGGTTCGGCTAACGTCACTAGCACACTGTCGTAAAGTTGCCTCTCGGTGCCTTATTTAATAAATATTTTCATGGTAATTTTTGGGATGAGCTCTTCGCTATGGTACCTAGAATTTATGAATTTAAGCGCAATTTTAGAATGATTCCGAGATATTATGAATTTACAGGTGAGCTAGCCAGATATAACCGTAAGTTTTATGCAAACAGTTTCTTATCTCTCACTCACTTGTGGAACTCCTTCCCGGCTCCATCTTTTCCAACCAACTTTAATCTGCAAAAAACCTAAATGCAATGACAATCACTATCTACTGTTCTCCTGGTTGCTCTTTTCTCTTTCTCGTCATTACTAATGTTTATGTTCCGAATTCTTCCACATTTTGTAATCCCTTGCGTGCTAGAACGCCTTGCTAATTGAGATGCTTAACGAATTTGGAGTTGATTAGAACCCTTAGTACTTTTCAAAAATCAGTTCAAAGACTAAAAGGATGGTAACTAGAGTACTTAAACTGTAGAAGAAGATTTCCAACAAGAAAACTGTTATATACCGTACCTATGACCAGGTTTCTCCCAGTGCTCATAAATACGTTGGACACTTTTGCAAGTGGGTGTAATATGCTGTCTACGCTGGCAGTGTGAGCTGTCAGCGTGGGAAGCTCTTGCCCTGTCGAGAGAGGAACCCAGACAGGACTATGCCGATCGGCATAGCCTCGTCCGGGGTAGTAGACCGATACCCGATCTCCCGTATGCAGGACCTACGGGCAGTTTTTGCCCAAGCCCATAGGTTCTTATTTGCCCACATTAAATTATACCTTGTGCCACATCCTGCCTCGTGGGAAGGCAGGTAAATATCGTAGTATGCTGTCTAAGTAGTCCACCCCTAGCAGACGTTTACCTACCTCATGTCGCTGACGAGTATTGTATTTTGTTGATGTTTTAAAGGTTACTATTTTATTTCCAACATCTGTTTTGGTTATTCCTCATCCAGCATCCTTTACTAGTTTACAACAAATACAAATCTAATCAGTTTTTTCTATAACTTTTTCGACGTCAATACCTGCGTAATTTTTGAAGAGATACCGGGTAGGTGGCAAACTTTCATTGCAAATAATGGTAAATAGATAACTGAATAAATTGTAACTGAACTTTATTTCTGTAACTTCTGCGCTGACAGCTACTTTTTTTTTTATCCTTTCCGGTAACATGCTTTCCAGCCAACTTAAATCTGCAAGAGTTTAAATGTAATGTCAATCGCTATCTACTGTCCTCCTGATTGCTCTTCTTTTTCTCCACATTACACGTGTTTCTTTTCCTAATTCCTCCACACTCTGTAACCACTTGAGTGTTAGTGGCTGTACTGCCTTGCTTGGGGTGATACCAATTAAAAAAGAACTGAAGTCATGAATTAATATAAAAATTCATATACAAGGAAAGAAGTACTAAAAACAAAAGAGTGATATTTTCGAAAGAAACAAAACAAGTCCGAGATGATAAAAAAATAAGATTAAAACGTCTCACAAAAACAGTCGAGAATCAGGATGAAATATATAAAGATGCTGTAATCAGAAATAAAAAGTGATAAAAAGAAAAATACACAAAAATTCATTGAGTTCAAACTAAATATTAAAAAGAAAGATAGAAAGAAAAAATACAAGAAAAATGAAAGAAGTAAAAATAGAGAAACGTAATTTCAGTGGAAAAACAAATATAGAAAAAAAATGAAAAAAAAGTTAAAATAAAATAAATTAGGAAGCAACAAAGAAAAAAGTATAAAAAGCAACCACAATAACGAAGAAAAACAAAGGAATAAAACAAAAAATGTTAGAGCAAAATTTCATTAGAAAGAACGGCTAAAAATAAAAAACAAAAGGAAATGTCAGTATGGGAAAGAAAGAAAGAAAGAAAGAAAGAAAGAAAGAAAGAAAGAAGTTGTGTGGTGCATACGGAAACCTGCGCCATATGATGTCATCCTGCCCGAAGGCGCTACAGAATGGCTGATACACCTTTAGATATAACGTGGTCCTTGAGTATGTGGCAGTAGCTTCGAGAAGTGCTAATATACTCTCGTTGTATCTGCGAAGGATTGCCTTCCTGAAGCAAGGTGTGACTGTTAAGAGGCAGAAGACCAGGTCGAAGGGCACAAGAAAGAAAGAAAGAAAGAAAGAAAGAAAGAAGTAAAAATTAAATTCGAAAAAAGAAGTAAATGAGAAAGCATGAAAGGAAGAATATTACTTAAGAAAGAAAAGAAAGAACGAAAGAAAGAAAGAAGTAAAGAAAGCGCTTAATATAAAAAGGAAAAAAATTCAAATATGGAAAAATGGAGAAAGGAAGGAAATAAAACAAATTATGATACGCTTGAAGGGATCAAAAACACCTGATTTAACAATGATTTTAGAAAAATGAGAGTTCAGAAATAAATAAAAAATAAGTTTGTGTAGCAGTATAGGGAGATAAAATCACGGCATAGTGAATACTATTTCAAAAGGGCAAAAATCTCTTTATTAGAAAATATCGCGAAACTAAAATATTCATAGCGACCTAATTTTCTCTCTTAGCAGTTAGGAGTAAACAGATCCTGGCGTATATTTTTGTTTCATTAAACGTACGTACACACACACACACACACACACACACACACACACACACACACACACACATATATATATATATATATATATGTATATAGCGTCACTAGTTTCATCATGAGTAAAAACCTTGCTTACTTTGACTAGCACAGCCATCTGCAGCTTCCAAAGAGTTTTCCGCACCCTATTTCACCCACAAGATTTGGGTCAGCCAATGATTTTCCGGCTTCGACTGTCCAGACTGATATTATCAAGAAGTCACATTGCCTATAGTGACATTCGATCTCGGGTATGTTATTCATCGGAATCCTAACGTTTTCGCCACTCGGCCGTTGTCATGGAAAGGCCTTTTTCCTGTGTAGAAATATACGAAAATAACTGTACGTCATCAAAAAAAGAAAAAGAAAATAAAAGAAGGCAAAAATTGAGATCCCCGTTACGAGAATGTGAAAGTCAAACAGGAATAAAAGTGTCAGAATCTGGATAGTGTAGTAACAGACGACTGTAAATTTGTCTAAATGATAATAAAGATAGCTTGTTGCTAAACGCGGTTGTTGTAAGGGCGTATAAGGAGGGAGTAAATTAGCATATGAAGGTTGAATCTGGACTTTAATAGGTTAGGATGTTGGTAATCTGGACAAAGCATCTTCTGGGGTGTCTAATCCACAATGTAACAATTCTAGGGAAGATAAACTCTGGGCGAAACTTCTTCCTTACCAATGGAATATGGTGATTTTCTAACTGTAGCTTAAATTTGGCACAGGGCCTAAATTATGAGGCACCCAGTGAGGATCACACTCGCTACTCAGAAAAGCTTGCGAAACCAATACACTACGGCGAAGTACCAAATCGGAATATTCACCAATATGAACGAATGCGGATGAATAAACTTGGTATACACGGCCTAATGAAAACCAGGTTTGGTTTGGTGGCATAGGGGAATGTACACTGCTGGAACATTTACCACTATAATAGCGATAAATCAGTGTGAGGCTAGCAACGTTTCCTTTGTGGGAAATGGATTGTGAGGTGAAAGGCAATTCATTATCAAAAAAGCCTCACAACTAATGAAATCTGTCAAGGCTGGAAAATAAGGAGTCTACATTTTCCTATAGATAGTAAACTCAGTATTATTATCAATAAACATACGCTAAAATTAAGTTAGAGTTGTACTGAAAACTTAGAAAAAAATATTAAGAAACATAATGTTAATATATTGATTAAATACTTAGACCGAGACCAATGAAATTTAGACAGTATAATAATCAAAGGAGATGAAGATAAACAAGAATTATGTAATTGCAGAAATCTTCATAACTGTCCTCTTAATAATAAATGTCGCACCGAATAATTAGTGTACCACTGCAATATCACATTTACTGAGGACCAAGAAAACGTAAAAGTCTACATTGGATGCTCAAGACATGAGTTCAAGAAGCGATTCAACCAACATCAAAGTTCTTTTAGGATAAATATATACCGAAATCAGCCGTCCCTATTGAAATATTTCTGGCACTTGGAAACCAATAAAAATATTTCTGGCAATTGGAATCCAATAAAGCACCAACTGTGAAATGAAAAGCTATTGGAATATGTAGGTCATTAAATGACTTATGTCCTTTGTGCATACATGAGAAACTATATATTAATAGGTTTATAAAAAAAATTACTTAATCAAAGAAATGAAATAGTTATTCTTTGCCGACATTGTCAAAAATTTTCCTTAAATAATGTTTAAAAAAGCTGATAAATGTAATATGCATATTTATATTTGATATTTAATAATAATTTTAAACTAATTTAAGTAATTCTATTACATTTATTTGTTTTAAAAGAACTATAGTATATTAGGTTGCAGCAATAACATATTTTTGGACTTAATTAGCCTTGGTAAGGAAGGAGTCGGTTAACATTGTCCTGGTAATCTTCTGCGACGTATCATATAAATGAGTTTCACATGAGGTCTACAATCAGCTTGATACTCAACAGACCTTCTCCGAAAGGAGCCTCATTTTAAGTGCAACCGTTCATCACGGCCGGAGAAAACTCGGAGGTTGCTCTGTGATGTGATAAAAATCTGAAGTTTCATATGAATATTGAAAACTGTCTGTCAGTATTTAAGCAAGGTATTACGAGATCCTAATGATCCTTGAGATCAAAGTAACAAGTACAGAATTGCTATTTTCATATTCTGTCTGGCAGTGAAACATGTATAATATTGCCGTTAACATATCATGCTGTTTGATCCATGATAAATATTTCTTGAATGGTGAATATATTTCCTGAGCAAAATAATGGACGCCATCCTGAAATACGAGCTTACTTGACATACCTCGGCTCCAGTCACTTTCTCTCTACCGTAATCTAGCTTCCCCGTGCATTTTCTATCAATATATCTTTAGGTACCTAAACATTATGAATTTAAGCGCAGTACTAGATTAGCGGCAAGGTCTCATCATTTTATAGTCGATATTGATAGATGTAACTGTAAGTTCTATGCTAACAGATAATTTTCTAGCATTTTCCGCTCGAGGAAACCTCTTCTGTCTTCTTGCTTTCCAGTAAAATTTGATCTTCAAAAATTTAAATGCAATGTTAATCCTTATTTTCTTTTTAATCCCTGTTCTTTTACTTTTTCCTCTCCTTGATAATGTTTTCTTTTTCTTATAATCTTTCAAACTCAGTAGCACCCCTTTGTATTTTGTGACTTGATAGAGATGAAATGATTAACAGCTTATACTTATTGTTACAAGTTGAAGAACACTTCTGTCAAGTCGAAGAGAAAACCCAGCGTATAAATGCAAAGTAATCTTATTTGCATGATATTCTATGAATGATATACGTTTGTGTACATGTCATTACTAGGAATAAGACATGCCATTATATAGATTAGCCACCGTTTCTACTTTGTTCACCATGATGGAGAAAGAATTATCTCCTGACAAAATGTATACTTGAAGACTGCCGTAATTTGAATCGACCAATATGTAGTGATAACAGCCAAACAATACAAACAATAAGTTCAATAGTGACATCAGTTCTGCCTTCTTTCCCGCTGTTTGCATTAAAGAGACCGTAGAATGGATCGACCGAAAATTAAAAATAATGATGACGCTTTCCTTTGGTAAAATGCCAGTTGATGACAGCAATATTCTGTATAATCGCTCTCCAGTAGGATTATCCATAGTTGTTGAAATCTATCGTTATTTCTTTTCCCAAATTATTTGCACTCCATCTCTAAACATCGTTGTACATTTTCAGGTGGTTCAATTTTTTAATTCATATTTCTCCTAGACTGGCTGCCAACCATAACTAAAGAGCCCAGTGAAGTGGTAAATTTATTTCACTTTGTGCCAAATTAAATGTAAGAAACAAGACTTGATTTCGAACCCGGCTCTCTGCTTTCCTGTTCTGAGCCTCTAACCATTATATAGAGTTAATTTAATTTCGGAAGAAAATAAAAATAAAAACTGTCCAACATTTGGATATTTTTTATCATGCTGTTCCTTAATTTTAGCATTCGGCTCACATGAGTCATTTTCAGATTGATTATATGGAGGCTTCAACAGAGATATTCAACATCAAAGATGAAATTGTTTTATGTTGATATAGAAGATTGCAATGCGACGATAACGGTCGCGGAATAGCAGACGCAAGTTGTAAATTCATAATGCAGTTCTATGACGTCGTACCACGCGAGTGAACAAAATATTAACAACAGAAGCATATGTCTAGATGTCCAATTTAAATCAATTTTCCGAAGCTTAGAACGGCTCATGAAATAATAAATATTCGTTGCGTTTAACAATATGTTTGAATTATGATCTGCTGCCCCAATACACGACACACACAAACACACACACATATATATATAATATTAGTGGTCAATATATATATATATATATATATATATATATATATATATATATATATATATATATATATAAACAGTCTGTCTATGGATGGCATTATATATGCTTCTGAAGAATCAATTTCGGTTGAGCTCTCTGGGGAGGAAATATGGGTTTGTAAACAGTGACTATAACGGGTGATATAGCGAATTGAGTCATGTCTGTGGATTTATATATATATATATATATATATATATATATATATATATATATATATATATATATATATATGTGTGTATATGTATATATATATATATGCCATAGTCACAATAACCTATTTGTGTTATGTGTAACACTGTGTGTTTATCTAAAAATAAATACGCTAAAATTCAACTTCATCTCTGCCGTGCGCCGACGGCTTAGTGGTAGAATCTCCGACTGACGCCAATGCTCATCAAATCAAACGCAGACAGTATATGATGGACAGAAGAAAGTTGTCCTTTTACAATATAGATCATTTTTAAAAATTGATCAGTTTTTTTTCATTACGTATGAATGAAGATAAGTTAATTATGTATACAAAACCTTTTGAATAATTTGTAACCGAGCGTTTCTATCAATTCGTGTAATTATTTTCTAAAATACTTAAATTATTGTTTTCTTTTTTCTTCAATATCTTTTAAAATATCAGTTATTAGTGTTTTACTTTTTTTTTCTCAAGATTACGCATAGTGCAAAGCAATATGGAAGTGCAACAGCCGGTTAAGTTTCGTCAATACTTTTCAGACATTTATGTTTAGAGATCTTCGTTCACACTCAAAAAACTGAGTGCTATATTATTGGCTAATCGTCTGAGTAGCAAATATAGTTAGCCGACCTAGTGGATAATGAGTTCGATCCATACTTGTTGCACGATAAAAACTTCGTCTAGACCCAAAATGTGCTGGTATGTAAGATGCATAATGTTAGCCTTTAATCACAATTATATAAATATGAAGACAGAAAAATGAAACAAGAACTTTTATAAAATGTAGCGAAGGAAACTTAGAAGAAAAGACTATACATTAATTGCAAAAATACTCAATAAACGTGTGTTAGAAAAAGGGACAGTACACCATACAAATTATTCGCACGATCATGGCTCTCCAAAATTTCCTGTCCTTTGTAGCTCTTAATAAATATTGTCCTTTTGTTATGTCTCCTAAACTCTGTTCCGCTATCCATCTACTTAAACTCAACAAGTATATTATGCGATGTTTTCCGCTCTCCGTCTCGGCCTCTATATATCTTGTGAGTATCAGATTTTCCAAGTATTCATTCTCATTATGTGCCACAGAAATTACAACTGCCTCTTCCAGATGTTAACTTTAAGCTTCTTTTGTATTTCCATTTTCTCTAAAATCTCGTCGATGTTCACATGTTACGTCCATGGTATCCTTCTGGAGAATTATATTTCCTTTACCTCAGTTCTTTTCAGCAAGAGATTGTCCAGCATTCATGGCCATATATGTGTACATATATAACGTAACTGTTCAGTACACTTTTCTTTGTTTCTAGCGATATTTTCTGTCTTGTAATGATCTGCTTAGCTTTTAGAACGCATCATTGAATATCACACTGCGACTTAGGATTTTAGTGCCGCACTTTACTTTCTCTGTTTGCAGATATATAGCAGATAGATACGAAAAATGTAAAGAATTATTAATTCACAATTTAGTTAATTTTCATGCTGGATAATGCAGGAATCAAACCAAATTAACACGTGTTATGAGAATGAGAGATTGATTTGATATCGATTTGATTTCAGATAGCCGATCTTACACTGATATATATATATATATATATATATATATATATATATATATATATATATATATATATATATATATATATATATATATATACAAATAAGAGAAAGAAATGATGGAGTAAAATTCCACAGTTCGTAGACTTTAGTTCAAGAAAAGTAGAACAATATATTGTTAATATTATTTTTATTATAAGAGATTGTGATAAAAACGTTGAAATCGTTATACAAAATCTTTCATGTTTCAAAGTATAATCTTAGTATTGAAACATGAAAGCTTTTGTGTAGCGATTTTATCAAGTTTTATGATAACCTGTTATAATAAAATATTATATATATATATATATATATATATATATATATATATATATATATATATATATATATATATATGAGTAATAATCTGTTGGTATAATCCATGTGTCCTATTAACAAAACAGAATTTAAAATATGTTAAAACCGACACAAAAAAGACTGCTCAATGTTTATTAGAGCAAATTTTCTTTACAATTGGAATTAAGATATGTTAAGTAAATGACCATATTCATCTATGAATTTCCCTAGAAACTGATAATTTAAACAATTTAAAAAATCCTATGAGTTTAAATAATTCCTAGGTGAAAATGCTCATTTACTAAAATTATCTAAATTTCAATTGTCACGATATATATATATATATATATATGTGTGTGTGTGTGTGTGTGTGTGTGTGTGTGTGTGTGTGTGTGTGTGTGTGTGTGTGTGTGTGTGCATGCATATATATATATATTGCTATATATATATATATTGGAGTGTGCCATCTCTCCAATACGGTCTGTACTCCTGAGAGGTGTGAAGCCAGAGCATCGCTTCCTATAGAATGAGGTCAAATCCAGGCATTTTTGAATGACGTAACAGTAATTCGAGACGAGAGAAAAGTAGCACAATTGGTTCTAGAGAGACTTGCAGAGTTAGGAGAGTGGTGTCAGATGGTCTTCAAACCAAGGAAGAATAGGTTACTGTCTATGAATGGAGGTTCTGTTATTAATGTTTTACATCGCAGTCGAAAATATAGCAACAGTGAGGAAGCAAGGTGTAAGTGCTTTAACAGGTGGTATAACTTCCCCGTGACAGATCATCACCGCGGGTTGAAATCCAGCGACAAACGGAGGCGGAGCTGCGAAGCATAGACCAATTTGGTCTTCCTGGGAAATGTAATGTCTGTTTTATGGATTTCGGTCTGACACCGAGAATAATGTGGCTGCTAGTGAGATATGAGGTGGCAGTGTCTCAAGTTGAGATAATTGAGATTTAAATGGGTAAATACGTATGGAAGTGGCTTGGTGTGGCGAGGATTGTGTCGCCGGTCGCTTTGTATGGCAGCACGGTTCAGGAGCGGGGGCGTCTTCAGTTACCTGTTACTTCTTTGTGGAAGAGTACAAGATGGCAAAGGTGAGATTGTAGCCCCATGTGAGTCTAAACATGCTTTCATCCGGGGAAATGCACTGAAGGTGAAGTCAGGAAAATGATCGAAAATGTCAGACGTGATGTCAGTAGTAGAAGGGATGTTAAAGCAGACAGAGGTTCAGATTGTTATAAGGCAGAGACATGCTAGACTTTGTCTAGTAGAGAGGGAGGGATTCTGGTCAGATGTCAATAGACAAGAGCAACGCAAGTTACAGGAACAGGGGGGTTGGAAGCTGGAGGAGGAGAAATAGTGCAATCTGTACAACAGGCTCAGAAGGGTCGATGGCTCAACTGGGAGTGTGTTGATGGTGTTCAGATCAGTTGCTCTGATTAGTGGCGTCTCAGGGCAGGACATTTAAAGTTCCTCATTCAGGCATCGCCTGCAAATTTAAAAAGATAAGTAGTGTCGGTTGTGTGGTGCATACGGAAACCTGCACCATATGATGTCATCCTGCCCGAAGGCGCTACAGAATGGATGATGTACCTTTAGATATAGCTTGGTCCTTGAGGTTGTGGCAGCAGCTTCGAGAAGTGCTAATATACTCTAGTGGGACCTACAAAGGATGGTCTTCCTGAAGCAAGGTGTGACTGGTAAGAGGCAGAAGACCAGGTCGGAAGGCTCAAGAAAGTTCGCAATGTTGGTTGATGCTACACTGCCAGCGGAGTCAGCGGAGTCTCTGGGCTGAGGCCAGATCTAGTGATGTTTGATAGCGAGAAAAAAAAAAGTCTGCTGCTTGGGAATCTGATGGTGGCGTGGAAGGAAGAGCACGAAGAGGCTCATGAAAGAAAGGTGCTTCAGTGTGAAAAACTGGTAGCTAAGGTCAGTGAGGTGGAATACGGGTACTTCCTGGTGACTTAGCTTTCCCTGCTGCTTTCTTATAGAGATTCCTCAAGCGAGCTTGCATCTAAAAGCCGAATAAAGACCTGTGGCGAGAAAGAGGCAGAAGACAGTGCGTGGATTATCCGGAAGTTCGTATCAAGTCGCGTCCTCCTTGACTACATAGACCGATTGTAATGTAACATCATTCAGCTGTTGAGGGCCCACAGTGTGGAGGGGTACTGAGCTTAATGGGCCGAAACGTTTTTGAAGCACGGCGCTGATCTGGCGCACTTGATATGTACATGTGTTATATATATATATATATATATATATATATATATATATATATATATATATATAATTGTGCCTTTCGGCAGTAATCACTATTTTATACAAGTTTCATTCACGACGTCTGACGAGGTACTGCCAGTGAGCTTTTATTCAATTTTTCGCATATTTTCTTCTGTACATCCGAACACTTTCAGCTATTCTATTAGTCACTAGTTTATTTGAATAATGTGCAGTTATATATATATATATATATATATATATATATATATATATATATATATATATTGTGTGATGGATGAGTTCTCGTCTTAATTACGTAAAAATAGAAATAACATTGACAGATATATTTACCAAATTACACAAAAATATATTGAAATAGTAAAGAGTAAATTTATTCAATAAACTAACTATTGGCTTCAAACACGGCCTTCAGACGATTTTGGAATCTCCTGCAACTATTCTGGACGGCCTCCTTGTTTAAGTTGATGAATAATAATCTTTGCCTTCAGTTCATCTTTGGTGTTACATCGAGTTTTGTTGGTTTCTCGCACAACTGTGCCGTGTACATTATATACAAGGGGATTGCAGTATAGGGATTTTGCTGGCCTGATGTTAAAAGTGATGTGGTCACAGAGATTGTCTCTAGTGGTATGATATGAGTGGGTTTCCTGGTTTTGTAGCATGGTGCAGAGGCTTTTTTTCCAGATATAGGGTCTTTCAACAGCCTCTCTCTTGACACAGGGCCGCACTACCTCCTCAAGGCACTTGATATAGGCCTCCGTGTTGTATCTGAGGCACACACCAACAAATCCGGGAGTTCTTTTCTTATCAGAACGATCACAGTGTGACTTCCAAGCTTGAATATCTTCGTAATCCATATTAGAATCTTTCAACTCTTTCCGAATCCTCTGAACTGTTCTCTGATTGACACCCAAACACTCTGAAATGTTCGTACAAGCAGTACCATTTCCCGAATGAATGTGAATTACGTCATGGCGTTCTTTTTCTCACTTTTCTATACTGTGGCGTCGACAAATTCAAAAACAAACAACGCGCATGCGTGAAATTACAAAATATAAAATAGCGACAATTTACCCATCGCACCCTATAGATAGATATTAATATACCAGAAAATGACGTTCAGACGCAGCAATTTCTTGAAGAGAGCGCACCAAAGGCAAATATAAGACTGAAAAAGAAATGGTAGATTAATCTCTCAGCGTATCCTAACTCTACATTTCATGGATACTTTTTGGACATCCCACATTTGGCGGAGTTCTCATTGAAATCAAATAATTTATCTACGGGTCATATCTTTATTCCCTCAGAAGCAAAAGTTATTTTTATAAATTCGTATCATTTTTAAAAAAAATAATTTTGTTATGGCGTTTAAGATATAAATTTGAATTTATTATGTTATTCGTAAATTCTGTATAATATAAAATTAATAGGAATGTAGTTTTATCCTTTTTCAATTTTAAATAATGGCTTCATCAAACCGATTGAATTGTTTAGAATCGTAGATTACATGCGGCACAAGGCCGGAATTATGGAGAATTAATGAGAATCGACCTCAATATTCAGTCGTAATTGATGAAATCGCTAACCATTAGGCCACATCGAAGTGTACCTTGTCTAACCAGTGTAACATCTGAACATTTTTTTTTTAAATCGGCCGAAAATTGTATATAAAACGGTATCTATGAAACTTGAAATCCGGATAAGATATGGAAATGATATTATTCCATTACATAGATAGATAGATAGATAGATAGATAGATAGATAGACTGAGAGGAATGAAATTGTTATGTGAGCCCATAGCGATTATGAGAGCAGGCTTCAATAATTCCTTGTTCTTCAAAAGCTAATTTGCTTCCAACTTCAAATATTCCATTGAAGGTCTGTACGTTCTTATCGCTTTTTCATATCACTAAAATCCAATTCAAAATAACCATTCTTTGAGAGAAACGCTTTTATGTTCTTCGCAATTTGCTTGACTTTCGCTACATGTTTTACAAAGTTCCAGATAATGCTTCATTATATATTCATCAAGTGGATAATAAGACATAATTTTTTAAAAATCAACCGTGATTGCTAGAGCAATAAAATTTTGTAGACTTTATTCTTTGTATAGTATAATCGTATCTATGGCTTCTGACTATAGAGGAGAAAAGAACCCATTCATATATATATATATATATATATATATGATACGCATACATACACAGACATATATATATATATATATGTATATATGATACGCATACATACACAGACATATGTATATATATATATATATATATATATATATATATATATATATATATATATATGATACACATACATACACACAGACATATATATATATTATATGTCTGTATGTATGTATGTGTGTGTGTGTGTGTTCTTAAAGGAAGAAAGAAGATTTGGGTATGTTGCAATGTCGTCTCTGATTTGGACACTAAAAAGCGTATTGACGTCAGACTTGGCTCTCCGTTCGATGAATTCCTATTCTACGAAAGCCGCTCAATTGAGCCAATTATAGTTAAACGGGCAATAAATAAAGTGGAAACTGAATGCAATAAAACGAAATCGTTAAAGGAAAATTTAAAATGTTATCAAGAGGGAGGGGATGAAAAGCAAAGCAATAAATTAAATGGAAAGAAAGAAAGAAAGAAAGAAAAAAGAAAGAAAGGATTTGGAACATAATAAAAAATATAGGAAATTGAACGAAAACGCAAGATACACATGGAGGAAGATAAAGAAAGAAAAGAAAGGCATAGATGAAAATAAAGAAAGAAAGAAAGGAAGAAAGACAAGGAAGGAAGGAAGGAAAGTTGGAAGAAAGAAAGAAAGAAAGAAATCATGGAAAATATTAAAAATCATAGGAAACCGGACGAAAAGAAAGAAAACCTGGAGGAATTAAAGGAAGGAAGGAAGGAAGGAAGGATCGAAGGAAGGAAGGGAGAGGGGAGGAAGGAAGGAGGGAGTGAGGAAGGAAGGAAGGAATGAAGAATGGAAGGAAGAATGATATAGGGAGAAAGAAAAAGAATGAAAGAAAGAATGAAAGTGATGAAGAAAGAAAGAAAGAAAGAAAGATGGAACATAATAAAAATGATAGGACATCGAACGAAAATAAAGAAAAACATGGAAAATAAAGAAAAACATGGAAAATAAAGCATGAAAAAAAATGAAACAAATAAAAAATGAAAGAGAATGAAAATCAAAAAGAAGAAATTACAACAACAACAAAAAAGGAAGGAGATGCAAAATAATAGGCTGTGAAAGGAAAAGAGAATTTCACAAAAAAATGGGGGTGAAAATAAAATAAGAAAAGAAAAAAAAAACAAGAAATTCAGCCAAGAGAGAAAATAGAGCACAAGGACAAAAAATAAGGAAAGTGAATTTAAAGAAGAGAAGAAATAATAAATAAATCCGGACAGAATGAAGAAATTAAAAAATAAGTTTAAAAAAATATATAGTGATAAAAGTTGAAAAGGAAGAAAATGGAGAAGATATTCGGAAGAAAAAAAAGAAGATAACAAAAAACAAACGGATGAATGAAAAGCAAAACAAAAGAAGAAAGTGACATAAAAATAAAAATCGTTAAAAAACCAAATCTACATAGAATCGCATGAAAAAGTCAAGTTAAATATCAATAAATAAAAAGGAAATCGAAAGAAATGATCGCAAAAATCAACATATAAAAATGCTGTATGTGTGTGTGTGTGTGAAATACCTTCCACATTCTGTGCAGATACTACACTATGATCCTAGACAGAGATCGGGATTGGCATTTTTATACCAGGCAGAGCACACGGACGGTCTGATCCTTGAGAGAATTGGATTTATATCAGTACTTAAATGACGCCATCAATTTTAGCGAGGACTTAGTTTGGGTAAATAAAAAAACAAAAATAATATGTCACAAAGCAAATAAACACATTCAGTAAATCCGAGGTAAATATAAAGTGAAAACAGAGAATGAATAACTGATCTATCTCAAAATTAACCTTTGATGTAAATGCATTTTACTTTGGTTACTGTTTAGGCAGCAAAAAGACTTAAGGGAGAATGCTTCCTCTGAAAGTTTACATAACCACTCTCCGTTTTATAAACCATTACGGCATACCAAGGACAAAATATTTTAATCTAGTGACTGGACAAAACACAGAGATGACATTTCACATCTTCTTATATGTGTCTTGTCCCATCAGGACGTAGGCGATCTCCACTTCTCCCAAACCCTTGTAGTTTTTAATATGGAAATTCCATTTGCTAGTTCTCCCAAACCCTGTTCTGTCATCCACTTGCTTAAGCCCGTTAAGTATGTCACGCATTGCTTTCCCTTATCTCTCTCTTTCCCTCTATCCAACCTGTGAGTATCAGATTCTCCAAACCCTTCTTTCTCATTATGTGTCCCAGAATTTTCCGTTTCCTCTTTGTTTGCATCCTCTCCAAATCCTCAATGTTGCTCGCATGTTCGGGACATGGTATCCTTAGCATCCTTCTGTGGAAACATACCTCCGTTACCTCAAGTCTCTTCTTCATCTTTGAGGAGGCCGTCAAACATTCCTAGCCGTAAAAGGAGAACAGATATGATGTAGCAGTTCAGTACTCTTTTCTTTGTTACCAACGAAATCCACCTGTGTTGTAATACTCTGCCTAGCTTTTGGAATGCGGCTTTGGCCATCGTAATACGCCTTCGGATCTTAACGTCACCCTTACCGTCCACTGTCAGATCACTTCTCAGTTATTTAAATTTTCACACCTGCTTTATTTTAGGATTTCCTACCACTAAATGATGATGACCATGCATTCTGTCATTTTGTAGTTTATGTATCCCCCACCTACTTTTCGTTCTCTTTCGCTGCATTAAATAAATTAGAGTAGCCACAATCGGAATTAAAATCTCGTTTAAGTATTACCATGGCGCTTTATTTTTCTGTTACTTCCTTCAAGCAGTATAGCGAGATACAGCTCTCCAAGAATTCACGAAGAGTTAGAACTCAGGGTTGTAAAATCAAGCATTACCCAATCGTGTAAATAGTTTCGGGATAAACTGTTTGCTGATGACCATGCATTCTGTATTCTTGTAGCTTATGTTTCCTTCCTTCTTTTCGTTCTCCTTCTCTACCTAAAGTGAATTAGAACCACCATAAACGGAATTAAAATCCGGTTTAAGGATTACCATGACGTTTTCTTTTTCTGTCACTTCCTTCAAGCAGTATAGCGAGACATAGCTCGCCTAGATTTCACGATGAGTTAGAAGACTGTTGTAAAATCACACATTTCCCAATTGTGTAAATGTTAAGTGAACAGAAGTACCCGTAGGTGGAATTCCATTGCAGTTTAATGATCCCTTTTCGATATAAACTAATGTACAGAGTAGGAAAGATATCCTCTTTATGAGCCTTCCAGGACGGCAACGACCATGTCTCTAATCTGTTGTCGCTCTAAGTCACTTTTGATCATTTAGCATCCATCTTGTTTGTGATTCGCCATGTTTACCTTCAATGAATGTGACTCGTTTCACCCTGTTCCTCTTGACGTCAGTATATTGTGAGCGTTAAAACCGTAAGTTCTATGCTAACAGTTTCTTTTTTCGCACATCTCACTCAGGGAGTCCTCTGCTGGATTCTTGCTTTCCAGTCAAGGCTGATATTCAAAGATTTAAATACAAGGGCAATAATTATCTGTCTTCTCAATTCTTGTTCTTTTATTGCTCCCGCTAATTAATTATGTTTTTTCTTTGTTCTTATTGTTTAACACTTAGTAACCCCTCAGTGGCTTTATTGGCTTGCATGTGATATGTTTAAAATAACATAAAAGACGAGTGGAACCGGGCGATAGGCGAACCTACTTACAAAATATAATTTAGGTACTAAATATCAAATTTGACCCGTCGCTTAAAATAGTTTTTTAGCGCACAAATCATGGATATTATGGAACAAATAAGGACGTCAAGTTATGAGACAATTATATTTATTAGGTTGGTGGAAAAATAATGACGTAATAATGTCGTTTTTTGACGTATTTTTTAACGTCAAAAAACGACATTATTACGCCATTATTTTTCCACCAACCTAATATTAGGTTGAGTCATAAGTAATTTCCGTTTCAGGGAAACCAATTGTAATGACGAATTAGTGGATTTATCTATTTAATAAATTTATTGACTTTCATGGTGTGAAATGTTTAAAAAAATATACATGCAATATTTTACTTATTATATAGCAGAGCAATTCCAGCTGTCTCTTTCTGGTTGCAAGCATATCTTTCACTTTTGCTCTTGTTAAAAATTCTTCTTCACAAAGCAAGTTTATCTTATTTTCCCTGTCCCTTGAGGACATGAACGATCGTGTTTCTCTACAATCACCTATCATTTACAACCCGAAGCATAATTTATATTTCTACTGTCGTTCCATACATAGGCTGTTTATCTCTGCTTTCAGTAAGTCTTGTGAGTGTCAAAATATTAAAGCCCCCCCCTATTTTTATGTGTCATAGAAATTCCGTTTATATCTATCTGATTTTTAGACGATTTCGCTGCTCAAAATTTCCATTCATTGTATTATCAGTATCTATCTATGAAAAATAAATCTCATGTTTTACCTCAAATCTACTCTAAATCTGCCAGAAAATTCTCCAGCATTTAGTATCACATATTAGGATTGATATTTCTAACAGTTCCACACTTTATTCTTTGTTTCAAACAAAATTTCCCTCTTTCTTACTACTTTTTGTTTAACTTTTCGAAGCCATCTTTCGATCTTCCAGTGCACCGTCAATGTTTTGACGTATCATTACATTCCCCAGATAGTTAAATACCTACACTTTTAAAAAATAAAATTCCCTCCAAGACACAAGGTTTTGCTGAGTTTGGAAGAATTAGAAAACAGAAACATTATTAAGGACCGAGAAGAAAAAAAGTGTAATCAGGAAGACAGCAGATATCGATTGAGATTGTATTTAATTTTTTGTAGATTAAAGTTGACTAGAAAGTATGGAGTCTGAAGTAAGTTCCACAAGAGAGAAGTGCGAGAAAAATAACTGTTAGCATACGGTTATATTTATCCAGTTCAAGTGTAAATTGATGAGACCTTGGCATCAGTCTTCTACTGCTCTTAAATTCAAAGAGTCTAGGTACCATAGCGAAGAGCTCATCCGAACAATTACCATGAAAGTATTTGTAGAAAAGGCACAGAAAGGTAACTTTACGGCGGCGTGAAAGTGACTGAAGCCGAGATGACAGATCAGGACCAACAATATTGCTGATTTGTCATCTCGAACACGAATTGTTTTAATATGAACCTAAATTCAAAATAAAATAATTAATAAAGATTAGTCGACGCTTACCATATATGGGATATGTTCTTAGGCCACAGCTGATTACAGAATTAATTCACGCTCTATAACCCTTTTTCTCACAGACAAAAGATCGCACGTTTTTCTTTAATGTATCGTTATTTTATTGGAAAATGTTCTGGGTAGCAATATTTTATAGTTCCACGATTTCATATTTTTGTGACGACAGTGAACATTCGTTACCAGTTTTGTAATGCCAACGAATATTCGTTGTCACTTTCATAATGTCCGTTGTAGTAGAGACTGTAATCGCCGATACACTATTGCACAATACTGGTGTCAAATGCCTTCGAATAGCACTTGCACTAATGGCATTTACTCGACTAGTAATCTGCATAGTGATCCGAATGGACAAATAGTATAGTGAATAGAGTAGAGAATAGAGGTCCGTATAGTAATAGTAGAAATGGTGATCGTTGGACGTCTGGCTATGCGTTTCCTCTATGGTTATGTGATCTACTTAATTCAATAATGGGATCGCCTGTGTTTACTCACAGGCGATCTGTGTTCAAACTCAAGTGTCAACCGCATCACTTTATTTCTATATAACACATATCTTTACAGCTAAAATCCATACTGGTATCAGACACCTCCGAATAACACTCGCTCGAATAGTAATTCGTATAGGGCTCCGAATAGAGAAAAAAGCATAGTGAATATAGTAGAGAATAGCGGTTACTATAGTAATAGAGGATAGAGTAGAAATGTCGATCGTTGGACATCACGCTACGTCCCATATATTCGTGTCCTCTATTCTCATGTGATCCACTTAATTCAATAATGGGATCGCCTGTGTTTCCTATATAACACATATCTTTACAGCTAAAATCAATTTACATAGATGAAAACAATCCTCATCTTGTATTCTCTTGGTAAGATAGAAGTACCATTCGAAAAAACTCTACTCAATTACCGCTGCTTTGTAAAATAGGTTCCTGGTAGGATGAATCCTTGGTCATTACAATATTAACCATATCATGTCTACGATCAATTAAATACGATATTTCTATCGTATAGATCATCATAATTTAAATTTCTTACGTCTATAAAGCAACCGCATCGAGGAACCCTCTATCATGAGTGGTTCTTGTGCCTTGTATTAGGTGAATAATAGAAGTAAAAAGATACCTCTAATTGAGAATAAGTTGTGTTTATGTGCGTATTTGAGAAACAGTGAAATGTTATATGTGGGTTTGTGTGAAAAAGTGAGTACGTGTGTGCGTGCTTAGTTGTAAAGCGGATATAAAAGATAGAATTTAGTTCTTACTGCGAACTGTGGGATTGTACTCTGAAGCGGTCTCTTTGTAGTTTGTCTGGGTTATTTCTTTTTGCGAGTGGACGTGAATGTGATCAGTAGCTAGAGTGATGTGGACATTGGTGACATTTATGCGTCTTATATTTGGGGCCGGTCTTCATGAGTTTTATTCACTTTTTCGTAAGAAGAACAACTCCAGAATTGTAGTAGTTATTTCTACCCAATTAACCCTAAAAAGCCACATGGTATGTCTTTTTCTATGTCCGTACGATATTTTGGTGATATCTACTTAAAGCATGATGACTAATAAAACAAACTTTCTGATTTGTATTCTTTGGTTTTATTGGCGTGTTTTAAGATATAAGCACTTTATTGAGTGTAATTGGTTTATAGATATTGTATTTGCTATTTTAGTGAACACGATAATATAAGAAATTTGAGATGTTTTTTCTTCTTTCTCATTTCTTTCTTGTTTACACACACCAAAGGAAAAATGAAACCAGTTTAGTTCTGTTATGGTCCAAGTTCCTTGTACCACGGTGATGGTCCAAGGTTAGAACCAATGAAAGAATAACACGAACACAGGTATGGAATACAAAGATATATAACAAAAGAAATATAATACAAAGAAGTAGAAGTATTAGTAACGACTCTCAGATTTGGTTAGAGTGAACTATGTTGTCTAGAGAAGTATCACTATTCCAATGTCCTTACAATATGCTCTCAATTATCTCTCCTCGTGTTACAATATCCTTATACCTCTTGGGAGGCGGAGTATTTATAATGTCGTTTTTTGACGCATTTTTTAACGTCAAAAAACGACATTATTTTTGCACCAACCTAATACAAAGAAGTAGAAATATTAGTACTGACTATCAGATTTGGTTAGAGTGAACTATGTTGTCTCGACAAGTATCACTATTCCAATGTCCTTACAATATGCTCTCAATTATCTCTCCTCGTGTTACAATATCCCTCATATACCGCTTGAGAAGCGCAGTATTTATAATGTCAGGAATAGTCCGTTATTATTATGGGCAAGTTCCCATAAGTGGTTCTAATTTCTCGTCGTCACTGCTGAAGCAAATATGCGCCGAGGCAAAAAGTACTTTTACTTACTCCGTATGAGATTCGATAGCTCGTCGCTAATGTTATAACTCACTCCTAGAGGTTATAATATTGTCACGACTGACTCCAACGGAACTCCCCTGATACAATTTGAGTTCTTTATTTACGGCGTCTTACTTAGTTCATTTGTGTTACCGGGAGTGTCTTATTTACTCCAAAACAGTCTCAGAATGTTGTGTACACGATTTGAACAACAACAAACCAGCACACTTGCTATTACATGGCGGTCGGATGATTGCATAAGTGTCTCCGCTATAAAGTACAAAACATGGAACAACTGTAATTTAATTCTAAAATCTAATTTTAATGGAGTTTCTTTTCTCACACTTCTCACCTCTGGAAAAATTTGTCGATTTTTTCTTCCCTATCTAATACATTTTTCAAAAAAGTTAAATGCAATGTCAGTCACCATCCTCTGTCCTTCTGGATCTCTTTTATTTTATTAACCTTTCCCTTCACTAAAAACATCTCATTCTCTTCCAGGTCCAGTACCGCCCCACCCAACTGGCTTCGTAGTGGCATTATCACCTTGCTTGCGGTGAAATGGTTAGGAAAAATGCGAGATGATGCTCAGAAGTCCTCCAGTTGATCTATATCCTAAAACGAATCAAAGCATCTGATTCTGAATATTTTTAACCCCTGCTTGATCGAACTGGTACCTTTTCAACACAATCTTTATATGTTTTTCTATACGTATATACACACCGAGGATAACGTTGAATTCATAGATTAGGCACGATAATATACATTTATGAGAGTCATCATCCTCTGCGCTGTCGTCCTACAAGGTTCCACCTTAGGCAAAATTAAACGAGGCAGACACAGAAAAACAGACTGACCTCAGTGAACTGGATGGAATATCATTCACAGAGAATCAGACATTGGCACGCGGTCGAGTTATATGGAAAGAACTGGTCAGGTGCCCAACGGCACGCATACAACCACACCTGGTTACATAGTTGTTGTTGTTGTTGCTGATGATGATGATGATGATGAAGTCGAGACTAATAGCAAGAGTGAAATTTGTGACAATATATCATAATGAAGGTGATGTAACAGAAGTCTCTTTCGCTGTAGATGCTTACGGCCAGATCACGTAGAAACAGCGTTCCTGTACGATCGCCGAAGTTAAGCAAAGTCGAGCCTGGTCATACCTAGATGGGTGACGGCTTGAAAATACTGGGTGCAGTAATCTGTTATAACAGATCCATACACATAATTATTAAAAGCATTTAGTATTTACTGATTTCACACTATTTTTATGATGGATTCAGTCTAGAAGACGGCACTGTTTTCATTCAAATTCTAGATAAAGTACACCCAATAGAACGCTGTTAAATGGGGTGGGGTTAGGATAAGAAGGGTAGAAAGCGATTGACCTATAACTTCAATAGGTTTTAATTTGTTGTGTTCAGGGAAGCATCTACGCTGGAGATTATTACGAAAATAGCAAAAAATTAATTGGTTCAAGAGATCACGACTTCGGTTGGAAAATAACTTAAACCAACTAACCCTATTATAAACTGGAGATAAGCACTCCTATTTGACTATTAAAGTATTTACATGTATGTGCACTATGCCGAATAAAACAGTTAATTTTCACCGATAAAGCCGTAAGCTTTGCATTAACGCTTGTACTGAGACTTTTTTCTTCACAGCCATGGACAAAAAATGTATTCTAAGTCACAAATGAAATGTAATTGAAAGACCGTTAACGGCAGAGCACAGATGTAAACAAGCCTGAATACAAAATCTGTGTTGGAGCGGAAAACAATACATGAGTGCCGCTTGTCGACAGGAATTTGAAATAAGAACGTCTACTGAACATATTTTATGCTATTTTTGATGATTTTATGATAAACACATACACACACACGCACATACACACACGCGCATATATATATATATATATATATATATATATATATATATATATATATATATATATATTGTATACATAATATTTTTATATTTATTTAAATATGATTTTATGTATGTTTATTGTTATTTTAGTGTTTTCCCTCCGGTAAACACCCGACTACTCCTGCTATCAGATGCCTTTAGAAGAACCACATCAAGTCCAAATAGTGCTGAGGGACACAGTCTTAACTTTCCAGTTGGAATAGAATCCAAATACGTCGATGAAGCGTTGTGAGTGATCAAGTTCCTATAACCATTTTACGACAGACGATCCGTTGCATGTCTGTCGTTGATCTCACGCTATTTACATGGAAAATGATCAGATGAGCTACATCCCTTAATTCCTCCAACTTTAATCTCCATGGATAAGACCTGTCACACCACGTACACTGAGTCGTATCACCTTCATTCAATTCGTATTCCATTAGCAAGAAGTTCCAGCAACTGCGACACTCAAAAGACCCTTCCCCGGCCACTATAATCTTAACTTATTCAGGCTAGAGTTAAACGTTATCTTTCTCAAATGTATTCATAAACTGTGACACTTCACTTACTCTTGCCACTCACACAAAAATTCCTCTACCTCGAGTGGCTCTTGGGCCTTGTATAGAGTAAAATATTTCTACGGTAATGCCGATAAACCCATATTAAATTCGAACTTGTGTCAAATTACGTTGACGTCGTGGGCGTGCGTTAAATACAAAATATGATACGGAACGGCAGAGGAGTTTGCTGCTTGGTCGATATTACCTCAATTCCTAGGGTCCCATCTTCCGGGTATACTTCTCTTTACGAGGAGGGCTGGTTTTATTGGTGTAATTTTTACAAGGTACGGTCGATATACCCACATTAAACTCGACCTTGTGTCACATTTCGTTCACATTGCGGGCGGTCGGGCGGGCGGGCGTTTAAATACCGAAAATGATGCCAGAGATTAACGACCGCCAATAGACGGAGAAAATGCGAACAAAATCACATTTCATAACAGTGCCACCCACGCTCGATTGAAATTCATAAAATCTTTCTCCTAAAAAAAACTTTTCAGGAGAATTGATTTCACCTGCCCAGTAACGGTTATAGCTCTTTCCAGCATTGATCAAAGTTTCCTTCCTTAAAATTTTGTTTAAAGTAGTTTGGAACGTGAAAATATTGACTGTATCATTATTTTCTTTTCGAGTTATATGTGATATACATTTTAGCTTTTGTTCCTGTTGAAAACCCTCGAATGATGTGGTATCTGTTATTTGGTAGAGATCTTTGTGATTCTATAGCACTACCCCACAAGGTTCGAAGTCCTACAGGCTTCATTCGCTAAAAGCTATTATTAAACATTGATCCAAGAGAGTAGCTCAGGGCTTAGATATTTCTGAACGAGCGTGGTGCAATGCAAAACCTACACATGAATGTCTCGATCTAACCAGGCTATTTAAGAACATGACTCTAATTTTCGGGTAATATATTTTTAGTAATTCGCTGTGTTGGATGTAACTATCTCTAACACAGCTAAGTCCAATTTCAGTTTCATTTTTTCTTATTCTAAATCACTTATAACTTATAACTGATCCATACACCTATTTATTTAAAGTATTAAGTATTTACTAATTTCACACCATTAATTTTTATGATAGAATCAAGCTAGATGATATCGCTACTTTCATTCAAATTCTAGATAAAGTATACATAAATGGCTGTTAAATGAATAGGGATGATAGGATAAGAAGGATAGATAGCGATTCACCTATGACTTCGATAGGTTCAATTTGCTGTATTCAGGAACCAACGACTTTATCCACTGTGCCATGTGTCCTTGAGGGGATCTGGGTATGAATTTCTGGGTATTATAAACCTAATGTCTTCAGCAACCATTTTTACCAGTGCTCATATTGCAATTTTGCTGTTATCATTGCATGTTTTACCAGAGCTCATATTGCAACTATGTTGTTATCATTGCTTATCGCTGGTTAGATCCAGTGACAGGACCCAAAGAGTGTGAGTTCAATACCCGGTTAAGGCAGTGGAGAACTTTCAGAGGGAAATTAACAGGAGATAACTGATAACTGACATCCATCAAACATGGCACGTGGAACTACACCAGTGAGCGAAATAAAGGGTTCAGTTCGACATTCCAACCACCTGAAACCGGCCGAAACGTTGTGATAAATATGGCGAAGAAGATGAGGACAATAGTCCGGGTAATGTAAATAATATACATAATACTTCATCTCAGAAATATAGACAGACTCTGAAGCAGCACTGGTACAGATGGCGAAATACCGTTTTAGGCCTAATCTGTTTTTTGTAAGGATAAACATTGCAGAAAGAGATCAGGGCGTAGCAAGGGATGGTCATTTTTGCCGCATCATTATCAATGGATTCTATATTTGAGTTCATACTAGGATAACCTTGAGACTCAAAGACGTTCAAAGCATGGAGACGCATTGAGAACGTAACCGAGAAAACTCGGGTTCTGATCAGTGAGCGAGTTTTTTTGTTTTGTTTTTTTCTTTTTAACCCCAAAAAAGAAAATAAAGCAACTAAGCCGCCGGTGTGGGGGGTTACTGAGATTGAAAGAAATTGAGAAAAAACTTTATTGACGAAAGAGGAACAATAAAAGAACACGATTCAAGGACACAGAAGACTGAGATTTGCATTTAAATGAAAAGTTTCGAAGATCGTAGTTGGCAGGAAAGAAAGATCAGGGGAGAGAGTTCTACAAGCAAGAAGTGCGAGAGATGAAACAGCATAGAACTTACAGTTAAATCCAACAATTTCAGCAGTAAAATGACGAAAGCTAGCTAACATTTCGTGAAGTCGATGTACAAAAGTGCAAACCTCATCAAAGTAATTATCATGAAAATATTTATAGAAAACTTTAAAAAAATGCTATGTGACGGCGATGAAAATATTAATAAATCTGAGATGTCAAGTAAGGATGAATAACATTGCAGATTCTTGACAAGAACCTCTAGACACCAAACAAGATGTGACAGCATTATCTCATTTTCCCCATTGACTGTTAGAACAAGTAGAGAGCAGCTGGACGACACCGATCATCTTGAATTATTTTTTTTATTTTTTTTATAGTGTATAGAGTTCGTCTCTTATTCCAGGAATTGAGCTTTGTTCCATATAAATCTAAGCTAAACAAATACCATCAAACCCCTCTGGTGCCACTATGGTAAGCAAGGCTGTCTTGTTGGCCCATTCTTCTGTTTAGCAAGAGCGCGCCACACCGACTGCTCCAATATTCCGGCTTTTAACCAGACTAAGCTGAGCTTAGGAAATAATTATTCTTCCGGTGAGAAATCCTCCCGTCAATAGATGCAGATGTCTTCTGGCCGGAGATTTTCTTAAAAGATCTTTGCAATACGCGATGCAAAATCGTTCCCAGTTCAAAATGTGAGGGGGAGGAGGAAAAGGTCGCAGAAACAACATGAATAAAGAAGTAAAATAAAATAACACACGGCATGAAAATATTAGAAATTTTGCCTTTGGAGAAAAATCTGTGGAGAAAGTTACAAGAACCCCCCCCCCACACAAAAAAAAAACAAACAAAAAATAATACTCAGAAAACGAGAACGCATCACAAATCTTTTAGGAAATCGTTGTTTTTCTTTCTATTTTTTAGTGGGTGGCGGTGGGGATATTATGGATTTTACCAAGAATTCTATGACGTCATGATTTCTGAATATTCTCCAAGATTGTCACATTTTTCTCAGGCTTTTCACATTCGTGTATGCTGAAAATGGAAGCATATTTGATTTATATACAAAAGACACAAAGATACACACACACACACACACGCACACAAACACATATATGTGTGTGTGTGTG
The DNA here is from genome assembly GCA_963932145.1 of Acanthosepion lycidas. Lineage (NCBI taxonomy): Eukaryota > Metazoa > Mollusca > Cephalopoda > Sepiida > Sepiidae > Acanthosepion > Acanthosepion lycidas. Next base: position 82,745,962 of record OZ010583.1, on the reverse strand, counting down.
TGTGTGTGCGCGCGGATGCAATAAGGTGCTGAAAATGTATTGACCCGACGAAGAAACATTTTTCACAACATAATAAAACTGATTTACGATCTATGCACAGAAGCATTCAAACTCTCACACACACACACACACACACACACACACACACACACATATATATATATATATATATATATATATATATATATATACACATATATATATATATATATATATATATATATATATATATATATATATATATATATATATATATATATATATATATAGTAGGACCTTTTCAATCGTCTTCAATTAAACCTATAGATAGATAGATAGAATAAAAAAGATTGAGATAGATAGATAGATAGAATAAAAAAGATTGGGATAGATAGATAGATAGAATAAAAAGATTGGGATAGATAGATAGATAGATAGATAGATAGATAGATAGATAGATAGAATAAAAAGATTGGGATAGATAGATAGATAGATAGATAGATAGATAGATAGATAGATAGATAGATAGATAGATAGAATAAAAAAGATTGGGATAGATAGATAGATAGAATAAAAACGATTGGGATAGATAGATAGATAGAATAAAAAAGATTGGGATAGATAGAATAAAAAGATTGGGATAGATAGATAGATAGATAGATAGATAGAATAAAAAGATTGGGATAGATAGATAGATAGAATAAAAAGATTGGGATAGATAGATAGATAGATAGATAGATAGATAGATAGATAGATAGAATAAAAAGATTGGGATAGATAGATAGATAGAATAAAAAGATTGGGATAGATAGATAGATAGATAGAATAAAAAGATTGGGATAGATAGATAGATAGATAGAATAAAAAGATTGGGATAGATAGATAGATAGATAGATAGATAGATAGATAGATAGATAGATAGAGTAAAAAGATTGGGATAGATAGATATATAGAATAAAAAGATTGGGATAGATAGAATAAAAAGATTGGGATAGATAGATAGATAGATAGATAATGGGATGCCGAAATTCTAATGATGGGCGGTAGAAATCTTTTAAAAAGTAATAAATTCACACAAACATACTTAGACCGGCAGACAGATAGAAAGAGTGTGGACATATAATGATAACACAGTCTTTATTTGTATATTTTTCATGTCTTATGTTTAGTGGACATATGTGAACACTAATAAGAAGGAAAAAAAAAATAACATTTCTTAGCCACACGCCTCATCACTTATAGTTGGCGTCATCTGACCTGAGTAAGAGATAAAAAATGAACAGTTAAAGGCAATAAAGACATTTATCAGTGTCGGAACCAAAGGATTGGTAATTACCGCAATGTATTCATTAATATCTATTGGATTTTAAATTTAGCCCAGTTTTTTTTTTTTTTTTTTTTTTTAACCAATTCACCCCAAACGCAGCAAAAAATTCGACTATAGCGCCAGAATCTATTGGAAGGGAAAAAGAAAGAAAAGATGGAATCGAAAACTCAATCCTAAACACGATACGAGAGATAATCTTCTATTTCTGTTCAAAAGACCGAGGTGGTGTGTGAACCGTGCGATAGGCGAATCTCTTTGCTAAAAAAAGAGGAATCTATTTAATAATACATACTGAAGAAAATTGCAGGATTAGCGGAAAATGTTGTAATTATTATGTTGGTGCAAAAATAATGACATTTTCTCACATATGTTACTATGTGAGAAAACGTCATTATTTTTGCACCAACCTAATGTCGAAAACTGTACATTGTTCCACGTAATTTCAACTGAATTAAAAAAAATGACTGAATAGGATATCTGGGACATTGCAAAATTCGGAAATCAGTCTATCGGTCATCACTATTTTGATACCGACCATCAAAAATAATCCTTTTTTCTAAAGTTTTCTGTTTAATATTACTATAGATT
>OZ010583.1:82721568-82739068 GCA_963932145.1 Acanthosepion lycidas | reverse complement strand
TATAAACACACAAAAAGAGACAAGACAAAGAACATCTTCAAGGTCTGTCATGAAAAAAAGGGGAAGTGTGGGGAAGGGAAACCAACACACACGTACATACATACACAATTAAAAGTGAATGCACTTTCCATACTCATAGATACCTATAAATATATGCACACACATCCACAGACATTGACCCAGACAATCTGATACCACAACCGATAAATATTTAAGACAGAAAATGTCATTACATGAATGCTAACAACCTATTGCAATATATCTTGAACGAGTAAATATACAAAGATAAAAATGATTAAAAATAATATTATGTAATATATTAAAATAGTGTAAATATAAAATCAAAGTCAACACCCATCGGTAACTACGATGTCCACCTCATATACATATATATATATATATATGCACACACACACACATACACACACATATACGCATATATATATATATATATATATATATATATATATATACACACACATACATAAATATACATACATACATACACACCGAAATATCTACCCATACATACATAAACATATACATACGTATATATCTCCATATTAAGTACACATACACATACATACATATACATATATACATATATGCCCACAAATATACACACATATACGTGTACACATACTCACATATAAATACATATATATACACAGCAATACACAAATATATACATATATACACACATATACTAACCAATGTGGCCATAATGACATACCCAATGTTCACTACCTACACGTACACATAAACAATTTCATATACAGTAGGTGTCAGCATACATATATACAACTGCAAACCTACATAAGTAAACACACACACACACATATACATATATATACATGCACATATACATATATATATATATATATATATAAACATACATATACATACATGCATACACACATACAGAAATATACATACACATAAATATATACATAAAATTACCTATCTATAATAACAAATATATATATATGTACATACACATAAATACAACGACATTTAACCAAAAACATATATAAACATACATACATACACATACATAGGCATAGACATACATCAATATACATGCGAACACAAAAAATATACGTATCCTAACATACATATATAAAAACACATTCATACCAACATAAATATACGTAAATAAATTTAGGTACACAATATCACAATACCCATACAAACATATATACATATATATATATATATATACATACACATACACATACTCATATATATATATATATATATATATATATATATATATACATACTTACACATACACATACATGCACACATACACATGCATACACATGCATATATATATATATATATATATATATATATACACACATACACACACCTACACACACATATATATATACATATACATACATGCATATATATATACAACTACATAAACATACAGACACTTACATATATACACACATAAAAATACATATTTACATACCCACATATATATACACACACACATACCCACATCTACAAATACACATACATACACATATACACCAATATTTTTAACCTCTTTTCTTCTTCTCCTCCTTTTTACCTTCTTACTTTATATATATATATATGTATATATATACACACACACATACTCACACACAGATACACATACATACATACATATACATACATATATACACGCACATGCCCACATATATCTATATACACACAACAAATACACTCACATACACATATAGATATATATATACAAAACTTAGCAACATATTAATACATTTATATACAAACATACACATTCCGCAGTACAAACACACATAACTACACACAAATATATATATATATATATATATATATATATATATATATATATATATATACATACAGAAAAATGAATAACTTTATGTAGTTATACCATACACATTCATATCGTCAGATTGACCATCAGGAAATAAAAGTTATAATCTATTAAACTTACAGCTACATATCATTATCATTTAAAGTATACCACCACTATAATAAGTTAAATTTATAACGGTGTTTACAATTAAACGTTAGTTCATATCTTTGATTTAAGAGATCAGCCTTGTTTTTAAATCTAATAATTTCAAATTTTTCGTTAAAACACAGGTAACATGGGGAATATAGGGAATTATATGTCCGGGCTTTCTTAATCAATGTCCATTTAACCGTAGGTGTTTTGTTCTTTTCTTTTAGATTCCAAAAGTACTTGGACAATGAAGTCATGTACCTATAGTCACTGTTATTAAAAGATTGCATATGCGCCCGCCAGCGTTCTTTGAATGTATTCATTGGGCTACCAATGTAAAACTTTTTTACATTTGGATTCTCAATAGTTGAGATTGTACTAAGATAGACTACAGAACTAATTCCACAGTTATTTTGTAGTGGACAATTATTAGGATACCTACAATTACATAAATTATTATTTGTTTTATTATATTTAGTATTACTGTTAGTAACCTTTTGAGTAATCAAGCTTTTTGAATCCCTATACTTGTTAAAGTCTATGTTGTTATGTTTTTTTAATTATTTTCTCTAGGTTATCTGCACAACTATAGCTTAATTTAAGGGTATTAGGATTAAATATTTTACTAAGTCAGTTAGTTTCAGGGTTAGGGAAATGTTTCCTGATGAGGTTTCGAAACATACGTCCTAATTTAGATTTAATCATTATATTGAAAGGGGTGTGAACCAGATGATCTTTTTATATCTTCTTTTCTTATTATGGTTGTAGTTAATGCACTCAAAAATAGTGGATACAATGATATCACTATTCAATCTAAAAACCCTGTTAACTACAACCATAACAATATCTTCCTTGTAATTGTTCGGATATATTTCCCGCTTTGCTTTTTAGACGTTTTCGAATCTAACGTAATACTAGACTGACATCGAATTCTCATGAATTTACAGGTGGTTAGATAGTAACTGCAAATTCTATGCTAACAGTTCCTTTTCTCCCACTTCTCGCATGTGGAACTCCTTTCCAGATCCATTCTTTCTATCCAGCTTTAACCTGCAAAAATTTAATTACAGTGTCAATCAAAATCCACAGTCCTCCTAATTCAATTTTTTTCTCCTCCCGCTCTTTTTGAATGTTTCTGTTCCTAATTCTTCCACACCCAGTAACCCCTTGTGTCTTAGTGGCTTTACTGCCTTGCATCGGGTGAAACCAATTAAAAAAGAAATAAAATAGATATGAATGTGTTTGTATTCGTCTGCTTATACGCGTACCTTTTGAAAAAAATATTTTCATACAAGGTCTACATTATGTAATGCAGGCATCTTTCTTATGGACACTCTCATTACAATATGTGTCCTTCAAAAATCCTTTGAGATATATATATATATATATATATATATATATATATATATATATATGTATATATATATATATATATATATATATATATATATATATATATATATATATATATTACGAAATGCTTTTATTCTTCCTTAAGCAGATCTTAAAATATGCATCTTAAAAAAAACGTTTATGCACACACACTGCCCTGATATGTCTCCGTTTTTTTGCTTTGCCTCCGAATTAAGCTTGATTTACAAGTGACAAGGAAATATATATTTTGGTCACTCGATCGAAAGATAAATTCTGTGTTATTACCTGTACACGAGCAAGGGGGTAGAGACTGGAAAAATATAGAAGCTACAAACATTTCATGCCGAACAGAAAGAGATAGAGACAGCTTCACACATGGGGGTTATTTATTTTCTCCTTGAATATAAAATACTATAGAAATAATTTTAAAATTACAGTGAACTTTTAATTCTATGTACTTTGAGCACGTAATCAATCATGGCTCTCCACAAATTCCTTTTCTTTATTGTCTCTCCTAAGGAAATCTATGATTAAGTGGAAAGAAAACGTTGATGTGCCGCGTGTTACAACCTTGAGAATGTCATCAGACTAAAGTGATTTTTACGTTGATATGACTGCACATGAGTACAAATGGGAGCGGTCCCTCAGAATTTTAAATTTAAATCTAATTTTTTCTTTCAATATATGTGTTGGATATATATATATATATATATATATATATAAGGATTTTTGTTTGTTTTTTCCGTATATTTTTCTTCATATATATATATATATATATATATATATATATATGAAGAAAAATATACGGTAAAAAACAAACAAAAATCCTTATATGCAATTATGCTGTTTTAATGTTAATATAATGTCAACGTCGGACGTTTCGGTCTAATAAACCATCTTCAGGACATATTCATAAAATATAATTAACATTATCAATATATGAATATGTCCTGAAGATGGTTTATTAGACCGAAACGTCCGACGTTGACATTATATTAACATTAAAACAGCATAATTGCATATAAGGATTTTTGTTTGATTTTCCGTATATTTTTCTTTATACTGTGGATCTATATCCATATATTTGCTTACATATATATATATATATGCATGCTGATTTCCTTTATTTTCTCTTTCTGTTTATGTTTTTAGAATTCTTGTTATTAAGAGTCTGTCTATATTTCTGAGATGAGGTATTATGTACATTATTTAAATTATTCGGACTATTGTCCTCATCTCTGTCGACATATTTATCACAACGTTTCGGCCGTTGTACGCTCCGGCCTTCTTCAGGTGGTTGGAATGTCGAACTGAACCTTTTAATTCGCTCATTGGAGTAGACTGTTCTAGTTCCACGTGCCATGTTTGATGTATGTCAGTTATCAGTTATCTCCTGTTAATTTCCCTCTGAAAGTTCTCCACTGCCTTAACCGGGTATTGAACTCACACACTTTGGATCTTGTCACGGGATCTAACCAACGCCTTTATCCACTGTGCCATGTGTCCTCTAGGAAAGTCACCTTGCGCGTGAAGACACGTCCAGAAAGATGCCATAGAAATAAGAATTAAACTACCTCCCCGTCAGCTCGGCGGCATTGGCTGGCAAACTGCAATTGATTTTGTTTGAGCTTAAGAGAGATTGGTCTTAGTTTGCCGTAAACTGTTTTAAGCATTTAATGAGTTCTCCAACTGATGTTCTGGATTTTTCTACGCAGATTTTTATATGTTCAATCCATTAACTTACAAAATTAACTTACTGGTAAATACAGTTGGAACATGTATGAATCCATGTCTTCTCCCACCAGCTATGGGTTAAATAGTAGTACAGATTGTATTCTATAGTCTTGGTTAGTAACCAATCCATCTCTGAACGTTGACGAGCATGATTCTCGACATTGACAGGATGCCCTGTAAATGTAAATCTTTTATGTGCGCTGAAAGGTCAACTATCTATTTCTGATGTTAAGTATAACTCTTTCTGATGTTAAGTATAATTGTACATTTCTTCAGATTATGCTCACCATCCTTCTATAGAAAAACATTCAAACAATTATCACGAATAAACACCACCGCTATGACCACAGATGTTAGGTCTATACGTATTGTGTGAACACACTCTAAATGTATTGTCTACTCTTCTACGTTGCACAGGAATAGGGTCATCGCTTACATGAAGGCCGATACTGATACCATCAATAAGAACTACAGATAATTCCGTCCTGTAACTGACTTTCCAGAAACACCACTGGCGAATTTCACGATGATGATGCGATTTAAGTGGAAGATGGCTAGACGTTCACATTCCTGTTGATCTGCTTCATGTTAAAAGATTCACAATTCCTATTGACATCCATGGGACCATATTTGCTTTGTGCACCTCATACATTCTGTCCCAGTTGTCCTTACAATTTTGGTGAGAATCGCTATTATGCAACAGCCCATAAACTGGACTAAGCGTGTATAAATTTCATTTGACTACTGTTTGCTAGTATTGAAAAACCTGAGATGCATCCCGTATAACATAGATGGCAATTCTCTCGAATTACACTCCAGTCTCTCAGAGACCCACAAAAAATATATGCCTATTTGTTATATGACATAAGACAGAACATTTGGCTGATAGCTACAGAAATAGAGCAAAATACGAACTACGAATTGAAGTTGCCGAAAGAGGCATTGGAATAAAAAAAAAATAAGATAACTTCCAAAAGCTAACCAAATTATCAAGATACGAGAAATAATGATTAGAAACTGTCATAAAATAAGTGAAGAGAATGTTGAGGTTGGAGGAAACACTTAACCGATTGTTCTCTTAAGAATTGCGGGATAACAGACGGAGAAAGGAGAAAAAAAAACCGGAAGGAAACAAAATTAAACTGAGTAATGACGGTAAGGTCACTGTTCCAGAAACTACAGAGCGGCAGACAACTTCTGGGTGAAAATGGAAACAAAGGGAATGCCTTCACAGGACACCGTCTCTCGCTAAATGTTCACTGCTGATGTTCTCTTCGTTTTTATTGACATGAGACAGTGGACAAAGACACGGATCTGGATAAGTTGCACACAGGCCCGTATCTGGATATATCAATCTGTTCTGCTACTAACTGGGAAAAGCCGGATGTGGCTAGCATTGAGAGCCACATCCACACATGACTCGGAGCCTCCTTTGCGTCTGTAGTCGAACACGTTCTCCACAGAAACAAAGAAAACAGTTCTGAACTATTAGGCAATATCTGTATGACTGTGCAAGCTGGACAGTTACCGATGAATATATGTGGAACTCACAAAATACATCTATAGCATTCTCAATCTGTAGGATCACATTTCTGTTGAAGCAACATAAATGTGGTCCTATAGATTGAGAATACAACCGGGTCTTCAACAGAAAATGTGGTCCTACAATATACACAGTCTTCAACTATATATGTGGCCCTACAATATACCGTGTCTTCAACAGAAAATGTGGTCATACAATATACCGTGTCTTCAACAGAAAATGTGGTCATACAATATACCGGGTCTTCAACAGAAAATGTGGTTCTACAATATACACAGTCTTCAACTATATATGTGGCCCTACAATATACCGTGTCTTCACCAGAAAATGTGGTCCTACAATATACCGTGTCTTCAACAGAAATACCGGGTTTTCAACAGAAATGTGGTTCTACAGATGGATCTTGCGAATACTATGGTGGCATTGTGTGAGTTCCACATACATTTTAAGGCAAATGGAAACACAAATGACGATTATAATTTATATCAGAAAGAGATAGTGGAAATTTCTGGGAAAGGTAATGAAGAAAGTGGGTTTGGAGAAATTGAAACTCACAGGTCATATTAAAGGAATAAGTGGTGAGTAGCATATCTAACGAAATCATGTAAATGGTCGGCAGAACAGGGAGTGGGAACATTGGTTAAAGAGAAACCTTACTAAGAGCAACAAAGGATAGGATGTTGTTGTGAGCCACGTTTGCACACGTCCTGAATTGACACAGTACGAAGAAGAAGAAGAAGAAGAAGAAGAAGAAGAAAAAGAAGAAGAAGAAATAAAAAAGAAGCTTACTATGGTCTTTATATATATATACTCAAACATATCACAATTAGGAATTCATCTTAACATAAAATAACGTGAACATATGTGAAAGTTACGACTTAATAAAATGCCCTAAACCTTTGAAAATCTTATCAGAATATGTATGACATCCAACCATGTAATTATTGTGTTTATTTAATCTTCGTATCTTCTTTTATGGTGGTGCATTGATAAACCGTTTCTTCCTATAAAGTATGCATTCCATTTTTGTGGTTTTCTTCATTATAAAATCATTAATTTACTTCAAAAACATTTCTTTATTATTCTATTTCGTTTACTTAATTTATTTCTATTTTCTCTCATCAATACACTACAAGCAGGGCGATAATACCGCTAAGACGTAAAACGGTGCTGGGAGTGAAAAAGTGTGGCTGTAAACGGAACCGGAAACCCAATCCTAAACAGGAAACAAGGGATAAACAACTACTCCTGTTCAAAAGATTGGACAGGAATGTAAACCAGACGAGTATATCCTTTGTTTCATTTCATTTTAACGAATCGTTTGTTGCCATTTGTGAACAACTTGGATTTTTTAAAACTTTCTTAATATTAGGTTGGTGCAAAAATAATGACGTAATAATGTCGTTTTTTGACGTACTTTTTAACGTCAAGAAACGACATTATTACGTCATTATTTTTGAACCAACCTAAATTATTAAATATTATGTTTTACTACATTTATGTATTATTGTTCATTTTATTTTGTTTATATAATTTTTTCGTAAGTTATTTGCTCTAATCTTTATTTTTCATTAATTTTATGTTTTACGTTGTTTAAAATATTTCATTTTCATATTTTTTTAAAATATTCCATTATTATTTTTTTGAATATATATTTTATTTATTCGTTATATAATCGCATTTTCGTCATCATTTATCTTTTATTCATTTCATCTTTATTTTATTTATATTTACAATTTCTATGTAATCTTTTATTATGAATTGTTTTTATTTTTTCATTTTTGATAAATTATTTCTTTCTTTATATGATCGGCTTGTCTTTCGCCAGGAAAATTCCTTTTATGTAAAATGTACAAAAATAAATCGATAGAAGTTTTCATTTTTTTTTTCCCCCTATAATCTTCGCTATGTAGTTCTCTTGTGCTTTCATTTTGTGTGTGTCTGCGTGTATTTTGCGTGAATAAAGGTTGGCTACGTTCGTGAAGAAACTGATAATGTTTATTTTCGGAATGCGCTTGTTTGATGGAATCGTAAATATAACGAAGTATCTGCAAAATAGAGGCAAAAGAAAGAAAGCCTCAACTCGTGAATAACAACAACGAATGGAAATGCTTTACAAGAAACCAAAGAGATATTTTTCGAATCAATCGCTCCTCTGTGCAAATATTCTCTTTTTAACTCGATTTATTTTACAATATTCCCTATTTTCTTTATTTCACTGATTACTTCAAAACTATTTCTGCTGAAGGTTATGAAGAACTGAAGATTGCTAAAGACAGCGGATTATCGTCTATAATTTTGCGAAGACAATATCTTTTTAAGTGTTATTCGGTTTACGGCCATATCGCGTTGAAACATCAGATTCACTAAATTTAAGCAACGTCATACCTGGTTATTATGGGTGGCGGATTGTTCCTGTAAAATTGGATGCGAACGTATTAAAACGGTTAATGGCACGGAATTGTTAATCGGAGTGCCGAGTTCCAATTCTAGTTGCGTTCGTTATATTCAATGGCGCTCAAATACCCTTGGGAAAGGCATCAATTCACCTCTCTTATCTATAGATTAATTGGTAAAGCTAGGATCATTAAATAGTTATTATCACAAAAAATTGTTACTATTAAAAATAATATTTTCTGGGTTTAAATTACCTGAAACGGGTTGATAAACCGTAGAAAACGAATTAATCAAACCAAATCAAGGTTTAAAGATTTTTTTTAATTTCTATTATTGGTACGGTAACCATACGGCTGTTACTTCTGCAGCCTTCTTCGGCTGCACAATCAAGGCCAAAGGATTCCTTCGGTAATTCTGCAAAGATTAATTTTCATTCTGTTAGTCGGAGAATTGAACTCCTTCAATTCTCAACATTAACTGGAAAAATTTATTAACGGCGCATCTCTCCAGGGAAGTGAGTGCTCTCCTTGGCACACAAACAAAACACACACACCCGTACATAGCCATATAATATCGTAAAATAGTTATTCAAAGAATAAATCAATAAAGTTAACGTAATTAATGGTGAATTAGATGTTCGGTCTATATTGTTCGCTAGCACTTTCGGTGAAAACATTCACCATCTTCAGAAAAAAAGATGGTATTTTTTAACTCAATTTCAACTTCCAAGACAAAAATGAATGTGTTACTTGTCTTATTAAAAAAGTGTACTGTTATTGACAGTTAAGAATAATTTTGAACGTACAAAAATGCGACGCTATATTTTTGAATATTTTAGTGATGTAGAAATTCAAAATTTCTATTATTGGAAGTGTTTTTCCTTTGATGTGAAATGGAATATTGGTTCAATAATTAAATAAATGTTTTAGATTTCAGAAATTTTTACCGCAAATCGAATGTTTTCAAATTAAGAAAAAATGCGGCTTAATTAATATCGTAAAATATATATATATATATATATATATATATATATATATATATATATATATATATATATATATATGCATATTAGACCATTTTTTAGCTTGTTGAGTGCGTTGTTTCTGTTCCTGATATTATGGGTCACATTGGAATGCCAAATATGTTTAATTTATGATATCAACTTTTACTCAGAGATCCTAAGGCCTTTTCCTCACAGACAGTTTTGTCTGTATTTCATTTTAGACTGGGGAAGCCAAGGGGTGCACACTCTTCTCCGGTGAAACACGTCGTTAACAAAAATTTTTCACTTTGTCTCATCATCTTCACTACTGTAACTCTAATGCTTAGGATTTTGTATTCTACAGACATTTTTAAGTTCGGAAGACGCAAACTGTAATTATAAAAATAGCCATTGCTTTACCAGAAGACTGTCGAAATATTGATCATGTATTTACATTATTTACATTCAGACTATTGTCCTCATCTTTATTGTTATCGAAACGTTTCTGTCGTTGGGAGCTCCGGCCTTCGTCAGTTGTATGTTGATCTGGGAATTCTGAATTGAAGCCTACAGACGTGTGGGTATACAGTTCTCATTCCACTGCCCATGTCTAGGGATATCTCGTCTAGTTCCTATTTTTAATACTAACCAGTTATCCTCAAAATCGTTTACACGGTAAAAACTTTCCAATCTGAAGACCCAACGAGTAAAACTTCCAATCTGCAAACCCAACGAGTAAAACTTTCCAATCTGCAGACCCTTTCCCAAATATTCCCCATCCCATGTCTCTCGCTATTCTGTTGCTATTTCTATGTTACACTGTCCAGATGAGCCCATTCATCATCATTTACCCCTTGTCCCAAGTGTAAAAAGAAAGTTATGTATATGTTTACACAAGAACTACGACATTACAGAACAGACTCCCGTAAAGATACTTCCTTGAATACTTTAATCTTGACATTTGAGCCAAGAGTCAGTCGTCAAATTCCCTCATGATCTTCAATTTCCATCACGCACACTTTCATTTATATATAACAAATATGATTCATTTTTACCGTTTTTACTGTTATACTCTACATTGAGTAGCTCTCGAGCCTTTCACTGGATGTAATTTTGATACAAAAGATATAAATAAATATGAATATATTTTAACATCTTTTACTAATATTTATACTAAGTTTAGGCTCTTCTGGCACAAGTCTACAAGTGTGAATCTTCCGGTTGGTAAGCGGGGTGATTAAAGTATTGATTATCTGCAAGATTAGTTTCGTAAGATTTCCCCTAAGCGCTAACGAGTTCCTAAGCATTTACTTAGACCGATGTGAGGATCGATCCCACTACGGTAAGATCTGCTAGACAAGCCTACTAACCGCTACTCAGCGGTGAATAGAACACTGATTTTTATTTGTTCTTATCTTTAAGCTGGTCACATTTGTTGGGCACGTCTTTCCAACCTAACCCTTCCGCTTCCCTAAAAATCCGCGTGGACTGCTTACATCAGATTTACGTGAACCGTAGAAGCAACAAAGCGACAATTCGATTTGGATTAGATTTAATTCTGCAGGGAGTTTCCGAAAGTGACGGTTGTGTTAATCTATTGGTTTAATCTGTCAGTCCTCGTGACATGCGCAGAAAGTTCTTGAAGGAATGAAGTGAAAAGACTGAAAGGGAAGAAACAATAAAGGCAAAGACATGGAGTGGCAAAGAAGAGAAGGGCTTCAAATTGCGAATAAAAGCGGGAAGTAAATGTGAATGAATAAAGATGCACATAGGCAGATTAACGGTTAGAAATATAAACTGAGAGGGGGAAATGAGGTAGTGAATGAGATAGATAAGAAAAAGCGGCGAAGAAGGACAGACATGAAAGAGTTGACATTGAATATGAAAGAAAAATCGAAGACTAGAAATTCAATTCATTGAAGATAAAAACTGGAGACATTTCAATAGAAACGGTGTCATTGAATAAATTAAATAGGAAACGAAAGCCTCAATAACGAAGAATGAAACCATCAAAAAATAATAAAAAAAAAAACTGAACGAATGAAAGAAAACAGAAGTGAAAATGAATAAAATAAATTTGAATAAAAACGAAATGAATGAACAAAGCCAAAATTGAAACTACAAAAATGGAAAAATAAAAATCTGAATAATCTGAAAACAAAATAATAAATTAAATTCATAGTGATTGAAAATTTCAATTATATATACGAATAAAGAAAGAAGACAAAATTGAATAAAATCAAATCGGAAATGAAAGTGGTGATATGAAAGAAAGAAATATCCAGGAAAGAAAAAATATGCATGAATTGGAGATTGAATGAAAAAAAAACCCCAAAAAACTGAATGACATTAAATATGAAATGAAGAAACAAAGTTTTACTGAAAAAAAAAGAGATGAATAAACGATAGAATGATAATGTATGAAGTAATGAAAAATAAATGATAGGAAACGCCGAATAAAATAAAAAAACAAAAAGTAAGAAAGACCGAAGGAAAAAATGACAGGCTGACGAAAAAATAATGAAGCGCGGAAGAAGTCATGAAGAAATGGCGTATAAATAAAAAAGGAAGAAAAGTAGTAGAAGAAAGAATGAAGAAACCCCGAAGAAGAAAGAATGAAGAAACCCCGAAGAAGAAAGAATGAAGAAACCCCGAAGAAGAAAGAATGAAGAAACCCCGAAGAAGAAAGAATGAATTAACGCTGAAGTAAAAAGAGAAACAACGTTTTTGAATAAAAATAAGAAGGATTAAGTCAATGAATGAGAACAGAGAAAGGGTCATAAGGAAAGAACACAGAAAGAAAGAATACTTGGAAAAGGAACAAAAATTAATAAAAAATGAACGAGAAAATTGTAAACCGCGATGAACATTGCATTTGTCGTAGTTACTACGTCCGCACAAAAGTTGCAAGAAATAAAATTTTAAATCCATATTCAAATGAAATCATTATATTAAAACAATATACACTGACAAAAATAACGATGGTTAAAGTTGTATTCATTTCAGCATATGTTTCTAATAAAACAATATAAATTAGTTTTATTGTGCATGCGTTATTATATTAAGTGCATATGGCAGATAATTCAAAAAGATTTTTGGGATCACTTATCAAGATCGATACCTAGGCGATGTGAAGCTGTAATTAACAATAAAGGTTACGGCACAGAATATTGATAAATATTGTTTTTGCTCATTTTTACTATAACATTTTGCTTTAAATATAATAATACCCATGCTGTCTTAAACTTATTTTGCCGGCAAATTTGGATAATCTAAATTAATCCAACATTAAAGTTGCAGATAAATATACAATTTTTACATAATTCGAAAGAGAAATAAATTCTGCATAAAGCGTACACAATAAAATTAATTTATATTGTTTTATTAGAAATATATTATGAAATTAATAAAACTTTAACCATCAGTCTTAAACTTATTTTCGTCAGTGTATATAGCGGCTGCAAGAGTCAATGGAGATAGAAACATGCCGCATGGAAATTGTATATTATTTTCTAATCAATCAGATGCAAGAGAGAAACTGGTTTCTCTTTTGAAATAAAAAGTAACCGTTCCTACGCAGTTACCATTTGGAGAATAAAAAGTAACCGTTTCCACATCAGTTACCATTTAGAGAATCTACTACGACTTTCCACAGTCAGCAATGTAAAAGATGAACCGTTAACATCAAAGGGAAATAGGGAGCCATTCATTGAGCAAAAGACCCCCAATTCAGTATTTAAAAACACAATATCAGACTGATTTTTCATGGAGCGGCCATTTTGACTCAAAGATTGCTTACCGTGTAACTACTGGCTGCTGTCCACTTCAAAGTATTCCCCTTTTGAATAATACATACCGTGAAACGATGGTGCCATTCCTAGAATAATCCTCGTAATTCTGGATGTAAAGAATGTCGGTAAATCTTTGTTTTTTCATAGTGTTTTTAAATATTGAAAGTAGCCAAAAATATAGATAACTAAATTTGTGGAATTAGGTAGAATCCTAATGCAATAATACTTCAGGAACACCGTGTAGAATTCGAGTCAGTCTTTTCCCCTGGGCAGATTCTGGCAACGCTTTCATTACTTTCAAATAAACACGATTGACAAGTGTCCTGTACTCAGAATTTTTGATAAACTAACCCTTTAAAAATACCTACAAGTGTTGTCTTGAACTGCGAGTGAGAAATGTGGGAGTTGAATTTATTTTTTTTGGTATCTACTACTTGTGGTTTCCCGATTTCATTGAAAATACCACATTTCATCAATAGTAGTGATGCTGGAAGACATTCCTACATTATTCAAAAGATCAGATGAAGCATGAAGAGTCAGTGTTTGTGCTGGTGAGGCAAGATTGGACAAACGAGTCTTTTATTATAAGTTGAGTATAATTTTCTCATTCCTACATCCTCTGTTAGATCCTTGAGGCACAGGACGCGCATGTAATATTCGATCTAAGTGCACCAATATCGCTTTTACTTAGAGTCATGGTGCCTACCTAGACCGACAGAATGAACTCTGCCGAACGCTCTAGATACTACGCCTCTCAAAAGAGACGAACAGTATTGGTAATGGGACGGTATTGAATCGACTCTAGGTGATAGTAGTTCACTCCCAACCAGTCTGACAGTCATACTAACACCTTCCACTTCTTGTATTATTTCTCGTGTAATATATTCTTTGTTATTTCTACTGTTGTGTTTCGTGTTGTTCTTCCATGGTCTTAACCTTGGACCATAACATTTAGCTATTACGTTGGTACAAAAAATGACGTAATAATGTCGTTTTTGACGTTAAAAAATACGTCAAAAAACGACATTATTACGTCATTATTTTTGCACCAACCTAATAGAAAGTTGCTACAACTTTACTTAATCCAAATCTTACCCAAATTATAAAAAAAGAATACATTTTCGTATTAAGAAAACTGTAAATTTCGCTTTAATATTTTAAATAACAAAAAGTTCTATTGCAATTAAATACATATTACAAAAAAAAATTACTAAAGTATGTTATGCCTTGTTTTCCTCAGATCCTCTTACTTTCAAATCTGTCCCGTGGGTATCAGATTTTCCAGCCTTCTTTCCATATTATGTGCCTAGAAATTCCATGATATTAAATATGTCTCCTTTTTGTTTCCATTTTCTCTAAAATTTCGTCGGTGCTAACATCTTTGGTCCATGACATAATCAGCATCCTTTTCTAGGTCTTCATTTCTTTAGTTACAAGTATCTTTTCATTTTTGAGGCGATTGTCCGGCATTCGCTGTCATATAGAAAGACAGGTAACACATAACAGTTCAGTACTCTTTTTGGTTTCTAACAAAGTATTCTACTTCTTCGCTTTGGGAAAGTATATTTCCCTAACCCAATGCTCCTTCGGATTTCATTATCGCACTTTCCGTCCTCTTTTAGGATAATTCCAAGATATTGTAATTTTTGTACCCCCTTACTTCTTAAAATAACGACCATCATTCATATTTATGATTGTTATTGTAATATTATTTTAAAATTGTAGGCTCAAATATTTAACAATAAGACAGGCGGATATATTTTATTGTCGTAGAACTTGCCATGCGATTATTCCCTCAATAACTTCAGAATTAAGATTGATCAAAATATTGGGATAGGAAAACGGTGAAATTTTCACGGGTCTTTCTAGCATGAAAAAAAAATTGACATTTTTTTTTTTTTCATATTATTAAGCATAGGAAAACAAAATACAAAATATAAGCTATTAGGTTGGTGATTAAAAAAAAATGTCGTTTTCTCACGTAGTAACATATGTGAGAAAACGACATTATTTTTGCACCAACATAATATCAACTGGAACGGACAAATAACAGATATAAAAATACAGTATGAATAAATAAATGAAAGTTAAAGAATGTAGGAAATTATCAAATCAGTATGAAATACATAATAAACTAGAATTCTAAATAAGATAAAGGAAAAAGAACCTTGTTAATAATAATAATAAAATTATAATCCGAAAATCAAGAAGAAAATTAAATAAAATACTGCAAACATTGCTAACATTGCCAAAGACATCCAGCGGGCCAAAATGGTTGAATGAATGAAAAAGAAGATGAACGAAATAGAAAAACAATAAAATTATGAAAGAATGAAAAAAGCAAAGACAGAAATGTTAGAGGAAAAGAATGAAAGAATTAAAGAGAATTGAATGAAAGAAACAATAAATGTAAAAAAAAAAAAAAAATAAAAATATGCTTGAAAAAACGAAAAGATAAAGAAAGGAAAAAGAATAGAGAGAAAAAAATAAAGAAAAGCGAATGAAAAGAAAGAAAGAAGGAAAGGAAAAAAGAAAGTGTTGAGAAATGAAAGAAGTGAGAAAGGCTAATGTTAAAGACAAGATGGGACTTCAGAAAGAATTCGAGTCGGGAATTGGAGCCGAAAGAATTTCCCTCCCGGATTTTTAGGTCAGGATAACGGTTGAAAGAATTTGGTGAAGTCGCTCGGGCAGAAATACTTGAATTCAGGACGATTCTTGTCAGATTTTCTGTCTTCGAAGAATGTGGGGCTAAATTTGAAATCAAAGGGATGGATTTCCCGAATTTTCGCTGTCTTGCAACTACAGATATCGTCAAACAATTGAAGAAAGCTCGACTTTACCCACACACAGTCCAAAGAAGATACTTGCGGGGGAGGAGTTAAATTAAACATGTTACTCTCGGCCTGAAAATAAGACAGGGTTCCAAATAATCCTTCTCGGATTTTAGGTTTTTATCATAAAATTTTGCATTACAGCTCAGATCAGTTTGTTGGAAGGTATCAAATCTTTACGACTATTTGGAGAACCAGCTGTGCGGCCTTGATGTAAATGAGCGATAATTAGTGAAGGACCTAATTGCACATGCAATGTCTATTTTACTTAGCTGGAACTACAACTTTACTTAATCCAAACCTTATCCAAATTATAAAAAACTACGTTTTCGCATTAAGAAAACTGTCAATTTCCCTTTAATATTTTGAATAACAACAACAAAAAAAGTCTATTAAAATTAAGCATATATTACAAAAAATACCTGAGAGTTCTTGTCATTGATTTTACATTATTCAAAAACGAATCATTTTACCTGAATATTTTAAATAACAAAAAATATACCTTTACAATTAAAAAATAATGATAATTTAATTTAAACATTTTAAATTATAAAAAGAAATATATTTTAACGTAAACATTTCGAATTACGAAAAAAAAAGACACTTACACATAAAACATTTTAAAAAATTAAAGAAAAAATCAATTTAAACATTTTACATTAAAACAAAAAAATGTTTTAAATTAGAAAGCAATTACAATTTAATTTAAACACTTCAAATTAAAAAAAAAAATTATTTCGCTCAAATATTTAAAATTGCAAAACACCAAAACAAAATTCAGATATTAGGTTGTTGCAAAAATAATATCGTTTTTTGAGGTTAAAAAATACGTCAAAAACGATATTATTTTTGCACCAACCCAAT
>OZ010583.1:82711568-82716568 GCA_963932145.1 Acanthosepion lycidas | reverse complement strand
ACTGTTAGGTTGGTGCAAAAATAATGACGTAATCATGCCGTTTTTTAAACGACATTATTACGTCATTATTTTTACACCAACCTAATAGTTGCTTCGATGGCCAACACATATTTTGAATCTGTTTCATGATCTTTGTACTTTAACTTTTTAAAAATATTTTAAAGAATACATTACAGACCAACTGTTATTAACACATGTCCAATGAAGCTCAGTTTGTTGTAGCTTATTTTTTTTATAACACTGTCTGATCAGTTAGCTTTTATTGTACTATCGGTGTATGTGTATAAATTCAATATTTTTTCTTCTCATTTTTCTTCTTTTTTTTTTTTTTTGAATATGTTTGTTTTTCTTACGAGTTGCCTCCAATTTTCGACACAGATCTCAAGAGACTGATCATAATGCTTGGCACAGATGTTTGGATCTGTATCAGTCATTCCCAGGATAATTATATCAAATTATATGTTGTCACTGGAGTAGGTATCATAATTTAAATCTTCATTAAAATCTCTATGTAAATGTGCAGATGAAATTCATATATACTTAAAATGTTTAAAGAAATTAAATTTGTGAAACTAGAATTACGCCACAGGCGTAGTATTCAGTAAACTCAGAGAAGAAACGCAAAATATGATACAAAACCATTGGAAAATGTGTTTGTGATGTGAATATATGAGAATGTGTATACAAATTCCATAAACTATTACATGGATAATTATTACTGGCGATGTGGGAAAAACGCATTTTAGACAAACTCGGTTTACCAGTTTTTTCAGGAACTTAATTAATCATAACTCCGGTACAATTCCTAGCGTACTAATTATTATTATTATTATTATTATTATTATTATTATTATTATTATTATTATTATTATTTTCTTTGATTTCTGGCATTTACACATTTCTTTCCGGGTCCCGCCCAAGGACCTAAGGTTAGAAATGGCATCATGACACTTTCCACTGACAAAAAAATATATATATATATATTACATAGATAAAGCCCTTCGTAAAATGTGGTCTGTACTTGTCAGAACAATTTTTTTCATCTCTTTGAGGCATGGACTTCCAGGAATCCCTTCAATTAGTCTACTGCAATCTTTTTCCAATCAGCCCTAGGGCTCCAACTACAACAGGGATTGTTGATGTTCCCATATGCCACATTTTGAGATTTCTATTTCAAGGTCCTTGTATTTTGATAGCTTTTTGAATATCTTCAAAGATACATTGCAGTCAGCAGGGACTGCCATATCAATAAGGAGGCACTATTTTTGTTTGTGGTCTTTAATAACAATATCTGGACGGGTGGCTTTGATTGTTTTATTATTATTATTATTATTATTATTATTATTATTATTATTATTATTATTATTATTATTATTTCCTTGGATTTCTGTTCTATACAAATTTTCTTTCTGGGACCCATCTATAACCTAAAGACCCGAGAATCGGCTTCATGTCATTTTCGATTTATCATTAAAAAAAACCCTAGGATCACACGCATTTTACATAGATAAAGCTCTTCGTCACTATGTGAGATGTACGTGTCAGTACAATGACTATTATTTCTTTAGGGCATTGGCAACCTGGAATCCCTTCTGTATGTATTTCAAAAGCTTTTACAATCAATCTGAGGGCTCCAAATCCAAATGGAAATGCCGATGCTTTCATACGCCACATTTTTTAGATTTCAACTGCAATATCCTTTTATTTTGATAGTTATTTCAAGATCTTCAAAGGTACATTACAATCTGCGAAGAATGTAATCGCAGTAAGAAAGTACATTCTGTTTTTGTGGTCTTCGAGCACGATGTCTCAGCGATTACATTTGATTGTTCTAACCTGTGTTTCTTGTAAAGTGTTTAAAAATTGCTACAGCTCCTATTGCGCTAACTGGGTCTGCGTAATGTTCCTACCAGTTTCTTGCAGTTTCCTTTATATAAAATTGCATATTTTCCTCTGTAGATATTGGCCCTCTCTATTAAGCCGAGTTTTATATTCAGTGGATGCTAACACTGTGCAACTTGATACAAGATGGTCAATTGTTTCTGGATGTTTATCACAAACAATTGACGAATTTTTATCACGTTGCACAGGTTTTTATTATTATTATTATTATTAGTAGTAGTAGTAGTAGTAGTAGTAGTAGTAGTAGTAGTAGTAGTAGTAGTAGTAGTACTATTAGTATTAGTATTACTATCATTATATTAGATTGGGGCAAAAATAATGTCGTTTTCTCACAGAGTAACATGTAAAAAACGACATTATTTTTGCACCAAATAATAAATGAATCTATCGTTTTAGATATTCCTCCGAATTTACTTCCAGCTGCAACATCTAGCCTTAATATCGTTTCTTTATATAACTGCTTCTTTATTTTTATCAACAAGAGTCGAATTTCTCAATTTTAGTGTCCTTCGCGTAACCTATCTCATATCGTCTCGGTTAATATAGTGTGTTTCATATTTTTTATGTATTTTTTATTATTATTGTTAGCTGTCGGTTTGTCTAGTATGACTTTCCTCCAAGTCACGACCAGAAAGAATCGGGATGGGGGTGCATGATTTTTTTTTTTTTATATGAGAAGATGTAAACAGATGAATTGATATGAAATCAGAAAGAATAAAATAAGTAGTAGTCACTGGATGGAAAGAAAGTTTCACAGGATATGTCATATACACATAAGGCCGACATTTGCAATTCACATATTTTAGAACGACCAGAAATTTGGTCCAAATTCCCCTTTTAACAGACATGCCTCCTTCTGTGTAACAACCAAAGGCCTGCGTTTAGAGATGCATTTTCTTGACGCTTTATCCAATAAAAAGTAAACCCAATGGTTCTGTATTTTATTCTATTAAGAAAGCACATTTTAATGGAACCTTACATTATAGACACAGAATTGCATTAGCGTACAAAGATATTAAATTAATATACAAAATTCTTTAGTTTTTGCATATATTATATTCAAATGAAGATGATTAAAATCTGTACATATATTAAAACTATATACATTGAATGCGCATGACCAAATATAAGATGCTGTTTTATCTTGATGAGCTTAGTAGCGCTTAATAATTTTTTCCTTTTCTTATTTCTCCTAAACCCTGTTCCAAGCTCACTAAGTATTCCATGCGTTGTTATCCTGTCCCTCGTTCCGTCAATCTGTCCTCTAAGTATCAGATTTTCCAAACTCTATTTCCTCATTATGTGCCATAGGAATTTCATCTGTCTCTTCCTGATGATAAGTATAAGTTTCCTTTTTGATTCTATTTTCTCTAAAATATCATCGTCCCATATGTTCATGGTATCCTGAGCATGCTTATGTAGAAGCAAATTTTTGTTGCTTCAATTTTCTTTGTCTTTGAGGATACTGTCCATCACTCACTGGTATATTACGTAGCATTTTATTAATCTGTTCCTTGATTCTAGCGACGTTTTCTGTTTCTTTATACTTTGATTAGTTTTTGGAACGCATCTTTGGCTATCCCAATGCACCTTTGGATCTTGTTATTTCTAAGGATATATTTCCATGCATTAACAGCTTCCTGTGATCCAGAATTGGCTATTCCTAGGGTAAACACGTTATTCGCTATTCGAATATACGTGCCTGAATTAATGTGATCTTATGCTATACAACCCTGATAGTTAGTTTTTCCAACATACCAGAAAAGTTGTGTATATACAAGTATCGGGATATAAAAAAATGTAGACCGGATCGCAATACTTGCTGACATGAATTTACAGAGAATGACAAAATAATTTCTTTGCTCGGTCAGACATAGAATTCTTCTTTTACTCCCTCTCATGCGCAAAGTTAGAAGACCGACCGGCCCTATACTGGCTGCTTAGCATGAAACTTCTAAAATAATAATGTCGGTTTAAATCTATCAAAACATTTTACATTTTTTTACAAACGCATTAATTGATTATATATATATATATATATATATATATATATATATATATGACGATAAAAAATTTAAAGACGGAATGTTCAAAGAAAGGAGTAAGAAACAAAGAAGTGGGGCTAACTTTTTTGAGGAATATAGTTGTTGTAGGTTCGAGGGCTCACTGTGTAAATTATATTCTCTGAATAATATATATATATATATATATATATATATATATATATATATATATATATATATATATTAGGTTGGTGCAAAAATAATGTCGTTTTCTCACATATGTTACTATGTGAGAAAACGACATTATTTTTGCACCAACCTAATATATATGTATGTATGTATATCTATATATATATCTATATATATATATCTATATCTATATCTATATATATATATATATATATATATATATATATGTAATAGAATAGGTAAGTTGGTCAATAAAACAAAGTCAAGCGAAAGGGTACTGATATAATCAGTATGTAAAACATTTATTGATATTAACCACGTGACAAAAATTAATAACGAGACTGAGGTTCCATGTACGTAATTTTCGAACACGCCTGTGTTCTTCATCAGCGGATGCGAGAAAAAAAAAGAGGGACGGTGGAGACTATCCAACATTAGTTCTTGAGACTGTGTAGAGTCCTGCTTGTAGGTGGAATTGTTAGAAAAAAATCCGTTTCCTGTTTAATTTTTGGATGTGCGAAACTTTTTGTAAAGATAATCTTAGATTTAAAAAATGTGATTGGTCTGGGGTGGAAGGGCAGTGTGATGTTGAACATAGAGAAAAAAGGGTTATAGGCCCAGGAGTAGGGATGGTATTAGTGTTGAAAGTCTTTGTAGGTTACGATAAACTGTGGGAACAGAGCGAAATATTTGCAATGAAAATAAAATAAAATTAAATTGAAAAAGAAAAAAATGTGAGAGGAAATGTTTTCGTACTGATTTCATTGGTACTCTTTAGTTTGACTTCGTTTTAATTTCTCTATTTTACAAACTATGTGAAGCACCCGTGAACTCTTTTTTCGATATATATATATATATATATATATATATATATATATATATATATATATATATATATATATATAA
>OZ010583.1:82681568-82706568 GCA_963932145.1 Acanthosepion lycidas | reverse complement strand
ACAGCTAAATATAAATATGAATGCAAGAGCTAAAAACTAATTATAAGAAGGAAAGAAAATATAAATAAAAAAAGGAAGTAATAGAGAAAAAAAGAAAGGCAATTAAAATAAAAAAGTATAGAAAGAAAAGAAGCAAAAAAAGAAGAAATATAATGTACGACCATAAAAGTCGCCCTGTCCGGCAGCATTTAAGCTAGCTCCTGCGGAGGTCTCTCTTTATTGGGCCTTCATCACAATAGACAGGGAGGAGTAAATGCGATAGGCAAGGATAAACTACAGAAGAACTCAAAATTGATCAGCGTTTTTAATTATTGCATGATTTAAACTTAAATGTTAAAAGTTCAACGATAATTCTTCTGCTGCCACTTAATTTAAAGACGACTTGATGTTCGTAGGTCCTTATTTTCCGTATAAATAATTATTTTCCTTTCATGGGTGACATTCGCTTGATTTCGCTATTCATTTCGATTATTCCAAAATTTATTTCTAACTCATAAAAATTGTTATCGTACAAAAAAAATCGCCGAAAACAATCACAGTAATGAAAATTTGGGAGTGTAAAATTTAAGGATGACGGGTCTGGTTGCGGCCGGGATTTTTTTAAAATTTGCTCACGGAGTCGGTCTGATTGCAAAATGGTATGATATGTCAAGCTACGGCCTCTTGGAGTAAAGTTGGAAACACGGACAATTATATTTTGAAACACTGTAATTTGAGAATAGTATTTTTTTTCATTTGAACATGGGTGATTGAAATTTAGAGAGTGATGTTTTTTTAATTATTTTTATCAGAAAAAGACAAGATGGCGGAATCCCAAAACTATCTCAGTAATGGAAATTTGGGAATCCAAAAGTTTATAATTGCGTGTCTGTATCCGGTCCGGAAAGATTTTAATTTGCTCACAGAGTCGAACTGATTCCAAAATGGTATGGTAAGTTGGGCTATGGTTTCTAGATGTAATGTTTGAAAAGTGTCACACTGTGACACACTCACATTCGTATGAATTATCTAGAAGTATCTGATTGGAAGGGAAGTTTTTAGGGTTTGCAAAACTTTAAATCCATTAGCAAAATATAAGAACTAATTTAATATGAAAGGAAACTAAAGACAGTGAGAAAGAAATAAAGGCAAAATAATTATGATAAAGTGCAAAAGAAAGAAAGAAAGAAAGAAAGAAAGAAAGAAAGAAAGAAAGAAAGAAAAAGCAAAAGGATGAAAAATAACGAAAGGAAATTGGTACAAAAAATGAAGGAATGAATAAAAGAATTTAAATAAACACAGTTTATGGAAGTTTATTCTAAGATTAGCAGCCGATAAAATGAAACCCAATCGTTTAAAATTAAATAGAATAACAATTCCTCAAGTTTGAAACGTGAAACGAATGATTAGCAAAGTCGACAGTCTTTAGAGACAAACAACAACGTCTGAGACCGACAGTAATGAGGCTGCTTCAAATTATGATCACTTTTAAGTGCTACAATTTTAAAACTGATTTAATAGACATATATTGAGTGAGTGAAATAGCGAGAGAGAGAGAGAGAATGATTCTCTTTTCCATTTTTAATATTAACTTTTTTTTTAATTTGTCTGAGTGTCCATATTTCTTATTCTCTCTTCTTTTCCTTTTTTTTTTAAAGAGAGAGAGAGACATGGTGTAGAGTTAAAGAGGTGTAATGTAATTTCATCTTTATTAGCTGTCATAAATTTATTTATCTGTGTCTTGAGAAGGATAGTGATATATTTTAGCTTAGTCTATTTTTATCATAACCTGACGATTGCGTTTAGCATGAAACAGACTGTCGTCTCTAAGTGCTGACTTAAATACCAACTTTTATATTTACATACGCTCTATCTCTGATATTAACGCATAAATTATCACATAAAGATAGCATACATTAAACCTATATTTTATCAAATATATGTTTACAACCCCCCCCCCCCCACGGAACACACTAGTAAGAATAGAGCTGCCTAAGTTTGTTTTCATAAAATGTTTGCCACAATGAGCAATCAGATCAGGATTTTGCAAATAATACGATTTCCATTGGAAACTACGTCATCTACAAAAAACATCTATTGGTGAGTAATTTCTACTTCTCTGTTTGTTCCTTGGACCGTTGATAAAGGCGTGTCCGAAAAATTCCGAGGAAAAGACTTTTCTCTCTGTGCTTCATTTCTGTCATATGTTCAGTATTTAATAAATGTTTATCGTACTGATTATATTGGTATACATCCATTTGTACTTTTTTATTAACTAACCAATATATATATATATATATATATATATATATATATATATATATATATATATATATATATATATATATATATGTGTGTGTGTGTGTGTGTGTGTGTGTATGTCTATCTCTCTATCTATCAATCTATCAATATATATATATAGTCATTCACAGACAGAGTGTTCCGTTGTATCACAGCTCCTCGGTGTGGCTAGACATCCAATTGATTCAAGCCACAATCGAAACCCGACGGATTTCACAACAGTCATATATATATATACATGGAAGATATATATATATATATATATATATATATATATGTGTGTGTGTGTGTGTGTGTGTGTGTGTGTGTATTTATATATATATGACTGATTATACATCAGTCTGATATATATATATATATATATATATATATATACACGTATATATATATATATATATATATATATATATATACACGTATATATATATATATATATATATATATTGATACATGTTTCATTAAATAATATAGACAAGTGTTCTTTATTTATTTTATGCAAATTCTTTTCATATCGTCTGATAAGCTTAATAACATTATCATTAAACGAAGAAAGCAAATCACGATATTGATACATATTTTTTAATCCTATCTAAGCTTTCGGCTTACATAAGCCTTTATCAAAATAGCAATTGCATTACAATATATTAAGCGATACACGGACAAGACAGTGATGGTAGTCTGTTTCTGTTTACATCGAAGATTTCCAAGCAACGACAAACTCGTGCATATAAGACGCTGGAATCGAAAATCGCACCGCAGCTCATGACGTCACATATGACCACGCGAGAGTGAATTCAAGAAGTATTAAGTATGGGAAGCTGTTGGTATAAACCAATGACTTCTGTTACCAATTATAGGCATTTAAGAATATTTGTGGTGATTTCATAGTTTTTTGTTTTTTTTTTTCAGGTTAGGTTTCATCTGTTTTATCTATATAGCTTCAAGAATTTTTATTTTCTGTTTATTGTTTTCATGTTTAAGTATTGTTGTGTTTTCAACAAGGATTTTCCGGAATTGTGTATGCGGCCAGCCATGTTGTTTTAAATGCCTAAAAATGTTAGAGTTATCATTCAAATGTAGTGTCAAGCGTCGTGAAAGCAACTTTGTGGTTTGACCAACATAAATATTATTTAATTCGTTGGAGATACAATCTCCCAAAGGGCACTTGAATTTGTAAACTATGTTGGTTTTTTGTAAAACGCTAACGGGGTGGAGGAAGAATCATTGCAAATAATTGAGTTGGATATACTAGATTTAGTGTAGTATATGATTAACTTAATTTTTTTTGCTAGGATCTGTTGTAGATATATTACTATTTACTAATATATATATATATATATATATATATATATATATATATATATATATATATATATAATTATTTAATTAAAAATATGATTCCAACGCTACATAAGAGTTCCTATGTTTGAAACATGAGAACTCTTATGTAGCGTTGGAATCATATTTTTAAATAAATAATTATATTTATGCTCTACTTTTGTATCGAGCACTATTTTTTAAAGATAATAACAAAAATACTAAATAACTTTGGATTATTTACCGAACGAGTTCTTTCCTATTTTCTATATATTTTTACACACACACACACACACCCATATATATATATACACATACAATCGTACGTGTGTGTGTTTATAACTTGCATAATCTCTTGAAATGCGTCCCTTAATGTACTATGTCCATTCAGGGTGTAGGCTATCACTGCTTTTGTCAATATCAATTGCATCTCTTTTTTTACTTATCTCTGTACCATGCCATGTTTTGCCGTTGATTTACACAATTTCGTTAGGGTCTTTAGTCGATGTTTCCCTTTGATCATCTTGTCTTCTATATATTCCGTGTGTGTCAAATTTTGCACTAGTTTCAAATATGTCCTTCTTATTTAAAAGGCAAACGTTGTATTTGTTCCTACATTCATTTAAATCCTCTTCGTAGCACACAGGCCCCATCGCGTGGCATACTGAGCATCCTTGTGTAAAACAGCATCGTTTTAGCCGCAGGCTTCCTCTTCTTCGGTCGGATTTGTCCATCATTCACTGCCGTAGAGGATAAATCGAGATTTTATCACAATTGAACACTTTTTTTGTTTCTAAAGAAAATAATTTCTTTTTTGCCGTATCTTCTCATAACGTAGGTGATTAAGGCTCTCCACAGCTTCCTGTCTTTGTAGCTCTTAATAATTTTTTTTCCGTTATTTCTCCTAAAACTTGTTCCGCCAAATATATACCTAAGCTCACTAAGTATGCGATGCGTGCTTTTCGAATGTTCCTCTTACCTTCACTCTGTCCTGTTAGTATCAGATTTTCCAAGCCATCTTTATCCATTATCCGTCCCAGAATTTTCAACTATCTCTTCGCGATGTTAAGTATCAGTTTTCTTTTTGTTTCATTTATCTTTCAGACTTAGATATTGCCCACATATTCCGCTCCTTGTATCCCTAGTATCCTTCTGTAGATTTACATATCTTTTGTTTCAAGTCTCTTCTTCATCTTTGAGGAGATTGTCAAACATTCACTACCATATACGAATATCACACAACATTTCTGTACGCTTTTCTTTGATTCTAACGAAGTTTTTTTCCCCTGTTTCTTAATACTCTGCTTAGCTTTTGGGATGCATCTTTGGCTATTTCAGTGCGCCTTCGAGTTTCAATGTCGCACTTTCCGTACTCTGTTAAAACACTTCCAACATATTAAAATGTTGTACTTCTTTGATTTTGGTCTAATGACGCGAAACATAATACAATTACATTATATGACGATATATATATATATATATATATATATATATATATATATATATATATATATATATATATATATATATATATAATATTACTGGTAAATATGCACATACATATGCAAATATATATACATACATGGATACACATACATATATATTTTGTATAAAAAAAAATTCCAAGAGGATAGAATACAGGTATAACTCAATGTCCAAGAAAGAGTAAGGATATAATAAAAAGGCTTAAACACTAATATTCCATGGTCATAATTTATTTCATTGGAATCATAAATACGATCCAATTCATCAGATCTACAGATTCAAAAAGAAAACAGTCTTTTTGAATTTGTAGGTCTGATGAATTGGATCGTATTTACGATTCCAATGTAATAATTTTGACCATGGAATATTAGTGTTTAAGCCTTTTTATTATATATATATAACGTCTGGGAATGGGAATTTCGTTAGTAAAGTTAAGAAAAGAGGATACACGCACACACACACACAAATATATATATATATATATATATATATATATATATACACACACACACACACATATATATATATATATATATATATATATATATATATATATATACCAATGATCATATTGCCAAAATCTAAAAACCCTTATCCAGATAAAGTCTCGAACCAAGACAATAATACTGTAAAAAGAAAATGAGAATAGACCTAAAGGCACATCTACCCACTCAGTAAAGTGCTCTAAGACTATATTGACGTCACAGAGCAACAAAAAGCTTAACAAATTTAATTCCAATTAAATAGGTTGGTCACCTTTATATACCCTTATCCATAATATCACAAATCTTGAAGCATTACGCATATTTAAGCATCATTAAAAAAAAAAAAATAAGCATAATTTAAAACAGACCGTGACTGACTACACCTTCACAGGGAGAAAGAAAATAGTCAAATAAATAACTCTGTGGGTGGACTAAACTACTAATAGCCGTAATATTGAGTCGTGGTCAGTGTGGAAAAACACACAGAAATAAACTAAAACGCTATTCAGACGGCAGGGGACACAACAGGTGTTTTATGTTATGTCTCCATCTGCTAACTAAATCTGTTTTTTTTTTTTATTATTATTAATTATTCTGTTATCTTTGCTCAAACATAGTTTCTCAAATTTTTCTTCCAGACCAATTTTTCAACTTCCTTCGCGATTTTACATGTTCTGTATTTTTGCTATAAATTCTTCAAGTAATCTTAGGGAATTTAACCTACATCTCTTTTAATCTTCCAGTAATTCTGACAGCATTCTAGCGTTTTCGTATTCACTGTGTTTTTTTTTTAAGCTTTTCACCCCAAGCAAGGCAGGAGTGCCACTAATACGCAAGGGGTTACAGAGAGTGAAAGTAAGGAAAAAAACTGGATATAGGAGGGTGAGGAAAGGATAAAAAGAAGAACAGAGAAGGATAAAAAGAAAAACGGGTATCGAGGCATCAGAAGATGTCGATTGACATTACATTTACATTTTTGAAGATTATAATTATCAGGAAAGCAAGTAAGAGGAAGGGAGTTCCACGATCGGACTGTGCGATAGAAGAAGTTGTTGCAGTAGAAGAGGCGGTTACATTTAAATGTTTCAGCAGTAAAAGGGTGGGATTGTCATGCCAACCTAGTAGCACGCTTAAATTCATGCAGGTGGAGCATCAGTGGAAAAAGCTCCTCTGAGCAGTTGCTGTGAAAATATTTATAGGAAAGTCAGAGCGAAGTCACATTACGTCGGTGAGAAAGTGACAGTAGTCGAGACCCCAAGTCCCAAGTCAGAACCTCGAGATGAACAGCGGGTCAGCAGACTATATATAGCACCATTATTCCATGCATGGATGAATTGTAGATTTGTAGATGCAAAAGATGGACTTAGACGAGAGAAAAAGGTCTAGCGTGACAGAGAGAACCAATTTTACTTTCAAGTTGGAATCATATTGAAGTTCAAAAATCATTTCCTGCCCGTCAACTACAGATTGGAGGTCGTTTGCGAGACCAACTAACAGGTTACCTTTAATTTTGTCAGCAATGCCGGATTTACTATTGAGATAGGAGTAAATGGTAGTGTCATCTACTTCAAAACTGATGGCTTTAAGATCAGAAACTTTGTAAGAACAAGGATAGAGCTTTGAGGAACACCAGCCTTCATTTCACGTTTAGACAAGAATACTATATCCCTGAAGCTTACATAGAAGGCCATAATGCCAAATCCAGTCAGACGTCTTCGATATAACTAGAGCAACAGCTCCAGCTTTATCATCTGCGGTACCTGGACAAAGCGGAAACCGTATCGTTTGTAAGAGATAGGACGGGACGGTAGTTAGATGGATTAGACGTATCCACAGAGTTCTTACAGACAGGGCGACAGAGGAGGTCTTCTAACAGGCTGGAAAGCATGAGTCGGCAAGAAAACAGTTGTATAGTTTGCAGAAAACTGGAACCAGTTCAAGGGCACATTTCTTTAGGACTACGGCTGGTATCCCGTCACCACGACTTGCTTTATGAGAGTCTAATTCAGAGAATTCGACGGGCATATGCACATCTCACTGGGTATAGCCTCAGTTTTAGCGTGAAAATCAGGTGTGGGTACCCTGAAGATTCGTGTGTTGAGATGCATGAGAACTTCCGAGCAAGGCATTCAGCCTTATTAGCTGAGAATGTTAGGGCTTCGAATTAATTGATTAGAGGAGGGATTGTTGATTTGCTGTTGTTCAGCATACTCTTTCAGAGCCGAAATAATCTTTAGAAACAAAATTACGAGATGCAATACGTTTTTTCATTCTATCAGCAAATAGTAATCTTGCTTCTTTGAGGACACGCTTGTACTCATTACGAGCAGAGACGTATGTTGTAATCAGACACGTTGCTCCGGTACAGACGTGAGAATTGATTGCTATGGACTGTAGCGGGGGAGCAGGAAGGTGAGAACCAAGGAGATGAGTGCGATTTAACTTGGTATTTTCTTGCGAGGATGCAAGCTTAGATGCCGGCTTTTACGCAAAAGGAGACCTCAGACGCACACTTCTGTACAGGTTGATTTATAACCACATTCCAAGAGACGTTGCGAAGGAAATCATGGAACGAGTTTCAGTCTGCGCATGAATAACAGTAAGACATTCTGTTAGGGATTCATGTCTGGAGAAGCAATGGAAGACGCGTGATCAGAGTTGCCAAGAGGGCAGTTGCGTAGTGTGAAAAGGTTCAGGTATGGAGGTAAAACAGGTATCGAGAAGGGAAGTATTGCCGTCCGGGTTACTGGGAAAACCTGTAGGGAAGTCAACACCTTACGTCAATGAAAAGTTAAAGATTTGGATGCCAGCGAGGTTACAGAGTGTTTCAGCCACGTGTTATGATGCGCGTTAAAGTCACCGAATACGTATATGTTTGCAAAAAGAAGTAAAGACATTGCTTTGTCTAGATTATCAGAAATGCTATCGAGTACGCAATAGTCTTGAGAGGAAGAGGAACGATAGAGAAAAAAAGGAGAAATAAATGGGGACACATATACAAATGATCTGGAGATTCCAAAGAGAGTTCCCTAGCCTGCGGGAGATGATCTCTGGCATAAACTCCCAGGCTATACATGTGGATTTTAGAGTCCTTTCTAAGGAGTGGGAGGAAGCCAAGAATCGAGATATCAGAGGAAGGGATTGACGAGTTTAGGTGAGTCACGCAGAGCGATAGTATACCAGGAGACTTATCAAAGAGGAACGGTTCAACACTGCATATGTTGGTACGAATATTACGGATGATGGAGAAGGAAATGTTAAAAGGTTTAGTTGAGTTTAGGTTTATATATTTGGTTTTTTATGGTCATGCTGAGTTACGTTGGTAAGGAAAAGGCCTAAATTAATACAAGCAGTCGGTCATCAAATGTAACATCAGTAGAGAGGAAATGGCGGAGACTGCAAAAAAATGTAGCCTCTGGGTTGCCCACTTGAGGTGCATGCAGGGGCAGCCATCCATGCGCGACATGACACTTCAACACCCCGATATTATGCAACACTTGAGCAGAGCAGACTCTCAAGACGCTACGCAAGAGTTCTGGTTTCTAACTACCAGTGGGGAACAGCAACAACAAAATTATCAACCCGGTACCCTCAGTATGAAGAGACGCTGCCACAAACCGCACACATTG
Organism: Acanthosepion lycidas; assembly: GCA_963932145.1. Taxonomy (NCBI): domain Eukaryota; kingdom Metazoa; phylum Mollusca; class Cephalopoda; order Sepiida; family Sepiidae; genus Acanthosepion; species Acanthosepion lycidas. The sequence continues at coordinate 82,697,372 of OZ010583.1, read as the reverse complement.
CAAGAGATTAACGACAGCAACACTATAGAGGCTAGAGAAAAAAAAGTATCCGGAAATCCCTTCCTAAACAGGAAACATGAATAAGCCTCTACTCCTGTTGAAGAGAAGTGGGAGGAGTATTAAAGGAACAATAGGAAATTTCCCGAAAAATTCAGTCCGGTAAATGTAAGTAATGCTGTTTATTTAAGAAAAAAGCAAAAAAAAGCGGAGTATTTAATTAAATAAATTGTATCTATAAAAATAATGTCTAAACAGAAAATATATTAAATATATATGTATGTATGTGTGTGTGTGCAAGTGCAAAATTAACTTTTGAATGCAAAGATTATCACTATATTTTTTTTTCTGTCTATTTGTCCCCTAGTTTTGAATTTATTGTTGATATATTTTCTTTTATCTCATCACCGTCTTGTACGATGCTTGGAAAGTTTGAAAAAGAAAGATAGAACGGAACGAAAATATTAGCATATTCTGTCTTTATTTTTCTATAAAGACATTGTCCACCGGGTTTATTAATGTATATCAAGGATAAAACTTCTTTAGAATTTCGAAAAGGTGTAAACAACAAGAAATATACACTTTGGCAATTTTATGCTTGTGTATTCGATGTTTTTTTTATACAAAAGAAATATCATTGACTTTGACAAAGGAAATAAAAAACATAAATTCTCTCCGCATCTTATTCAACTGAACATTTTTAGGTCTAAATATTTCTTTGATGCTTTTAACTTTTGATTTTGATATGTTCCCTTAAGTCTTTTATATTCCATATGAAAGAGAAGAGTAACATTTTCATCTGCAATTCTTGTGTTTTTCTTGTTTGCTTTGGGACATATGAAAGGAAGCATCCGTACCCAGCCACCTGGTCGATTCTTACATAAATAAATGACATTCACATTTGAATAAACAAATACACCCAGTAACACACGTTCGAATTGCTGCCCTTCTGTATGCTTTGAGAGATATCTAGTCTGACAAAATTTAATAAAATAGTGAGCACCTGTGAAACTCGTACGATAAATAATGGCCCTTTTTCGCAGCAGTAATTAATCCACTACAGTACGGGTTAAGTCTGCGAGACGAGATATGCCATAATAGTATCCAATTCAATTTTCTGTGTTAAAAACACAATGAATACCGAACTTTTTCCTTCAGTATCAGTCAGGCCGAAACTGTTTAAAAGCCAGCGATTGTTTTGATAGCACGAAAGCAAAAGTCATCGTGATCGATGGTTTGAGAGTTCTAACATTTTTTTCCGAATCGAAGCTTCCTTCCCAGAGACTTTATCTAAGATCCGCTTGGCACACTTGGAACACTTGGAATATAAAGCAAAGTTTGTTTTTGTTGTTTTTGAAGAAGCAGAAAAATATGCTTAAGTGGGGGTCTGTAGCACTAGCAAATTCATGTACTCGGAAAGAAGAAGCCAGTCATTACACACAAACAAACAAACGTTCACACAAAAACGCGCGTGCGCACACACACACACACACATATATATATATATATATATATATATATATATGTGTGTGTGTGTGTGTGTGTGTGTGTGTGCTTACACAAGGACGGATCAAAAAGTATCGGTGTATAAAAACAAAAATACAACACATGTCAATTTTAATCTCGTTCGAAGTAGTCTATTCTGAAACCAATCAGAATATCCATTGTCGCATCAATTGATGCAGATCTTCTGGATCTGTTTTGTGGATAGCGAGCAACAGCATTGTTGCATTCTCTATGTTTTCGGCGACGTCTTCAAGACTTGTAACGTTCAAGTCGGATTTGATTTTTGAAGGGAAGTTGCAAGTGGCGATATCTTTATAATTTTGTGTATATACGCGACAGATTTCAAGGTTAATATGTGCCAAGTATCTAATCTCAGCGTACTTTAGCCCCGTTACCATAGGTACAATTTCAATGCGTTTTGAACAGACCTCATAAATTTATATATATATATATATATATATATATATATATATATATCGATGAGTTCTAAGACTGTTTCAATCCGAATTTCCAGTCTTTTAGTGGTTTACTGATCGTAGGCATTTAAGAGAAGTATATTTTGTGGAAAAGTTCTCCATATCCGAGATAAGGCGTTACAGAATTAATAAAGAGAAAGTGTCATTCCCGTCAAGCAGACGTCGAAGTTTTGCAAACGTATAGAATACGTTCACTCATCAAGTGCATGTCCACTTTTCTGTCGATATTTACAATGTTTGATTGTTTATATAAAGTTGTGACAACATCTGTTTCATGCTGGAACGCAAACACTTCTGGGTATGTGGTCTGGATTATAGCGCAACTATTTATATAAGTTATCGATTTGGTCATTATGTGTAGCCATATCATATATTTCCAGTTCATATATATATATATATATATATATATATATATATATATATATATATATATATATATATATATGTATGTATGTATGTATGTGTGTTTGCGCGTGCGTGTGTATGTATATGTATGTATATGTATATATTTATGTGTATATATATGTATATATATGTGTATATATATATATATATATATATATATATATATATATATATGTATATACATATATATCTGCGTGTGTGTGTATACATATGCACAAACACACAAACACATATATATAAAAGTCAGCATTGAAGTCAACACTAAGAGGTGACATTCGTCTAGCATGAAACAACCTTTTCAAACTTTCTACCATATTTCCTTGACAATGAACATCGATGTCTGAAATTACCCGGAGACATGACACTTTATTTCATAAACTTCCTTTAGAAATTTCCGTCCGAGGTAAAAAAAAAAAAAAAAAAAAAAAAAAAATTCTTTGCCACCAGAAGAAACTCACAAAAAGGATTCATAGACATTCCCTATGAGTTATATACATATATAGATATATATAGATACAGGTGTATCAAAATACTTTTAAAAAAATTTGGGGGCGTGTTCCCCACACCAAAAGGACAAATGTTTACATTCGACAGTTAAAGGCACAATCCCCCCAAAAAAACTTTTTTTAAACTTCGGGCGCTGTTTCCTGACACCAAAACAACGTAAAATCGTTTTAAATTAAACGTTGAAAGCAGATTAGCCACACATATACACGAATGACAAATGTAACTTAGTGTAGACGACAACGCAGCACAGTCTACCGTAAACTTTGTTTATACTTAATAACTTCAATATGATGAAGTTGGGGACATATGATTATATGGACTTTTTTTCCTTATTTCGGTGTGAGGAACCCGCTCAAAAATTTATTAAAATTATTTTTGATACACCCTGTATATAATTAAACGAATAATGATAACCGAATCTCGAGAATAAATAAATAAATAAAATATATAAATAAATTAATTAAATAAATTAATTAACTATGCATTTATAAACAGAAGTGTAATAATAATAATAATAATAATAATAATAATAATAATAATAATAATAATAATAATAAACAACAATAAATAAGTTTTCCATAATAACTAAATAGTAAATAAATAAATATTTAATTACGCTATAAAATAACTACAGATAACTACATTCGGATCCACAATTATTCCTACTTAACAGCCTCTAGATGATTTTTTTTTTTTTTTTTTTTTTACAGTGGTGTTCATACTGAACAAAGTCCGGGGGCCTCTAGGGGTAGAATGTTACAGGTGAAGAGTTTCATCTTATGCAGATATAAGTGGAAGATAACGGTTAACCGTAGACTTGAAGAGGTTAAGATTATTAGGATGAGTGAAGCAGCCTCTTTAGAGTCGGTACCACAAACCAGTGGTTCCTGCAAAGAAGTTGCAAGAGAGGAAATTACATCTTACCGGGGGGAATTTGAAGGGAATGAGGGTAATTCGCTACAAAGAAATAGCGACAAAGCAGTGAGAGTTTTGTGATTTCTCATCTGGGAGAATAGGGTTGCAAATTGGAAAATAATTCATCGCCCACAAGGATGCGGGGACCCTTTTGGACTCTGTCGAAAGCGCAAAGTGAAGATTAGGCAGCACCCACCCATACATGACAACGGTACCTAATTTTCGGTCTGATCTGTCTTTTGTCAAAGTAGAGGATAGCAGAAGAAATAGGGCACTTGTCGTGGATATTGAAACATATCTGTTACTGCCTATAATAGACACTATTCATAATGCAACATTGGTGAGCATATATAAATAGTCAACACAAAAGATATATGTGTGTGTGCGTAATATAAATAGATATATATATATATATGCGTGTGTGCGTGCAATATATATATATATATGTGTGTGTGTGTGTGTGTGCGCGCGTAATATATGTGTGTGTGTGTGTGTAATATATATGTGTATGTATGAATGTAATATATTTATGTAATGTATATGTATATGTTTGTGTAATATATATATATATATATAAATATATATATATATATATATATATATATATTTATATATATATATATAGCGAGAGAGAGAGAGAGAGATGTAATATATATACATGCGTTCATATGTAATATAAATATATAGATATGTGCGTAATATATATATATATGTCTGTATCTAATATTATATATGCGTGTAAAATATATTATATATATATATATATGTGAGTGTAATATATATATATATATATATATATATATATATATGTATATAAAAATTACACACACCCACACACACACACACACATATATATATATATATATAACCACAATAAGCAACACGTAAAGCTTGATACCTCTAAAGCACACCGGAGAAAAATATTGAACCTCATAATAACGTCAAGACCATTAATATTTCTAAATAAATCCCCTGTGTAGAGTGGCCGACCATATTTAAAAGTTTGATGCGTTTTTTAAGATATTACTGTGGTAGTAGATATGTCCATACCATGCCCACACCAACCAAACTCTCCAAAATAATGGCGTTGCGAATTGTTTCTTCATGGGCTAATGCCCAGCCCCACCACCACCACCCTTTGTGAACTTGGTTGGTATGTGATCGATATATATATATATATATATATATATATATATATATATATATGGGGGGGTATTTTTGATGAATCTCTCACCCCAAACTTGCAGAGATATTATATAAACCTTACGTATTTTATCACCTTTCGACAGACATAAGGCATTAATCACTTTCAAACCAGGCATTAAAACATGGAAAATATCCTGCACATCTTTTCGCTTCGAGAAGCTAGCCAGAGAAAAAGCATTTGATTTTACAGCGGATTTTTTTTTTAAGCATTTCTGAAATTAAACAAAGAATAAATTCTTATTTTCCTTCCTTTTTAAAGAAAACTTTCCCCATTAAAAAAATAATAATCAGTAACATTTTATGATATTTCCTATGCAGAGATGTGTATGGTACAAGGCGACAAGTATTAGCGCGCCTGTATGGATAACTTTTTTTTAAGTGATTTTTACTCCGAGTAAGACGACAATGCGACTAAGAGACAAGGGCTTACTGAATGAAAAGACCTGAAGAAGAACCGGAAACCGGATCCTAAACAGGGAAGAAGGGATAAATCTCTACTCCTGATCAAAACACAGGGGAGGATTGTGTATCAGAAGATAAGCAAACCTGTCTACTTGAGCAGAAAAAAATATATTTAGTAAAAAAAATTTCAGATTACAGACGGAGTCGCTAGATGTATAAATTTGACTTAAATCTTAGAAAGCACCAGAAACACAATCTTAAACAGGAAACTATGGATAATCCTCTATTCATTTTCGAACATGGACATGGGGTGAATAGTCAGAGAAGCTGGTCAGTATTGAGTTCGAACCTAACTTAATGTTAAAAACGCTAAGGTTTGATATGTTTTAAAATCCACCCATATAGCAAATTACTATTATGTTGTTGCAAAAATAATGACGTAATAATGTCGTTTTTTTTTACATATTTTAACGTCAAAAAACGACAAGATTACGTCATTATTTTGCACCAACCTAATACGTATCGAAATCACTGCTGTGGAAATTGCGAGATTAGTTAATTCTAAGACAATGAGAAAAAAAAATTACGTTTTGTTAAGTAACGTCGCAGGTTCTGAAATAAAGTTTCCCCAAAGAGGGCCGAAATTGCTACCGTAAGAAAGCCCGCAGTTACCAGTTTGCTAACAGCTTCTTTATAAACTTTAATCTTTTAACAACCGACACGAAATTCAAACTATCTCTGGGTTTTCTTTCTTTCTTTTTTATTTTGTTTTAATCAGTTCACACCAAGCAAGGTAATAAAGTCACTAAGATGAAAACGTTTAGTGAGGATGAAACGTTCCTGAGAAGAAAGCACACTAAACAGGATATATTATAGATGATCATTTTTGACATAGAAACTGTAAGAGAGTTCCAGAAGCGAGAAATGCGTAAAACAGAAATTATTGGAATTCAACTTACGGTTACAGTTAGTAATTTCAAGAGTAATATGATGAAACATATCCAATCTAGTACTGCACTTAGATTCGTGATGTTTAGGTACCAAAGAGTAGAACCATACTTGTTCTGTATAAATACAAAAATGTGGTACAAGGCCAAATGTCGGGATGAGGAACGATTTTTTTTTTTTTATTGTTTGACAGGCTGTTGCCTTGTCAAACGAAAAGAGTGGTAAAAAAGAAAAGTTAGCCACCAAATTTTACCAACCAGGAGACAGAGTTTTCTTCAGAAATTATAGACGTGGAAAAAGCTCCTGGGAAGACGGAATTATCGCAAAAGACTTGGCAGAATGATATACATAATCAAAGGAAGAAGATTTGAATTTAAGAGACATTTAAATCAGTTAGGTCCAAGACATGACAAAAGATGCCACGCCTAGTGAAGAATTACCAATAGAGGTAATATATGACGGAATCGAAATACCAGTTCGCATATCTCCACCAGTAACAATGGAAGTATCTCCAACCCTGCCAGTGCCGGAAGTATCAGCTCCTCAAAAACCGCTAATGCCTCAAATCTCACCACCACAAAATTTGGTGAGACGCAGAATTACTAGGAAGAGGAAGAAAGTCAAACAACTATGTTCTGACCTCAAAAAGAAGAGGTAATGAGCAAAATTTAATTAGAAAATTAGCTCAAAGGATGAGTTATAATGGAACGTCCCACACTCATTATCGCCTATGTGGACTGACTATATCAGTGACTATATATAGTGAGCGCAGGATATACCTGGGGCTTGCTTCGGCAATAAGTTGGAGATTCGTCTCCAGCTGAGCTGGTCGAACTCTCTGCCTTAGGGCGGAGAGGAACCCAGACGAGGCTATGCCGAAGAGCAGAGTCTCGTCTGTTGTGGTAGACAGGTACCCAACCCCGTTTTTTACGGACTCTACGAGGAATTTTTGCCTGAGCCTACGGGCTCGGATACACCACGTTAAATTCGACCTTGTGCCACATCTGACCGCGTGGGGCGGTTGGCAAATATCCTTGCGTCGGCAGTTAGTCAAAGATTCATCTACAGCTGTGATTGTCGAACTCTCTACCTTTGGGCAGAGAGGAACCCAGACGAGGTTATGCTGAAGGGCAGAGTCTCATCTGGGGTGGTAGACAGCTACCAACCCCGTTTTTAAGGGGTCTACGGAAATTTTTGCCCGTGCCTACGGGCTCCGTTTTGCCCCGCATTAAAACGGCCTTGCACCACATCCTTTCAGTAGTGTATTCACTTTTATAATAAACATCTCTTCTTTCACCTACTCGCGTATTGCTGTTCGTTCGCTCGAGTACCACCTTTTTCTGTTTGTAACCTCTTTAAGAATACAACATTTATCTTATAATTAAACTTAGCTAGCACTGACCCAAACATACCAGAGCAATCCTTACAGCAAAACAACATATTCTTACTTATCAGTCTTATTACATCTACCATAATAAGTCAGAATCTTGCCCTAACTAGTCCTCATATGCACAATTCTTTTCTGTGTGGCTAGTGGAATAATACAACAATCTAAATATCTAAACCCCAATGTGTATTTACAATATTATGTAAGCTATTTATAAGAACCTAAATAGTGTTAGTAATATAAAAGTGAAGAGACAACCAGAATAAATGTCATGAAAATATTTACAGAAAAGACACAATGAAATTTCGTTACGGCGGTGGGAACGTGGTTGAATCCGTGATACCAGTTTAGGACTGATTACATTGCAGATTCTTCTACGTATTCTTCTACTGATCACAAGAGGTGGCTGTTGAAAGAAGGTATAGATTCGTATCGGATGTTGCATCCGATACGAATCTATACCTTCTTTCATCAAAAACGATCAATTAAGACCGAAATTACTAAGAATATAAAAAAAAATAATTTATCTATTTGGGAAGTTTATTAAAACAATCTATAACTTAGACTGGGCGAAAACCGCTTGCATACGGATAAAAAAATGAATTCATAGAAAGTATAACATGGTTATAAAGCAAGGATATGTCTTCTCGCCAGACTTATTCAAAGTCAGCCGAATCTGTGGTAATTAGTAGGTCTAACAGTATTTCTTATTGGTAGCCACAATCCTAACAACATATGATATGCAGATGGCACAGTGGTGATAGCCGACATAGAATGGAAAATGCAGGATTTCCTAGAGAAGCTAGAAAAGGAAACCAAGAAGAAAGACCTAAACATTAACTGTAAGAAGACGGAAAATATGGTTGTTATTAAAAAAAAAAATAATAGCCCAACATGCGAATGAAAAATTGCAAGTAGCAAAATCCAAAATTTCAACATCTAGAAAATGTTTTAAAAGGACGGAAAATGCAATACCGAAATCCGAAAGCTCATTAGGATAGCGAAAGATGCCTTCCAAAACCAAAGCAAAGTATTAAGAAACAGGAATTTTTTTTTGAAGTAAGAAAGAACTGCTCAAAAATGATGTAATACGACTCCCACTATATGGCGGTAGATACTGTACAATCTCCTCAAAGACGAAGCGGAGATGTTTTGAATACAATGTACTGAACACGGGAGCAACGAAAAAGTTTTATAGGAAATAGAAACATAAAGAACCTTTATACATAAAATCAGCAATAGCTGAAATGTCTAGGGCACATATTGGGGAAAGAGGGATGCGAACATTTGATACTCACATGACATATTGAAGGCGATATGGACAGAGGAAAGCGATGCATAATTACATTAAATTGTTGCCAGAAATATAATTTAGGGAGATAGCAAAAAGTCAGAATTTACTAAGAGCTACATGGAGAAGAGATTGTGGTGACCCATGATCGCTAGTTTCCTAAGCAGCAAGTTCGATTATAAATAGTTTATTAATTTCTACCAAGCATCAATTTCTTCGGCACTGGTTCCTCTTCATATATATATATATACTGTATTCCTTCATGATATGAGCGATCATAGATCTCTCCAACTTCCTATCCATTTTAGCTGTAAGTAATTTTCGTATTTTACCAATGGGCGTTCGACTAACCTTTTACACATGCTGGTCATGTAAGTGATCCACTGTCTCTCTCCTTTCCGGGTCCATGCTTTCCAGATAACTTTAATGTTCAAATATTTACTGTCCTCCTGATTACTCTTCTTCCGTAAATTCTATCCTAGCAATTTATATTTTCACACTTCTCGCTTGTGGAACTCTCTTGACAACTTTGAATGCAACGTCATGCGTTATTTAGTGTTTTCCTGATTCTGTTCTAGCTCCTAAATAATGTTTCTGTTTTATAATCCTTTCACACCCAGTAACCCCTTCTGTTTTAGTGACTTTTACTGATTTCGTTTAAAAAACAAAAAAATATTTTTTGGAGGGGGTGGGGTAGCGTGTTAATATTGCATTAATATTTTTTCAAGAATAACAATGATTTTTCCCTGATACAAATCCTAGTATTTAATTCATATCTGGAGAGGAGATGGCTGCATTCCTTTCCCAAGGCTATTTGCGCATAAGAGAATGTAACGAATCCGACATAAATTACATTTAAGAGAGAATGTGTAGTGTTACTGAAAATCGCCTAAAGTCCTAGAATATGGAGGAAAATTGTTTGATGACTAAATAATAAGGCAATGAATATATATTCTTTACGGGAAAATTGCGAGAAATTTTAGGATAACTTAATAAACGGCGTGAAATAATGAATTTACAAGATGCACGGACGGAGGAAAATAAAAGCGAAGGTTAATGTTATAGCAAAATTTGAAAGAATTCAGCCGAGGACAAAAAGAAAGCTTAATGTAAAAAATATAAACCCGATATAAAACGGTAAAAAAAATGAAAACGGATGCTATGCTGAGGGTGAACGAAAATGTGGAATAATTTGTGCCCTATCTTCTAAATTATTACTTTCCCTTCCAGAAATAATAACGATATTAATAATAATAATAATAATAATAATAATAATAATAATAATAAGTGTATAAATATTCTTAAAAAGAAAGGCATTTACAAAATCGCAGACCCATTTTTCAAAATTCCAATAAGCAGACGACAGCGCAATGTTTTAACTTGTTGTAATCGAAAATCAGGAGTTGGCCAACTGGAACGAATAGAACGTTTCCGTTTAGTTTTGAAATCTTATTCATTTATTGCAAGCAGTAAAAAGGCAGTACAAAATATCGAAGTTGAGGTTCAATCACATACATGGTTGGTCAAACTGGTCAACTTTCCCTTTATTATTTTCTTTTAAAAAGTGTGGGGGGAAAAAAGAAAGAAAATTTGTTTTTTCTTGTTCAATAAAAGACAAGAATAGAAAACTTAGCTTCTCTCTTTGCAAATTTTAGTGCGTGGTTTGATGTTATCTCCTGTTTCCTGACGTGATTTAGGCATGTATTCGTAAAGTGAACAATACTTACATAAAAAAACGAATTTGCGCTTGATTGAAGGAGGTCTTTTCCCGCTTGTATCTTTTAAATATATTTTTATAGATGTTTTCTTGTAGATTTTTGCACCAGTGGGTGTAAATTTTTTAAATTATTGCGAAATTACAGGAATACGTGACTAGCATCACGATAAATTGGTTGGAGAGAAGGCGATGTTCCAGAAAGTACGTTATACTCAACAAGAAACATGTTATTTTATTTTGTATTTTAAATTTCTTTTATATGTTTGGCCTGCTACGCAAGTTAGAATTCGTGCGCATGCGCCTGTCTGTGTGTATGATTGCCATTTTTTGTTCGATTTTTAACTCGAATAATTATGTACTGCCTTATAAAAAATAATTTTTACGCTGGGCTATCAAGCGCTGTCTGATAAGAAAACATTTGTTTTTGATTATATAGGTATGTCGTTAGAACATTGAATAAGTTTGCAAAGAACTGCCATTTTCTATCTGATTTATCACCAACAACATATTGTTACTGCAATTAATTAATAAAAGATTATTACGCATATGTTTGTGTAAAGTACGAAAGTGAATTTTCGTCTGTTATACGTCGTAGGGATGTAAGTTTTTGTGTAAAGCATGAGGGCTCGGATTGCAAAATCAGAAAGCAAAGTTTGAATTCCAATCGGGTTCATTGCATTCACTTCTGCTCAAATACACTTGAGAAAGTTACGCATCTATATTCTATCCCTTCAGCTTTGGGTTTGAATAACAGGGCAGACTGTCCTAGAGTCGTGGTTGGTAAGCAGTCTACCGCAGAAAGAAACGAGAACTTACTGCGAGAAGATCGTCTGCCTAGTCAGCCAATCATGAATCGAAAGAGAGACGATCACCCAAGAGCGTATCACGTGTGACACTGATGGAACCGCAAACTATTAACCCCGAACCTTCCTACATTTCTGTCTTCTGTTTGTTTTAGACTGTTTCTTGAGCTAATCTGTCTTCAGACATAATCTCTTGTGTTATAATTCCGTTCTATTTGGCTTTTGTCAATATGTAACATTTTTGCCTATTTTTCATTACCCCATAGCAGATTTTATTTTGACCAGTGTTTCGTCTTAGATGTTTTTTGGTTAATGATGTCTTTTCGATTGTTTTTACGTATTATCTATCTTACTGTATACATTTACACTTCAGCAGAGATGCGGCGTACATCCATTAATTTAGCTGTTAATTGTGGGTTGAATACTTATAATGCCCTTATATTTTTTTAACCTCTTTTGTCTATTTAAGAAAGTCTGACTGAGTATGTCTTTAAATGTAACTTCTATATGTCGTGTTTTTAAGATTAAATTTTCAACACAAATTTTGGGGATTTACTTGATAGTCTCTTCATACCAACATCAATCATGCCCTGTAGATACAAAAATATGTTATATATTCTATTAGATATATGTAACGTATATAACAGGTCTGATATTTAAAACAAAACGGCGATCATAAGACTTAAGCTACACTTACAAAATCATGTTAAATGATCAAACACTTCTTTTTTTAGTGTTGTCAGTTTAAGCCTCAGAATTGGAAGAGTGAATTTGGAGAACAGGATGCACCATATTGAAATGTAACTAAAAAGCAATCAATATGAAATCGCTAACGAACTTAGAATATGATGTTAAAGTCAACTAAAAGAAGCATGTTGGTATTATGAATATCTTGGATATGAAACAGGAAAGCAGACATTTAAAACTGGACAAAAGAAATCAAAGAAATCTGGAGAGGTTATCAGTAACCAAGTCAAAATTAACAGCTCATCACTAGAAGATGGTGTCGGTAGCCATGAACGAAGGTATATGCATATCACACAGTTATATTCAATAATGTACTTTTGGGAGTAGTTCTTATAGTCATTTACGACTGTAATGCAAGTTATTGTATTCATGTGAACACCGAACAAGGAAAGATATTGATCTCAGGTTAAGATAAAAACGACAAATTTCCTTTCTTGAATGATCAGACTGCATGAACATAAATTTCAGGGCCTCCAAAACAAAACTGCTTTCATTTAATAATCGCATAGAAACTTTGCCGCTTACGATGACTGATAGTGCAGAAAGCACTGGGTGGCCATTTCGTCTTATTTTGGGACGCATCAGCAGTACGCATCCACTACCGATAAGCGAACCCCGTCCTTTGCGATATGACGCAAGCGTCATACCCACTTGACCAACGGGTCTTGGTGACGAAGAGGTAACAAACTAGACTCGAGCAGGCGCTATATCAAGTCTAGTTTGTGTGTGTGAACTACATAACAGTTCTAAAATAAGCGGTCATAAGCCACTTTCGTTTCGTTAATTAAATTTCATAACGGAAAGAGTATCTTTCGAGAAAAGAATGAAAAATATTGAAATCTTACAAAGAATGAGTCAACTTGAAATCGCCAAAGGCCTTAGACACGACATACTGTTAAAGTCACCTTGAAGAAGAATGACGATAGTTGAAGCGTTTTTGATACGAAAAAACTTTCGAAAGTAAACAAAAGAGATTACAGAAATGTAAAGAGATAAGTACTCAACCCAAAAGTAACAGCTAAATTAATGGATGTACGCCGCATCTCTGCTGAAGTGTAAATGTATACGGTAAGATAGATAATACGTAAACAGAATCGAAATGGATGCATTGCAGCTAAAAGCTATCATTAACCAAAAACATCTAAGATGAAACACTAGTCAAAATAAAATCTGCTATGGGGTAATGAAAACTAAGCAAAAATGTTATATATTGACGAATGCCAAATAGAACGGAATTATAACACAAGAGAATATGTCTGAATACAGATTGGCTCAAGGAACTGTCTAAAACAAACAGAAGACAGGAATATAGGGAGATTGGCGGTTAATGGTTTGCGGTTCCATCAAAGGCAATGGTAAAAATAAAGTTGATAAAAAAAATCGATGGAACACAAAACAGCAAAAAATATATTAGTAAAAATATACAAAATTATCTGTTGCTTTGGCGTTTCATTTCCAGTTTCATTTTGGCATTTAATGTAAGTTAAAGTTATTATTACTTTATTGAATACAAACATTGGCATGATTCTTCAGTGTTCCTCTTCAGGAACGACGCTTAGAGGGGTTTTCTAATATTTTTGAATGCCCCCAGGAGAGAGGCCAGAGTAGAGGTTGGCCTTACTTGATGGGTTGTGATCTAGAGAAAGATTCCACATCGAGGTGCTACCTCTGTTTCTGCTCTTGCTGTGGCCCTCTGACAAACTTAGTCCAATTCAAATCCGATGAGTAAACGAAGGCGAACGGCTGGCGCCTCATAACCAGCTATTCGACCAAATGACACTCGAGAGACCATCAGTGTTGTCCGTCTCGAGGAAGAAAAACCCTGATTTTAAACCTCCGGTGATATTCAACCGGAAAATCCGGAATGGAGCCCCGAAGGAAGTTGCCTGTTAACACTAACAACTTTCCGGAAACTCCTGAAGCCAAGCTGGCTCCAAGTGTAAAGTCCTCTATTCTTTTGGAACTTGTTGGTACAGAAGAGAGGGGTTCCGTATAGCAGACGACCTCCATACCATCGCTCTGTCTTTTCTACAAATATTTTCATGGCAGCTGCACTGCTGAGCATTTTTCTCTGGTGTCCCGACTACATTAATTTAAGCGTACTACGAGATTGGCAAGCTAGGTCTCACCATTTTACTTCCAAACTATCTAGATCCATCCGCCACTTGTACTCTTTTTTTGCACTCCCCACGTTTGGAACTCGTTTCCAACATCTTGTTTCTATGACAACTACAATGTTCAAAAATTTAAATGCAACGTCAATTGTCATCTATTGTCTTTAATCCTGTTCACTTTTTGTCCTTTCTCAATCCTCCCCATTCTAAAATTTCATATTTTCTTTCACTTTCACCCCACCGCAACTCAATGCGTTCTAGTGGCATTAACATCTTACTTGGGCTGAAATGATTAAATAAATAGCTTCTGCAGCCAGTGAGGTATATATATATATATATATATATATATATATATATATAAGCATTTGAATATTGAATGAAATCCTCTCCGCTCAAATAAACTAGAGAAAAGGTTTGAATCTACCTATCCCACCACCGGTATTATTATTCGCATCCCTAAATCGTTATTATCTGAAAAAAAAAATTCTTACAATCTAAAAACATTTCATGGATTTAAATAGGCTGTGAAAGGTTGATAAGTCATAAATAGTGACTCAATCAATGAATATCGAAAAACTTACTTTATTTAATAAGATTTATATCTTTAAAGTGTATGTTAGTTGCGTAATCAAAACTCATATTGATCCTGTTGTATACTGTACTATGAACACTAATGCGTATGTCAAAGACTTCATAAATACGTTGGACACTATTGTAAGTGAGAGTAATATGTCGTCTAAGTATTACACTACTAGCAGTGGTTTACCTACTTGATGCCGCTGGCGAGTATTATATTTTGTTGATGTTATAAAGATTACCATTCCATTTCCAACTTCCGTATGGTTAGTCCTCACATGAAACTTTTCTAGGTTACAACATATATATATAAGGAATTCAAACAACTTACCTCGCCGTAAATATGCAAAAAAAAACAACAACCGAAAGAAAGCTTTGTCAATTACTTATGACAGAAATTCCAAATATTTAAATTGAATCTGTATTTAAAAAACAAAGAATTAGCTTTACTATATATAAATGAATCAAAGAATTCAGTTCTTCTTTAAAGCCATAATGTGTATGTATATATATATATATATATATATATATATATATATATATATATATATATATATATATATATATATATATATATATATATATAACTTCTCCATTCAGAACATTGGTTTTCATGGACATCCACAAATCCATGTCTTTTGTAGCTCTTAAAAAAAATTGTTTGTTATATCTCCTAATCCTAAATTCACCATCCAAGCTTTCAATGATCCCCAAGAGATTCTTCTTCAGTCACTACAATTTTAAACTATTCAAGTTTAGAGTTAACTGTTATCTGCCCCATGGATCCCCATAAACTATGTCTCTTAA
>OZ010583.1:82674068-82679068 GCA_963932145.1 Acanthosepion lycidas | reverse complement strand
AGAAAGAAAAAAAGAAAGAAAGAAAAGGGAAAAGTAAAAGGTTAAAGAGGGAGATAACAACAAAGACGAACGGTTAAAAACTCCGAATGAGAAAGAAAGAAAGAAAGAAAGAAAGAAAGAAAGAAAGAAAGAAAAAAGAAAGACATGGGAAAATTAAAAGTTTAAAGAGGAGTTAACAACAAAGACAGACGATTAAAAACGCTGAATGAGAAAGAAAGAAAGAAAGAAAGAAAGAAAGAAAGAAAGAAAGAAAGAAAAATATTAAACAGTGACAACCGGTAAAACAAGCAAGGTAGAAGCGGAGGTGGGGAGATAAAATCAAGAAAGAACTCTAAAAGATATTGAATGAAGGTCAGCGATAAATTCAAAGAAAGAACAAGTATGAAATCACGTATGAAAAAGTGGGAGACATATTAAAATGGTCTAACTCGAGAAAGAGAGACTATGAAGTATAAAAGCAGTATTGAATAAGAGAAAAACAGCGAGAAAAGACGCGACAGAAGAATTGAAGTGCAAGGAACGTAATAAGAAAGAGAAGTGATTAAAGGATAAATAGAACCGCAAAGGAAATTTTAAGAGCAAATCAGACGAGAAAGACGAAACGAAAACAGACAGAAGGAAAGATAGAAACATAGCTATAGGAGACAAATGTTAAAAAATAAAAAGAGTGAGAAGGAAAGAAAATTCTGGTGTCGTTGAATCAGAAAGAAAGGAAAAAAGAAAAGCATACAGAAAGAAAGAAAGAAAGAAAGAAAGAACAGATGAAAACAAAGAAAGTAGAAAGAGAGAGTACGATTTAGAGTATAAATGGAACTGCAAAGAAAATATTAAGTGCAACGCAGAAAAGAAAAGAAAGAAAAAAGAAAGCAGAAACAAAGAAAAATCCAAAACTGGGGTAGTCAACGAACGCAGCGAGAGGAGGTTAGAGTGGAAAGGATACTGTAAGGAAAACGGTGGTTGACAGAGAGAGAGAGAGAGAGAGGAGAGAGAGAGAGAGAGGAGAGAGAGAGAGAGGAGAGAGAGAGGGGGGGAGAATGAGAGATGTAAAAGAATGAAAAGAAAAAAATATCACGACAGAAATAGAGAATGGAAATTATTGCTGTCAAAAGAGACACTAGAGATTTAAAGAAGCGCTAAAAGCTATTGAATGAGAATAAAGACAGCGACAGTAGTTGTAGAAAGAAAGGAAGAAGAAAAAACATCTATTAGGTTGGTGCAAAAATAATGAAGTAATAATGTCGTTTTTGACGTTAAAAAATAAGTCAAAAAACGACATTATTACGTCATTATTTTTGCACCAAGCTAATATTAATTAGTTTCTAGAAAGTATCAGCATCACGACCTACCTTCATCTTTTTCAAAATGAAGAAGCAGCTTACTACTGTTTGTTGTTTTTTTTTAACTTAATTATTTTCTCGTTTACCCAAACTTAACACCGCAAATGTATTTCGTTCAGTTCTTCCATCTTTTCTGTGCCTGCGTCTAGAACTGGTACAGAATTGGTTTACGGAAGCAAGGGGCTTTTCTGCTTACATTACTCTACTAATTTAGCTTGTTTACAATTTATCCCAAGAAATAAAAGAATGAAGGACTTAAAACATTTAAGGAAATGTAAGTGAGAAAAAAGGGAAGGAGAGAATTAAAAAGAAGCGGGATTGAAAAGAAGAGAAATATAAGGAAAGTAAGAAAGAAAAATTAGAGAAAGGGTGAAAGTACAACAGAAAGATAAAGGGAGTAAGACAAAAAGAAAAAGGAAAGAATGACGTAGAGTAGCGCCGTAGGGAAACAAAAGAGAGATAGGGAGCATAAGAATATTTGGATAAAATACCATAGTGAAAAAGGAAGGAACCAGTGAGCGTTAAAATAACAGAGAAAATAATGGTAAAAATAATAAAGAGAATTTAGTAAGAAGGCAAGAAAGAAAGAAAGAAAGAAAGAAAGAAGGCAAGAAGGCAAGAAAGAAAGAAAGAAGGCAAAAAGAAAGAAAGAAAGAAAGAAAGAAAAAAGAAAGAAAGGAAGAAAAAAAGAAGGCAAGAAAGAAAGAAAGAAAGAAAGAAAGAAAGAAAGAAAGAAAGACAGAAAGAAAGAAAGAAAGAAAGAAAGAAGGCAAACAAGAAAGAAGGAAAGAAAGAAAGAAGGCAAGAAAGAAAGAAAGAAAGAAAGAAAGAAAGATTGAAGGAAAGAAAGAAAGAAAGGAAGAAAGAAAGAAGGCAAAAAAGAAAGAAAGAAGGAAAGAAGGAAATAAAGAAAGAAAGAAAGAAAGAAGGAAACAAAGGAAGAATGTAAGAATGTGAAAACGTAACCTATTTAAGAGATAAAAAAAAATCATAGAAAATGGCAAAACACGCTGGAATAAAAAGATGAGTCTTCGAGACAACAGATAGAGACAGGTTGCAGGAGTGCTTGATGAAAAGAGTGCTAACTCGATTGAAAGTGAAAGCCAAAAAGCACTAACTGGCCATGGAGAAGGGGTAACAAAAACAATATCAATGTTAAAAAAAGAAAGCAATCGATGGACGCCAGCGGTGTTGACGGTGGCGACAAAAAGTAAAGAGAACACCTATGATGGCGTCGGCATTGATGTTTGTCCGTTTGCAGACAATGCACATGTTATTGTAACTGGTAAAATACAAGTCTGCAATGAAGCACAGCTGAACACAATATCGAATTAATGAGTAGCCGTCGGCGCATGACTGATTTGATTCCAACGATCTTCATTACTATTATTATTATTATTAATTTGTTTTTGCTTGGTAGTAGAAGCCTCGTGTCACTGAAGACGTTATATGAGTCACACCATCGATAACGCGTTGCAATTTGGTTTGAACATTAGATCTCTGATCATTTTCGAATTATCAAGGTGGTAACTTTGATAACACCTACCTGGAAAGACGATGTCAGCGTGAGGTGCTGTTGAGATGTGTCTGGAAACAATATGCCAAAACAATGCTTTGTGTAACTGACTCCCAAGAGGATTCTTCTCTAATCACTACAATCTTAAATTATTCAAATCTAGAATTAACTATTATCTTCCCCACATATCCCCATGAAACAGTTTCATTTTAATCTGTAAATCTGTTGACGGAACGATCAGGAGCCTGTCAACGAGTGTGCTGAGAGAAAGTCATCCTGGTCGATATTTGGAGTGCACTCGCCTTGTTCAAAACTGCTGATCATGCCAGATTATGTACTCCCTCACAGGAACTGTAACTAAGGTCTGCTCACCATAATTAAAGTATAAAACCCGTGTAGGATCTATGGGTTTTTAACAAACACAAATTTTTCGGGGATTAGCAAGGCGCTCTAACAAACGAATATATCGGAAACAAATCACCAGCTGTTGAGAAGTGTCTGGAAACAATATTACTATCGGAAAGGTGTGCCATTTTTCTTTGACCTGTTTACACTCGGACTATTCTACTCGTCTTTGTTTTTGTTATCACAACGTTTCGGCCGTTGTGCCCTCCAGCCTTCATCGGGTGTATATCGATCCGGGTAAATGAACTGAAGCCTTTATTTAATCAACGGGGGTAAAGCGATCTCGTTCCGCTAATCTTGACGAGGTATATATCATCGATTTCTTTTCTTACTGTTTTGTTATTGTGCGCCAAATCCAAATGCCATTTTTATTTTACCTGTTATTCTCGTGCATTATTATTCATGAATGCACTTATTTTTTTTAATACAACGATGTTCACCTTGTACAAGGCCCGAGAGCCGCTTGAGGTAGAGAGTTATAGAGTAAAAACAGAGTTTATGGGGATAATTAAGGAAGATCAAATTTAAACCAAGACCTGAAAAGGTAAAGACTGTAGTTACCGGGGAAGCATTCTCTTGGGAGCCGCTTCCATAAATCCGTTCATCAATATACTTAATTGCATTTGACTGCAACTTTACACATTCCGTTCATCTTTTAACATTTATTCCGTGGTATTTACTGACCATCTGTCTTAGATTACCTGATATGGGTCAATTTCAATGTGTCCGAGGATTTTATCTATTTTTTTTTTGTTTTTTTGTTAACCCAGATTCTAGTTTGTCATCTCGCCTGAACGTTGGGCTTTTTCCTTGCAGATGATAATGGGAGTAAGAGAGATGCTACTGTAACGAATGGATATTAAGAATAAAATAGAAAATGTGAGAAACGAAGAAATTTTAAGAATAGGAAACATAAACAAGCTAATGCCGCCCCAAACACACAAAAATGACATGCAAAACACTAAAGAATGACCCCTTAGAGAATTTAACCCACAGAGAAGTAACCGTAGAGAAGCAGAAAAAAAGACAGAAATAATTCTCTTTTATCGATAGAGGAACAAGTACGTAGAAGAATTTTTTTTCATTTTTATTTCCTGAATTTTAACCTATCGTAATGAATGGATAGACTTTTATAGAGATCCCGTGTCTTGAACGCCTATTGTGACCAACGTTCAATAAAACAGCAAGGATTTACGTCCATATGATATTGAAACGCCGGTTCTCGTACGATCACCGAATTTAAGGAAAATCTTGACTGGTCAGTAACTAGGTGGGTGACAATTTAGAAAGACCAGGTGTGCGGTTGGGGTAATGGATAAAGGCTCAGATGTGTTAATCAAAGAACCGAGTTCGAATTCCAGTTGAGTTCATTAAATTCACGTATGCGCAAATACCCTTGATAAAATTATGAATCCAAACCTTTTCCATCCACCTATGGGTAAATTAGTAAGACTTGTATCATTAAATAATTATGATACCCCCCACCAAAAAATTAATCAAAACTGCGTGCAAAACGGAGTGCTGCTATCATATAGGGGCCGTTTTCATTTTCCAGTGTAAATAGAATCTTCAAGCGTCCCTACGTGAGTGATGAAATATTTTCCACCCTAGATCCCCTTACACACAGTCAAAGCGTCACCATCCTCTCACCGCACTATTGCTATTTCCATGGAAAGTCTTCAAACGAACTCCATTCCTTAGTTCCACCAATTTTAACCTTCACGGCTAAGACCTGCAACGCC
>OZ010583.1:82596568-82669068 GCA_963932145.1 Acanthosepion lycidas | reverse complement strand
TCATTATATAAATTGAAACTGTAAAGAATACGTGTTTTTTTTTGTTTTTTTTTTAAGCTAGCAGAACTTCTATAAAAAAAGAGCTCAATATACAACTAGAGAATATAATGTTCAATAAATAATTAAATAGAAATGCAAGTGATTATCTGATTATCCGACTCAAAGTTTCCGTGTACGAACGCTCGTCAGGGCTATATATGTAATGTATTGATATTAGGTTGGTGCAAAAATAATGTCGTCTTCTCACATAGTAACATATGTGAGAAAACGACATTATTTTTCCAACAACCTAATATTTAAATCAAATGGTTTATCAAATATTCTCGCTCTGATGATGCCAAACTTGTGTGTCGGCTAACCAGATGTCATTTGAATTTTTCTTGATTTTCATATATATATATATATATATATATATATATAGATATATATATCATGATTATTTTTTAAAAGTCATGATTCCATCGCGACACAGAAATTACTCGGTTTTGAAACCGCTCATCCGTATTCAAGTGAAATTCCAATATTAAAACTTAACTGTTGGATGACTGTTTCATCCTTAAGCGATGCTTAGGCTCTACATCTGTATCGAGCACTGTTTTTTTTTTTTTTTTTAAAGAACAACAAAAATTTTAAAGAACTTAGGATCATCAATGTAAAAGTTCTTTCCTATTAAATCAATGCACACACGCATACACACATACAAACACACACACACACACACATATATATATTTATATATTAGATTGGTGCAAAAATAATTTCGTTTTCTCACATAGTAACATATGTTAGAAAACGAAATTATTTTTGCACCAACCTAATATATATATATATATATATATATATATTTGCACCAACCTAATATATATATATATATATATATATATATATATATATATATATATATATATATATATATATATATATATAAAGAAATATAGTCTTAAGGTGTGCTATATTTATGGAATAAAGTGCTCAATATCAGAGATTGAGCGTGTGTAAATATAAAAGTGAACATAGAAGTCAACACTTAGAGGCGACAGTCTGTTTCATGCTATATGCAATCGTCAGGCCACGTGTGCTGTTATTTTTCTCGGCTATTTATATATATACGGGTTAGTGGTGCATTGTGGGTATTCTGTTATGGCGGTTATTTCACCGGAAGTCGTTTGTTTATCTATTTAGGTCAAATTATATTGCTTGTTTTTATTTTTGTTTCTTATTTTATTTATTTATTTTTTTTTTTTTTTTTTTTTTTTTTTTTTTGTTATTTTTGCTTATTAGTATATTTATTTGTTTTTATTTTATTTTTTCCGTTTTTAATTTTTTAGGTTACATAGTAAAAATTTATTTTCATGTCTGCATTTTGAGATGAGTTCGGATCTTTTGTTTAATAATTTATTTAATATTAATTAATAATATTATTATATTAATAATTTATTATATATATATATATATATATATATATATATATATATATATATATATATATATATATATTACAGTTAAAAATTTCGACATCACCCCGGGTAATTTTTAAATTTTGCTCAAAATGTTTGGTACTGTAAACAAGAAAGAATTATTATGCATAGTTAAAAAAAAAAGTAACACATCATTTTTTTTAATGATGACAAAAAGAAAAAAAATCATTTTGTGATGAAATATTTCTCTCGTGAAAATATCTTTGATTACTGCAGCACAAATTCTTGCCATTCGTTGCAAATGTTTTTTGTAAGTTTCATAATTAAGTTTGATAATTGACTTAATTCTTTATTAAAAGACTCAAAAAGCTCTTTTTTTCTGTTTTCTTTTTTTCACTCTTCTGTCATTTTCATCTCATGCTAATTATCGGGGTGACTTCAAAATTTTGAACTGTAGTATATATATATATATATATATATATATATATGTATATATCGAATCCCTTTTCAATATTACATGAATTAATACACAGAAATTGTCTGACTGAAAATGTTGTTTATCGAGCTGATTTCAAAGTAGGAGTACTAACAACAATTGGATCGACTGAAGATGCATTCAAAAGGACGTACAATAAGCATGTAACATCTTCTAAGTTGGGAAAATATTGCAATATGACCACCCAGTCGAAATGTTTTCTTTTTTCATTGTTGTTAACCCAAGCTCGACCGTAAAGCCACTAAGACAAACGTTTTCCTGGGTGTGGAAGAGTTAGACATAGACACATTGCTATGGATTGAGAACCAAAGAAAAGTAATCAGCAGGACAGTTGATAACGACTGAGTTTGTGTTTTTCACGGTTTTATTGTTTACTTCTCTCATTTATTTTTGTTTATTACGACCTATGAATGATATGTTCTGCAGGTAGAACGGTGATTATCGGCGCGGAATGTGTTATCATGCTGTTGCGTCGTTTTTTCATCAATGCCCTTGAGAAAGATAAGCATCCCGCTCTTGTACCCGCAAGTAGATGGCAATAGCACGGTAGACTGGACTCTCTTGCCTGGGTTGGCAGCTGGCCTTGTAGATGGCCAACATTGAATCGAAAACCAGTTTGGTTTGAGATGAGTAACTACACCTAGTGAAAATTCATCTGCTATTGAAACGACAGCGGCAATACAGCGTGGTGAATCTGTTGTTTTTAAGCCCCACAGAGGATCTATTAAGTTGGTGCAAAAATAATGACGTAATAATGTCGTTTTTTGACGTATTTTTTAACGTCAAAAACGACATTATTACGTCATTATTTTTTCCCCAACCTACCACAATGTTAAAGAAAAAGAAAAAGAGAATTAGCAATAGTATAGAATATTCCTGATTTTTTCATGTTATGCTTCCAATCCAATTTGATGTTGACCAAGCGATTTGATAAGGGGGAGTCATAAGAATCCTGGTAGGACCTCCATTTCCCTCGGGACTGCTTCACTACAGAGATTGATCAAATCTGATTAGTAGACATATCCTTGTCTTACTAAAAAAAATGGCATAGAGATTAATTTTAGATTGGTTGTGTTTTCATACGTACAACAACAGCGCACAGTTTAATGATGACAACTTTGTGGTGTAATGGATTGAGGATTCGGAAAGCCGAGTTCGAATTCCACTCGAATCCATTACATTAAATTACGTGTTTATACCCTTGGGAAAAGTATGAATCCTCTTCTTCTCCCCACCAGCTATGTATAAATAGCAGGACAGATCGGTTTCTATAGCCTTGGAGGGAAAATGGTCTACCGCAGAAAGAAATGGCAACCTACTGCAGGATAACATCTGCCTCGTCAGTCATGTATCGAAAGATACATGATCGCCTAAGCGTGTATCGCGCATGGCACATAACTGTTAATGCACTTAACTTATATACTCACGTATCATGCTACATTTGAATACCTAATATTGAAACTAATTTGACTACAGTAAATAGGCATATTGTTTGAACAACGGCGTAGCCAGGGCAGCAGTACATACACTAATTTTATATCTCGTGTAAGATGCGACCCCCTTAAAACTGATTTCAAAATTGGGTACTCAAAAATCGCTTACTAGGTGAGTATATACGGTAATTTCGGAGAAAATATGGATTATACAATGAAAATATCAGATCAATGTTACACTAACACCTTCGTGTCAATTTGAGGCAATATTGAGGTACTTTAGAATGTACTTTTTTATATATTTGCTACGAGAAGCCGCTTTCAATATGGTCACATCAAAGTAAGTGGAGGTTGTCTTCTTTTTGTTAAACGGCTGTTCACCAAAATTCAAAGTGACCCTCAAGGTATAGGTTACTGAATGATTTTTTTTTAAAGGACGTAATACGAAGAAGTAAGGAGCGATATGTAGGATAGATAACGGTTGATTAGGACTTATGTTTAAGTTAGTAGTAATCGGGAAAGAATAACCTTTCTTGGAAAGAATCTGACCGAATAGAACATTCTTTTTAGCAAGAGAATTTGAAGGAAATGCAAATCGTTCGCCCCATGTGTATGTGACATGGTGTGTCTTAGCTGTGAAAATCTGATCCAGAGGAACTATGGAATGTAACGCGTCTGAACATTTTCCATATAAATAGTGGCAGGCTGACGACATTTCGGCTGCAGAGATATTGTTTAACTCTTTCAAGGCCGGAAAGAGTGAACCCTGCCGACCTAAAACAGTTCAAGATGCTCTTCAGAAATTTTATCCGTTTGTTTGCCTATCGTCCGGTTTATATTCCTATCCCGTGTTTCGAACAGGAGTAGAGGTTCTTCCCTTGTTTCCTGTTTAGGATTGGATTTCCGGTGCCTTCTAAAGTCTTCTTCAACTCTATACTCCTAACTTCTCCTCCTGATCTCTGAATATTTTTTTTTCTAATTAAATCTATAAATTTCTATTAAATCTAGACTTGTTAAGGTCTAGAATAAGCTGTCTATTACTTTGCCCTTACTTTTGCAAATACAACTCCACAGAGTAGCCCTCTACCTTGAGTGGCTCTTGGGCCTTGTATTTGGAAAACATTAGTAAAAAAAATAATAAATATAATTAAGTAAAAATATGTTAATGTTCAAACTGGCTCTCGTCAATCTTTACAATGAATGCGTAAATTTATTCGCAATAATAGGAAAGACTGCCTAAAGGCGCACTCACAAATAGATCTTTCTTTCAACTCCCGTGACATGCAAATAACGTGATTTATAATAAAATATCTTTTGAAAGGACAAGGATCCAGGAGAGATAGTTTCATGCCTTACGCAGGTGGAAAGAAGAAAGTGAATATTGCATGAGATTTCCTGGCAGGTAAAATTTACATTATTTAACATGACAACGAAATTGAACAGTTAACCTAATGTCGCTGAAATGGATGGCTTAAACTGCAGCCAAATCGTTTCTCCAACGCATCAAAAAAAAAAAAAAAATCAACGCTTTTCGTCCAGCCTGTAATAAGCATAACAATCATTATCAACAACCACCCACAGATAATTTCAAACGACTCACCGTAACGATCATCAAAAACACCGTCAGGTTAACATTCGTTAATACTTCAAATTATTGCCATTCGTTCACAATGATTTGCCGTGTCTCTCGGCGCCATCACTGACATCTGGCGGCGAGATGGAAGCCGCAGGGAGATATGTTGACGTGACAATTTAAAAATGAGAGATCGCAATCACTAAACAGGAAAAAAATTGTCTTATGTCGTTAAATTCGCAAAGAGCGTTCTTGAGTGTGGATGGATGATAGATGAAGTTAATAATGGCGACTGTTTGCGAGACTCTTCTGCAGGAATTATCTGTATTGACGCAATTAATAGCCTGATGGGTAAAACGGGATGTGGCGGGAAAATTGTCGGCGGATTATATGTGCGTACTTAGTAACTGGTTTGTAGTTGGTCGGCTATGCATCTTACATATCAAATACCGACGCGGAATCACACGACTCAATAAAGGCAGTTCCCTTTAAGTAGACACAAGAGAATGAGCATTCATTTCTGGCCTTTCTCTGTCGATAAGTGGAAATGACACCGTTATAAATATAGATGTTAAGTTTGTATATAAAGATGCATGAATATATATATATATATATATATATATATATATATATATATATATATATATATATATATATTATATATAATTATTTCTTTAAAAATATGATTCCAACACGCTACATAAAAGTTCTCATGTTTCAAAACTCTTATGTAGCGTGCTGGAATCCAATTTTTAAATAAATAATTATATTTATGCTCTACTTTTGTATCGAGCACTATTTTTAAAAAATGATAACAAAATACTAAAGAAATTTGGATTATTTACCTAAATATTTCTTTCCTATTTTCTATATATTTTCATATATATATATATATATATATATATATATATATATATATATATATATATATGTATGCGTTTGTGTGTGTATATATATATATATATATATATATATATATATATATATATATATATATATATATATATATATATACCCAAGTATATAATTGTTGTAGGGAATGAATTCCAATAACAAAAAATTACTATTCTTAAAAGAGTGCTCAATACAAAGTAGAGCGGATATAATCATTTATTTTTTAATAATTTATAACATAAATATGTTATAAAATTACTACAAAAATAGGCATTTTGTTTCAAACAAAATCGCTATTTTTGTAGAGATTTTATAACATATTTATTTTATAATTTTTTTAAATAAATAATTATATATATATATATATATATATATATATATATATATATATATATATACTAGTCGGAATGGGAATGTATGACGGCTGTTTTGAAGGCAAACCATTATACAAATATTACTATTCCTATAAAACATAACTTAGAACCACTGCTAATTCTATACAATGCAGATTAGAATTTAAACACAGAAAAATAAAGTACGAGACCGCATTGAAATTAGCTAATAAATTGGACAAAAGATTTGGGAACAATGATCCCTAAGTATAATTTTATACTTTCTTAGCCCTCATGAAGAACTGAAAGAACACTAGAAAATCTGAATGAAATTTTTTTTAAATGATTCCATGTTCATCACATTCAGTATTGCTTGCCAAATACAACGTCTGAAATGTATCGGAGCTGTTGCTATAGTAACGGAGCTAAAGTACGCAGAGTGAAGCCGCTTGGCACAGATTGACTTTGAACTCGCGCATACACACCAACCTTCCGCTGCTTATACCGGTGCTTAGTAGGAAAGTGTGTAGAGTGTGGCCGTTTCACCACGCCTCATAGGTTCCATCAGTGTCCATGTCTTGTGCAGCAGTTTCTAGCAAAGAACGATATTCGTCAGATCCAAACAACTTCCATATTCCCCAGGTCCCTAGACTTTTTTTCTCTTCAAAATTCAAATGACAATTGAAGGAAACAAGATTTCAAATTGTAGTGAAAATCCTGGAGTATGCGACGAGTATGTTGCTCGGAATCCTGAAAAAAGTGTTCCAGGAATGCCTCCATCAATGAATATGGTTTAAGAAGTGGGCTACTAGGAAGGGGATTATATGCCGAATTGATATGTGTTGTGGTTTTATTTTTATACTATACATCTTGTCATTATAATATTCATCAAATGAATATCTACTGCTATTCCTTTGAAGTGAGCATGAACTCTTAATTACCAACCCTATCTCCCAGTTTCCTAAACACCTAGAATAGAGGTAACCAGATCCAATCCCTATTATCTCTTTGACTAAGTGACTGTGAAATTTTCCCCCAGGAATGATGTAAAAACGACTCGTTCTTTCTCTAATCGTGAGTGTTGCTCTGACCATAGGTTAATACGATCCAAAATTTGCTTCAGGATCTGTCTTCCGTTTCGTAACAACCGCACTTCACAAAATCAAGGAAAAGCAACACTGACGACTTAAAATCTTTTCAGACTCTTTGTGACAGCAAATATATACGGGACAGGACAAAGATTGAATCATGGTGCTTTTTTTTCCCAAAAGTACTATGCTTGGGTATATTAAAAGAAAACGCCAAGATTGGCTTGACTCAAATGATCGAAGTATTATGCCTCTTTTGAAGAATATGCACAAATATCATCGTCAATGGACGCCAGACAATAACAATGTTAAAAAGCGCAAGGGATTCAAAAAGGTCATTCTAAACTCTGGAAAATGAAACGAGTATTGTGATGAGAGAAGGCTCGGAAAGTGCAGTTATGTTACTGATAGATGTGACTTTAAATCATTCTATCAGAATAAAAATGGTGTCTTTGGGTCTCTGTCAAATGACTCAATTACTACCTTTTACGCGTCCTGGGTATAACGATAAACTACATCCGCGTCCTGGGTATGACGATAAACTACGTCCAACAACAAGGCCTCAGATAATGTTTTCGGAAAAATAATGTTGGCAGCTATACGTTTTTTGGAAAAAAATAATGTTGGCAGCTATACGTTTTTGAAACAATAATGTTGGCAGCTATACGTTTTTTTGAAAAAATAATGTTGCCAGCTATACGTTTTTTTTGAAAAAATAATACTGCCAGCTATAAGTTTAATAGTACTGTATATTTAATATATGTATAGGTATATATATGTATATATATGTATATATATATATATATATATATATATATATATATATGTGTGTGTGTGTGTGTGTATGTGTATATATATATATATATATATATATATATATATATATATATATGCCTTCATTTGGCATTAAATGACCCACAGTGGTTAATATGCCATAAAACCCAACCAACCAACCAACCAACCAACCAACCAACCAACCAACCAACCACCTTTTACTTCCAATAGTAAACTTCTAACGGAGAAAAAGAGATCACCAAACGGTGGGCAGAAAACTTAATTCTCAAATGTTTAGAAGGTTTAAATGAATTCGAATGCTGACGAGAATCTTATCAAAAACTTGCCACAGAGGTTTATTCTTCAATCAACTACCTCATCTATTGCTGAGATGAAGAAAAAAGCCATAAAAAACCTGACAAACTGGAAATCCTCTGGTAATGATGGCATAGAGATGCATAAATGTGGCAAACATAAATAAATGTGCCAGCAATCTCCTGATTCGTAAACTCTGTGTGCTATTTTCTTTAATGTCGGATTCGGAACAAGTTCCTCAGGAATTTAAAA
This sequence comes from Acanthosepion lycidas, assembly GCA_963932145.1. NCBI lineage: Eukaryota > Metazoa > Mollusca > Cephalopoda > Sepiida > Sepiidae > Acanthosepion > Acanthosepion lycidas. The sequence continues at coordinate 82,660,493 of OZ010583.1, read as the reverse complement.
ACGCTTTTATTGTCCATCTCTATAAACACAAAGGGAATAAATGCTAAAGTGAAAACCATATCTCCATTTTGTATGTTGCTGGAAAAATTCTTGGCAGAATCAGGAAGAACTGAACTCTTCTTTGTCTGATTCAGAGTTGTCTGGACATCAAAGCAGCTTTTGGTCTGTTTGTTTGTTTGGGTTTTATGGCATATCAACCACCGTGGGTTATTTAATGTCAAATCCAGTTTATATGAATTTTAAATGCCTATTTTGTATGGAATAAAAAATGTATAGCTGGCAACATTATTGTTTCAAAAAAAAACGTATAGCTGGCAACATTATTCTTTTACAAAAAATGTATAGCTGGCAACATTACTTCTTTACAAAAAAAACGTATAGCTGGTAACATTACTCTTTTACAAAAAAAAAACGCATAGCTGGCAACATTACTTTTTTACAAAAAAAACGTATAGCGGGCAACATCACTTTTTTACAAAAAAACGTATAGCTGGCAACATTACTTTTTACAAAAAAACTTAGAGCTGGCAACATTATTGTTTCAAAAACTTAGAGCTGGCAACATTATTGTCTCAAAAACTTAGAGCTGGCAACATTATTTTTCTGAAAACATTATCTGAGACCATCCTGTTGGATGTAGTTTATCGCCGTACCGAGGACGCGGATGTAGTTTATCATCATACCCAGAACGCGGATGTAGTTTACCGTCATACCCAGGACGTGTCTTTTGGTCTGGTTGAAGTAGTGTGGATATGATTTTCAGATTAAGGCAACTACATGAGAAAGCACAAGAGTATGACAAGGATTTATTTATTACTTTCGTTGATCACACTAAGGCCTATGATACAATTTCAAGGGATTAATTGAGGGTCGATTTTGGAAGCTGGGTGTTCCTGAAAGGGTTATTATACAATGAGGTAATTCGGAGAGAATTAGAAGTAGTAGCAGTATTCGATATTGATGGTCACAATCTTAAAAAAATTGATATGCAGATGACAGAGCATTGATAACAGACACTGAAAGCTAACTACAAGAACTCATACAGAAAATAGTGAAAAAAAAAACGAGAAAATAGGATCAAACATCAATTGCATGAAGACAGAATGAATGGTTGTCAGCAAGACGAACAAACCAAAATGCAAATTACAAATTGGAGATAAGAAAATCAAGCAAGTACAAAAGTCTAAAGATCGAGGAAATATTTTTGCAGAAAAACGCGAAGTCCGACACTGAAATTCTTAGGGACAGTTGGATTTGGATAGGGAAAAATGACAACTAAAAGCTTAGCAAACTATTAAGAACAGGAAAATTTAGTTAGAAACAAAGCAAAGAATAGTGAACTGTGACGTAATATCAGTTTTTCTGAATGCTGAGCAATCTGAATGACCGATGAAAAAGAAACTTGAAGCAATAGAAACGTGGTTCTACAGAAAGATGCTGAGCATACTATGGAACGAACATGTGTGCAATGACGAAGTTTTAAAGAAAATGGAAACAAAAACAGTTATGGTAAGCATCAGGAATTTGAAATTTCTCATGCAAGACGGCTTGGAAAATGCGACACTGACAGGACATATTTAATGCAGGAGGGATGTGTATAACCTACATAATGAGCTTCTGTATTTAAATGGTAGAACAGCAGTTAGAAGTGGCAGAAAAAAATAAAATTTACTAAGAGGGGGAAAGAATAGGAAATTGTGGAGAGTAGTGATCAAACGTATAAAAGAAAAATAAGAGACCGAAACAATAAAGAATTGGTTCCGTAATGATACAAAACGGTATCTACTGATTTTCTTTGCGATGCTTATTTATGGAACGGCTCTCTAAGGGCATAATTCGATTCTGTTGAAGATAGCAAATTCCTCTGCCGTAAAGTTATTTACGTGTTAATTAATTATGCTCCATTGTGGGAAACACCATTGATATCTAAGTGCCTGCAGAGTTGACCTCAGTGATAATAAGTCGACCAAGCTTCGTAGGCTGCGTGAGATTATAGCAAGGCTTTCCTCATTCTACATAATTGTCCATAATTAATAGAATATCAGTACAAAATTCCGTCATTTGAAGAGTTCTAGAGTTTGACTCTCTAGTGCCATACCTTGTTAAAAACTTTTTCTATAGGTCAAGATAAAGTAATAGATCTTGATAGACAGTGAATCATTTACGTTGTTAGGATTTCGACAAATGATGCAGACAAAAACCAGCAAAATTGATGTTGTGTAACAGAAATAACGGCAAATATAGACAAACGAGCCCACAGTAAAACGTAATATCAACGGGACGATATTTTCCATGATACCGCTTCCCTTACTTCGCCCTTCGGCAAAAGGGTACTACTATAATATGATATTTACCTTCAATGTTCTACTATAGTATGATATCTGCTATTTATTTTCTAGTATGGTACATGATTTACCAGCTGTTGGAGATAAGAAATATGTTAGGGTTAGGCTTAAAATCAGTGGACAGTAAACTGGTTACATATTAAAAATCATTAACAATTTTTATACAAAAATTAAAAGAAATCACCAAATATTTGTACCTGCGATATTAATAGGCTCGAGATTCAAACACTCTCTCTCTTCTCCATATATATATATATATATATATATATATATATATATATATATATATATATATATATATATATATTAGGTTGGTGCAAAAATAATTTCGTTTTCTAACATATGTTACTATGTGAGAAAACGAAATTATTTTTGCACCAACCTAATATATATATATATATATATATATATATATATATATATATATATATATATATACATGAATCATTCATACAAAACCAAATATAGAGGTTAATGATTTAAATGGCGAGAATACATCTTCGCAAACAATTTTAATAAGGTACACTAACCCCGAACCTGTATATGAATAGTATGATCCCTCTTTATAAATTTCAGTTTCATAAGGTCTTTTTTAGTTTTTACAAGATTTCGTCTGTTCCTACAGACATCCTCATGTATGGAAATAGATTTTTTCTTGTTTTTTACTTCTCAGTAATAAGAGGGCAACGAAAATATAGATGTAATCCGAAAAAATGCTATGAGAAATGTGTTATTTTTTTGGAACGTGCGGTCGCAACGCTGAGTTTAAATTTTAAATTTTGTGAACGTGTCGTGAACTATATTGTTCAATAATTACAGGAATGTCACACTTATCCGAAACTTGCACGTTGGATCAGTGATTTTAATTTTGATTATAGTTGCAGTTTAATTTATAATTACATGAATCATTCATACAAAAACAAATATAGATGTTAATGATGTAAATAGCGAGAATACATCTTCGCAAACAATTTCAATAAGTTACACTAACCCCGAACCTGTATATGAATGATATGATCCCTGTTTATAAATTCCAGTTTCATAAGGACTTTTTTTTTTTAGTTTTTACAAGCTTTTGTCTGTTCCTACAGACATCCTCATGTATGGAAATAGATTTTTTTCTTGTTTTTTACTTCTCGGTAATAAGATGACAACGAAAATATAGATGTAATCCGAAAAAATGCTATGAGAAAGGTTTTATTGTTTTGGAACGTGCGGTCGCAACGCTGAGTTTGAATTTTAAATTTTGAGGTTGTGCGTTTTTGTACAAATATAGTAATAAGATAGTAATATATATATATATATATATATATATATATATATTGAGAGAGAGAGAGAGAGAGAGAGAAATACAAATACATACATACGTATATATATATATATATATATATATATATATATATATATATATATATATGAAGATAAATTTCTTAAAAACATTCGGTCTGAAGAGATAAATATAACAATATTCATGAAATAAATTATAAGCGATATGGATTTTTAATGTGTTGTCTTATTTTATCGTTATACACATGCACACACAGACACAGACACGCACACACACACACACACATATATATATATATATTATGAAATGGATCGAATAAAAAAATAAAAAATAATCTATAAGCATAAAAATGTCTTAAAATAATTGTCAGACTTTTTCCATTTCATAATGTGTGACGTCATTTGTTTACATTTGATACGCCATGAGCAGATATGAATGTACTTGAAAGATTCATGGAAGATTGAAGTTTAAATGCAGTAAATTTGACCTTCCTAACTGAACGCTCCTCTGTAGCCAAATCTGTAAAGGCACGTCAAGCTAAATTTTCTGTGAAAATTTCTCGGACATTCAGGCCGATAAATGTTGTTTAATACAGTTTATTATAAACAGAGCATTTACTTAAATATTTGTATCTATAAAAAAGAATGTATAAACATATATATATATATATATATATATATATATATATATATATATATATAATGGATTCTCTTCTATCGATGTATGAGGATCCGTCAATTTTACAATTGATTCAGTGGTGAATTTTGTTTCGATAATCTTAACTGACACCTAAAACCCGCGAGTGATTTGCAAAGGATCTGTATACCGAGAAAGAGTGAGGATTATAGAATGAGGTCACTGTTAGATTGGCTGACCTTTTAGATCTTTCCCTCGCTAAATATATCGTAACTGTTCGGATTTCAATTCTCGGTAGTGGATGCGGACTGCGGATGAGTCCCAAATATAGGACGAAACGGCTATATTTGTATAAAGATGGACGTAACTGTTATTGCCATTGAAAACAGCGGACGGTTTTCAAATACTATCTGAAACTCCTTAAGTTTATACCATTTGGAAAATATTCCATCCACCATCGCTCATCATTTAAGACAAACTCTATACTTACTGACATGGCACGGTGATTAACAGCCAGGAAATAGGTAAGTATGTGCTAGGGTTTTAAAATGTCGAATATGAACACCTTTTTTTCAGACTGTTCTACGTGCATATGGATTCGCCCCAAACGAAAAGAGAAATGCTGTACGCTCGGCGACAGGTTTTAATCGACTTGATATATATATTTATTTATTTTTAAATTTCAGCACTTTTGGATTATTTCATGTACCATATGTTTTGTAGGAAATATCACAATGAATTATAACATAAATATAGACTCGTTTTCAACACTAGACTAAAATAGACGTAGGCTCGATTTTTACAGTCATATTACAAAAGTAGATATAGGTCCGATTTTTATACTACAGGATACCCACCCAAATAAATAAATAAATAAATAAAAAACAGGAAATTTGGTACAGTTTATTTAATTGTTCAAATTTTTGTTACTGTTATTTGAAAAAAAAATATACAAAGAACAGAAATTTTATAGCTTAAAACAGAACAAAATCATAAATGTGGGGTTAATCTAAAGAATTCTGGCAAAATTTCTTGGCATATATTTACATATTTTCATTTCCGAAGTTGGAAGTTCTTTCTTGCAGAGAACAATCACCTCGCGTTGAAAATTTGTAAAGTTCGGCATCCTGGAACAACAAATGGTTTAAAAATTTATTTGTTCCTCATTTTTTTTAGTTCAGTCATAGAGCGAAATATAAATAGTTATTTTTATATGCCAGTTAATTTCTTTTCATCATATAGTAAATCTAAAATTACATTTGTGTGTGTATAGGCATACTGTATAATAAAAAGGAGACGTAGGTCCGACTGTTATAAGATAATAAAAAAGTAGACATCAGTTAGGTTTTTATACTCAAGTCAAAAAGTTAAGCATATGTCCGGATTCTACACTCGAATCAAACTGGTAGACACAGTTCCGATTTTTATACCAAAATGTATATATAGTTCCGACATTAAACTCGAGTCAAAAAGGTACACAGGTTCATTTTCTAAAGGGTGTCCCTAAAGTTTAGACACATAGGCAAAATGCGTATTTTTAAGAAATTAAATTTCCAGTAACATTTTATTGAATTGGAATATTAACAAATAACATCCTCGATATGATTTCCATCATTTGTGATGCAAAGGTTGATGTAATTTGCAAGATACATGCGAACTGCGCATTTTTAGCACATTCACTCTTTATGCATTCAATCAATTGTGTTTCATCTGAGATTTACATTGAATACCACTTTTTCTTTAGCATATCCAGAAAAATAAGTTAATTATTTCGACAAATCTATGTTTAATCTGTGGAAGTAAAAAAAATATAGTTAATTAGATTTCCTACGTGTTCAGACTTTGAGTTTAGACTGTATATTCGAATAAAATAAACTAGATATGCTTCAGGTTTCTAAACTAGAGTTAAAGAGGCAGACATCCGCCCAATTTTTATACTAGAGTCAAAAGTTTAGGCAAAAGGCCTGCTTTCAGCAGAGAAAAAAAGGGTAGACATCGGTATCTTTAGATTAAACAGTATACTCCTTTGTCAATTTTCTATTGTGTTAAAGAGATAAATATTAGTCGGGATTATGCCGGAAGTCGGCCTATATTTTATTAGGGGAATGCAGTTAGAAATTTCTTTTTAAGTACCAAAGAAGTGGAAAGTCTCCATAGGAAAAATAAGGGCTGTTAAATTATGGGATGTATGCCTAAATAGCTTCGAAAACCAGACATAAGAATTACGATTGGATTTTATTTACATGTCCAGATAACGTCAACTATATTGCAATCCGAGGATTGAGATAAATGGACTGTAAGAGTCTAACATAAATATATTTAACTAACACTGAATAGATTAACGCATAAATTCTGAGAGGATTAGGTTATGATGCATACAACTTGAGCTTATATCGGAATTGCATCATTTTGAAATACATAGAAACTGGGGAAAGGAAAGGCACATCGGTGTTTAAGATGAACGTATTTTTTTACGCTTTAAAATAAACACATTGAGAATGTGATAAGGATATATATTAGGTTGGTGCAAAAATAATGTCGTTTTCTCACATAGTAACATATGTGAGAAAACGACATTTTTTGCACCAACTTAATATATATATATATATATATATATATATATATATATATATTACAAAATGGACAAAGTCCGACAATTTATTTATTAAAGACATTTTTAAAAAGAACATTAAACATAAAAATGTCTTTATATATATATATATATATATATATATATATATATATATATATATATATATAAGAGTGATTCTCTCTGTGTGTATGTGGTGCGCGTCTCTCTCTCTCTCTGATATATATATATATATATATATATATATATATATATATATATATATATATATATATATAAAAACAGACCACTTTAAAATATTTGCTCTGGATTTACATTGAGCTCTCTGGATTTTATCCTCCTTAGATTTACCCATACGGATTACCTAGTTTTTCATAAACTATATATATATATATATATATATATATATATATATATATATATATATATATATATATATATATATATATATATATATAAGCGAGTGATCGTTTAAAAATTTAAAAAAAATAAAACGTATCTGTAAAACGATAATATGAATAAAGTTGTCTCCCGGATTTTTTTTTCAAATATCTCCTTTCCTTAAATAAATACATCTTTTCCAAGCCAACATATACATGACTAATTTTTTTTATAAAATTAAAAGAAAACAGATCAATTCAAAAACTTCTATTATTTACAATATACAGGCTGGTCCGAAAGTTTTGTCACACCTACTGCTTTTCCAAACTGCAGATCATGTTTGAAAAATATATATATTATGTAGTGGTGACAAAACATTCGCACCACACTATATAATAAATTATCTGATTCGAAAATAATATAAAGAGTAATTACATTATAAATAAATACAAAATCTACAAGAATAAAATTAGCTCACGTTCGTTTATAAGACATTAAATTAGTACATTTAGTATCCCTCTGTAATTTACGTCGCCTTCAAACTCAGCCTAATATATATTTATAAGCGCTCTTAGATTTAAAACATCTGAAAAACTAACAACATTTTTACTTTTATTTATAAACACTTATTACAAAATATAAATCCTTATATCTGCTTTCGTAAAGTCCATAAACGGAGGAAATCCGTCTGATATGATAAATTTCATTATGGCTTCATATATATATATATATATATATATATATATATATATATATATATATATATATATATATATTAGGTTGGTGCAAAAATAATGACGTAATAATGTCGCTTTTTGACGTTACGTCAAAAAACGACATTATTACGTCATTATTTTTGCACCAACCTAATATATATATATATTTATATACTGGGTCTCCCGTCGTATACAGTGTATGAATGTAGAGCAACTCAATATTTCGAACCGAATAGCTAGATTAAACGCATATATTATTTGATTATAATTGTGAATGCGTGTGCAGTGCCAACCACATTTTTGGGATGGGACGTGGCTTCCCTCTACCTTTTCTACAAATTTTTTTCATGTCAACTGATCTTAAGAGCTATTTTCACTGGCGCCCCAACTGTATTTCATCACAACCGACAGAAGATGACTTCCTATGAATACTTATGATCGTAGTTAGTAAGAAAGTGTGAAGCTAAAGAAGATTTCCACAGGCGGGAGGTGAGAGAGAAGATACTGTTAGTATAGGAATTATGTTTAAGATTAGCAGTATGAACAACGAAATTATGAGACCTAAATTCCAATCTAGTACTACGTTTACTTTCGCAATGAAGCCATATTTATTATTGTTACAATATAAGAAACGTTGCACAAGGCTAAAATGTGGATGAGGAAGGCTAATCTTCGTCTCTCCTATCTTTAACTTGGAAATCAACAATCACTGACCCAAACAAAATATAATATAAATTAAACCAACAACCAATACATTCTTACTCACCATTCAGGCTTATCAGAACAATTATCTTGGAAATGTATACAGTAAAGAGAGAGGGAAGCTAAGCTACGGTGGTGGGAAAACCACTGAAGCCGAGATGCCAGGTCAGAACAGATATCATTGTAGATTATTCGTTGGAATTTGTCAAGATACATAGCAGATGTACCAGCCCAGATGTTGTATCGATATTCGATGCGCGGCCTAATTGCACACTTATAAATGCACAAGACAGATTCTGTCGAGTAAACTTTTCGAGGATCACATTGTGAACCAACATTGCTAGCAACAGACTTAGAAATTGATTTTGTGTTTCGTTTTGTTTTCACTGCAAATGACCTTAATTTAAGCCTTTCTCTATATATTGTTGCTGCTGTCCACGTTAAATGATTGTCTTTGAAACTAGAATTTTTAAAGTCACTCAAGGAGGTGCTATTTGACGGACTATAAAGTTGTAACCATTCACAATGAGGTCAGGTTTCCGTTGGTAGCTCCTGAGAACGTGTTCCAGAATATGTAAGTGAGATATAAGTCCAGTTCTAGAATGTTGGTCAAAGAGGCGGCAAATTCTATGAACGTCTTCTATGGCATAAATAGGTACGCCATTGCAATTAGAAGTAAGACAAACTGTAAACAAGGCCAATAAAATTGTGCACCCTACGTATTCAATTCATTAACATCGTTTTGTGAACGTTGTTAACTGTTGCTCCTCTTCGGTCTTCCCTTATGGGCACTATCGTAGATCACTCTGTCAGCCGAGAACGCATTAGCAATAGCTTGTGAGATATTTTCAGTTATCTGGAGACCAGACTGTGTATTTGCAGGCAGATGTAGATATTTCACTTTTTGTCATTTCTCTAGTCGACATTTTACACTTAACTCCCCTATTACTTACAGGGATATTTACAGACATGTTTAAGTTTAACATTTAAGTTCGTTTTGTGTGAGATAACTTAATTTTTCTCGTCTTGAATATTCAAGGGACACTTTTTCTTTCTCTTTTTTTATGTTTTACAATATGTTTTTCTTTTTATAATTCTTTGTTTACTCATTCTGCTTTGCTATCTGAACGGCATTGTAATCGAAAATGTCAAGAACGACAAATGTGTTGACCAATTGAACAAACACGAACGAACTCTCGTTTTGGTCTCGTTTGTAGTTCGCCATTTTAAAAGTCTTTATCTGTTTTGTATTTTATTCTTTATTTGTTTTACTTTTCTTTCTTTTTTTTCTCTTTTTGTTCACGTTGTATTTTTAAACAAACATGCATGTGTATATACCCAGAGTTGGGAATCTGTGTATTTTTAGACAAGAGTTTGTTTGTTTTTTTGTTTTGTTATTTATTGGACTTTGATCTTTAAGTTTTCTTTTCCACAATCAAACAGTATCAAACAAAACAGTGTAGTGTTCTTTTTAAACTTTTAATAGAAATGAATATTAACACCATTAAAAGAAAACAAACACTGATTACATTTATAAACGATGCGCAGCGGGGGAAACTGACATTAAATTAAGTGCGTGTTATAGGTTTAAAATTCAAGTCTCGTAGGGATCAGCAGTTATTGAATTAAATTTTGATTTTAAGCTAAGCGGCTCCCTGCAGTCGGATCGTAGTATTATAATGGGAAAAGTAACCGTGCTTGAAGTCATCATAAAATGTTTAAAGTGATTAAAAATATATATAAACGCAAATAAAAATACTGACATGTTGAAATTATTGTGAAATAAATTATTTGATGTTGCTTAAAGTTATTTTGGTTTTAAATGATTTTTCCGAGTATTAAATAACAAAATATTAAATAACAAAATAATAAATAATAAAATTAAAGTCTAATTATTGTTTTCTTATTTCTAGTCTTATATCATTCTTTTGGATTTTCTTTTTTGAAATCATATTTACACAAAATAAAACTTTGAATTTAATAATATTTGAAAATATATAGTGGCCTGCGTTGAACGCGTTTTTATGGGGCATCTTGTTCATGTATTTTTGAAATGACATGTGTGATTATATCTCTCCACAAACGTCTTTACTTTTTTTAGCTCTGAGCTATCTTTTTTTCTTTCTATATTTCACCATATCTGTTCTGCTGGTGGATGGAACAGTTGCGTACTGGTCATTTGCGTCCCGGACAATTTCGAACCAGAAAATTACGTCGCTGGACACTTGCGTCTCTAGACAAAGGATAATAATCCAGGGACGCATTTGTCTACAGACGCAAATGTACGTCTGATAAATGTTTGAATTTACCAAATTTTATAAAGAGTTGTTTAATATAGAAATTTTCAACCCAATACGATAATTTTTTTTTTAATAAGGAGAAAAGCAGTTACCATAATTAAAAAAAAAAAAGAGAGAAAATTTATTTTTTAAATCAAGACAAAATTAAGGTAGCCGTTTCAGTTCACTCCAGCCGTGCGTACCACAAACATCTAATAGATTCTGGATTTTATAGATTAAATTTTTATTTGCAACGCATGGCTAAGTTCCGAAAATCAAACACTGGCGCTAAAATATTTGTGGACGAGGAACATTACAGCCACTAGCATCATGAGAAAAACGCCGATGAAAGAAAAAACATACTGGCGACTTGTAGAACGATCTTGAAACACTGTTAATCTGTCAATGTATTTTAAACAAAGATAAACTTTTAATTTTTTAAAAATTTTATTCCTTTTTTTTTAAAATTATGATTACTACCTATGCATTTTTTTTTAAATTTATGGTAATTTCCTTTCAAAGATTCAAAAAAAAATCATTAAAGGTACGTGACTATCCAGGCTCGTATTTGTCTAGGGACGAAAATTTGCAGGGACAAAATTGTCTAGTACGTAACTTCCGGGACGCAAATATCCAGTACACAAAATTGCTGTTCTGCTATCTATTTACACAAAATGTTAGGCAGGTTAATCAATGATTCCCTCTATGTCATTTGCTTACACTATGTCCATTAAGCCTCTAAATATTCAACCCTCCTTTCCTCGTTATTTTAGTCCTTTCTAATTCTATGTATAATTGCGGCATTTATTTTTATTTGCCTTTTAACGTTCCTCGTTAGTCCCACGCTCAGTATACGGTATTCTCAGCATCCTTCTGTAGAAGTAAACTTATGGTGCTTGTCTCCCTATCCATTTACACGATCTCGTTAGGTAGATTACTCAATGTCTCCACCCTGGTTTTCTTCTTTAATTATGTTCCCAAGAAATATCAACTGATCAACAGTCTTCAGTTTCCAGTCACGCCAGAGTCCATAAATCTACCTGCGTTCCTGTGAGTGACGATTTATTTTCCACCCTGCAACCTCTTTCCTCACAGACTAAACGCTGCAAGGTTTTCGCAGCTCTATAGTTATTTCTACGGAAACTTTAACCTTTAATACTAAGACCCGTCATGCCAGGAATATTTTAGCAAACTACCCTAAGTCCCTTCTCGTTCCACCGGTGAGATTTAACGCCTATTCGTGCAGCTTATTCTCACGAACCGCTTCGCCAAATTTAACCTGTTCAAGTTTGGGATCTATCGTTATCTTCCTCACAGATCACCAAAAACTGTGCCCCTTACACTGTAACCTTCTACATTGAGTAGGTCATGGGCGTTGTACATGATGAATATCACTATATCAAAAATATGTTCATTCTATCTCACATATACTGCCCATTGTATTTTCATCAATGATCCGTAGAATGACATCTCTGTTGCCGGCAGTTGTCTCTTCGTTTAAGTTTGGAATTGTCCAACATTCACTGCCATAGAAGAGGATCAATAGTACATTATAGTTCAATAATCTTTACATTGTTTCTAACATTTTTTTTGTTTCTTAATACTTAGTGTAACTTTTGGAAACCATTCTTCTTAGTATTATTCTATGTTCCATATCCTTCCAGGACGTTGGCGATAATGGCTCGCCTTAATTTCTCTTCCTTTCTAGCTCTTAACATTTTTTTCTATTTACTATCTCTTCTAAAGCCTGTTCTGACATCCATTTGGACAAGCTCGTTAGTTATGTAATTCACCATTTTTCTTCGTTTGACTTGCTCTCAATCTGCCCTATGAGTGTCAAATATTCTAAGCCCTCGTTCCTCATTATGAGCCCTAGAAATTTCAGCTCTCTCTTTCTGATGTTAAGTATGAGAGACCTTTTTATTTCCATTTTCAACTTATAATACAGTGAGTTTAATTCTCAGTGAGTGTACACTTAACTGTGAACTAGTGACAGACAAAAGTAGACTCAGTAAATTAATGAAACGATGTATAAGAAACTATGCATAAATAAAAAACTTAGTTTCCTTATACAGTATTCTGAGCTAGAAATTGTGTAGCCTTCGATTCGTACATTGTATGTTCAGGAAAGAATCGATATCTATCCTTGTCATATGGCGACCATTTACAGTAAATATTTAATATGAATATATTTTTCATGTTGAAAACATATTTCTTTCTTTTGTTTTATCCTCGGTAAATTGATAGCATTTTTATTAAAAATTTCTTTTTATTCTTCGTACAAATGTGATTGTCTGATTAACATTTAATTCTTGACTAATGAAAATGTTGCATTTATTTTTGTCTTATTCATAGAGTATATTTTGATCGAAGCATTTATAAAAAAAAATGTAAATTAAATCGAAGGAAAGACTATCTTAATTTTAAGGATCAGGGGTTATTATATGTATTATTTTCTGTCCGACTAGCGAGACGAGATATCCCCAAAGAAATAATATGTCAGTAGGAAGTAAGAAAAAGTCGTGATATCATTCGACATGGTCATCGGAATGAGACCAACCCTACCATCGTAAGTTAAATAATGGATCCAGTTTGCAATTCGTTGAAGGTTACATGGAATGATAAGTCTCTTAGGAAGACCGGAGAGCACAAAGTTCGAAACAGTGTGTCATTAAGAAAGATGAGGATATTAGTCCAATTGTAAATTATACAAATAAAGAAGGAACGCGGTTGAGAAAGATTTAATTCGTTTTAATTTTAAAAAAAAGCACGCACTATTACACATACATATATTTGCACAGCCTCGCAAGGATTATGACAGCATTCAACAATTTAACCAAAGAGACCATCCAGACGATTTTCAGGATATTCTGAAGTCATCTGGAGGCCGTGCTTTAAGCCAATGGTGATTTTATTGAATAAAGTTACACTTTAGTATTTCAAGATATTTTGTTGTTTTATTTTGGTAAATATATCTGCTAAAATGAGATGTTAGTGTTATTTCCATTTTTGCATCGTTTAGACGACAATTTATCCATCGCACCTCTTGGTTTTGTGTAAGTGTTCGCCATTTTGTTTGAAGGGCTATGTGTATTTCTACGATCCAGTCGTACGTAGATGCTACAATATCTCTACCTAATCTTTATGTTTACTGTAGACTAAGTTATCAGACGTCATTTACTTCCCCATGACCCGAAGTAATTTGGGTTCAATGATGAGTCTTGTCATTCGCTGTATTTGTTCAAGATAGAAGCCTGCGGCCCCTGAGGCGTCTACGTTTGTTCAACAAGACATTAATTTCTCTCTTGCGTCTTTCACTCACTACCTATTTCTATATCAACCACATTCCCCCCCCTCTCTCTCTTTACTTACCACACCTCTTTCTTTTTTCTTATTCTATTCGTTTCTGTCTTAAATTTATAATGTTTTATGAAGTTATATATATATATATATATATATATATATATATATATATATATATATATATATATATATATATATATGTTTTGTATTGGCGCCTATCATGTTTGCATCTCAGTCAGCGTAAATGTTATTTGCAAGAACAGGATTATCTCTTGTTATTGATACAAGGCGATTTAAGCAATATTGCTAACGGAAAAGGAACCATCGTCACTGTTTAATCAGTTGGGGTTGGTGTTGAAAGAAACATTTTTTGGACATGACAGAAACTCTTTTATGAGAAACAATTCCACTGACGCTAAAATTTTAAAGATATTTCTCAGAAGCATATCGACCTAGACTAAAATCATAATCATTATTATTTATCACCTCTCACCTTGTTCACACATTTCCTCGTTTTTTTGTTTTTGTTTTTTGTTTTTTAAACAGTTTTAGCCCTTGTTAACTGTTTAGGATTGGGTCCTCCGTTCCTTCTAAATTCTACTTCAAATCTAAACTTCTAACGTTTACGCCTAAATGCTGAAAATTATACTATTATTGCGTTTACAGTTTATTCTAAACTATTTTCCTTCTCTTTTTACCTTGGATCTTAGTTTCTTTATCGTCTTTCTTGGGGCGAATTGATTAAAGAAAAAAATGGCGGTGATCATGACTCCCCCAAAATTCCACTCACTCGCTGATTTAAGTAACATTTGACACATTTCAGTCTTATTGTACGTGTTCTGACATCATTTCGCCAAATTTAATTGTGTAAGTCTCTCGCTGAATCCCTCAAACTCCCAATACGTTCTGTGAATATCAAGTGAATTTGAAGTTTACAAAGCCGGCCATCCTCATACTGCATCCCAGAAATTTCAAAAGTTTCTTTCTGATTTATGTAAGTCTCTCTCTAGTTCTGATTTTCTAAAGAAAGTTTAGTTTTGTCTGCGTCAAATTGTATGTAGGTCTCATTGCAGGAAATACGTTCAAACGAAAAGTAAATGAAAAAGTTTATCTGAAAAAATGGACAATAAATATAAGGTTTACAGTAGGATAATAGATCTGCTAAAAACCTTCGTTTTAAGAGAAAATCAAATATTTTTTTTATAAATGTCACCCTAAGTAAGGCAGTAGAAACATTAGCACACAATGGGTTACAAAGGTGTTTGAAGAAAGCATAAAGAGAAGGACGGGGCTTAAGATCAAGACATCAGAAGATGTCGATTGATATTATATTTAATTTTTTTAACATTATAATCAGAGAATCAAATAAGTGGAAGAGAGCTCCACTGTCACGAGATGCGGGAAAAGAAGCTGATGGAGTAGAAGAGGCGGTCACATTTAACATTTAGCTGTTCCGACAGTAAACGTCTAGGACCAACATGCCAAAATAGAAGCACACTTAAATTCGTGCTGTTGAAGCATCAGGGAAAAAAAGTTCTTCAGAGCAGTTGCCATGAAAGTCTTTGTAGAAAAGACAGAGGGAAGCCACATCACGTCTGTGAGAAAGTGACTGTAGTTAAGTTGCCAGATCAGGATATATCACATTGCATATCCGCCCTTAGAATTTGTAGAGAAACTCAAGATGAACAGCGAGGGCACCAGGTCATATATGGCAACAATATTCAATGCAAGGACGATTGGTACATTTGAACGATGGACTCCGACGAGAAAAACGTTCTGGCGCGACATAGAGAACCAACTTTCCTTGAGGGAGATGTAGCCATTGATTCAATGTAGTTATTCCACCTCAGGTTAGTGTAAAACGTGAGACCGAGAAGGCGCAGAGAGAGGCTCTCGTCGAGTTGAATATCAACCATGCTGATAGGATGCAGGGTGGTTTCTCTGTGGCGAATAAATGAGAGCAGTTTCGTTTTGGAGGCATTAAAATTTACAAGCCATTTCCTGCCCCAGACAACCAGAGATTGGAAGTCATTTTCGAGACCAACGGTTAGGTTAACTTTGTCAGCAACGCCGGATTTCCTATTGTTGTAGGTTCCTCGCTCTAAGAGTCTATATTAGACGCTTCCGCCTACTATAAATTTAGTAGGAGAGAAGCTTCGGGGAACAGTGAACAGTGAATAGAGTGAGTGCTGATTCATTTGATACACTCTCACTAGTCGTGTAATACTCTTTTGCTTTACTTACTGTTTAATATACGATATATCTGCAAACCTGGTTTTTGTTATTAAGCAATTACTTGGTCACAAGAATTATTGAGACAGGAGTAAATTTTAGCGTCGATCTGTGTAGATGCCTACTTTAGAACTGATGAACATAATGCAGGATTTTGTTCAAGCACTTATAGCAACAGGAATATTCCCGCCAATTTTGACATTGTGAGCTCCTTGCTTGTGCACGCATGTGCAGGTTTGTGTTTGAAAAAGACACAGGGAGAACCAAAACGTTTAACTTCATCTCGCTTATTTTTACAGTCAAGTAAAAACAATTGCATTGAATCCGGTAACCTTCGCACAGCCATAACGACATAAGATATGCAGAGGGTTTTGCTATGCAGACATAGAAAGGAAACTACAAGAACTCCTATAGAAGGTAGAGCCAGTAAAAGGGGACTAAATACTAAACATCAATTTCAGGAAGACAAAAGACATGGTGATCAGCAAAAGTAACACACCCCAACATTCAAATTACGAATTGGAGATACCAAAATCAAACAAATAAAATAATTTCAATACCTGGTAAATGTTCTAACAGAAAACGGAATGAATCACACTGAAATCCGAAGGTGATTTGAATAGCTAAAATTGCTTTCCAGAACCTAAAGGAAGTATTAAGAAAAAGGAAAATGTTGTTAAAAACAAAGAAAACAGTATTGAACCGTTATATAACATCACTTCTCATGCTGTTCGTCTTAAGGTCCTCAACAAAATCCAGAAACCGATATGCAATGTGACTAGCCATAATATGTCATTTCGTTTACAGTTGCTCTCCCACAGACGTGCCGTCGCCTCCTGTCTTTTCTTCAAATACCTTCACGGTAACTGCTCCGACGAACTACTTCCACTAGTTCCCAGACTGCATGAATTTAAACGTGCTACTTGATTAGCACTTCAGTCTCACCCTTTCACTGTCGAAACAGTTAAATGTAGCCGTCTTTTCTACTTCATGTCTCGAACTTCCTGTCAGTGATAGCTATAATCTTCCACTAGTTAAATGCAATGCCAAGCGACATCTCCAGATGCCTTGATTTATTCCCTGTCCTTCTCTTTATACTTTCCTCTATCACTCCTCTTTGCTCTTGATACCACTCTCTGTAACACCTTGCGTGTTAGTAGCACTCCTGCTTTTCTTGGGGTGAAATGCTTAAAAGATATCGCAGTTAATCGCCTCACAGATGAAGAAGAGTCCTGAGGCAACAGAAATTTCGTTCTATAGAAGGATGTTGAAAATAACACGGCTTGAGCATATGAGCAACGCGGATGTTGTAATAAAAAGGCTAACAAAAAGAACTCTTATACTTAACACCAGAAAGAAACAATTTGAACTTTCGGGGCACACAATAAGGAGAGAAGGCTTGTAAAATGTTATACTCATAAGACCGAGTGAAGGGGAGAGTGACAGAGGAATTTGCAATATAAAGTACCTAGCGAAAACGAGGAAATAAATGTCGGAACAAGAGAGATAAGAAAAATATTTTTTTCGGAGCTACAAGAGACACGAAATTGTGGAGAGTCATGTTCGGAAACGTCCTGAAGGGACACGGTTTATAGAAAGAAGAAGATGTAACTGTCCGGCTAAATATTGCCACCGATGAAATTATTAAGTAAAAATTAATAATAATTAACATACTTCTACTATATGCTATGTCCCTTCAGTACGTGAGTATCATAACTCTCTACAGCTTCCTATCCTAGGTAAGTTTTCTACTATTATCTATCGTGACATCGATTTACAAAAGCTCGTTAGGTAGGTTTGCCACTGTTCTCCTCTCTGCCTCTTTGCCCGAAATATGTCTTTTGTCATATTTTCCAAAATCCCTTTCTTCACATCTCTTAAATTGATAACACGGAATATACTTAATAAGTTTTTTCATCTTTTCACTATCTCTGCTATTCGTTATTCTGCTATCCATTTACACAAGCTCTTTATGCAGTCATTTGAACTATTCACTTTGTTCGGAATATTTTCGTTATCGTCATTGTTATTGTTATGGGAACTTACCCATAATAATAAAAATGGACTATTCCCGACATTACAAATACTCCGCCTCTCAAGAGGTATAAGGATATTGTAACACGAGGAGAGATAATTGAGAGCATATTGTAAGGACCATTGGAATAGTGATACTTGTCGAGACAACATAGTTCACTCTAACCAAATCTGATAGGCAGTACTAATACTTCTACTTCTTTGTATTAGGTTGGTGCAAAAATAATGTCGTTTTTTGACGTTAAAAATACGTCAAAAAACGACATTATAAATACTGCGCCTCTCAAGAGGTATGAATATATTGTAAGACGAGGAGAGATAATTGAGAGCATATTGTAAGGACCATTGGAATAGTGATACTTGTCGAGACAACATAGTTCACTCTAACCAAATCTGATAGGCAGTACTAATACTTCTACTTCTTTGTATTAGGTTGGTGCAAAAATAATGTCGTTTTTTGACGTTAAAAATACGTCAAAAAACGATATTATTTTTGCACCAACCTAATATTATATTTCTGTTGTAATATATCTTTGTATTCCATATCTGTGTTCGTGTTATTCTTTCATTGCTTCTAACCTTGGACCATCACCGTGCCGCAAGGAACTTGGACCATAACAGTTATAATCACGAAGTTTTGGCCATTGTACATTGGGATTTCGAACCGAAACTTTTATTTAGTTCTCTGGGATAAATTGTTCTAATTTCGCGTGTCGTGCCTTTACTGGATATCTCAGTTTCAGTTCCCTATAGGTCCTGAACTGTCATCTCGTCTACAGTCACTTTCTTAAAGACGTGCTGTGACTTCGCTTTATCTTTTCTACAAATATTTGGAAGACACCGGCTCCGACAAGCTATTTTCACAGGTACCCAAGCTGCATGACTTGCTACTAGCCTGGCACCTTGGTCCTAGACTTTTACTGTCGGAACCGTTAAATGTTAAATGTAACCGTCTCTTCTACTACAACAGCTTCACCTCTCGCACCTCTCGACAGTGGAATTCCCTTCTCTTACTTGCTTCCCTGATAACTATAATCTTAAAAAAAATTAAATATAATGTCAATCGATATCTTCTGATACATTGATCTTGATCCTCATCCTGCTCTTTATCCTTTCCTCAAACACCCCGACTAGGCTGGCATCTCAGTCCCACTGTCGAAAGCGTTAAATGTAATTCTTCTACTCCAAAAGCTTCTTATCTCGCACTTCCCAGCAGTAGGACTCCGTTCCTCTTACTTACATCCCTGAAAGCTATAATATTCAAACATTCAAATGTAATGTCAATCGACATCTTCTGATGCCTTCATTTTTATCCCGGTCCTTCTCTCTATGCTTTCTTTAAAATCCCCTCTTTACTCTTGTTCTCACTCTCTGTAATCCCTTGCGTCCTAGTAGCACTCCTGCCTTGCTTGGGGTGATATGCATAAAAATCTCAACTCTCCAAGTTTCTGTTCTCTCTGTTGTAGCTGGGTATGTAACTCATGAAATGCCTTTTCTGGATATCTTTCAGTTATTTTCCTTTAGTGATTCAAATCCACATTTTTTTTTTCGCTTCTGCTGTGGATATGATTTGAACTCAGAAAACAATGAGCAAAGTCACTGGATTTTCTTGAGTCAATGCTTTAAATCACTGAGCCATGTAACTACCCAAGTGGATTCAATAATGGGTTCGGTTCGAAATTCTAAAGTATATCACCTGAAGAAGTCTCGAGCGTAAAACGGCCGAAACGTCGTGAATATGAAAATAACGATGAAGACAATAGTCCGAACAATGTAAACAGTCTAATTAGTTGTAACACCGCATCTCTGAAATATAGACTAAGTCGTTAGGTAGGGTATGTGATATTTCCCCCTTGACACAGGTATGTCTTGCAATAGTCAAATTCGACATGCTCTCTGTGTCCTAAAAGCCAATTTTCTGATGTTATATATAAGTGTCATTTTTGTTTAGATTTTTCATAAAACTTCATATTTTTTTCAGATATCCATCACATGGTATTCTTTGTATCCTCCCGGAGAACCACATTTCTGTTGTCTCAAGACTCTTCTTCATCTGTGAGGAAATTGTCACACATTCAATGCCATAGATAGATATATTAGATAGATAGATAGATAGATAGATAGATAGATAGATAGATAGATATTAGGTTGGTGCAAAAATAATGACGGTTTCTCACATAGTAAAATATGTGAGAAACCGTCGTTATTTTTGCACCAACCTAATAGATAGATAGATAGATAGATAGATAGATAAGGACAGACATAGATAGATAAGGACAGGCATAGATAGATAGATAGATAGATAGATAGATAGATAGATAGATAGATAGATAGATAAGGACAGACATAGATAGATAGATAGATAGATAGATAGATAAGAACAGACATAGATAGATAAGGACAGGCATAGATAGATAGATAGATAGATAGATAGATAGATGCGAACAGACCAACATAGATATACTGATATTATAATAGAGTCCAATACTCTTTTCTCTGTTTCTAATGAAACATTCCTTTTTCTTAATAAACTATTTTAAAATATAAGGATTCAAATAATAAAAAAAACACCTTCCTTCACTTTCAATCTAACATCATTTTCGTCATCCATTGTTCCATCTTTCTACGCCATTGGCCTTCTCAACAGTTTCTCTTTTATTTCTGATTTGAAATAAAATCCATTATAAATCTATGCTAAAATGATAGTGCAAGTAAATTTTAACTTTTCCAAAAATTTACTGGGGGAAAACTATTTTCGCGAAACAAAATCAATGGTTACGCACTTCAGAATCAAAACAAAACACTCATTTACAAAAAAAAAACTATATATATTCAGCGCCATTTTCTTTCGTTAACTCAATTTTAGTATCTAATATTTCTCTGTTATTTCCTGTTCACATATATACTCTTTTATATTCTCATTTATTTATTATTTAATTTCATAATTTTCTTGCATTGTTCATCCTGTATTTTCCTTGCTTTCATTTTTTGCTCACTTTGAACAAGCCATTTATTCAAGACGGAAGCGTCTGATAATAAGCCAATCCAAGGCACGTGAGCAAGGATACAATTTGCTCAATTGTTTATTCATTCTATTTCCATCACTTTTTCTTTTCCGTGTATTTTTTTTAAAACTAGAGCTTTTTTTTTATTTTCCCGCCAATGGAAGATACAAAATGGCCGACGGTATAAGCCATCCAATTAACACTAGGCGAATTTTTCTTTTTTTAATTTCGAACTATCTTTTTTTACTTTTTCATTCTTCTTTCGTCCCGATTAATTAGCTACGGAAATCAATTAATTAATTAACACCGCTGTCGGAAATTTATCCAGTGTGTTGAAATGACCTCGGCTTCCTTCATCTTTGTTTTATTTAAGAAAAAAAAACAACAAAGAGCAAGTGACCCTATATCTTTTATTTAAACTTTAATTCCAAATTCTATTTATTGATGGTATTTTTCGTTTCAATAAATTTACCTGATTTATTTATTATTTTGTATGGTATCTGTGTATTCACTTGGTAAATGTTACTCTAACCATCTGCTATCATAGAAGAACATTTTTGAAAGACGATAACAAAATAGCTTTTCTTGTTTAAACTGTTTTTAAATGAGTCGCTTTTTTATGAAAAATCTCTTAAAGTAACATTTGTGGGGAATATTAACCTCCAGCTCCTTATTGTCTGACATTCATTCGCATGGCTTAAAATTTAATTGTCTTAAACAAGATTCGGATTATCATCTTCGAATTGACACACCGATGCTGCTACGGCTGCAGAGCATATGGTGCCCCAGAGAAACTAATTGGTTAATGGTTGGCGTGGCGCGACAATAGTTTACCAGGCTATTTTATCTCTTCCTTTTGGAAAATCGGTTTTCATTTACTCCTTCATCGAAATTACAATTTTTTTTTATGTTTAATTGAAGGTGGCAGTTTTTATGCTTCTATGTTTTTAGCTAACGTTCTCAATATTTCCAGGAAGGTAATATCACAACTTTAACCAATCAAAATGCTAGAAACACAGTGGAAGATAGATAGATAGATAGATAGATAGATAGATAGATAGATAGATAGATAGATAGATGTGAATAAACCGTGATATATATATGTATATATATATATATATATATATATATATATATATATATATATATAGAGAGAGAGAGAGAGAGAGATGAACAGAGATAGATAGACAAATAGAGAGAGAGAGAGATACAAACAGATAGATAGATAGATAGATAGATAGATAGATGTGAATAAACCGTGATATATATATATATATATATATATATATATATATATATATATATATAGAGAGAGAGAGAGAGAGATGAACAGAGAGAGATGAACAAATAGAGATAGAGAGATACAGACAGTGATAGATAGATAGATAGATAGATATAAACAGATCAAGATAGATATGAACAGACCAAGATCGATGGATAAATACGAACAAACCGTAACATATATATATATATATATATATATATATATATATATATATATATATATAGAGAGAGAGAGAGAGAGAGAGAGAGAGAGACAGAGAGAGAGAGAAGGGAGAATGAAAGAGAGAGATAGATAGATAAGAACAGCCATAATTAGTAAAATAGATAGAATGATGTGAATAACGCGTAATATATATATATATATATATATAGAGAGAGAGAGAGAGAGAGTTGAGAGATAGACAGATGTGAACAAACCGTGATATATATATATATATATATATATATATATATATATATATATATATATAGAGAGAGAGAGAGAGAGAGAGAGAATGTGAACAGACAGATATAGGCAGACAAATAGATAGAGATGGAAACAGACAGTGATAGTTAGATAGATAGATAGAGAGAGAGAGAGAGAGAGCGAGGAATGAGCAGACCTAAATAGATAAGAAGAGGCTTAGTTGGATGCATAGATAGATAGATAGATCAAGATAGATATGATCTCTCTCTCTCTCTCACTCTCTCTCTCTCTATATATATATATATAGAGAGAGAGAGAAGAAAGAGATAAATGTACTAGATAGATAGATAGATAGATAGATAGATAGATAGATAGATAGATAGATAGATTATAAAGAAAAGTAAGAAGAATGAAGTTACAAAATTAGACATGAAAATGAAATACTTGAGATTTTCGACTCTCAGCTCCGACAAATAATTATGTTTTCTAATAATTGCTCCCATCCTCTTCTCATTTCAACATCGCAAGATTATGAATATTTTCAAGAATGTCCAAATTCTATGACATGATTTCTGAAATATGCTAATGCATTTGTTCATTTCAACTGAGATTACTTTCTTCCAACAACCCATAATATTCCAACTACCCACAAATTATATTTTCTTCCAACCTCTCTTTATATTCAACTCTTTGTTTTTTTTATCCTCGTATTATTCGAGAGTATTTCCCTATTTGTACCGGGGTATATAACTTGTCACGGGTAATTATTCTTTTGATGTGAAGGCGTAAGCTCTTGGTACATCTTACTAGCTAACAATTTTAGTGGATTCGTATCAAGCAAAAGTAATATTAAGACCTAGAATTTGATCAAAGAATTATTAACCAATATATTGTCAGGACATTTTACAAAAGATGAGAAATGAAGTGAAAGGAAATGTGAAAAGTTCAAAGTAACTTTAAATGTCTGTTCACATTTCACAGGAGCGAAAGGATAAAGAATACGTCTTTTCGTTATTAGAAATAACCGAGAAAGAGATCGGGTCTTTCAAAACTTGCGCCGCCTGTAAATCGTCACGGGACGTTAATTCAAAAATTTTATTAATCAGGTAGCAGTAATCCAACAATACCCCCTGATTGATAAAGATTCTCTTATGAAATCTGATTAGTTATGTGTACCTCTAAATGCTGTGGCCAATGTATAGTGCGACCTTTTTTTGTTGTTGGAGGTATTCTAGCTGAGGGAATGTTGTCCGTTGGTTTAATTTGATTTTTGTCAGGTGTTTGGGTGATTTTTTTTCAATGTAAGCAGGTTTTAAACGATCAGTTGATACAGTGTCATTCTATTCTTTTTTCTGAATGGTAAACTATGTCGTTCCAACACTTTATGTAGACATGAATAATTTTGGAATAACCATGTCATTCTCGAGAAAAATATACCTGCAATAATGTAGATCTGCAGGTATAAAAGATTGTTTGGTTACACATCGAGCAGGTATAAAAGATAACCTTTTGTCTTTTAGTTTGTTGACAATGTCCGTAGATGGGATCGATATTTTGTCTACCTCAAAGTATTGACCAGGTAATGTCAGTAAACTTCGAAAAACGATATCTACTGTAGGTCTTCTTTTAAAGAATTTCGTATTGATCGGAGAGTAATGGATAAGTTATTTACCCACTTATAAGGGACAATCTTTGTGGCTAGTGCAGTTTTTAGCAGTCTGTGGAATATTTCTACAATTCTATTGGCACAAAGATTGTACGCAGCACTTTAGACAAATACACTTTACTCAACATATTGAAACACACATCTGCACCACACTGTTCGTCTCTTTTTCTTTTCTTTTCAGCCTACGTGGGACAAAACAAACATATGGACATATGGGCAGAATAAAAGGCTTCTCATCTGTATGGGAGTGATGTGGAGTCTTCCCACTTACTTTCCTAACACAACCGTCGCTAAGGGACGCTCTCTAAGCCTATAAATAGGCATTAACATCTGCCATTCTCCTTTTCATTTTTCACTCAGGGTTCGTAAGATGTAGGACGGACGAGGAAAACGCTTTCTCATTGGGGAACGCACATGCCATTACGCAGCTTTCACTTCATTTTCTCTAGGAGTTTCTCCTGCAGAAAACCACACACACACACACACAAACAATTCACGTGTTTAATTGTTTTCTTCTTTCATGTTCATTGTTTTTTTTAACACGCAACACTATTCTGTTGTCAATGTATATCCTTGTTTTGTTAATCCATATATCATGTTATATATATATATATATATATATATATATATATATATTAGGTTGGTGCAAAAATAATGACGTAATAATGTCGTTTTTGACGTTAAAAATACGTCAAAAAACGACGTTAATACGTCATTATTTTTGCACTAACCTAATATATATATATATATATATATATATATATATATATATATATATATATATGTATGTATGTATATATATATATATATATATATATATATGTATGTATATATATATATATATATATATATATATATATAGAGAGAGAGAGAGAGAGAGAGAGAGAGAGACATTCAAATTTATATATTTCAGAAGAAAATCACTGTTTTGTGTTCATTTACTGGACAACGGCGTCTTTCGATAGAGAAAAAAATGTGCATTTATTTCTTTGTTGGACAATCGTGAGCATTTGTCTCTAAGAGCGTTAAGTAATTTAGCAAAATTCCCTCTAGTCCAAGGCGTTGTAGACTTGATTTTAATTGATACGTTTATTATTATTATTATTATTATTATTATTATTATTATTATTATTATTATACATACTTTTCACGTTTTGGTGATATAAAATTATCAAAAAGAAAAAGAAAATATAGTTATTTCCTGAGACAGACCAGACATAGCTTCCAGGACAGAAAAAAAATCAAAATTCCGTTTTTAACGATAATGACTTTGTACATTTGTGTACATACTGTCTTTTTATTTCATCGATTTGGCTTTGGTTTTGCGTGTAAGCATTTATTTGATGAAAAGCATATCACTTTTGTATTTTTTCATTGTCGTGATAACATATTTTAATGTATTCTGATATGACTGTATAACGTGTAACTAATATTAAGACATGTACTTCTATCCAATATCGTATATTTTTTCTCTTGCAGTTTTTACTCTTTATATCATTACTTAGTCTGACTCAAGCCCACCAACTGGAGTTAAGCACTCGATGAATATGAACTTTGCCGCCCTGAAGGTTCGAAGGTGGGCTGAAAAGTTCATACGCTAATGATGGAAATCTTGCATGAATTAATTTCACCTCTTCTTATTAATAACTGCATTGTTTCTTTCCAGCTAAACTGATATCTGACTGATCAAATATAACTTCAAATGTAACTATTAGCAACTTCTCTTGAAAATCGACAAAATTTGGCAGCGTTTTGTTATTACATACCTGCAGAAAAAGGGATTAGACCCAAAGACCTTCATGCTTAAGTAAATAGCTACATTAGGTGATGACATCACAGATCTATCAATAGTGCAAAAGTGAACAGCAGAATTTAGGAGGAAGAAAGGGAAGTTTGGAAGATATCTCAAGATGTAGAAGTGTTATTTGTTTTTAACGAAATTTTCCTGCTTCTTAAAACTTTGCTTGGCTTTCGCAAGGCTTATTACAGCTTCACATTTCAGTTACGCACTTTCCATCTTGTAACCATGCAAGGTATTTTATTTGTTCTACTTTTTATTGTGGTATCTCAAATTTGCATGTTGGACTGTTCCTCTAGTTGATAATCAGTCATTCTGCCTTGTTGCAATTGATGCTTAGTCATTTCTTGTTGGGTTCCTTCATTACATTCTGTATAAATTCCTGAAGTTTCCCTTCTTTGTGTACTATCAAAACAGTGTCATCTGTATATCGTATGTTGTTAACATTGGGAACTGCAGTAATGAATCTTGGTACGGGTTTTAATTCACTCAGAATCGCCTCACTGTATAGATAGTTCGCTGAGGAGATCCATCCTCGTCATACACTTCTTTAAATGTTTGTATATTTACTGAATTCATTTACTATCCATATGCAGACGATTTGCTGTCCGTATTGGTTCTGGAATATTCTAACATCCTTCTTATCTATGTCAAGGTGTACGTAGCAGTTTCAACTGTTTTGTGATGAAACACTTTGCGACAATCCTATTAGTTATGTCTTTTTTTAACTAATTCATAAGGACTGAAGTACAAAGTAGTTGATTAAGGTCATGAGGGCCTGCGAACAAGCTTAAGAACCATTGATCCAATGGGAGGCTTATTTAAGATTCTTGTTTAGATGAGCTTAAGGTGACGGTTAGGCACAAGTGTGTGGCTGTTGTGATTTGTGCTTCAAATGGTCAGCCACTTAATCAGTTTTTTTTTTCTTTTTTTATTTTTAGAACAATTTTTTCGTTTATATTTATTACTCGACTTTTGATTTTTCCTTTTTTAGCACAGTTTTTCCTTTTTTAGCACAGTTTTTCCTTATCTTTTAGAACCAATTTTTGTTTTCCATTTTTAAGACGACATTTTGTTTTTTTCTTTATTTGGCAGGACTTTTCTTTTCCATACTTTAACATGATTTTGCTTTTATTTTTTTAGCAAGATTGTATGTACTTTGTAAATAGGGTTTTTACTTTGGAATTTTTAGCGCAATTTTTCTTTTTTTTTTTTAGCACGATTTTGACTTCCATTTTTAGCATGAATTTTTCGTTTTAAGCACGATTTTTCCTTTTCCATGTTTTCTTTCTCAATTTTAAGATGATTTTCTCTTTAAATTTTTCAATTTTAGCACGATTTTATATTTTTTGTTGTTACGAGTTTTTGTTTCCCATTTTAGAGAAAGTCGTGTTGTTTTTCTTCATCATTTTCAGCACGATTTTTTTGTATTTTTCATTTCTTCACACGCTTTTACTTTTTCATTTTTTAGCAATGTTATTTTTTCTTTTTCTCACGATTTTTCTTTTTCATTTTGTTAACTCAATTTTTCTTAAATCTTTTTAACATGATAATTTCTTTTTTCATTTTAGAACATTTTTTTTTATTTTTAGCTCGATTTTTTTCTTCTCGTTATTTTTGCACCACGTTTTTTTTTCTTTTTTTAGCGAGATTTTGTTTTTAGCTCAGTTGTTCGCTCCCATTTTTAGCATCTTTTATCTTTTATTTTTTTTCTTTCTTAAGAACGAGTTTTTTTTTATTTTTTAGCATGATTTTTCTTGTTCCATTGTTATCACAATATTTTTCCTTTTTAGCACATTTTCCTCTTTTTTTGACACGATATATCATCTTCCACTTTTTTATATGACTTTTGTTTTTCTTTTTAGCACAATTTTTCCTTTTTATTTTTGAAGCACGAATTTTTCTTCCCATTTTCTTTCTTATTATTAGCACGATTTTTTATTCTTATTTGTTGACATGATATTTTTTTTTAGATTCATTTTTATCACAATTTTCTCATTCACATTTTAGCACGATATTCTTTTTCATTTTAGCAAGATTTTTATTTTACTTTTTAAGTACGATTTTTCTTTCCCATATTTTAGCAATATGTTTAATTTTCCCTTTTTAGCACGATGTGGTCTTATCCTTTGTTCAGAACATTTTTTTTCATTTATTTCATCTTTTGACACTTTTTTTTTTAATTTTTAGCATCTGTTTTTTTCTTAACATGATTTTTATCTTTTACATTTTAATTTTTAGCATGATTTTACTATTCCTTTTTTTATTACTCAGCAATTTTTTCATTACCACGATTTTTTCTTTTCTTTTTGATTTTTGCATAACGTTTTTTGCAGGATTTTTCTTTTATCTTTTTGTAGTACAATTTTTTCTTTTAACTTTTGTAGGATCATTTTTTCGTTCCCATTTTAGCATGATTTTTTTTATCATTTTTAGCACGATTCTTTCTTTTTCATTTTATTTGCTGAAACTATACTTTATTTTTTACTCTTATATTTGAAACAATGTTTTCTTTTTTAACAGTTTTTATTCACTTTTTAATACAGTGATCACCTTTTCAATTTTAACCTGATTTTTCATATTCAGCACAGTTTTGCTTTTACTTTTATACACGACTTTTTCTTTTCTATATTTTAGCACGATGTTTCATTTTCTCTTTTTTAAAGCGATAATTTCTTTTTCATTTTTAAAACAATTTTTCATTTACTTCTTCATTTTTATCACGATTGTGTTCTTTTGCCTTTTCCTTTTTTTTAATCACGGTAATACTTTTAATTTTTTGTCATTTTTTTTTTCTTTTTAGCAAGATTTTTTTCTTTCCCTTTTTCATCTTTTAATATGATGTTTTCTTTTACATTTTAGCACAGTTTCTTTATTGCGTTTTCACTTCTAAGCAATTTTTTCTTTTTCGTTTTCATTTTTGCAACGATTCTTTCTTTTCTTTTTTTTTTTCAAAATATGAGGTTGGTGCAAAAATAATGACGTAATAATATCGTTTTTTGACGTTGAAAAAAGCGTCAAAAAACGACATTATTACGTCATTATTTTTGCACCAACCTAATATAAAAAAACAGACATTCAAACAGTTTTTCGAGTGCAAACACTTATTTTTTTAAATGTGGAATCAAACATTTCCTGTTGGTTAGGCTGCAATTGTTGAAAATGAAGGTCTTAACATTTTGATAAATATTTTAACGAACTAAAGTTAAACCTGTTTTTATCATTTATTGTAAAAAAAATGTATCTCCGAAAACTGTTGAACTTTTAATTTGCATTTTTTTTTATCTACATGCTTTCTGAAAAAAAAATGTGATAATTTGCCGAACCCCCAATATTTAAATAAATCTAAATTAAATTTTCTTTCTATATCATTTCTGGAAAAACGTAATTTTCTTTCTGAACACCGCATAATTAGATAAATTTCATGCTTGTTTTTATATCCTCTTTAGTAATTACGTACCAAACACTCTAGTATTTAAATACTTTTAATTATATATATATATATATATATATATATATATATATATATATATATATATATATATATATATATATAAAGAAATATAGTCTTAAGGTGTGCTATATTTATGGAATAAAGTGCTCAATATCAGAGATAGAGCGTGTGTAAATATAAAAGTGAACATAGAAGTCAACACTTAGAGGCGACAGTCTGTTTCATGCTATATGCAATCGTCAGGCCACATATGCTGTTATTTTTCTCGGCTATTTATATATATACGGGTTAGTGGTGCATTGTGGGTATTCTGTTATGGCGGTATTAATAATACTTAGAATGAACTACAACAATCAACCCCAAAACTGAACAAATAGCTTTAATTAAATTCCCAAACCAAAACAAAACTGTTAAATAAGTGATATAAACAAATTTTTACTACGTTAATAAATAAATAAATAAAATAAGAAACAAAAAAATAAAAACAAGCAATATAATTTGACCTAAATAGATAAACAAACGACTTCCGGTGAAATAACCGCCATAACAGAATACCCACAATGCACCACTAACCCGTATATATATAAATAGCCGAGAAAAATAACAGCATATGTGGCCTGACGATTGCATATAGCATGAAACAGACTGTCGCCTCTAATGTTCACTTTTATATATATATATATATATATATATATATATATATATATATATATTTCTGTCATTCTGCACACCCTAAAAAGTCGCGGCATCAGAATTTGAAGGTTTTTTTGTTTTGTTTTTTATTAAAGTTCTTGGCACTTCTGACTCTGTGACCCGGGGACAGTTCGCTGAACAGTGAACACTTTTGTGAAACGAACGTCTTCTACATTCGCCATGCCACCTGTTCAGTATCGGGCAAATCTTGTGGAGCCTGACCTCCATACTCTTGACGTTTCCTATGATGAGGATGTCGGTGATATTAATGAAAGACAGCTGCTTTTTCTACTGACGAGGGTCTTTGCGACGCCAAAGTCAACAACAATATGGATAGGTTTGGGCGTCATTGCGAAAGGCATAATGTTGCAGATGTTTCGCAACGGCAGTAAGTTATTTTCGTCCAAGGCACCTGTCTAATGAGGCTATATGCCAGACGAAGATTACCTTATTACATCACACACGTACACACGTATATACATACACGCATATACATACACGCACACACACACGCAGATACATACACAAATACACACACATATATATATATACGTGTGTGTGTGTTTGTGTATGTATATGCGTGTGTGTATATATATATATTTATGTATATGTAAATGTGTGTGTGTATATATACATTTATGTATATGTAAAATGTGTATATATATATATATATATATATATATATATATATATATGCAATTCTTTATACATATTATTTATATATTATATATGCGCGGTACATTTTGGAAATCGCTCAATATCACTGAACTAAAATATTTAGTTGTATTGATGCGAGTTTGTGACCGTAGGTTTCACTCTATTTGCGAGCGTCAGACAAACTGTGACGATCGCAAATGGCTTGAAACCCATAGTAACAAATTAACATCAATACAACTATATATATATATATATATATATATATATATATACTGAAAGAGAGAGAGATGATTAATTTCGAAATATATTTAAGCATAGTTATGACAAAATACTGAACATTCACACTTGAAAACTTTGCAATGATAACATCAACTTAACGATATTGGAAATGTTTTAACAAATCACAGAAATATGGAGTAGAAATCTGAAGACAAACTGTTAATAAAGAATGGTGTCTTTCACAAGCTAAACAAAATATTAAGAATCAGGAAAAAATATATAAAACAAATAAAAGAGTACTGAAATGTGTTATATGGCAGTGAATGCTCGACAAGAGATGAAGAGAAGACTGGGTATAAGAAAGCGCGAGAGGAACATGTAGTTCTACTGAAGGAAATTAAGAATACAAATGAATGCAAATATGAGCATTAAGAAAGTTTGCAGGAAAATGTATATTCATACCCAGAAAGATATATTTCTATGACAGGTTATGAGGAAATAGGGCTAGGAGATCTTGACATTCATAGACTGAATGTAAGAGGGGTAAAGGAAATAATCGAATAAACTACCTATGGAACTTGTGTAAATGGATGGTATTAGGAGCTATACTAAAGAATCAAACATTGCTTACAGTAACGAAGATATGATAGCGACCATCTTGAAGTGACCTGGCACATAAAATCTCTATCTATAAAAGGCAAGATGTGTGTGTTTGTGTGTGCGTGCGTGTGTGTAACGAATGCACGGCCGCAATTTTCGACGGATTTGCACCAAAATATACATGCACATGCTCCAAGTTAGCTGGAAGGCCAAGACCGACTTTGCATTTCCAAACTCCCATCGATAGTGGAAATAACCGATTTTTTCATGATTCTACGGCAGTTTTCATGTAGTTTGCGGCCATTTTCTACTGGCCAGAGTGAGAGCCAATAACTGGCTGCCACAAATAGGCAGGAAGATTCTATTGGCCAGTGTGAGAGCCAACAGCTGACTGACACGAATATTAACTAGCATGCTAGCATGCAAAAAATCGATAGCTGCATTCGTCACAAGTGGGAAAAATTTAAATCTACATGGCACTTTACTCCAATTGGCTCATTCGCATGCTTAAACTCAACGTTGATTCAGATTCCGCAGAACCGGGTTTGATATGAAAAAGTATTTGTTGTTAACATGCTTTTTCATTCGGTTTTTCCAGTTACGAAACCTTTTTTAAAGCTGATCGTTTTGTGTTCATTTTGTTTAGTTCTTTTTTCGTAAAAGATTTAATGTTTAGTATAGAGCTTAGAAAAAATTCGCAGTGTGAGATTGGCAAGAAGTAAGGCATGTAGCAACATCAGCACGGCAAAGGGCACACCTTTAAAAGCAAGGAAGGGCAAAAATATTTAAGTCTAGTGATAGCGATGGCCGGGACATGCTGCTAGTACATATATATATATATATATATATATATATATATATATATATATATATATATATATATATATATATATATACAGAGATTGTGTGAGAGAGGAAATAGACGGTTATGGTGTGTTTTATGTTGTAGTTTTGTTGAAGTTACATTTTGATTTTTTTAAGATATTGTAGATTGTCATGGATTAATGTCATGGAAGTTTTTTAATTTTTGGTTGGTTGATTTTATTTAGCAGCATGTCAACCACTCTGGGTTATCTAATGCCGAAATCTAAATGCTTTGAACACAATTTTATGGCTTCAGCTAAATATATCTTATAAATATGTAATCTTGGTAATTTTATTTTAAATATATATTGTTGGTATTTTTTTTATATATATATAAAATGTATTGCTGAAATTTTTACTATAAAATGTATCTTTTATACTTTCACAGTATTTTGATTTTATGTGGCGGTTCACTATGTTTCCATAGCTTTTAATCTCAGAGTAGGCCTGTGAACAACTGCAATTAGAAGTGGTTCCACTCTCCTCAAACCTCCAAGCTCCTTGCTGCCAGATGTAGTTTATCGTCATGCCCAGGACTCCATTCTCATCAGCAAATTCTAATCATAAAATTTAGATAAAAAATGCATTAAATACCATTACTGTGCGTAATTAGGTTACTGTTAATTAAGTACAGATTTAATTGACACAGTACTTTTAATTATATTTATTTTTTTACTTATCGCTCAGTGCTTTGAAAACATCTGAGTCTAACATCTTCCTTGCTTATCGAGAAAATATTTCTTCATTCTCTCCAGAATGATTATTGCTTTTTCTCAGTTCATAGCCGTTGAAGACTTGCAACGGAAGTTGTGTTCAAAAGAAAAAAAATGACTGAACAAAAATAAATATGGAAAAAAATTAATAAGAGAATTCAATTAATTTTTTTTTTTTTTTTAAATTATAGTCATCTGGGTTTACGCCCATATCGCATCGAAACATCGGTTCTCGTAAGATCACTGGCAATTTCGAGCCTGGTCATAAATATCAGGGGCTGTAACTTTGTATGTACGGGTGGTGACATTGATAAAGGCCCGCAATTATAAATTGAAGATCCGAGTTTCAATTCCATTCGTGTTCGTTACTATTCAATTAAATGCAATTATTCTACGGAAAGGTGGGAATACAACTCTTCCTCCCGATATGGGTTAATTAGTAGTACTTTTATAAGTAAAAGTCTCTCGTAAATTCTTACAACTTAAAGATACACACTGGCTTTAAATATCCCGTAAAAGGTTGATAAGACATAAAAACAGATCAATCAATCCAATTTCTAAAAGCATCATAATTAAGAATTTGAATTTAAGTAAAACACGTCATCATCAGTCCCATTAGTGGTATCGTTACATTGACACACGCTCAGATACACTTGGGAACTGTATCAATCCACCGTTTTTGACCTCCAGCTATGGGTTAATTAGTACGAATTGTAGTATTAAATCATTATTGTCTCTAAAAAATTCACACAAACTAACAATATTTTCTGGCTTTAAATAAGCTGCAAAAGGTTGATAAGCCGTAAAAAAACAATAAATCAGTATGATCGGCCTAATTTGGAAATAAACTATGTAGAGCAAATATCGCATAGGATTTGCAGTAAGGCTATATATTTTTGTCCTATTTAGTCATTTATTTCATACGTAAGCACATACACTTTCTTCGTTTTGACATGAACAAATTGGCATGTCATCTATCTATCTATCTATCTATCTATCTAACAAGTAAGTGTATAATAATTTACAAACCCGCACATGGAGGGTAGCCTTAAATTTTCCCGAACTGACCCATTTGCATAATACCAAAACTAAATTGCTTTCATTTAATCAACAAAGAAAAACCTTTCTGCTTACCATCAGCAGGAAGGATAGCAACACACTCCGCCTTCTTGGCCTCACGTTTTCAAATTACTTGAAGAGGTGCGACTACATCAAATCAATTGTTGCATCTACTGCAAGGAAAGTTGGGTGATTGTGTTGTGTCAGAAGAGTATTCCCGCCAAAATACATATTGCACATTTATAAATCAATCATTCGTCCGTGCATTGCATATTGCTGTTATATCTGATCTGTTGCCCCTGCTATTCATCTCGAGGCCCATGAAATTATCCAAAGAAGGTTCTTTAATGTAATCGATCGTGACCAGTCACTTTCTCTGTCTTGTCTACAAATGTTATCAGGGCAACTGCACTGATGAGATTTTTTCCCTGGTGGCCCGACTGCATGAATGTAAGCTTACTACTAGATTGGCATCTAGGTCCCACCCATTTACTCTTGAAATATTTAAATGCAACCATCATTTCTACTCCAACAATTTCTTTTCTTACTTCCCGCCTCACTTTCGTTTACTTCCTTCTCTTATAAATACAATCTTCAAAAAATTAAATGTAACGTCAATCGCCATCTTCTCTCTTCTTAAATCCCGCTCATCTTTTATACATTCCTTAATCCTCCCTATACTCAGTTTTATCGTTCACGTTCATTCCCTGTAACCCCGTGTACTAGTGGTATTTCCGCCATGCTTGGGGTCAAATGATTACAAAAATACCGCATTTTAAGGGGTCAAAAACATATTTTTTTTCGAATGTGCTTCATAGTTAAACGTATTAATAGACTTCGATACATTCATAGATAGATAGATAGATAGATAGATAGATATCAGATTACTTGCATGCGTAATTTGATTGATGTCTTGCAATCGTTTGAACTGAAATAAACAGATCTTTTTATAGTTTTGAATCCATTTACAAAGTTTCAGCGTCCCTTCACCACATGGAGCAACACTAAATCATATGTGGACCATGTCGGCAGCAGGGGATTCTAAGCCAGAAATTGGTTACTCAATAATAGACCGCCATCTTAATCTAAGATCGACGAAGCATAACTGGGTCAACGGGTGATGAAAGAAATTCAGCTGGTTTACATCAACTTCTCGGAGATCAACAGGACTCGTCACCTAGTTTCGCTCTGTCGAACAAGGCCAACATCTACGTCAGAGTTTTGCTAAGCTGAGATATTGGGAGTGGGGGCTTTTATAGAACGATTGCGTAGCATGTTTATGTATTGAATGTTTTCTGTTTCTGTGTCTCTTATGCGTTGAAATTATTATTTGCCAAGAAAGAAGCATCCATGGACAATCTTTTGGGATAGAGTTTTAGAAGGTAAAACTAAGCGGATTGATGAATATTTCTTTTTTTAACTGACATGGTTAACTGAATTTGATGTGAAATTTTAGTTGCATTATAATTGTTCGAAGGTATTAATTTAAAATGAAGTTTTATTGTGCAAAATAAAAACTTCATTTCGCCATTACGTAACGGAGAATGTTAATTAATTTTAAATCAGTTTTGGGGAATAACATTCCAGGCGTTCTTTTGAAATTAAGTAAATTATTAATTATTCATTTTTTGAGTAAATTTATCCATTGAGAAATATAGAATATGGATTTTCTTAAAATTGTCAAAGAATTCTAATTTTTTTTTGTTTGTAGCATAACCATGCCAGAGAACAAACACACACACACACACATATATATATATATATATATGTGTGTGTGTGTGTGTGTGTGTGTGTGTGTGTGTGTGTGTGTGTGTGTGTGTGTGTGTGTTGTGAGGTCTAATAAAATGAAATGTTACTTTTCTCTTAATTCTAGATTTTATCGTCTTCGGATATACATTTTTTAAATTTCTGAACAGGAAATGGCAAAGATTTTGTTTGTTTAACCGCTTTACTCAAGAAATAGAAGATTTACTAATGTTCTCTGTTGATCTCTTAAACAAAACTAATATTCACAGGTCGCCAAATGCTTTTACATGATTTATAATAAAATAACTACCGCAATTCTTCTTCTTCTTCTTCTTCTTCTTCTATCTGTGCATCTATCTATCTATCTATTTTCGTATCCGTACAGGACATCGGCTCTCCACAATTTCCTGTCTTCATTTCTTTCCGTGTCCCAACCAGAGATCTAGAGTGAGAAATGGCATCATGAAATTTTCACTGTTCATTTTTTTTTCTTTTTTTAAAAAAAAAGAAGAAAAACAAACCTGAAATTACGCATATTTTACATAGATAAAGCCCTTCGTAAGATGTGGGCTGTAGTTGTGAATACAATTTTTTTTGTATTTCTTTCAGGCATAGGCTTCCAGGAATCCCTTCAATGAGTCTGTGGGACCTTTTCCAAACAATCAGAGATCTCCAACTTCAACTGATGTCCTCATGTACCACATTTCCGATATTTCAATTCATATTTTTGGGGGCAGCTCTAAATATTTACCCAAAATGTTTGCACGTTTTCAATAGATGGTGATTTTTGGACATGTAATTTTTTTTCCAATTTCTCTGTAAACTTTTCTTAATGTCTGCTTGGAATATCTTATTTTGACGAATATATAACGCTTTTCGTATCGTCTTGTTTGCTTTGACTTTAACTGCAATTTATGTTTTAGTATTTCCTTGATTGGCGGAATGCCATTTAACAATTTAATTTCACATCTCCGCTTGATATTCCTGCATTTGCAAGTTGAGACATTTGTGTTTCTTGAGATCTCATTTAGTACCGATAATTCACATCGGATTTCCTATATTTCTTGTTTCAGTTTTGCCTTAGAACCTTATTCTCAAAAATAACAACCAACTCACAGAAGCAAATTTGCAACGAATGAACATTATCTATGTTATGTAGTGTACGAAAGGTTTTTCTTCCTCCGTATGAGTTCGAATCCCTCGTCGCCAAGTTGTTATGTAGTGGTTTCACAGTGGAGGCTTGTATTTGTACTAAGTCGGTCCTAAAATAGGTTCGACGTACAAAACGTTAGGAACTTGATATAATAGGTAATGACGCAGTAATCTAGTTGGTGTGGCTGATACTTTAATATCCGACTACCGGTCGTCCGACATCGACTTACTAACCAACTCACTGAGCGACGATATTGCCCCCACCCGACGAGGGCGTCATGTGGCACAAGGCCTTTTTAACGTGGGATCTCCGAGCCCGTGCGCTCAGCCCCAAATATGCCCATTGTACCCGTATAAACGGGTTCAGAGCCGGTTTACCTCCCCGAACGAGAGTCCGCCCTTCGGCGTAGCCTCCTTCGGGTTCCTCCCGCCCGAAGGCAGAGAGTTCAACCGAACAGCCAGTCGACTGACTGACCGACTGACTCGTTACTCTTACTACTACTACTTATTATAGGTGGGAGAGTCTATTAACTATAGAATAGGTGTGTTTCACTATAACAATCTATGAGTTCAGATGCCTCTTAAGGAACTGTGTTCCTGATTAAACCGAATTGATAATAATTACATCGGTCACACGATTAAATGCCTATGCAGACGCCTTACGTTACACCTATCTGACCACAGCTCTATTAGAATCCATTTAAACCACACACAAACTTACCAGACTCCATCCAAAATATACTAGTAGAAAATACAAGCATAATAACCTCATTCACATGTAAAAAAAACTTAAAAATAATGGAAGCTTTAGTAATAAAAAAGAAAAATCCAACACTTAATAACATTAACTCACGAGCAAGGCCACAATGTGTTCGGAAAATAAAACATCTCTATAACACTAAAATCAAGCACACACCTAATTAAATTGAAAAAATAAAATCATCCTTGACAATGTCTAAATGTATAGCCGAAAGCGCTAGAATTATACAACATTTGGACAGTTTCTATATACTCTGCGTCTAATAAAATAGTATACTTTTCAAATACCATATATATATATATATATATATATATATATATATATATATATATGGTATTTCAAAAGTCAGCTATGTATTTTTCATGCATTTCTCCCTGCTTTTAAAACTTAAATTAACATAGAGAAATTGCCCATCTTCTTATCTTATACTATTGATATTTATCTAATTTCTGAAAAAAAAATATAATAAAACAAGAAATAGATGCATGAAAAATACCTAGCTGACTTTTGGAAGACCTGTATCTATGTGACTTTTGGAATACCCAGTATATATATATATATATATATATATATATATATATATATATATATATATATATATATATATATATATATGTCGTGACTAGCTCGGTGTCTAATCAAATGAAATGTTATTTTCCTCTTGATTCTAGATTTTATCGTCTTCGGATATGAACATTTCTGAAGAGGAAATGGTAAAGATGTTGTTTGTTTAACCGATTTTTCTTCTTTTTCTTTATCAAGGCAACGGAGATTTACTGTGTTCTCTGCTGATCTCTAAGCAAAATATTTACAGGTCGCCAAATGATTTTACATGATTTATAATTAAATAAATACTGAAATGACTACACTATAAATCTGTGAGCGATAATATTTACACCAAGACTTGACGTTATTTTTACTAAACTATCTCTAGCAAAACGACTTCTTTTTCTTCTTCTTCTGCTTCATCATCATCATCATCATCATCATCATCATCATCATCATCTTCATCATCAGTTCTTCTTCTTCTTCTTCTTCTTCTTTGTACCGTTTGCCTTGAGAACGCTGGTGATCATGGCTCACCACAATTTCCTGTCCTTCCGGACTACTAATTTTTTGATCGTTCTTTCTATGTGCCGTGTCCTTTCTGGGCGTAGGCGATCATGGTTCACTACCTCCCTTTATCCCTTGCAGCTCTCAACAAGTTCCTTCCCTTTGCTACCTCCCCCCCCCAGGCCACGTTCTGTCATTCACTTGCTTAAGACCGCTAGGTATGTCATGTGTTGCGTTCTCTTGTTTCTCTTTCCCTCTATTCAACCCCTTAGTATCAGATTTTCCAGTCCCTCATTATATGTCCCGGGCACTTCAGCTGCCACTTCCTGATGTTAAGTATAAGCCTTCTTTTTTGCATCCTCTCTAAGAACTCATCGTTGCTAACTCGCTCGGTCCATATCCTTATCATCCTTCTGTAGAACCACATCTCCGTCACCTCTACTCTCTTCTTCATCTTTAAGGAAATCATCCAACACTCCCTAACATAAAGAAGGTCGGATATCATGTAACAGCTCAGTATTCTTTACTTCGTTACCAAAAAAAAATGCTTCCGTCTCGCAATACTCTGCCCAACATTTGCAATGCGTTATTGGCCATCCCAATGCGTCTACAGATCTCAGTTTTGCATGTCAAATCATTTCCCAGATATTTAAAATTCCGCACCTGCTTGATTTTAATCTCCCCGGCCTGCAAATTACATTTCGGGCTCATCTTTTTATTGAAGGACCGACCCTTTTTTTTTTCGGTTATCCATTTACTCAAGCTCGCTAGGAAGGTTTTGAGTTACGTTACTCGTCAACATAATAAGGCATAGTGAACAGATGTCTTTTTTTAAAATGTGTACCGACAGAAAACTCCTAATCTCTGTCATTTCAACCATCAATGTCCAAGAAATTCTCAGCATCCTTCTGTAGAACCACATTCTCTTGTTTCAAGTCTATTTTTCATCCTTAAAGAGATTGTTTAGCATCCACTGGCATGCAAGAGGGCTGAGATTGCAGAAGAATTAAGTAATCTTTTCTTTGTTTCTAATGAAATTTTCCTGTTTCTTAATAATTTGCTTAAATTTTGGAAAGCATCTTTCGCTATCCCAATGCCCCTTCGGATTTCGGTGTCGCACTTCCTGTCCTCTATTAAAACACTTCCCGCGTATTTAGATCTTTGATGTTGTTATTCCTGATTCGTAATTTCACGGTGGAGTAATGGATAGCGGCTCCGATTGAGGAATCGCAGATCCGAGTTCGAATTCCAGTCAATTACGTGCTAATGCTATTGGGAAAAGTATGATTCCTCTTCTTCTTCCCTTCCCCATTGAGTAAATAGCAGGACAGACCGGGTTCTATAGCCTTGGATGGAAAATGGCCTACCGCAGAAATAAATGGCAACTACTGCGGGAAAAAAATATTGCCCCGTCAATTCAAGTACCGAAAGATATATGATC
This sequence comes from Acanthosepion lycidas, assembly GCA_963932145.1. Classification (NCBI taxonomy): domain Eukaryota; kingdom Metazoa; phylum Mollusca; class Cephalopoda; order Sepiida; family Sepiidae; genus Acanthosepion; species Acanthosepion lycidas. Next base: position 82,619,417 of record OZ010583.1, on the reverse strand, counting down.
GCCTAAGCGTGTATCACGCATAGCATATAACTAGAACTAGTGTGATGGGAGTTCCTTTGGCTGAGAATCATATATTTTGTTTTCTCAAAATTTTATTCACGCTTTGTTTCACTGCCTTCTGTAGCTTCCTTTCTATGTCTTCTGAAGTCTATATCAATTAAGTGTATTTTTTATAACTGAAAGAAAAAGAAATTTGTAAGTTATTAATAGACTATAAGTTTTGAGCAGTGAATGATTTTTTTTTTTCAAATCTGGGACTATACCTTATTATTATTAATAATATAAGACTTTTGATTAAAAAAAAAGCTGATCATACACGCGTAACCATTAAATATACAAGTTATAGGAATATTAAAACTATCCATATATATATATATATATATATATATATATATATATATATATATATATATATATATATATATATATATACATTTTAAACCGATATTCTAAATTGTTATGTCCCAAAATAGTGTTAACTTTTCAAAATACTGTCGTATACGTCTATTGATATATATATATATGATTTTTATATATATATAAAATATTATATGTATGTGTGTGTGTGTGTGTGTGTGTGTGTGTGTGTGTGTGTGTATAGGATATAAAAAATCAAACTTTAAATGTGGCTGTTTCATATACAGGCACTGTTTATTTGTCGGTGGTCGCACAAACATCCTGCCTTTGAAAAGGACAGGAAACTCAATTCCGTTAATCTTTAATATATATATATATATATATATATATATATATGTAGAGAGAGAGAGAGAGCAAAGAGAGATAGACAGACAGACACACAGAGAGAATTATGTAATATATATGTGTGTTTGTGTGTTTGTGTGTGTGTTTGTGTGTGTGTGTTTGTGTTTGTGTGTGTGTGTTTGTTGGTGTGTGTGTGTTTGTGATTGTGTGTGTGTGTGTGTGTGTGTGTCTGTCTGTCTGTCTGTCTGTCTGTGTGGGTGTGTATCTGTATAAAATAAATAATGTCACACTCATTAAACGAGAAAGTAACTTACTTTGACGGAAAATTCTCGGGAGTGCCGCTATCGAATGTTATCAAAATATAAATTTGCACCGCGGATTTTTTATCAAATATCCCGGTTCCTGAAAGAATTTCTCCTTTGCCTTGACAACGTACATTGACTATAAAAATGCTAAAAATTAAATGAGAACAGTTAAATTCCTCACGTCCTTTTATTTAAAATATATAATACAAACTAAAATAATATAAATATTAATTTCATTATAAAAAATGTAACTTTTTTTTTTTTTTACTTTAGTTTACCAGATTTTAAATTATGTCACTTAGCATCCTCCATAACTTACCTAGACTTCTCAGTTAACCTGATAAATGTCTATGAACGTATCTTAAAGGACTATATGTTATGAGTAGGGAAAGATTTTTTTTTTCAAATCTGGGACTTTTTGTTATTATTAATAATAATTAAAACTTTTGATTAAAAAACTAAGATCTCTCTTCATACACGCGTAATCATATTAATTATAGGAATATTAAAACTATACATATATAATGACGTAATAATGTCGTTTTTTGACGTTAAAAATACGTCAAAAAACGACATTATTACGTCATTATTTTTGCACCAACCTAATATATATACATTTTACACCGATATTCTAAATTGTTATGTCTCATTTAAAAATGTAGAAAAATCAACAAGGTTTCTACTTCTATAAATATTTATATATAGAATAAAATTTGTGTAAAAAATATAAAATATAATCCTTTGTCTTGATAATACATAATATAAAATAAACGAATAAAATATAAAATAAAATCGTTTGTCTTGATAAAGTCCATCAGAGAACGAAAGGCGTCGGCTATAAGTTGTGCCTTTGTCTTTATTCATATTGTCCTTTTACAAATATATATTTTGGTTCTATCTGAAATCTTACATACATATAATTATACATATTTTAACTTTTTTATGTATCTACTGTAATTGTACACAACAATGTCTGCGTATGTGCGCGCGCGTGTGTGTGTGTCACTCATTTTGAGTCAACGATTGAATTGAAAAGAAACATGGACGGTGACATTATAGCTTTATTTCCTTTGCGTATACCAACGATAACTTGAATGTTATCTGAAAAAAAAAAATAGGCCATTAGAATCCTTCCACCTACGAACTACCAGAAAATAAAATGGCGTCATGTGAGGAGTTCTTTCTTAACTTTCATTCTTTATTTTACTTGAAAAAAAAAACAAAAAAAAACCTTCGCTCTTAATTCTAGCTTTGAGCCGAAATTTCTTATCTATTAAATTAATCTTTGAAAGATGAACTTTGAAACGACTCTATGCACGCAAACGCAGACAGCAACTGTTGTCACGTGATGTTTGAGCAAAGACAGATTTCCTTCTTCGCAGTAGATTCCTGACCAGCTCACAGAGGACTTTCGTTATTTTCGTTTCTTATTTTAACAAACTTGCTGGCATATAATTTTTCGCATTGATACCGGTTTTTACTTCCTCATCCCGTCTTTGGGAATCATTTAGAATATAAATATCCCAAAGAATTTGATTTTTCTTCCATTTTGTATTTGCCACACGCGTGTTAATCATGTATGGTCCTTTTTAAAAGGAACGGCTCGGTATGAAAATGACAAATTTGAAATATCAAAATCAAGCATATAATGTAAATACGACAGAAGAGTTCGCATATGTCGACAATGAAATGCGAAAGCGCATTGGGATAGCGAAAGATGCCTTCCAAAAGCTAATCAAAGTATAAAGGAACAGAAAATACGTTAAAAGCAACCAAGAGAATATTGAAATATTACGTAATGTAAATCCTCCTATATGAGAGTGAATGCCGGACAATTACACCGTTTCTTTTTCATCTTACAGATGAAAAAGAAACGGTGACCTGCTAGGGTTTTAACAGATATTGAATATCATTATATAGACATATGTCCATTTTATTCTATGTGCCGTGTCCCATGAAGACATTGGCGATAATGGATCTCCTTAATTTCCTATCCTCTGTAGCTCTTGCTAAATTATGTTGTTTTGCGATCTCTCCTAATCCCTATTCTGCAATTCATTTTCACAAGCTATTTAGGTAGGCGGTGCTCTTCTTTCGTCTGTCCCACTCGTCTTCAATCTGCTTTGTGTGTGTCAGATTTTCAAAACCCTCTTTCCTCAATATATGCCCTAGAAATTAGGCTGTCTCTGTCTGATGTTACGTGACAATGGCATTTTTGTTTCCATTTTTTCTAAAACTTTGTCCTTTTTCGTATTTTCGTTTCATTTTATTCTCAGCATCCTTCTGTAGTGTTAGACATTTTCATGACGGTCGTCTTCGAGTATAGAATCCAGAGGTTTGCAATGAATATTTCGGAGACAGTAGGAAAGCGTAGTTCAGGTTCGCAGTGGATATCGTAGCAAAGTAGCAGAGCGTAGTTCTTCCTTCTATCATCTTCGCCTGGTCAAGTTGGCACTGGTCCTTCGGTAGGGTAAACAAAAATGGCCGCCTTTAAACACGACGGATACAAATGTTCTGCGGCTTCTGATTGGTTAAACTTCTATTGGTAGACTATAAAGGAAGTTAAGTCATCTGGATTGTCTCACTAGTCATATATATATATCCAAAAAACCGTAACATGTAGAACTACATTTCTTTTGCTTCAAGATGAAATTGTACAGCTCTCACTGCCATAGATCGATATTCCATAACGTTTAGGTAATCTTTTTTTTCTTTCTTTCTAACGGAATTTTCTTGTATCTACTTACTCTGCTTTGCTTTAGGAAGACATTTTTCTAGATGAGAACAGTTTATGTATTCTTCAATGAATGATGAATATTTCTATATAAGAAAATGACTTATATTACTATCACCCTTCTGTTTGTCCCGATTTGCTTTTTTCTTTTCCGTTGATGTTTATGGCTAGTTGTGACTAGTATTTTGTACAGAGCAAAATAAATGATGTCCCCTAGATACACGAAAAAATTTTCACTAGGGTCGTGTTACATTTTACTAATGCTCTCATTTAGATTGTTTCAACGTTTTTTTTACAGTTCTTCATCAGAAGGCATTTCATAAAAAAATGTGGATATTTTTTATCAGTTTTCGAGCAGGGTCCAGATATTTTTCACAGCTTTTCACGCTACATTAATTTTAATACATTTTGCTCGAACAATTAATTTTGCTACCCGAAAAATTCTCATTTTTTTTTTAACCATAACCTCGTCTTATCTGTTGACTTCTATTTATACATCAGTATATTTATCCTGATGTGAAAGGAATAATTAAAAATACGTTTCTCAAGCGTATAAAAGTGTGAATATTTTTAGACAAATTTATCAAAATGTAGAATATTGTGACGGCAATGGATATTCCTCTAGTCAAGATATTAGCTGATTTAAATCAATTAAGGAATTAATTAAATTATCTTTTATTTTTCTTCCTATTAAATAGCTTTTGAATACTTTACATCTCAATCCACTTTGAGGTCAAATTATACAAATTAGGAAAATTTCTAATCGATTAAACATTATACAGTCAATCATATTTTTGTAGACTTTGCTGCATTCACATAGATAGGCTTAAGACCATATCGCTTTGCAACGCGGTTCTTGTAGAATAACCGAATTTAAGCAATGCCGAGCCTGGTATAGTACCCAGAAGTGTGAGAGTTTGGTAATACATGGTGCTGTAAGCTAGAATGCGCGGATCGTTTATTTGCTAACTGCTCTGAGTTGGAAATCGAAAGACGAGTTCCAATGTCAGTTGGATTCATTATATTTACGTAAATATCCTTGGCAAAGACATGAAGCAACCTATTCTCTTTCCCAGCTATGGGTTAATTAGTGGAACTTGTATCACTAAAAATCATTATCTCCAAAGACTTCTTAAAATCTAAAAATATTTTCCGCCTTTAAGTGACCTTCAAAAGGGTGGGAAGTTATAAAAAGAACAAATGAATTCACTTAGATTAATTTAGGTTTTAAAAGGTTTGAAAAGAAGTGATTTACTGGTCAAATGCTTTTTGCTTTTCGTAACATTAATAGGGTTCGTTTCCTATTAAAATTACTTCGGTGTATGTACGTAGTTATTGTGTTTCTCTGTTTAAGTGTGCTCTGCAAAACCCTGTCTGTGTTCCGTCTTATGTGAAGCCTCTATTTGGTCTCTTGTAATCTCATGTTCATTTCCTTAGCATTTAATTCCTTGATGTTATTCAAGGCGAAGTTTTTACCACATTATTTCTACAAACCTCATCTCTCCGATGAAATACATTATGGCTGCACAGACATTTAAATCTGCAAAATGTACACCGGTGACATTTTCATATTAGCAGAAAGCAAATAAGGATAATGAAAACCTAAAATCCACTTTGATCAAAATTCTGTACTCAAATTCCTACCTGACCTTCGTGTCAACAATAACATTCCATTCATAAATTGTTACGTAGTATCTACCACCTCCTTTAAATGCTTATAAACAAATATAAATAAATAAAAATTGGTAATATGTCTAGAGCAGGAACAAACCCAGACTAAATCTGCTACAGATAAAAAAAAAACTTAGAAAAATAAAAGGGAGAAAAGGACGATATGACCACGACGCTCTTGGGCGCAAGGACAGGCGCACACAGGAAATCCGGAAAAAAATTTACACCAATGTTAAATGTGCATAAAAAGGACAAATCGGAAAAATATATAAGCAGAAAACAGAACTATGAAGATTGGACGTACATGGCCGTCGACGAAACTCTGGAGTCGGAATGTTGAATATAACATCAATCAGCTAAGAGGCAAATTTTACTCACATTAATCTCATATCTATCTATCTATCTATCTATCTATCTATCTATCTATCTATCTATCTATATATAAGCAGTTATCAAAATAAATGTTAATTGAGTACACCAAACTAGCTCTTTTGAGAACATCATCATATAAAACAAATATTATCTTTCAATAATTTCTCCTGCTATATTATCCATTGACAAAGATTATTCTGACAGAAATTAAAAGATATCAGCTCTAAAAAAAAAAAAAACACCAAAAACCATAAATATATTTTACTGCTCATTAAAACAATACACTTCATTTTTAAATATAGCAAATATTTAAACTTATTATATACTAAAGAAAACTAAAACCTATCAACCGCAAGTACCAATAACGACACATAAAATCCAAGCGTCAAACTACCAATGTAGTCTATGGATTCAATTTCCAATATAAGACTGGGAACCTTTCAATGAAAATAAAACCACGAAAGAGTGCAAACTCTTTAAGAAGATACCTAACTAACCACTTGTGTGATCTTAGTTGAGTGATTGATTCGTTTTTTTTTTTTTTGTTTTTTTTTTACGGCTATCCAACACATAGCAGGTTATTTATAGCCAGAAAATATTTTGACATCGAAACATTTTTTTTGGGATAATAAAGATTCAGTGATAGAGTTGGGTGGGGTGAGTTCGGATAAAATAACATTATGTCCTCATTAACGCCATCGCCATTTTAAATCTGGGTTCCTAATTTACAGCCAACGGCGAAATTATACGTACAACCATCAATTTCGAATATATTTATCCATTTCTCTGAATCTAATACCTGTATGATATCAAATTTTTATATATTAATAAGAAAAAAAAGGAATATAATATTCATTTTTCAGAACAATGGTTTAAATACAACAGATTTAACAGGCGAATGCTAAATAGGAAATGACAAAATTATTTGTGCACTATGAAAAATAGAAAAAATTGAAAAATTTTCACAATATTAATAGTCAATATCATGGCCTTTCATCTTTCTAACTTGTTACAATCGTTTTCTAAAGTTTTTCATAAAATTGGAACAAGTCTTTTCTGGGATTTCTTTTCCTTTCTTCTCTATTTAATCTTAAACACACTAACCGATATCCTTAGTATTATGTTTGCAAATACTTCACTTCAGTCTTGAATTATTTTTTTCATATTCTTCTACCTTTCTTTGTGTGCCAATTTTTGTCGGAAAATTTATTCCCTTTAGTCGGGGTGGTAGCACCTGTTAGTAAGCCAATTATGGGCAAATATTGAACGACCAAACAAAATCAAAACTTTGAAAGTATACAAATAAATTTTCATTGTAAATATACCAACAGCACACTTTAAAAAATCATGATAATATATTTTATCAATAGTTGAAGGCATGCAATTATGTTCGAAATATCTAGATTTCAGCATTAAATAATACATAGAATTAAATCAAGATTAGAAAGAAAGAAGAATGGCAAAGGAAGTAAGAAAGAAAATATAAAATAACCACAACAGCAATGGTAGTAGTGATTCTCAATTATTTTATTCTCGTACCAATGAGATACAAAAATAAAAATATATCTCGCTTCTGGCCACTCAGCTGTTTATATAGCACTGGATAAGGTAACATGTCTGCCAGGGACAGGCCCCCATTATCTAATGAGATCTTCCATATCTACTTTATATGCCCACTCCCGCCTCTGACCATAAAATGGATTGACATGGTCAGTTGAAGGTTTACCCCAGAATATGTGAGAGATTGTCCTCACATTTGTGGGGATAGATTTTGATGTGCCCATATATTTCAATGTGGGTGTTGACTTGGGTTTGGTGTCACCCAATATTGCTGTTCACCAATATTATTTTGTTGTGTGTCTACTGAATCCATGGTGTCATCAATTTCCATTTCTTTCTCAATTCACCAATTTCTCTCCACTGTTTACATTTCTGGTATTTGTCCTGTAGGAATGGGAGGTGATCTTTGATAACACCAAAATTCTGGATGGGAGTGTTGCATTAGTCTATATTGAGGGTTCTTATTTTTTACAACTGAATTCTAAGTGGCTCAACAGAATAACAGAGTATACATAGTTTCCATTGGAGATAATTATCTTGGGTAAAGGAAGGTAAACTGAAAATCTGGTTAGAAAAAAAGAAAGAAAGAATGGCAAAGAAAGAAAGAAAGAATGGCAAAGGAAGGAAGAACGAAAGAAAGAAAGAAAGAAAGAAAGGAAGAAAGAATGGCAAAGAAAGAAAGAAAGAAAGAAAGAAAGAAAGAAAGATAGAAAGAAAGAAAGAAAGAAAGAAAGAAAGAAAATATAGATACAGTTTAAAGAAAAAGAGAAAGAGAAACGAAGGCGTATGATTAAAGAATGTTTCAAAATGCTGAAAAGAACAAAAGATAAAGAAAGAAAGAATGGCAATGAAAGAAAGAAAGAAAGAAAGAAAGAATGGCAAAGAAAGAAAGAAAGAATGGCAAAGGAAGGAAGAACGAAAGAAAGAAAGAAAGAATGGCAAAGAAAGAAAGAAAGAAAGAATGGCAAAGAAAGAAAGAAAGAAAGATAGAAAGAAAGAAAGAAAGAAAGAAAGAAAGAAAGAAAATATAGATACAGTTTAAAGAAAAAGAGAAAGAGAAACGAAGGCGTATGATTAAAGAATGTTTCAAAATGCTGAAAAGAACAAAAGATAAAGAAAGAAAGAATGGCAATGAAAGAAAGAAAGAAAGAAAGAAAGAAAGAAAGAATGGCAAAGAAAGAAAGAAAGAATGGCAAAGGAAGGAAGAACGAAAGAAAGAAAGAAAGAATGGCAAAGAAAGAAAGAAAGAAAGAATGGCAAAGAAAGAAAGAAAGAAAGATAGAAAGAAAGAAAGAAAGAAAGAAAATATAGATACAGTTTAAAGAAAAAGAGAAAGAGAAACGAAGGCGTATGATTAAAGAATGTTTCAAAATGCTGAAAAGAACAAAAGATAAAGAAAGAAAGAATGGCAATGAAAGAAAGAAAGAAAGAAAGAAAGAAAGAAAGAAAGAATGGCAAAGAAAGAAAGAAAGAAAGAATGGCAAAGGAAGTAAGAAAGAAAGAAAGAAAGAATGGCAAAGAAAGATGGAAAGAAAGAAAGAAAGAATGGCAAAGAAAGAAAGAAAGAAAGTAAGAAAAAAGAAAGAAAGAAAGAAAGAAAGAAAGAAAGAAAGAATGGCAAAGAAAGAAAGAAAGAAAGTAAGAAAAAAGAAAGAAAGAAAGAAAGAAAGAAAGAAAGAAAGAATGGCAAAGGAAGTAAGAAAGAAAGTTTAAAATAACCACAACAGCAATGGTAGTAGTGATTCTCAATTACTTTATTCTCGTACCAATGAGATACAAATACAAAAATATATGTCGCTTCTGGCCACTCAGCTGTTTATATAGCACTGGATAAGGTAATATATCTGCTTGTGGCATTGCCACATTATCTAATGAGATCTTCCATGTCTACATGACATCTCTCTCGTCTGAACACAAAATGGATTGACATGGACAGTTGAAGGTTTACCCCAGAAAATATGTTCGATTGTCCTTGCATTTGTGGGAATAGATTTTGATGTGCTCATGTATTTCGATTGGGGTGTTGTCTTGGGTCTCTGATCAACAAATTAAATAACCCAACATGAAAAACTTTCATCATATATTAACAGCGACAATTCTTTAATCTATCTTCTGTTTTTTACGTTTTTTAAAAATTGTATCTATAAAAATAAAGTATAAAGAGAAAAGAAAAAAATATATATATATGCATATATATATAAACAATATATATATATATATATACATATATATATATATATATATATATATATATATATATATATATATATATATGTGTGTGTGGGGGGGGTATTTATATAAACTATATACATAAATATATACATATATATATATATGTAATTATATATATATATATATATATATAACAAAGGTTATCGAAAATAATTGATATGTTTAGCTTAACAAAACATGTATGCGATTGTAATAATATAAAATATACGCATATATATATAAACAATATATATATATATATATATATATACATATATATATATATATATATATATATATATATATATATATATATATGGGGGGTACATATATAAACTATATATATTTATATATAAATATATATATAGTTTTCATATATATATATATATATATATATATATATATATATAACAAAGTTTATCGAAAATAATTGATATGTTTAGCTTAACAAAACATGAATGCGATTGTAATTAAATATAAAAAGAGAGACAGGTCGAAAAGAAATCAATGTATTTGCTTGATTTCTTTAGAGAAAAGAATGTAGCGAGTAAATGTTATCACGCAAGAAATAATGAAAATTCGATCAAACTCGTTAATAGAACAATCCACGATTTTTCTTTTCTCTCTTTGGTTGAGGATGTGGCAAATGCACGAAAAGTAATCTTGCGGTAATCAGGTAATATCGGAAGAATCCGTAATCCGGGATGAGGTGAAAATTTGGTAGATCAATAAAAGGACTAACAAAAAACTGTTTGTGTTTCCTAACGAGAGAGGAAACGGCGTCCATTTTATATGCACATGCGCTGTTTTCAAGAAAAAGAAAATAGTGGCCAAATATGTTATATTGAAAAGTTGGAAATCCTTTGAATATTGGAATGGGGATTAATATTGTTTTAAAAACGTTTACATTTATGCTTTCACATCATTCATAGACACACACACAGACACACACACATATATATAAATATAAATAAAAATTAAAAAATGTCGTCCACATACAGGCTTGTTTCACTGTATTCACAGCTAGATGTCCGATTGCTTTAAGCCGGGATCGAAACTCGACCGATTTGGTATCAGGAGGAGTTCATACTCTGTGTAACAGCAAAATTATCCGAATCCTATAACCGCTTAATTGTCCAGCCTACAAAATGTTTAAAATCTAAAAACCACTAAACTGAGTTTCGTTTTCCCAGATTTTTAGATAAGACAATTAAACATCTTGATACTATTTGTCGTGAGAATCACTGAAAAACCCTATTCCGCTACAAAGAGAACAGGTTAAAATCATTTTCTCTTCATCCCAATATATAATCCTGACTAAGCAATGGTGAGAGGAAAAAGATCATTCAATAATGCTACCAACATTCAAACTCTGGATAGGGAGGTCACAAACAATTCCTTTCAACTTAGAGCTAAATATATTCTTATTGTTCAAAGTAGAGTTCAATAGTGTTATAGAAACCTCTGAGAATTCCAGTAAGATATCTTTCAAAGATTAAGCTAACATCTGGACAATTTTGCCGTTACACCCGATTCAGGGAATCCCAATTTTGCCGAGGGGCGTTGCTTTTAAATTTATGAAGTTTGTATCCGGCGGGGATGGAAAGAATTGAAAGAGAACTCCAAGTGAGGAGTACGATAAAAGGAATTATTAGAACAAAACAGCAGAATGATGAAACGTTGTAGCCAATCTAGAAGCACACTTAAATTTATGCAGTCGATCTACCAAGGTAGAGAGCTCATTATAACAACTACCATGGAAATATTTGTAGGAAAAGACACGCTACGACGATGGGGAAAGTGACCGAAGTCGAGATGCCAGGTTAGGACCGATAACATTACAGTCCCTTCTTTGGACTGTGTCGAGAATCTCCAGATATATAAGCGGAGTACCAGATCAGATACGGCAGCAACAGTCAATACATAGACGACTGCTAGGTTTATAAATGTGCAACATGGATTCAGTCGAGGAAAATTTTCTGGCACGCCGCAGCGAAACAAATTTCTTGCAGTCCAGTTTGGATATGAGAGCAGAAAACATGGACGGCGGTATGTTCTTATCACTAACTAGAGATTCCGTTCTCGGGGGGAAAACTTGGCAAAGTTAGTCCTGAAGAGTTGAGAGTGGAGTTGGATGAGAATTTCCGTGCAAAGAATTCTGCTTTATATGGAACAGATTACATTTCTTTAAAGTGTTTACTCTTGTTTAACACTCGTACGGAGCTGCCAGTAACCTCTAAAGTGGGACAATCACGTTAGTACAACCAGAAGAAGTGATTCCAGCAGGCTATAGCGGCTGAACAGGTATGAGTGAACAAAAGAGAAGATTGCGGTTTTATTGCTATTTCAGAAAGCTTCGATGCCAGTTTTCACCCAGGAAGCTTTGTGGAACCATTTTTAACGAGAGGATTAAAATTTAATTCCAGAGAGTGTTGCGAAGAAAATGATCTCGTAAGGATTCCAAATCAGTAGTTTGGTAACAAAAAGATGTCATATTAATACTGGTTATTGCCTAATAGACGAACGGAAAGAAATATCTCCAGACACGACCGCATGGTTAGAGTTGCCAAGAGGACAGAGTTACTAAGGACATGAGTCCGGTGAAGAGATAAGGAACAGATCGAGTAAAGAAGCTTGTCTGTGAGATTTGGTCTAGGGAAATATAATCGGGAGATTGAGGAATTGAGAAATTCAAAGACTGGATACCGGCAAGATCGGTGATAAAGCCACTAGATTATGTGTATTGAAGTTTCCCGAATAAAAGACGAATGGAGAAACAGAACATGGTCTATAGAGTCAGATATTTTACCTAGCAAGCAACAGTCAAGAGAAGAGAAAAGATAAAAAAGGATGAAAATATGCATGTCTATTTCGCACAAAAACACACACATAGAAACATGCACACACGCACGCACACACACACACACACACGCACATATATATATATAGATATATATAATTATTTATTTAAAAATTATAACATAAATATGTTAGAAATAAACGAAAAATATGTTATAAATAAATTAAAAAAAACATTTATTTTACATTCAACATCATCACTTGATAAGACACCGAGGGTGTTGAAACAAAATGGCTATTTTTGTAGTGATTTTATAACATATTTATGTTATAATTTTTAAATAAATAATTATATCTGCTCTACTCTGGATTGAGCACTCTTTTAAGAATAGTAATTGTTGTTTATTGGAATTTATTCCGTATACAGCAATCATATACTTGTATATATATATATATATATATATATATATATATATATATATATATATATATATATATATATATATATATAGGATTTTATCAATCAGTTATCACCTGATAGTGAAATCCAAGATGATGGGTATAGTTGGTAGATCAACAAAAAATCTGAGAAAAAAAAAAAAAAATAACCATCAAGCTTGTTATATTTATCTCTATTTCTCTCTCCATATACACACTAACACACACACACGCACGCGCGCACACACACACATATATATATATATATATATTTGTCAAAGTGAAAAAGATTTCGGGAGACGGGATTTCTCAGGACTTCATCAGACGTCGTTTGCTATGTCGATGCGACTACAAATGCACATGAACGACGATAGACGCTGTGAATTTTAAGTTTAGAAAAAAAAAATTCGCCTCCGATGAAATCCTCAGTTGCCAAACGCGTCACACGAGAACTTTTTCCCCGCTTTTCACCAAAACTATTCTTGATATATATATATATATATATATATGTGTGTGTGTGTGTGTGTGTGTGTGTGAGTGTGTGTGTGTGTGTGTGAGTGTGAGTGTGTGTGTGTGTATGTGTGTGTGTGTACTGAGTGTAATAGCAAAATTGTCAAGATAGCATGTTTAATGTCTCAAAACTGAATTTCTTTTTTCCTAGTTTTTAGATAAGTCGTTTAGCCATCTTGATACCCTTTGTCGTAAAAATTCACCTAAAAAGACAGAAGATTAAAATTGAGTGCATCGTAAATTCATAAATATGTATACTATATTTTAGTAAGAAAAATGTCTAGCATGAAATAGTGAAACAACTTTATTAGTTTCAGATACAGCAATGGTTCTATGTACTTCTTTTTAAAAGACAACCTTGAATTCAAACTGGATATAGTCGAAACGTACTACATGCTTTGTAGCCATCGTAAGTAGACATAGATAGATAGATAGATAGATAGATAGATAGATAGATAGATTAATTTGAATACATTTTTTCTATTTCAAGGATATTCACACTCTACAAGACCCCAAGAGACATTATTACAGAGTAAGACGCAAATAAATAAATAGCAAATAAAACACATCAACATTCGAAAGAAGGTATATAAATTAGAAGTAACTTTTACAAGGAACTGAAATATAATCTTAAACAAGGAATAACAGAAAGAAACTTCACTCCTCTTCAAAAAAAATAAATAAAGGGAGAGAAGTGTGATCCGGACGATAGGCGGACCTATCAGCACCAATTGAACAGACAGACAGATAGATAGATAGATAGATAGATAGATAGATTTGAACAGACATAAATAGATAGATAGATATGTATAGACATCAATAGATAGATAGATAGATAGATAGATAGATAGATAGATAGATAGATAGATAGAAGTGACATAATCAAATCTAAGAAGCAATTTAAATGAACAGAAATGAACCAGAAGGGTCTATCATGGCGAAACGAAAATTAAAATTGATGCTAAGAAAATAAGGCAAACATCTAAAATTGAAAAGCTCTTGATCGCCGATTAATTGATGATAACTAACATATCGCAGCTGTTTTACGCCATCTTCAGTTTTGACCCCAAAGTGTAAGATTTCGCTCTGACCCAACACAAAGTGAATAAATTGTTACTGGAGGTGGGTAGGTTGATGGCAAAGTCACTTTTCGCCCGGTGAATCACATCTGGGTCACGCTCACTGTAAACAGTTGAGAAGCGCGGATTCGTGGAAAGATGCAGTTTGCATATGCGGATATGAAGGAACAGTGTTTATAAGAAGAAATCACGCACTCACTCAAACCACCTCGGTGTACCCACCCCGACTCACTCGCTCGCTCGCTCGCTCTTTTTCTCTCTCTTATTCTCACTCTCTATCTTTGCTGAAATGGACAAAACTTCACACGTTCTGCTAGTGCAAAAATTAGGCGCGGCTGTGGATTTCCTCATTTCTGGAGGCATGGCCATTTTTTTACCGTTTTATCTATCTCACTTGGTTCATACCTATAGCATTCTTTCTTTCTCTCTCTCTCTCTCTCCTTCTCTCTTTCTGTCACCTAATCTTTAAATATCTATCTATCTATCTATCTATCTAAGTGTGTTAATATATATCTATCTCATTTCTTTTACATGTATACGTACATACATACACACACACGCATATATATGCTTTGATGTATTTAAATCTACACAAACGCACACACACACACATAGACACACACACACACACACACACACACATATATATATATATATATATATATATATATATATATGTATATACTGCGTGCAAATTGTCACAATCGTGTAACAGCAAAATTGTCCAATATTTAGATTAAAATTTGAACCGCTGTATCTTAGAAATGATTAAAGATATCTTAATCGAATTCTCCGAGGATTTTAATGGGCTATACTTTGAAGAGTAAGAATGTATTTACCTCTAAGTTAAAATGATGGTCCCTGTTGCTAGAGTTTCCACCTGATACAGTTTTCGTCTCTTTTGGCCGCACCAAGGCGGTGGGATGGTTAGCGAGCTCGTCTCGATAGATCAATTACGACTGAATAGGGAGTTCGATCCTCACTTGGCGTCCCATGCTTTCGGCCTTGTGTCACATCTAAGCAAAGGCTAGGAAAATCACTACAGTTTTCGTCTCTACTGTTCCCTCTGTTAAAAATCATTTGCCTTTCTCTTGAATGGCTCGTGAATGGATTTTGAAGATGGAAATTAGATTATGAATGTTGGAACCATTACTGAAGGCCTCAATGATCGTTTCCCTCTCAACATTACTCAGTTGAGAATATATAGTAGTGCTGACACGAAACGATTTTAACCTGTTCTCTTACTAGCAGAATCGCTCAAAGAGTTTTCCAGTGATGGTGCCAAGATGACTAACGGTCTCATATGAAAATCTGGAAGAAAGAAACTCACTTAATTTAGTGCTTTTAGATAATAAACATTTTGTTGTATCGATATTTATTCCATGCTGTCACACGATTGTGTGTGTGTGCATGTATATATATATATATATATATATATATATATATATATATATATATATATATATATATATATATTCAAATAATAGGAAATAACTGTCAGATTTATAATTCAGAGATATTTAGCATTTATTTTTATTATTTGCTCGATACAAAGTAGAGCATAACATTATAATTATATAAAAAAAATGGCTCCATCGTGACACAGAAATTATAATGTTTCGTTACCGAAACTTAGATCTTGAAATTTAACTTTAAAATTATAACTTAAAATTCAGAGCTCGGTTCCATTCTCAAGCGATGCTAAGTATAACTTTAAAAAAATTGGTTTTACTCTATTTTCAAGTTACGTTTGTGGTGTTAAGAGAATTCCCAATTTTCTTATTTAGAGGTTGTTGGCTTTTTTTGAATGAAAAAGTCAAGTGTATTTTTGTGTGACAAATTTGAAGTCGGTTACGGTTGGGTGAGGGGTTTAATATTGCTGTCTGGCTACACTGATTTTTTTCAAGCTGTCAAGTTATTACAGTCTGGTTTATTTTATCTTATTAAGGTTTTCGTTACAATATATTTGGCAAAGTTTATTTATATATATATATATATATATATATATATATATATATATATATATATATATATATATATAAAGAAATATAGTCTTAAGGTGTGCTATATTTATGGAATAAAGTGCTCAATATCAGAGATAGAGCGTGTGTAAATATAAAAGTGAACATAGAAGTCAACACTTAGAGGCGACAGTCTGTTTCATGCTATATGCAATCGTCAAGCCACTAAATATTGGACAATTTTGCTGACGTGGCTTGACGATTGCATATAGCATGAAACAGACTGTCGCCTCTAAGTGTTGACTTCTATGTTCACTTTTATATTTATATATATATATATATATATATATATATATATATATATATATATACTTTTTTAAAACTGCATCGAGATTTCTTAAATATTTGATTATGATTAAGTCAGATTTTTTATATTTATATTTTTACTTATATATATCTAAAATACTATATTTAATTTATTTACTAACAGAGACATATTTTTAAAAAATAATTGGTATATATATATATATATATATATATATATATATATATATATATATATATATATATAATTTAAAAGTCCCTAAGGAGAATGTTTATCCAACAAAAAACAGTCTTACATATATATATATATATATATATATATATATATATATATATATATATATATATATATATATATATATATATATATATGTTGGATATACGACAAATACACAAACAAGAAGGCTTACACTTCACATGTCTGACCATTCGTCCATTGTGAGACATCTACAAAAACATTCCTGCCCGCATTCACAATATAAAAATAATTACTAATCGACAACACATATAATCTACACCCTGAAAACAACAAAATTAGATTACATACATTAGAAGCAATTCATATTAAAAAATTAAAGCCGGCACTGAACAGAATAAACTATGAATACTGCAGTAATGTTCTAAAATGCCTGTAAAGGAACAGTTTTTTCATGCTTTAAAGAGCGCGTAACGATGACATTACAACACAGAAGAAATTCCATAATGGATCATTTTTTCACGTTTCGCGCAGCATTTAAAAGCATAATGAAAAATGACGGTAATGGAAAACAACGTACATCTTATACTAACGAACAGCATATGGTTTTGTACCAGTTGCACCTCTTAAGATGAGCTTGAGACAAGGTCGAAGGTACGAGGGAAAGGAAAATAAAAGAAATATAAACATCTATAGTACATTTCTCTCGTCGTTTAATATCAATACACGGAAAGTTATTGTTGAGTTTGACCCGATTTTACTAAAAATTAGCAGATATAATGTAAAAAAAAATAATTCATTCAGACATGTCTAAAAGAGAATTTGCTGTCTAAATGCACAAATTTTAAATTATATACACACTCACAGACACACACACACACATATATATATATATCAGCGTTTGAGCCTTTTATATTACATATATATATATATATATATATATATATATATATATACATACATATATATATACATATATATATATATATATATATATATATATATATACATACATATATATATTTAAACGGATCAAACACTAATATTCCATAGTTATAATTTATTACAATAGAATTGTAATACCAATCCAATTAATCAGCCCTACAATTTCAAAAATTTTGATTTCGTAGGTCTGATGAATTGGATTGTGATTACGATTCCAGTGTAATAAATTTTGACCATGGAATATTAGTGTTTGAGCTTATTATACACACACACACACACACACACACACACATATATATAAATATATATATATATATATATATATATATATATATATATATTATTTTTACGATTTCATTTTGAATTTGTAGGTCTGATGAATTGGATCATGATTAAAATTCCAATGTAATAAAATATAACCATATTAGCGTTAGAGCTTTTTTATTACCTTGGTCTGATCTATCTGTTTTGCTCTGTCATGGATATTGAGCTCTACCTTGAGTCTATCATCTCGGAAATATTTATATATATATATATATATATATATATATATATATATATATATATATAATAAGTATAAAATAATTAACCTGTCGAACATTGTGGAGAGTAAGAAATGAATATGTAAACATTCACCATTACTGCTGATAATGCCAGACTCTCCTAGCTGATTGAATTCTCTGATGGACTGGTGCGTTTATGAAAACATAAATACTCAAAATTTCGCCTTTCTCTTTGCTGGGCGTCGATGGCCTAGGTGTTAGAATCTCCGACTGATACCAAAACGTTCGGATTTTGGTCCCGGCCTGAAACGATCGGATGTCTCTAGACACACTGTTAAAAAGAAACAGTATGTCTATGTTGCTAATCAGTTATCTCCTGGTAGTGAAATCCAAGATGACGAGTATAGTTGGTAGATCAGCAAAAAATCTGAGAAAAAAATAATCATCAAGTTTGTTATATTTATCTCTAATTCTCTCTCCATATATATATATATATATATATATATATATATATATATATATATATATATATATATATATATATATATCACCTTTAACTTCCATATGTTTATTAGTACCACTTGGCTAAAGTGTCCATAGTCATTGCTGCAGAAGCATTTTTTTGTCTATGGTCGCCAATGTAATGTCACCTATTGTGCTACTGTAAACAGTCGTGTCGAAATTTGATAAAACTATCAAAGGGAAGTTTTTAATTTCATGAAGTTTGTATACATTTTGGGGGCGGATTTCGTACACACCAACACACACGCATATATATATATATATACATATATATATATATATATATATATATATATATATATATATATATATATATATATATATATATATGGATAAGTATCCGACAAAATGATAGGATAAAGAAGTAAAAAATATATCTTAATATTGTCTGTTTCACTTTATTAAATCTTCGTCAGAGATCAAGATAGAAATGATAAAAAATGAAAACGCAGACTCATGGTATGTTTTTTTGCTTAGTTTTTATTGCTTAGATCTGTTCCACGTGTAATGAAGTAGCAGATTATATGTGCCAGAATTATTCTGGGCGCTAAAGTGTGTAAAAGCTACTGAAACGTAGATTTTTACTGAAAGTATATCCTGTTCGTATTATGTTTGTACATATATATATATATATATATATATATATATATATATATATATATATATATATATATATGTGTGTGTGTATATATATATAGTGTGTGTGTATATATATATATATATATATATATATTCATTGATTTTTTCAGTATTAGAAGAAAATATCTTAGATTCATGAATAATGAATCTGTAGAAAAATATTGGAGTAATTAAGTTCATTAAACTTGAGTTAATATTTGGTAGCATTGCTCTCTCTCTCTCTCTCTCTCTCTCTCTATATATATATATATATATATATATATATATATATATATATATATATATGTAGGTGGTGCACGCTCGTGTGTGTACATGGTAGTACTAAAAAACTCCCGATCCTACCAAGAGGAATGCCAAACATTGGTACATTGATACACATCGGAAGTTAACTTGAAATAAATTAAATTAAAATAATTACATTCAATGCAAAAATATGTATATTTACAGCTTTTAGAAAATCTATAAAACTAGCAAAGTAAGCTTATTCATTGCACATGTCCATGGATTCGTGGACGTCTTGGCAGAATTCAGTGAGTTCTATAATCTGGTTAGTTAAATATGTAACTAGAACTATCACCTTCATATGACACATCATGTTTGATTCTATAATATTCTTCGTGTTATCAAAATTTTTTTTTTCCTTTTCTTTTTTTTCCTGATAGTGTCTCGCTTTTGCTTACGCTCTTTTTTAATCTATAAGCACATCTAGGTATTATAATATTATATCATTGCAATGGTTCGTGCCTGGTGAGAAAATTAAAAACAAAATTTTACATACAAAAAATATTAGTTTTGTGTATATTCCTCATTGATTTTAACAACTGTCTTCCATCGTTCTACAAGCTTGTTGTTGCTATTTTCGTTGAACGTGTTTTTTTTTGTTTTTTTTTTGCTGGATTAAGTTATTTTTTTGTCATTTAAATTGTTCTATAGAAACCGGAGCAAGTGAGAAACCCAAGAATGTCGTAGAATACACTGGGTACTGTAGATTTTGCTATTTCAACTCTTAAGATTCTACATGATCTACAAGATCTACATTCTATACGTTTTATCTATCTCACTTGGTTCATACCTATAGCATTCTTTCTTTCTCTCTCTCTCTCTCCCTCTCTCTTTCTGTCACCTAATCTTTAAATATCTATCTATCTATCTATCTAAGTGTGTTAATATATATCTATCTCATTTCTTTTACATGTATGCATACATACATACACACACATGCATATATATATATATATATATATATATGCTTTGATGTATTTAAATCTACACAAACGCACACACACACACATAGACACACACATATATATATATATATATATATATATATATATATATATATATATATATATATATATATATATATATATATGTATATACTGCGTGCAAATTGTCACAATCATGGAACATGCGGTCTTGTGTTGTCCTGGTGGAAAAAAGATACCTTTTCAATTTGACAAAAATCGGCTGGAAGAAGATTAAAGTGAATTATCCCATTGCAATCCCACCAAACGGACAGCATCACCTACACGGGTTCCGCCCATAAAGAAGCCTTTTTCTAGCTTCTTTTTCCAAATTTACAAACTATCTATTTTTCGTGCGTCTGTGATAATACTGTTCAAGAAGGTCTCCTTGTCGAGAAATCGCCATGGAATCACGATCGATCTTGTTCTGTTCCGTCAGTGAATGTGTCACCCAAGAAACGAACAGAAGTTTCTTCAAATGGCAAAAAGCAGTTGAGATATCGATTTTCAAACACGCTGGAACCATAAATAAGAATGTAAGCATTTTCTTCGGTCTTCAAACTAACATAAATAATATATATATATATATATATATATATATATATATATATATATATATATATATATATATATTTGTTCACATCTATCTTGGTGTGTTCATATCTATCTGTCTTTGTATGATCATATCTATCTACCTGTCGCAATTTATAATTTATCCATGGTAGGTTGAAGATCAATTAAACTGCTGAGTTTTCTTACTCATGTTTCCAAAATTTCACGTTTCTTGATACTTAACTGAGTGTTTGGAAGTTATCGCCATTCTATCGTCTGTTAAAAATCTTTTCAGCAAGTTGAACTATTCTATCTGTTTGTTTTTAATATATTTGAATCATAGTTCACATCTTGTTTTTTTTTCTCCCTTACTGAAAAACATACATTCTGCTTTAAAAAAAATAACAACTATACGCTTCACAAGACTTTTGACTACATGATGGCCGGCCAAAACACAGCAAGTCAAATTGTCGTGGTGGCATTGTGCGGAAGTAAATAATTTTGTAACAGTTTCAGAAAGAAAATGTGATATATGATGAACTAATTGCGTTTTAAGAGTTCGTAAAGAATAACTTCAACGCAAAGAAATGGATGAAAACAGAAAGAAAAATAACATTGAAAATTCTAAAATAAAAATAAAATGGATAGTATAGAAAAAAATAAAGACGAACAATTTAACAAAAATGACGTAAAAAAAAACGAAAAGAAAATGAAAAAGAAATGTCGAGTCGCTTGGAGAAAAAAGGTCGACTTAAATATTTATTTCTTCATCTCTGACAAATGAGATTTCGGCGCGAAGAAAGAAACAGAAAAATAATGAATCAAACAAGCTAGAGAAAAAAGAAATGAGGGAAGGCAAAAAAACTGAAGATACTGAAAGTAGGCTGAGTTTATAGATAATAAATAATGAACATTTATTGTGGAGTACTTCACGAAGACAAACAACCACGTCATCTCGCAGGAACAGGGCCACGAAGATCCGCTATAGATCATTGGATAATACAAGCTTTATAGAAGCACAGAAAAGAGATGTGTAGAGTTAAGTGAATCAAGTTGCCAATGTAGGCGCTGTGCATGTAATGGTTTTTGTGGTTCTGCTGCGAGTTGCATATGATGGTCTGCATAAATAATAGCCGTCTTGTGTCCAGGATTCTTTTAGCGGTGAATAAGCACGTTTTTCTATAAAACATATAAGACTGAGGGCGCTGAGATAAGTTAATTATAAGGCCATATTGAAGTCTGAAGTATACAGTGAGTAATAATAATAGTAATATTAGATATAGGGGGAGAGCTGAAGATACAATCTGTTACTCAAAACCTGGCATAACTTAGCGAATATATAAACACGAACCACTCAGTCTAGGTCAGATCATGCTTCGCCATCATGAAAAAGAAAAGAAAATAGATATATAGTCTATATCGAGGTTTTAGGAGACCACAAAGAAAGGAGTGGATGAGAGGAGAATGTTGGGAAAAAATAATCAGACTTAAAAAGAAGTAAAGGAGAAATTGTGGGAGAGGAATGTGAGACTCATCCTCATGGTTAATGGCACGCTTTAAACAGCTGAAGATATGTTTAATA
>OZ010583.1:82546568-82589068 GCA_963932145.1 Acanthosepion lycidas | reverse complement strand
TATATATATATATATATATATATATATATATATATATCGAGAGAGAGAGAGAGTGAGAGAGAGAGAGAGCGTTTGTCACATTTGGTTGGTTAATCACGGTTAAACGCAAAAGCCTCCTTTTAATTCTGTTTTTTTTTTCGCGGGGAGTCCGAAAAAAGAGTAAGTATTCCTCTATTGGAATTAAATTAATCGTTCTTTCGCACGTAATTTATTGTTGTAACCTAGAAAGGGTTACTGAATGAGGATAAGCAAAACGGAGGTTGGAAATGAAATAGTCATCTTTATGACATCAACAAAATACAATACTCGTCAGCGGCGTGAAGTAGGTAAACCACTGCTAGGAGTGGACTATTTAGACAGCATATTACCACCCCCCACTTACAATAGTGTTCAATGTATTTATGAGGATTGGAACATACCCAATATTATTCATAGATACGTTATATAACATTTACCATCGCCCGAGGAGACACATTTGTAGTGTTAAAACACGATTGCTATTGTGTAGCGATTTTTAACGTTTTTCTTTTAATCTCGAATAATATATATATATATATATATATATATATATATATATATATATATATATATAACGAGAGAGAGAGAGAGAGGGATCGGTGTGTGAGTGTGTTTTAAATTTCATATTCCATCTTTTTCTCGATTCCCAATAAAGGCCTTTTTTTTATTTTTCTGTTTCTCACTCTCCTTTTACTCTCACACTGTCCTCGACTGATACGCCCGCAGTCAGGATTCAGCAGACTAGGTTTTATTTATTCGCTGTCAATTGTTCCAAAGAAAACACAGAAATGAAAGTAAAAGAACTCCTACAAAAGTTAGTGAAGGAAAGCAAGAAGAAATCACGAAAACATCCATTGCAAGAGGACTGAATCCGTGGTTGTTAGCAAAACGAGCAGCCCAACATGTGAATTACAGATGGCATATTTCGAAATAAAATATGTGCAACAATTTAGATATTTTGGAATATAATTCAGATGTCTGTCGCACATTCCGTCCCCTGTTTTAACACAGGATGAAAAATGCGACATGGGTATCCGAAGGCGAATTGGTATAGCAAAAGAGGTCTTCTAAAAGCTGAGCAAAGTAGAAATATAAAAATATTGGCCGACCATTCGGTCATCCAAAGGAAGGATTTGAGAGTTAGTCATTTGCTCAGATTTCGGCAAGTGGATAAACTGAGAAGATTATGTGAAGAGTGTTCGAAAATATTTCTTCGATAACAATTATTTGAAAACAATTATTCGAAAACATTCGATTTGTAAATTGCTTTAATGAAAATTAATCGAAAGGAAAATTATACTAAATGATAATTATTCAAAATGCAAAGTTCTTTATTGCAATAAAAATGTAAAAGTTAAAGGAGAAATATGCAAATGATAATTATTCGAAATATCGAAAATAAAACAATTTAGTAAAAAAAAAAATCTTTATAAACTATATATGATATCGCACGCAAATAGTCAGCTATTGAGGACTACTCGTTAATGGATGTCACTATTTTTTTAAGTTTTCCATTTACGTCGCGATATTTCTTGACACTCATGACACTTTGCCAACCTGCTCTTAGATTTGCAATATGAATTTCTTCTCTTTCAAGAACGTCTAAGAATATCCCTAGTGTGGTAAGTTGAAATGAAACTTGGTGAAAAAATAGCCGTATTCCATTCTTCAAGGGAGTTATTAGTTCTAGACAAATCAGCATTGACTTTCTCAAAACGAGAACACATATGTATTTCAAACATAGATATTTCAAAAATTATCATTTAGTATACTTGTCCTTTCGATTACTGTTAATTCAAAGAATTTATAATTCGAATAAGTCTTTTTCGAATAATTGTTTTCGAATAATTATTTCCAAACAATTTTCTCGTTAGGGCTGAGAATTTTTCACACTCGACCGACTTATATTTTATCAGATTTGTCGTCAAGGTTTCAGTGATTTTCATTTGTACTGTTTAACAAGGGCTCGGAATACCTCCAAGTAGCAGCTGCCCAGGTCTGAAAGTATTTCGTTAACTGTCTACATATTCGACACCTCTCAATAACACCCTTAAAAGTGAAATTATTAGTAATATTTCTGTAATTTGATTAAAGATGAGTCATGATGCGTTTTTTTTTTTTTTGTTTTTTTTTTGTTTTTACTTTCTTTGTTCATTTAATGCGTTGCATAAGCTATTCTATTTACACCCAAGGGTGTGTACATTTGGGTCCAGTGAATGTATATTGTATCCGAATGTTTGTGATAGAGCTTTTAAATCATGTTTCTGTTCAGTATCAAGCACCGGATGATCTGTAGGCGTGACAAGCTCTTACGTACTCAAACATTTAAAATCTAGCATTGATCAGCGTGCGTTACGGTGACGCCATGCACATGGGTGTCTTTAAAAAGAGATTTTGCACTGGGTTAAACGAATCACAAGATGTTGAATCCATTTAAAAGATCTGAAAATATAACACAGACTTGTGAAAACGCAGATAAATAGCGAACGATCCGTTTGAAGGTAAAAAGTATAAAACAAATAAGATAAGGAAAAAGAAAATGAAAGAAAAGTACTAGATGGTTACGTAATGTTTACCTTTCTATATGGATGCGGATGCTGGATTTTCTTCGTCACTTAACACAAGCAAAAAAAGAAAAAGAAAAAAAAGAAAGGATTGAGGCAAATGACATGTGATTTTGTTGCCGAAACTTGAGAATAAGAAACACAGATCATGTGATGTCTAAGGTATATGGAGATTGGAAAGAGATAGAAAATAAAAAAAAGAGAGAAAGTTTGGAGATTTAAACACACACAGGTTAAGTTGAAGCCAATAAAAGCAGAGACAGGCGAGAGGAAATTAATGTATAGTGAGTAAACTGATGGAGGAAGAGAAACCATAAAAAGGCGATAAGAAAGGTAACTACGGCGATGCATATTCGACTAAAAGGAAATCCTGACACACACGCACACTCACACACACACATACATACATACGCACACACAGACATATATATATTGAATTGATATATATATATATATATATATATATATATATATATATATATATATATTAATGTTAAATTGATATATATATATATATATATATATATATATATATATATATATATATATATATATATATATATATATATTCCGATTGATTCTACACTAGTCGTCATCACTGTATCCGGCTCTCAAAAACCTCAGTTGTTGTACCCTCATAGTTATAAAACGACGGGAGAATACAATATATATGTGTGTGTGTCTGTGTGTGTGTTGGAATCTCTTTGTGTACCCTCTGAGCACGTAAAACGACGGGAGAATTCAACATATATATATATTTATATATATATATATATATATCATCAAATTTTCGCATTGAATAATTAGCATAAAAAACAAACAAACAATAAAATAATAAATACAAATTTCAAACTCCATAGTCTAAATAAAATGTTTAAAAGCCTTACCGAATAGAAAAAAAAAACTCTATGAAGTCGTCAAAAAAACAAATGTTAGGGAATTATTTATATACACAAAACCTTTCAGGAAAAAAATAAATAAATAAAATAAATAAATCTCCATAGACATTTAACCAGACTAGACGATGTCATCTTCCGCTTTGAATTTAGACACCCCAACCTTACTCTGACTTGACATCTTTGAATGTAACTTAGATATTAATATAAATTATTAACCCTTACGCCACACCTTTTTTTTTTCTTTTGTTTAAATAATTGCTCTCGCCGTTACCGTAGTAATTTTAATTTTAATAATGAATATGCTTATAAAACGCGTAATTTTCAAGAATTAGTTATTCAAACAAAAAAAATTTCGCTCGAAGATGGAACAGAGCTTGGTACTTTAATTCAATTTAATTCAAATAATTATATTGAAGTTTTTGGCTCTTGTTTTAAAACATGAGAACTCTTATGTAGCGAGGGAATCATATTTTTAAATAAATAATTACACACACACACACACATATATATATATATATATATATATATATATATATATATATATTGGATTCAGCCACCGTTTTACGGTCTATGAGGGTACAACAATTGAGTCGTATACAGTGGTGAAGGCTGATGTCGAATCAAACATAATTTTCGGAATGGCCGAATACAGAGAACTGTTGCACATAATGTGCCAACATGTCACCATTGAACCCCCTCCATTTTTGATTCAGAGTTTATCAACTAGGAATCAGTTTGTCGTGATATTTACCCATAGCTGGGGGATGACAAGATCTGGGATTAATACGTTTATTAAGGGTCTTTGCACGTATGTGAATGCAATTAACTCGACTGAGTTCGAGCTTGGTTTTCCGATAATTCTTCACATATATATATATATATATATATATATATATATATATATATATATATATGTGTGTGTGTGTGTGTGTGTGTGTGTGTGTGTGTTTCTACGGTAATGAATTTTATTTAGCAATCTCCCGGTAAGCGTAAATTTTTCTTTAATATGAATATTTCAAAATTCAGGACGTGGGACGAAAATAATTCAATGTACTGTTTAATAAATATAGGGGGTTTCTACTCAAATATGAGTAACCACTAAAAAATACCGTTAAAAGTGAAAGAAAGATCAAATTATTTTATGAAGTAAGTCAATATGAAAAATTACAAAAGAAAGGAAAATATATACTCCATTTGAAACTATATATATATATATATATAGTTTATACATATTTCCGTACATGCAGTTATTTTTATTTCATGGGTGACTTTCGCTGGATTTTCGGTATTAATTTCGATTATACACAAATTTATTTCCAAATTAAAAATTTTCTCGTACGAAAAATTCGTAGCAAAAACTCATGTAAAATATCGTCGTAAACAATCGGAGTAATGAAAACTTGGCAATCCAAAACTTCAGAATTGCAGGCCCGGGTTTGGCCCTGAAGTTTCTACTTTGCTCATGGATTGCGGGTCCGGATTCGGAGTCGGCCTGATTCAAAAATAGTATATTTTGGGCTATGTTCTCTAGAGGTAAAGTTGAAAACACGGACAATTGTATTTTGTTACATTGTAATTTAATAACAGTATTTTGTTCATTTGAATATGAACTATTGTAAGTTAGATAATTGTGTCCCTTTAATTTTTTATATCAGCAGAAGCCAAGATGACGAAATCCGAAAAACAATTTGGGGAATCCAGAGAGTGTCCTTTTTGTATATTTCCAATTTCTCTAAAACTTCGTCGTTGCCCACTTATTTGGTCCATGCTAATGTTAGTACCCTAATCTCTAACTACATTTTTATTGTTTCAAGTCTCACCTTCATCCGTGAGGAGAATGCCCAACATACATAGCACTGATATGACATAACCGTTCAGTACACTTTTCTTTGTTTCTAAATCTGTTTCTTAAAACTTTGCTTAGATAGATGTGTATTGTTTCAACAATAACGGGATCTTGTTTAATTTTATACACTTTAATTTCATACTTACGACTTTTTGTCATGAGCATAATACTATTATCGAGTAAACATATATTGGTAATGACTATTTGCCGTATTCTAGTGGAGATGTTAATTATAGCGTTTAATTATACGTAGATGTTAATTAAGAAGCAGAAGAAATAACTTTACTTGTCAATTGTCCTTAATGAAATTCATATAAATGAAAAACCGTTATTCGCTTACACTTTAATTAAACCGTATATTAAAGTATTATAATATCACAAAAATACAATAATAAACGCACTAATAAATCCACAAAAACCATCCGTCAATATTTATACATACAAAAACAAAATATACATGTATACGTAATTGAAATACATATATCAAACTATAAACAAAGCAATATCTATCTATATATATATATATATATATATATATATATATATATATATATATATATATATATGTGTGTGTGTGTGTGTGTGTGTGTGTGTGTGTGTGTATTAGGTTGGTGCAAAAATAATGACGTAATACTGTCGTTTTATGACGTAACGTCAAAAAACTACATTATTACGTCATTATTTTTGCACCAACCTAATATATATATATATATATATATATATATATATATAAGTTATGAAGTAGTTGGTAATCCGTATGGGTAATCCCAAGGAGGATGAAATCCTGAGAGCTCAATGTAAATTTTTCGTTTTTTTGGGAAGTGCTATCTGATGATCCGGCATCCTTTAAAAGGGCTCTGGTGAAATAATTATTATAAGTGGTGAGTTTTTCTTTTAAATGAGTATATATATATATATATATATATATATATATATATATATTTACGAATGTAATGAGAAAGAAATAATATAGAAATTCTAACGTTCACAACATTAATTCAAAAGAGGGCTCAATACTGAGTGTACAGCAATTTGGACAATAACAATTCATTTACTACAAAAATGCAACTTTGTTGCAGTACATTTAGCTCCACTTCCACTGGTGGGAACCAAAAATCATTATCCGTCGTAGTGAGTAAATTGTTTTTGTCTATATGAAAAATTATAATAAATAATATAGATCGATCGATCGATAGATAAATAGATAGATATATTGATAGATACGTACGCATACATGTACATAAGTACGAACAAGAAACTCACGAGAACAAAAAAACATACAAACAAGCACTCAAGTGAATCACCCACTTATGCACAAATATAAATATATATGTTCAAACACATACGCATATCCACAAATACACAAATATAAGCACATATACACACATACACACACACACACACTCATATTTATATATATATATATATATATATATATATATATATATATATATATATATACATGCGTACAAACATATACGCATATACATACACACACATACATGAATATATGTACACATGTATATACGCATACAAATAAATAGATATACGAACAACCACACATGCAACATACGAACCTGTTCGTATTTTGAGACAAAGCAAAATTAATGTGTAACCGATCAGAAATATTCAATATCAAACGCTGAATAAATATTAACTATCTATGCGATAGATTCAATCTTTAGCAAATAAGGGTAGATAATAATAAACGTCGATGGTTTGGTAAAAATAAAAAACTAAATAAAGAACCTATAAAGAATGATTATATAACTAACTAACGATACCATTATTTTATCATTCCTTATATTATTACTTATCTTCCAAGTTAAAGTGTAAACTACGTCTACAGTTAACGGTAAGTTCATTCCTTTGGTTTAAGAGAGGTTTCCAATTTTTCATTTAGACGAATATAACATGATGCGTATAAAGAATTACAACTCTGAGGATTCCTAAGTAGCTTCCATTTAACCGTAGGAGTTGTTTTGCAAAAGTATTTAGCGAAGTATTATTCCAAAAGTATTTAGCGAAGATATTATTTTCATAAGTACTATTGTTGAAGTGTATGTTGATATCATCTTATTTTAAAATAATTTTTAGTGCTTCCAATGCAACATTTTTTAATACTCGGGTTTTCAAGTGTATAAATAGTACTAAGATAAACAAAGGAACTAGTTAAGCAATTATTTTATAGTGAGCAATCATTGGAAATCCTGCAGTTACATCTGCTGCTATTCGTATTATTATAATTATTCTCATTTACTGTACCATTACTATACACTTGCTTTTCGAATTTTATATTTGTTGAAGACTTTATTATTGTGTTTCTAATGATTTTCTCAAGGTTTGCTACGCAACAACAGCTTAATTTGAATGTATTTATATTAAATATTTTACTAAGCGGATTAATTTTGGCGAAATTTTTATTAATAAAGTTTAGAAAATTTTCATCCAATTTAGTTTTAACCATTAGGATGATGGTGTGTAAACAAATGATCTTACTTCTCTTCTTATTATGATCATGAGTAATGGGATCCCTGTAATTAATAGTAATACGTTTATAACCACTACTTCTAAGGCAGAGCTGTAAAATTAACTATGATTATCAAAGATCTCTTTGCTGGAAGAGTTTGCGCTGATCTTAAATTCTATGGAACAGGGTATGTGTTTAATAAAAGGCGGGGGATGGTTAGAATTTGGATGTATGTATACAGGGCTCGCATTAAGCTTCACAAAAGTTTGGAACAGCTATTGTCGAGGTCTAGTGTAACATCGAAAAAGTCAACTAGTTTATTATTGGTAGTTATCTTAACATTAAGATGTCTATATCATCATATATTATTAGTATTTACGCAGTCATATGTTATTTTGTTTATTTTGTTTCCATGCGTACTAACCCTATACTTAAGCATATTATATATATATATATATATATATATATATATATATATATATATGTATGTATATATATATATATATATATATATATATATATATATATATATTAATCAATTGTATAAACTTGTAGCATATATTTTGTTCGTAGTGTATATATATATATATATATATATATATATATATATATATATATATATATTTGTGTGTCAGTCTGTGCGTGTGGGGAATTTGTATTTGTGTTGTATACTTATGTAACTTCACACTCTTCAGTAAATCGAATCGAGTTCTCTCAGTCACGGTGTGTTTATCTAAAAATAAATACGCTTAAATTCACCTTCTTTCATGACGTGCGCCAACGGCTTAGGTTTCGATCACTAGCCACACAGATGAACTGTGATATAGCGAAACAGTCTGTCTGTGGATGACTATATATTTAAATTCCATTCTTTCTTGCTATTAGTATATATATATATATATATATATATATATATATATATATATATATATATATATATATATATATATATATTGTTTCTTTTACCACGTTTTGGCAGATTCATATTTCGGACTCCCTTGAGTGCCCAGTTCATATGAAAATAGTATATGTTTAAAGTAATGTATGTCATTTTTATCCGTTTACCGTTCAAGGTATTGCAACGGAAGATAACAGACATGAATCCGACTAATTCATCACAATGTAATATTCCGTAGATAATTTTTTCCACTTATTCCTGTCGAGTTAATAGATATAAAAGAGAGAGTCATGAAAGAAATCGTTCATCTATTAGGTTGGGGCAAAAATAATGACGTAATAATGTCGTTTTTGACGTATTTTTTAACGTCAAAAAACGACATTATTACGTCATTATTTTTGCACCCACCTAATACAATCTACTCTGTTCCTAATCATGACATAACAAAGACAGGATTTCAATATATCAGAATATTAGACAACGTATCGGCATGTGGTTTATTATCTTTTCCAAAATTTTGAATCCTAAGTTAGCGTAAATAATTACAACCGAAATTCGAACTCAGGCTGATGACCTTTACACTTGATTACATCTACAAAGGAAAATTCAATTAGAATCAAAGAAAAGTGTGCTGAATTATGTGTTCTAACTTCAGGTATGGAAGTGAATACTAGACAATTTAATTAAAGATAAAAAGAAGTTGTAAGCGACAGGGATGTGGTTTTGCAGTCGCATGCTGGGAATACCATTGACAGATGACGTAAGTAATGTAAAAAAAAACGAATAAATTTTCAATAAAATACGAACTAGAACACACTTAGAAGAGACAGAATTTCTGAGACAAACCATGAGAAAGCGGCTTTGAAACTCGTAGGACATATTAAAGGAAGGAGGGACAGAGGGTAACAATAACCCACCTCATGTGTTGTGGTGAATAGATGCTAAGTTGTAACGATTTTTGTTTATTGCAGACTATTGGTTCAATATCGTCGATTTCTTTCTCTATCCTTTATTATTTAAACATTTTTTACAACATTTGCCTATAATTTTATTAATTTATCCTTATCTGATTTATTGGTTGTAAGGTAGAATTTTAGGGGCGTATTTTCAGATTTATAAGAAAAGCGTAAAGTTATTTTGTTTGGTTTATTAAGTTTATTATTATTATTATTGGTTCAGAACAGTTAGTTCCTTCTATTGTATGACAAAGACAGATTATAAAAACGCTTGTGCTAAGCAGCAAGAAAAAAGAAGTGGTGAAGGACCATGATCACTCACGTCCTAAACAGAAGTCGATGTATACGTGCGCGCATATGTGCGTGTGTGTTGGGGGGGGGGGGTGATGTCCAATGACGCATCAGCAAAGGAAAGTATTCATGCCCTATAATTACGCGCTCAAAGATTCTTTCGCAGTGAAAATGGACGTTGTAAAGAGCATCTGAAGCGCATGCGCCTGGCCGTAAGAAGAGTCAAATTGGCGGATAATGGAACAGGCTTCGGTCGACTATTTATCCGTTCAAGCAACCAACTGGCTTTGTATACTTCCTGTTTGCATTGAATAACCTCTCGCAGATCAGCGTTGAGAAGATGTTTTGAAGTATCGTCATGTGACAGGTTGTAATTTAGCTTCGGGTCTCTGCCAGCTCAGCGAAGAAACAATTACCTGTTGAAGTAAAAGATGATTATGGACGCAAAGGTTTCTTTTTTTTATATAGCGTATTTTTCTCTGCAGTTCTCAGGATTCCCACACAATTCTTGATGTTCCTTCTCCTTTCTATATATTCCATTTTCTTCGTCAATTCTTTTTGTCTACTATTTATTTATATGTTTAATTCTAATTTGTATATTCTCCTTCGTAGTTTCTCTAGCATGTTCGTCCTTAAAGCTTTCTCCATTCCTTTAACTTTTGAAAATATTGGAAAGTTTGTCTATTTCATTGCAATATAACTGCATATATATATATATATATATATATATATATATATATATATATATATATAATAACTAAAATGACACAGAGTTTACACAACCATTATCGCGTTGAAAACACTTTTCTTTCCTCCCTTTCATTTAAATCGCACAGCAAAAATTTTATATACACACAAATATACGAACACACACACATAACACACACACACACACACATATATATATATATATATATATATAATTTATTAGGCGGGTATATTTTTTGTTTTATTGAATGCTCTGTTTGTGACACTATTTACGACGCTAGAAAGAAAAAAGAAAAAAGAAACGCGAGAATTAAATTTAGGTGATAAGAAGCCAACATGAAAAGGACACTAACAGGTGTCATTTTTCTGACAAGGAAAAGTGGTAAGATTTTTATTTCCATTGTAGAGAAGTTAAAACACAGAATTTAATCTGATTTATGTTACGGAGCGGCGAGTAAGATATATCCAATCTGCCCATGGCAATGGTAAAAAAAAGATTTTTTCAAGTTGGACAAGAGACCTCCCGGAGAATTCTAAAGCGATAAAAATAAAAATTAATTGAGCACGCACTGTCCGAGAAAAACAAAAATGTCCGCTGACCACCATGAAGGAAAGATTAAGCCTTTGTCTATATGCAGAATATCATTGAGAGGAGCATCTGGTTATTATCAGGGCTGGCTATGATAGCGAAACTATTTTATCGGATTGGCACCAAGAATGCAAATACGTCCAATTGACCACCCACTTGTTTGGCGAAGGCCCCGGGGGATAAAGTCCAAGTGACATTTGGCTAAGACAAAAGTCAAATGGTTTGTGGTCGGGCAGAAGGAAAGAAAGAGAAAGAAAAGAAAAAGAAAAAAAAAGAAAAAGGAAGATATATATTTTTTTTCTTTGAGCAAGATTTTTTAAACCAAGGCTAGTCTGGCCACCCCCCACGCTGCTGAGCGCCCATTGGCTGAATGGTGGCATGAGCGTTAGGAGGAGGTGATCATGTGAAGAAGGAGGGGAGGCCTGTTGCGCCCCCTGAAGGGATAGGTGTGAGATGCCACTGTGAAAGAGAGGGGAAACCCGTTGATACCCTCTGAGGGCATGATGAGATACCAATATGAGAACAGAAGAAGGTGGGATGACGAAAGACTTCCAAGAATGGAAAATGATAAAATTTTCCTGACCGAAGACAGGGAAGTGGATTGTGGGTTTGGAATTGTCGAGGAACCTCAAGCCCCGACAGGCCCACCCCGGTTTTGGTCGGCGTCCATATAAGCAGAGTCGCAGCGAGTGAAAATCCGTTTGAGTTCGTGTTCCAGTTAAGTTGAATGAAGTTCGCAGCTGGAGTTCCACCCGTCTCGCAGATAGCTGACTTGAAAGATTCCACGCAAATCACGTCTCAATTTCTAACCAAGAACAATTTATTTTTGAAGAACGACTTAGACTCACACCACCAAAACAAGTTTTACGAATATCACCTGAAGATACACCAAGAACCAGTTTCTTAAAGAACAAACAACTTAAGTTGTTAAGACTCGCCTAACAAACACAAAGTGTCACGAATCCATATAGCCGGTTGAGAAGAAGACGCAGTCCTGTATTCAGCAACCAGATATAAAATATTGTTATCCTTTTTTTTTAACGCATTTGAACTTTTCGTGTTATTATTTTATTTTCTTTTACATATACTTGTGCGGTGTATCGAACTCGTCTTGCATTACGGCCCGGCAACTGATTGATTTCGTCTGCATAAGATCAATTCACAACGTGGATAGGTTAGACTGGAAATCAAAACAGTTACTTCGGTAACCAGACGTTGAAGGCGAGCTGGGAACGACAAGGCTGATACCGAATCTAACCAGATTCCCATCCGAATCACCAAAAGTTTAGAACGTCACATTTGGTGCCGCGACCAATACCAAGCCAGTTGGTCGTCACAGGACAGGATAGCAGGACGGACGCGGCTAGGCAGACGTCACATTTGGCGCAGCGCTGACGGGGGACGTCACATGTTTATTTCATTATTTATCAGTCAGTCCTGTAGATGAAAATAAATTAATATACTGTTTAAAAAAATTCACGCCATCGGCATATTCTTCTACGCTGATGTTCTTTCACCACCAACCAAATATGGCAACGCCAAACATAGATAAGGAATGGATAATGACGAGAGCAAGTTTTGGTGGTACTGGAAGCTTGAGGTCCTGAACCCACTTGTTGGCGGCGAATGCAGTCATCATAAATGAAGCAATCAGCAAAAAAGAAATTAAAATAATACTAGATAAAGCCGACAAAAACGACAACGATTCATTGTCTGAATTTGATTTTATTTTTGATCAAAATACTACTGCTTGATATGCCATGATCTGAAATTGCATCTTTTTGAACAGAAGAAACTGCGATAGCGGAAAAAAACATTACAATGAGCTCTAAAGAAAGAGACATTTTGGAAATCCATCATCACCCATGCCTTGAAGGCGAACAGTACATAGAAAATATCATGAGTTTTTGACTGGGATGTTTCCCCAAGCACTAAACAAATTACACCTGGCTTTATGATTTTGAGATTTACTACATGTAGTTTAGATGTGTCCCAAACCCGCAAGTATGGATCGAAAAGCCAAGATCGAAAACACCACTTCGTTGTAAATACTCTATTGCTTCACGTCCAGGTGTTCCCTGTCTTTACAATTTAAGTGTGAAAAGAGCATTGGTGATATCTCTTTTATGGATACCTTGTTACACATTGCGCCTCTCTTCACAAATTCTGTGGTATAACTCATCCGAGCTTCGCTTACCCATGGGACTGTGCCCCCACGAGCCACGAGTTTCGTCCCCAATCCGCTCCATCCAGAGCATTAGAAGCCGGTTCAAACAAGGATATTCAAGTGATAGAATAATTAGGAGCATTTGAGATAATCATAGTTAAGTAATTCATTAGCAGAAAGCACTGGACGCCCATTTCGTCCTCTATTTGGAACTCATCAGCAATGCGC
Organism: Acanthosepion lycidas; assembly: GCA_963932145.1. Taxonomy (NCBI): domain Eukaryota; kingdom Metazoa; phylum Mollusca; class Cephalopoda; order Sepiida; family Sepiidae; genus Acanthosepion; species Acanthosepion lycidas. The sequence goes on along the minus strand of OZ010583.1, from coordinate 82,575,434 downwards.
AACCAGAATTGAACCCGGATATATATATATATATATATATATATGAATGACACAGAAGGCATGGTTGTTAGAAAATGGAGAACATATAAATGTTCAACATATAAATTACAAATTGGAGATACCAAAATCAATCAATTACAAAATCTGGAAAGTGTTTTTTTTTCTTTTTTTTAACAGAGAACGGAAATTCGAAGAATTAACAAAATATACCCACCAAAAGCTAAGCAAGATATTAAGAAACAGAAAAATTCCGTTAGAAATAAAGAAAAGAGTTTTGAACTGTTATGTAATATTAGTCGCACTATATAGGCAGTGAATGCTGGATAATCTCCACGCAGATAAAGAAGAGACTTGAAGAAACATAAACGTAGTTTGTGACACTATTTAGCTATGGTAATTAGCTAACTAATGAACCATATAAATTAAAACGGGAAATACTTAAGGCGAGAAAGAGCTATACCGAAAGATAGACTGAGCGACATTAAAAAGAAGAATTCATTTACAAAAGAAAGATACTTTTCGCTAAAGACAGAAAATCCGTAAGAAAAACCGAAGCTGTGATTCTGTCAAAATTAATTAATAAAACGCTGGTGGAAGAAACCTTACAGCTTCGCGCCGCGCAGTGTCATATATTGATGTCGCGACCTGTGGACGTCGCGTATTGGCGCTGGACAGCGACAGCGACCACCGGTGGATGTCACAAGTATTACAGAAGGATTCTAAGAATTCCATGGACCGAATATGTGAGCAACGACGATGTTTTCGAGAAAATGGGAATAATAACGACACAGAAAAAGTCAATCAAAATTACTAGGGGACATAATGAGGAAAAAGGCCTTGAAAATATAATATTCGCAATACAGATTGAGGGCAAGAGGAACAAAGTAAAATGGCGCATAAGCTAACGAGGCATGTTGCGTAAATGGATGGCGAAATAAGACTTAGGATCGATAACAAAAAGACAAATATATTAAGAGCTACAATGGAGAGAACATTTTGGAAGGCCATGATCGCACGAAAGGACGGCACATGAAGAGGAAGAGGAAGAGGAAGAGGAAAAGAAATATAAATGGTTTCTGCGTTTGAAATAAAAATCGGATAACGTCGAGCGAATGTTATGATACTTCAAACGAAAGGTAGATGAGAAACCAATCATCAACACTTGAAATAATTTCGATTCTCGAATGATACAGTGCTTAAATCAGTCTTTTTTTATATCCCATCTGGACATTGTGGATAATGGCTCTCCACAACATATTTGTTGTTCTAATTAACTTATAACTCATTATAGTCCTTCTTTGCCCCTTGTCTACCATCCGTTTACACTGGCGTTATTCAGTTTACACACAATTTCGTCCCTCTTCACTTAACTTCATTACGCCCTGTCAATGTTTAATTCTCCAAGCACTCTTTCCTAATTATATATCAAAGTTACTTCACCTGTATGTTTTGGATTGTTAGTAGCAGATCCTTTGTAGTTTTTATTATCCTTAAAATAACTTACTCGTTGTTCAGAGTTTTTGTCCATAATGTTCTTTAAATCCGTTGATAGAAACACGTATTTTCTACTTCAGGTCTTTGCATCCTTTGCATAGAAACTGCCAAAAGTTCACTGTCATATAGTGGAGACCAGCAGTCCTCTTTGTTTCGAAAGAAATTTTTGAATCTCTTAATAATTTGCTTAGTTTCACAAATGTAGATGTCTTTATTCCGATATCTTTTCGGATCTCTATCTCACATTTGCTGGAGTTTAAAAAGAGACTCCTAAGGTGAAATGGAAAATTTTAAAAATTCCAAGGATATGTAGATATTTATATGAAACTTGTTTTCTGTGCTTACATAAAAAAAAAACTGGGAATTATCAGATTCAGTAAAAAAAGGAATGAATTAATTGTAAATTGTAAAGATACTTTACAATTTAGTTAAACTTTGAAATTTGATTATTCTTTTTCTTATATTTTAGTTGTATTGCGTTACACCAAGTATTGCTTATCTTTCTATTTGTAGGATTAATTTAGATTTAATATAATTTTTATATTAAACTCCTGGTAGTATTCGTAACATCTTGTGCGGATGTATTGGTAGTTTATTGGTATTTTTGATATTTTACATTGATTGGTTATTGTTATGAACATCTTTTATGAAGAATCTTTATTTAACAGTTGCATATTAATTTACCAAATAATTCTATACATTTAAATTATTTACCACTTTCTTAAAGAAGCTATTTATCAACTACAAATTTTTTATGCAGAAAACTCACAAAACAAATAAAATGTTTAGCATTTTGATAAATTACCTCTCTACCCAATTTATATTTCTAAGGAAATGGCATTGTCTAGTTTGTATAAATTATGTATCCATTTACACCTGCTCTGCATATATCTGGATGTTGTTCGCTGCCAATCTACAGGTCATGACCCATTTATAAAAAAAGATTTTTTATAATTTTTTCTTTTTCGCTTAGTTTAAATTTAACGTAGGAAATATCTGATTGGTTGATCAGAGTAAAGCCCAGAAATCTTATACCCCCACCTTTTTTTTAACTTTTTCGCAAAAAGTTTATATTTTGCATTTAAATCCAAATCAATTGTTCACTCGCCAGTAATTTACAATCGGCTGATGAGACGCACTGATATGCATCGAAACACGACTGCAAATGTCTAGCGATTTTGATATGTTTTCGGCGTAATATCCTTATATATATATATATATATATATATATATATATATATATATATATATATATATATAAACAGAAAGTGAAATAGAGAGAGACGAGTTATGTCTTATCGATGTTTAGCAAAAGCGGGAGTAGTGAAGTTAAAAATCAACCTCATTCTGCATATCATACTGTATGTACTCTTGTAACGCTCGATTTTGTGTATCGTGGGTACCCCAAAATTTTCTAGTATAAAAAAAAAAATTATCATGTATCTTGTGTATCATCAAATTTCCTTTTTTGAGAGACCAAACCAGAATAGACTAACCTCTTTTCCTCTATCTCTTTATCCCATCTTCTAGTTAAATTAAAAACGGAAAAGAGAATGATAATAGTATCATCAGTGACGCTATACTCGTTGCGTAAACGCGTGCAGCCATAAACAACCGAACGAGAAACCGCTAAACATTTTTATAAACGTAAACAATGGAGAAGATGCATTCAGAAACAAATCTCTTCGCTATGTTTGTATGTTATAATACGATACTAATGTGCATATTACACTGGATACAGTTACGTAAATCAGTAAATAGATATCTATTTTGGACAACAGCGTAAATTTACATCTCTTGTATAATGCGACCCTTTTAAATAAGCTTCGAAATTATGTCTTCAAATGTCGCATCATGCGTGGGTATATGGTAATTAGCGGGATTCTGTTGCTCAATCAGTATCTCTTAAGAGTGATATATATTCGCCATGATTCTTCCGGATGTCCGCGAACATAGGTAGTCATAATTTCCTGTCTTTTATTGAGGCAGTTTTTTCTTCCCACTCTATGATATGTCGTTGTTGTAACAGCCATTTATTTAGCGAGTAGTTTATGTAGATTACTCGCAGCATTCCCCTGCTTCTTTTGCCTTCCCTATGACTATTTGTAAGGAATTCTAAAAGCACCTTTTCTTTATTATGTCCTGATTGGTAGTAGAAATTTCCTTGTAGATTTTATTCTTCTCAAAACTCTCACGTTTCTTATGAACTTTCTGCTACATTTTCCAAGATATCAGCATTGATTTATTTTGAAGACTTATCAACACTTTGTGAGCTACTTGAAGCTGAAATTTATTTTAGATTGTAAGAATAGCTATTTTTTACGAGTGAATATTGCATCAACATTTTTTCACAATAACAATTATTTTTCCAGATTTATGTCTTACTATTTAATCCATAGCTGTGGGCGGATGAGATGCATTCATTCTTTTACCAACTGTATTTGTGCATATTAGGAAAATGAATGGAGGCATAACATCGCCATTATTATTCATTGAAACAAATCTGTAATCACCACTAGACTCATCGAACTTTGTCCGAATCCTCTACAAAACCCTCAGATTGACACCAAAACACTGTGAAATTAGCGTATTGGAGCTTCCTGTGGGAGTGCCAAGCAGTACAGAATGCCGTTTCCAAATTTCTGGCGGAGTGAATTGCGAAATGTTGATTTTTTTTCTAACAGACGGTGTTCAAATGACCCTACTATTATGTACATCCAACCAAATCAAAAACAAACAACGCGCATGCGCGAAATTAAAAATATAAAATGGCGACGATTGACCCATTGTTCCCTATATATACAATGGAGAGTCCAAGATTTTTAATAAATCATCACTTGCAGTTATTTGTATGATCTGTTTGTTATCGTGTGCTTGGTGAGCATATATATATATATATATATATATATATATATATATATATATATATATATATATATATGTAATTATTTATTGAAAAATATGATTCAAACACGGTACATTAGAGTTCTCATGTTTCAAAAGAAGAGCCGAAAACTATAATTATTTTACTTAAATTTTTAAATAAATAATTATATTTATGCTCTACTTTTGTATCGAGCACTATTTTTAGAAAATAATAACAAAAATTACTAAAGAACTTTGGATTTACCTAACCAGTTCTTTCCTATTTTCTATATATTTTCACACATATATATATATATATATATATATATATATATATATATATATATATATATATGTATATATATATATATATATATATATATATATTTGGGTATCAAAAAATCTTTAATACATTTTTCATTAAACAAAACAGGTAAGGCAATTTTGTTTATTTTTTTAATTATTTTTTCTTGTATATGTATTATTTTCTTGATTCAATTTACGTAAAGATGCATCTAATGTTTCTTGCTACCTAGCATATTCGGATAAACTCTTAGCTATTTTCATGGATTATTTTTCTAATACTACCATAATAATAGAACTCTAAGCACTGATGTAGATGTTATAATAAAATAAAATAAAAAAACAATCCTTAATTATATTAATTATGAACATGGTGACAATGTACTGCCCGTATTTGAAAATTAAGAATGTATCTACTATCAGCAACTTTTATACTAATATTGTACTTATACAAGAAAAACATAATAAACAATATATATATATATATATATATATATATATATATATATATATATATATATATATATATTCTCCATCAAGACATTCATTTCTGTAGTTTAGTGCTCGCAGCAAGCAGAAATATTTCTCCTCCCAATGATGGCCATTTCGGCCGAAACTAGTCGAGGAATCTAAATGGAATAATAATAAAAAAACGAAAGAATATTAATCTACAACCCAGTGTGTCTGAGGATTTTAATTTTTTAATTTTTATTGTTCAATATATATATATATATATATATATATATATATATATATATATATATTGTGTGTGAGCATGTTCCTCATTCATAACCAGATGAGACAGGCAGGACAGCTGACTAGAATAGGAGATGACAAATTACGTGTGCAGTTATTTTACGGAGAATTACCCCTTGGTGCATAATTTCTAATGTAGATGGTATATTAAGACAGTGTGCAATTGAAAATATTACTGAGAGGAGCCAGGATTCAGGTAAGATCTGCCCGCGGCAGTACCTCCCTCATAGCATCAGAATGGTGGGATCGGTATTACTACCGATGCCAGCGCAACCAATGGTTCTGTCGGTTCAGTAATGGTGTACCCGCACGGGGTCATCACATCAAATGCCAGCCTGGCCAGTCAAGTAAATACTAAGTAATAAAAAACACTATAGAAATATATAGTCGTTAAACAGTATAGATATTTTGTCTCTGTTGCGTTTGTCCATCTTCTCCAAATTGCAAATAGTCCTTCGCAAAAACATTATTGTTGATGTACGAAATTTCCAAAACCTTTATAATGACTGTGTTCAATATTTCTCGCGTAAATCATTATGAGGAGTGTTTGATTAGTCCATTATATGAAAAACGCTAATAATCGTAAGCTGGTGTAAATAAAATTTTAGGGAACAAATTTCAAGCGCAGTCTAACTCACCATTTGTCGCGACAATAAGCGTAGAACTTGTGTGTTCACACACACACACACACACACACACACACACACACACACACATATATATATATATATATATATATATATATATATATATATATATATAGAGAGAGAGAGAGAGAGGGAGAGAGGGTGAGATGGATAAATAGTCGTCTAAATTACGCATAAATGAAAATTATAAAAATAAAAATAACAGTCACATCACATTTTGACAGATATATTTAACAAAATTACACAAAAATATTTAATAGAAAATTAATTTAATAAAATCGACATTGGCTTCAACCGCGGCTTCCGGAGGACTTCGGAATCTACTGCATCTATTCAGGACGGTCTATTTCTGTATGTTGGTGAATGCTGCCATATTCCTTATCTTCAGTTCATCTTTGGTATTACAAGGAGTTTTGTTGGTCTATCGTTCAACTGTGACCAGATGTAAAGGGTGATGTGTTCGAAGAGCCATGACTGGTTACTCCTGCTTGTGTGACAAGGTACAGGGTCCTGTTGCCAGACATAGGTTCTTCCAGCAGCCATTATCTTGATTCAGGGTAGCACTACCTCCTAACTGCAATTGATCTAGGCCTCTTTGTTGAGTCTGAGACCTTCACCAACAAATTCGGGAGTTCTTTTCTTATCAGAACGACCAGTGTGTTTCCGACTTACTGTACTTTCATAATCTCCATTAGACGCATCCAATTTTTAGTTTAGGCGGAGACGTTAGAAGTAAGGATTTGAAATAGAATCTAGAAGTGACCGAAAACCCAATCATAAACAGGAAACCTAGGATAATCATCTACTCCTGTTTAAAAACGGGGATGCGTTCTGATAAGATCTACCTAGAAAGATAAGGGAAATGAATTCCCTATCCATGTACAGGGAGTTTGTTCCTAGTAAATGTCGTACTATTACGCTGGTGCAAAAATAATGACGTCATAATGTCGTTTTTGACGTATTTTTTAACGTCAAAAAACGACATTATTACGTCATTATTTTTGCACCAACCTAATAATATATTTCCCAAATATTAATAAATAAAGTATTCCTAATAGTCCAAATAGATCCTTGAGTTGTACAGTTTCAAATGTTTTTTTGTTTTTTTGTTTTTTTGTCTGACTATGAAACAGAATTTGACGTCCTTCTGCGTTTGAATTAATTGTGAAACCATTCTGATCTTAGAACTTTTCTTTGTATGAACGGATTTTTCGATTTTGTTTTTTTTGTATTTGTGTAGAGTTGTATCAAATGATTATGATACTTCTTCTTTAGCCTTATCAGGAAGTTATATATGCTTCTTCAAAACTTAATTATTAGGTTCGAGGGATTAGTGTTAGTAGAGTATGCTGATCAATAAGTAAAATTAAATTCTTCATTCCTTTCCAGTTCCCAAACTTACGAGAGAGTTCAATTTAGGTACTTGCTTAATTTTGATGCCACCAATTTGTACTTGAGCTGTTCTTGCTTTCTATTTCTACCTTGTCTAGAACTCCCAGCAGATCTCTTTCTATGTCTGCTATCAGTACTGTAGCCTCTGCATATCCAATTTTTTTCAGAATGTGCCCACCAATAAATCCTTTTAGTTCTCTTTCATTGCTTTATAGGTTAAATATATTTGGTTTGAGGACGCATTCTTATCTTACATTTCCTCTTATTAGTTTTCTTATTAAACTAATTTTCTATCCGTTTTAAGCGGTTTGTTAACAGTAAGTGTGCCTGTTTTTCTATCGTTACCGAATAAATCAAGTTTTCCTGACAGTTCAAATAGATATTTGGGTCATACCTTACCAAGCGCCTTTGCGTCGTCTACGAAACATGCGTATAAGTCCTTCTGCCTTTGGATTGCACGCTCTAACAGGTGAACGATAATTTAACGAAATAGTCAATGATTTCATTAGTACACATAAGCTAAAGCATTTTCAAGCATACATAACATTTTCAAGTTAAAGGCCAGTGTCTTTTTCTGTCTTGCTTGATATTCGGTATTTAGGATTTTGATACTGGGAGAAAATTTTATTATTACACTATCAACAGTCCTCCAAGGGCGGAATAAAGCTACCGATGAATTCTAAGCAGTTTTCTGTTCCACTATATATTTATTACGCCTTGCCCGGAGAGGCAGAGTGTCTTTCTTTACACATCCTCATTTTCATTAAATGTTCAACAACAATGGCTCTCTCTCTCTCTCTCTCTCTCTCTCTCTCTCTCTCTTTCTCTCACTCTATAGCTGGTCAATGGCATCCGAGGATACACGCCTATTAAGGAGGCTAGCTAATCCCTAATTCAGGCAAATTTGTGTTTGTTCAATACCCACAGAGCTGAGCAGACCTTAGTTACAATTTCTGGGAGAGAGCGTGTTATCTAGCGTGATTAGCAACCTGATCAAGACCAGTACACTGAAACTATCGGTCACAATGACTTGTGACTTCGTGCCAGCACAGCTATCGACAGTTCCCCAAGTGTCCCGTCTATCACTCACAAGGCTTGGTTCAAACCTTGGTATGGTTTTCAAGGACTTTCCAAAGGTGACGCATGCTGGGATCATCCCCTTCCAGACCGATAATACCAGGAAGTCTTCTTCCTGACAAATCAACCGTGGTGGGATTCAAACCCGGATCTCATGGCCAGAAAGCGAACGTTCTAATCACTCGGCCCATTACACACACACACACACACACACACACATATATATATATATATATGTATGTATGTATGTGTGTGTATGTGTGTAGGTGCGATTGATAAATTGTCGCCTAAAAGACAAAAAATGAAAATAATACTGACATAATATTTTAACAGATATATTTATCAAATTTACACAAAAGTATCTTGAAATAGTAAAGAATAAATTTATTCAATAAAATCACCATTGACTTCAGCCACAGTCTCCAGACAACTTCAGAATCTTCTGGACAGTCTCCTTGTTTAAGCTGATGAATGCCGCCTAAACCTTGCCTTCAGTTCATCTTTGGTGCTACAAGGAGTTTTGTTGGTCTCTTGTACAACTGTGCGCCACATATAATAATCAAGAGGGCTTCAGTCTGGGGATTTAAGTGTAAGAGGCGATGTGGTAGCAGAAATTGACTGACAGCCATGACTGGGTTCTCCTGCTTTTGTGCCATGATGCAGAGTTCTGTTACCAAACCTAGGTTCTTCCAGCAGCCACCCTCTTGAACCAGGGCAGCACTACTCAAGTGTTGTATGCTTCGATGTTGAGTCTCAGGCCCTGTGGGATGATGAATGGAGGCATAACGCCGCCATCACTCTAAACACCTTCGAAATCACCATTATACACATCAAACTATTTCTGAATCCTCTGCACTATCCTCAGATTGAGACCCGAACACTCTGAAATATTCGCATTGGAGCTTCCGGTGCGAATGCCAAGTATTACTGCATGCACTTTTTTAATTTCTTGCACAGTGATTTGCGTTATGATGCTCGTTTTCTCACAGACCGTTACCAACTGAACAGATTATACGAGGCAGTCGACAAAATAAAATAAAACAAACAACGACCCTGCGCGAAATTAAAAATATAAAATGGCGAAAATTTACCCATCGGACCCTGTATATTAATTTAGTTGTATCATTTTAATTTCAGTATGTGTTTCCAGTTTTGTACATAAGAATCAACTGATTACATTTCGAGGCTGTGACAATTACTCCATGCTACACACAAAGACACACACACGCAGACACATGTGAGATATATAGGGGGTCCTACCAAATTGTTCGCGACCAAAATAGCTTTTCGAAAACTATGCAAACTAACTTTCTGTAAGAAAAAAAAAACTGATGGAAATTAGCCCTATTATTTCCCCATGAAATATATCTCTGACCACGTAGTTTCTCGTTCGATCACTAAATTTAAATACTTCCGTCGCTTAAATAGTAGACCGCTTGATAGCCCCGGTTACTGTAAGCCACCCACGGGACTGGTTCGGTAAGCCGGCGATGGATGAAATCTCGCTATTATACTAACGGAAGACCTTGGCATAAGTTCCTGCTGAACTGACAGGTTGCAAGATGTACCTGGAGTTGGGTTAGAAAATAAGAATTTTCCGGTTCAGGGATTCCGAAAAATTTATGACAGGTTCTGCGTGAAACAAATGAAGACATTGATAACACACTCATACATACATACATACATACATACATACATACATATATATATATATATATATATATATATATATATATATATATATGACAAACTGGAAATTGTTTAGTGATGCGTTTCATACGTTAGGATTTCATTGGATTGGGCTTTGTTGGCGTCTACACATGCGCACGAAACGAAAGGATATTTATGAAAGAATATTTTTTCAATCCAGCCAAATTCGTCTGTATTCTTTTTCTTTTTCTTTCCATCACCTTTGTCCCTGACTATCCCACATTGTTATAATATCAAATCTACTAAGAATGGCGATATATTGTAAGAGCTTGGACGTTAATTTATCATAACTGAACTAGCGATCAAGGCATTTTATAGACATTTTCGTCTCAGTGAATTATTTTCTCTTTTAATCAAAGTACAAGTTTCTATGTCAAATTTTTGGTCTGTTTTGTTACGGTGAACAACCAATACGTTTTATGTGTTGTTATTTAAAATATTCCTTTTGTGTTCATATAGTCTCTTGTTTAAACTTCTTGAGTTTTCTCTAATGTATTCATTCTCGCAATTCCTGCATTTGAGTAAATACTTCCTTTAAGTTTTATAGAAAATATATATTATTCTACCGACTAAGTCTATCACAAATACAACGGAAATTAATTTATCTAAATTCAACATAAAATTTTTTACAAGTACATCTAAAACAATCAATGATTTAACAATAAAAAAGACAAAACTTTAAAGAGTTAGGTTAGAAAATAAGAATTTTTTCGATACATGAATTCCGAAAAATGTATCTTTGGTAGAGATTTCAACAGTGATTGGTTCCATACTTCAGTCAACTTTTCACTGATTTAGAGCTGTTTGAGCCTTGAAAGTTTTCCACCTCCATTTTCACCTGTTAAGTATGTATATTGTCTACTCCAGGTGACTTGCTATGTTTCAGGCTACTTACTGTGGCTCTTACCTCCCCATTCAGTATGGTTGGACTATCTTCCCCTTCGGTGGGGTACTTGTCGGTTTGAACTTAAGAGGCAACTGGATTTAGCTCCTAATTGTACCGACCGTTATAATATTCGGTCCAGCTGTCAGTAGCTTGCCATCATTGTCATATATGATAGCTGTTCTTGGATGGCTGGTCTTTGTGAGGGATTTGAGTTTATTGTAGACCTTTTTGCTGTCACCTGATTTTACGACATTTTCAGTGTCTCTTTCTCTGTCTCTGTACTGTTCCTATATCAACTCCTCTTTGGCTCTCCCTAACTTCTTCCGGACCTCTTTGTGCACGTTTTGGCACTGTGTCCCTACTCATATTTTTGTCGCAAAATTTCAGGACTTCTTTCGTGATCCACAGCTGTAATTTCTCCCCTGACTTTCCCAGAAACTCTTAAGCTGTTATGAGTAGGAATTCTTTGAGGACGAATGCGAGAGAGTCTACCTCGCTGTCAAGTAGGTTGACGTCTGCAAACTTGGGTCGGAGAAACTTCTGCGACTTCAGGATCCTTCAGCTTCTCAAGGTCAAAGAAGATGGAGGGTCACTTAGAGCAAGACTTAGTTTTCAGCTTCAGCTTGAATGTTGTAATCAAAAAGTCATGATGACTGCTGATGTGTGCACCAAGAAATGTCCTTATGCTCGCCCTGTTGACGCTGTACGTGAAGTGATGTGGAACCAGAATTAAGTCAATGTACTTGTGGACTTGTCTTGTAGATGAGTGTCAGGTTCTTGTGGTGAGACCTTATAGGAATGTACAATATTAGCGAAGTCGGGGCGGTGGCTTTTGGGAAACTTAAGAAGTCTAAGGCCCCTGTCATTGGTCTTCCCGATGCCAAATCTCCCGAATGTTCCTGTCCAGTTTGCCAGTGAGTCAACTTTGGCATTACAATCCTCTTGTACAATAATAATAATAATATCTTTCTTCGGAATGATTTACGAATTTATAGAATACACCATAGCCTAAATATATCATTTTTTATTCAGACTTCAATATATGATATCCTATAGAAAATGATACCTTATTAAACGTTGGTTACTCCCATTGATATTTTGTGTTGATCTATTAAAAGTTGTCTTTTGTTAATATTATTTGGTTTATTTCTTAATCTATAGTGCGCGAATTGCACTAAAGTTTGACAAATGGAAAGTCAACTTACCAGATTAAGTATATATATATATATATATATATATATATATATATATATATATATATATATATATATATATATATATATATATATATATATATAGGGTTATGAAAATAAATAACTAGATATTAGCAACCGTATCCGGACGTGCAGGCGTGCAAACAAGTGCTCGACCAGTTAGGTAAGTAACGACACTAAAGCCGCACACCAGACGTAGGTATACGTGTATTTATTAATATTATATATATATATATATATATATATTATATATATATATATGTATAAAATATATATATATATATATTATATATATATATATATGTATAAATTTTATATATATATATATATATATGTATAAATTATATATATATATATATATATATGTATAAATTTTATATATATATATATGTATATATATATATATATATATGTAAATTGAGCTGCATCATTTTAATTTCAGTATGTGTCTGCAGTTTTGTTCATCAGCATTCACTGATTACATGTCAGCCACCATATTTGTTCATGAAAAAAAAATCGGCATTTTCTATTAGAAAAAGAATTACAAATGAACAAACATAATAATTTTAAATGTATCCACTTCCTCCCATTTTCGCAACTACTTCCTTTAGTATATTTTTGTTTTTGTTTTTTGTTTTTTTAATCATTTCTTCATTTTCACGTCGCTAATAAATGGATAGATATTGATTTCGTATGCGAGCGGAATTGTTTTCCGATTTACAAACAAACGCGCAGGCAAATGGATTTAAAAAAAAATGAAACGAAAAACCAGGAAAATTGCGAGGCAAATAAGTGCTGATTAAAACGCATAACAACGAAATGTATACAGACATTTTCAGAAAGAGTAAAATAATTAATAAGCGCACTTTTGCAAAGAGACGCATGAAGTGATCTTAAAATAGTTATATTTTTAAACAACATTTATCTACATTCCTGCTTAAGTATAGGTATTCTTATGTTAATTCTGCAGACAACTCAGTCAATTCAGTGGAATATATTTGACCGAATGATCAAACATCTGGAAGGTTTTCATCGGAACGTTGAAAACATTTCCGTGTCCCCTTAAAAAAAAAAGGCCCCGTAAAAGTTGGATAGTAACATAAATAATAACGTATTTAAAATTGAACCCCTGGAAGCCATATTGTTTTGATAGAGTTTATTTACAACTAAGCCATTACATTGTTCTCTCTTTCTATTGTTTTTTCGTGCGCTGTGGACAATAAATACTTTGCTTGTTAATCATGTATACTATATCTTTGGATCAAAGCGGGCCACACCTTCATTTTTTCTTCTGTTGGGGTCCCTAGCAGCGTGTTTTTTCCCGGGTAATGATCTTACTTTCATTAAGTCAAGTCTCTCTACGAGTGCATCGAGTATCATGTAATTTAATATTACTAATCGCATGGTCGGATCATCTTCCCCCTCCACTATATTTTTTTTTTCAGGTGAATAGGATGTCTTACATATCCAGTAGGATTACAAGCAAGACATGACAAAGGATGAGTGAACTTTCATGTCGGGTCAACACCATTCTAGCTCAATGGGTTAAACTGTGCTCCATATCAGTGTATGCAACCAATAAGCTAGCAGTATCGCTAGTAGGAAGGCATTCGGTCAAGACGATACCTCGATGGAATTGATAGCCACGTGTCCACGACCAAGAATATCCTTGAAGATAAAGGGCATCGGACCTGGGTTAACCTAGACAAGGATGGTCTCCGCAAGGATGGTCTCTACTTGACCAAGATACGCTACGAATGAATGAATCTCCGCCCTGCAACATGGTCATGTGTTTGGCTTTGCATGATCAAACTCACGTAACTGAACAATTGAGACAAACTCGCTAACCATTACACCACATCACTGTGCCCGTAGAATGTCTTAAATTAATTTACTAAATGCAGCTTACTTGTAGCTTCTTCTTTTATGTACCGTATTCGTTCAGGACGTAGGTGATCATGGCACTCCACAACCTCCTTCCCCTTGTAACTCTTAATAAGTTTTGTCTTTTTATCATTTCCCCCGAATTCTGTTCCGCCATCCAATTGCTCAAGCCCATTAAGTATGATACGCGTTGCTTTCCTCTGTCCCTCTTTCCCACTATCTGTCCGGAGAGTATCAGATTTAACAAGACCTCCTTCCCCAACACCTGCCCAGGAAACTTCAACTGCCTCTTCCTGATGTCAGGTGTAAGTTTTCTCTTTGTTTCCATCCTATTCAAACCTTCGTCGTTGTTCACATGTTCGGCCTATGGTATCCTCAGCCTCTTTCTGTAGAATCACATCTCTGTTGTTTCACTTCTCTTCATCTTTAAAGACATTGTCCAGCATTCGCTGCCATACAGGAGTACTGATATCACGTAACAATTCATTAATCTTTGATCCGTTTCTGTAATAAAGTTCCATGTCAGAATCGAACTAAATACTTAGTCGTAATTGATCTAGCCAGACAAGCTTGCTAACCATCACGCCGCACCAATGTGCACATAAAATGTCTTATAGCAATTTACAAAGCGTAGGTTAGATGTGCCATAAGACCAAATGTTTTGAGGCATCAGGTGAGAATCGGACAATTAAGAAGGCACAAGATGCGGATTGACACTAAATTTAACTTTTTGAATATCAGGAGACAAGAAGCCGGAAGAAAGTTCCACAAGCGAGAAGTGAGATAAGAGAAACTGTTAGCATAGAAATTACGGTTATATTTAACCGTTTCAACTGTAAAATGATGCGATATTGCCGTCATGCGG
Source organism: Acanthosepion lycidas (assembly GCA_963932145.1). NCBI lineage: Eukaryota > Metazoa > Mollusca > Cephalopoda > Sepiida > Sepiidae > Acanthosepion > Acanthosepion lycidas. The sequence continues at coordinate 82,560,341 of OZ010583.1, read as the reverse complement.
TTAAATTCATAGAGCCAAAGTACCATACAGGAAAATTATATTTATTTTGTTTTATGCATTAAGTCTAAACAGGAGGAAGAATAAGGACATTCTGTCTTATAATTAAACTTAGCTAGCCACAATCACTGACCTAAACATGACAGAGTATTGCTTACATCATATCTATACACTGTTTCTTACGATTACTTTTACAGTCGCCATAATACCTCAGTGTCTCTATGAAGCCCTAACTAGTCCCCATCTGTATAATTTGTATGTCGGCGGTGGGGAATTACAAAAAAATAACAATTAAAAATTTAACCTCAGTGTGTATTTACAGACACAAGAAAGTTCATCATAACAATTATCATGAAAGTATTTATAAAAAGGAAGTAATTGGATATGAGATGCCAGGTCATCACCAATAACACAGCAGATGGATTTTATCAAGAAACTCTAAAGTTATAGCAGGAGCACCAGACTATATGGAGCAGAAATATTCATATTTCTGTAAATGTTATTTGACAGTAGAATTTTTCGGCTTGAATGTGTGCGTTCGGACGCGATTCTAAAGATCAAATTTCTCTTAATATAATGCGCAATTTTTCTATTTAGCATCAATACAGTTCTATTGATGGTATTTTAAACTTGTTATATTTTCATAATGAAAATTATTTTTAGAAAATGTTCAATATTAAAAAAGCATTATTACGTATTCATCAAGTATAAATTCTTATCTATAAGAGGATAATCAAACAGTTGTTTTTTTAATTCTCTTGAGCCTTTTCTTTACTAACCAGGATGTAATAAAACGTAATATGTTTTAAAACTAGAAATGTCATCCAGTTTAAAATATAAAAGCTATATTTACATTTCGCCACAAAAGAGTCTTAGATATTTTACCCGTTTCTTTTCGCGTTCTCAAAATGGCGCAAACATAGAGATGATCAACAGAGTTAAGCACTTTCTTTTCCTGAAATCTAACAAGAATTATCTTAATAATTCTATAAAATAAAATAAAATAAACAATTTTTGGCGTACCGAATAGTTTTAAAAATAACTCAGCATATCGTATCAATAAGACAACCTTCCTTAAAATAATCTATTGAATAACTTCAATGTATCAGATTTTCTTTATTTCCAGCAAAGATAAATGACGCAGAAATATATCACGTGACTTTCATCATGTGAAGAGCAGAAAATAGAATGTTAGCTTTAGTGATTCATTTGCAGAAGCCTTGACAAATTTATCCGACGTTCATATCAAATTTGAACGAGATGCAAGCATTCATCTCTTGACTATATTCAATAACTTCAGTACCCGGCATTCGCAATGTGATTCGTTGCAAGGTTAAACATTAATTTATGTCGAGACCTTTGAGATGAGGAATGATCATTATTATATGCTTCTTGTGGCTGTTGGACACATAAAATTTCGGCCGCTAAATCGCCAGCCTTTCTCCAGATGTCTACTTTAATTCCAAGTGAAATGCACGGCCGCAATTTTCGACGGATTTGCACCAAAATTTACATGCACAAGCGGGGAGGCTAAGAAATAATCGATTTTTCATGCTTCTACGGCAGTTTTGATGTAGTTTGCGACCATTTCCTACTGGCCAGAGTGAGAGCCAATAGCTGGCTGCCACGAATAGGCAGGAAGATTCTATTGGCCAGCGTGAGGCCCAACAGCTGACTGACACGAATGTTAACTAGCATGCTAGCATGCAAAAAACATCGATAGCTGCATTCGTCACAAGTGGGAAAATTTAAATCTGCATGGCACTTTACTCCAATTGGCTCATTCGCTTGCTTAAACTCAACGTTGATTCTGATTCCGCAGAACTGGGTTGTGTGTGAAAAAAAGTATTTGTTGTTAAAATTCTTTTTTCATTCGGTTTTTCCAGTTACAAGTCCTTTTTTAAAGCTGATCGTTTTGTGTTCATTCTGTTTAGTTCTTTTTTCGTAACAGATTTAATGTTTAGTATAGAGCTTAGAAAAAATTCGCAGAAGTAAGGCATGTAGCAACAACAGCACGGCAAAGGGCTCTCCTTTAAAGGCAAGGAAAATCAAAAATATTTTAAGTCAAGTGATAGCGATTGCTGTATGAGTCGTACGATTTTTGAATCAAGCACGGGCAACGCCGGGTCATGCTTCTAGTGTCGTATACTCTGCATGAGTGGAAGGAACGAAAAACCGCCACAAAAAATAAGACTGTCTGAAGGCGCATTGAAATAGTAAAAGACCTCCTCTTCCAAAAGCTAAGCAAAGAAAAGTGTAGAACTCCGATGTAGCATCTATCCTCTTGTATGACTGTGAATGCTCGAAAATGTCTTCACAGATGAAGAGTAGACTTTAGGGAAGAAAGATATGGTTCTTCAGAAAGATGCTTACAGAAAAGCGTCAAAACAACCCGGAATATTGTAAAAAAAATAAAAATAAAAGGCCAGTATGGATCAGAATGAGTTGTTGAAATTTCTAGGATACATAATGTGTTAAAAAGGCATAGAGCAATTAATACTCACAGGACATATTGAAGGCAAGAGTGACAAACGATAACAGCGAGTAACCTACCAATCTGTAGAGAGCCTGAAGGGACATGGTAGATACAAGAAGAAGAAGAAGAAGATTTTCTGCGTGAATTTCTGGTATGAAGAGTTATTATTATTTACATTTGGACTATTATCCTCATCTTTGCTTTTGTTATCAGTACGTGTTTGCTATGGTAACGTAGCGGCTCGGAATGAAGAATCGGAGAACCGAGTTCGAATTCCAGTCGAATCCATTACATTCTAATACATGCTAATACCATTGAGAAAGGTATGAAACCTCTCGTTCTCCCCTCTGCTATGAGTAAATAGCAGGGCAGACAGGCTTCTATAGCCTTGGATGGAAACTGGTCTACCATTATATATATATATATATTATGTAACTAAATTCACAAACCAACGCTTTTATCCACTAGGCCACTGTTCCGTATAAGAATTTGATGCAGTAAGTTGGAACCTTAAAACTAACATGGCGCGCTGATTAGCAGAGGTGTATTATCTTATATAAAATAACACCTAAGCAGGGAAAATGTAATATCGTCCATCTCTCGTTCTGGATTAAATAAAGTGATTGGGTAAAAATTTACTGAAAAGCCGGGAACTACAAACGCGTGAAGAATGCTGTAGATTAGATCAGCTGAAACGTTGTGTGTATAAGAAGCAAGTTGGTTGAAATAACCAGTATATTTCCAGGGCATCAATGTAAACTGATTCCTTTCTTCCATTCAATGTGGACATTGATATCAACACCGCATCATGACTGTCATTTTTTAGAGATAATCAGAACCCTCAGCTCTTCTTTCTCTCTCTCTCTCTCTCTCTCTCTCTCTCTCTCTCTCTCTCTCTCACAGGTTTGGATCCCGGCTTGAGGCAATCGCTGAAAAGCTATGATGCAGTGAAACGGTCTGTCTGTGTATGTCAACATATATATATATATATATATATATATATATATATATATATATATATATGTGGGGGGGCGGGGTATTTTTTTATTTTAATTTCAAATTTTATCATATAATTTAATACTTATTATTTAGAATAAATTCTATTTTAGTATAACCCAAACTTTAAAGCATTTAATAGCTATTATAATCTTACTTCGTTGTCAAGTTTTTTGAATTCTCGTATGCTTGTATTTTGATTGGTCATTCCAGCTTATGTAACAGCATTTCCCTTTACGAGAGGTGGTTAATTAATTTCAACCTTTTAAAACCCTTTATTGTACATTCAACATCATCATTGGATAAGACACCGGAGGTGTTGAAACAAAATGGCTATTTTTGTAATGATTTTATGACATATTTACGTTATATTTTTTAAATAAATAATTATATATATATATATATATATATATATATATATATATCTTTTGTTTATCTGAATTCTATCAATATTTCTCGCTTTCAATCATTATGAATTTACACAAGTTATTCACCAGTTTCTGTCTGTTCAATTATATCTGTTTTATTTTATGCCTTTAGAAATGACAGACGAATGTATTCCAGACATAAATTCTAATGACACAAAGATCGGTTCTAGACATAAAGTCAAATAACGCAAAAAGCATTTCCATGCATGAATTCAAATGAAACAAAAACTAGTTCTACGCATCGAATCAACTGACAGAGAAAAAATTCTAAATATAAATAACCCAGACCAGGCTAGACTGACATTTTTAAGCAATTCACCCCAAGCAAGGCGGGAGTGCCACTAGCACCCAAGGGGCTACAGAGGATTGAGAACAAGAGTAAAGAGGCATGCTTACGGAAAGGATACAGAGAAGGACTGGGAACAAGTTCAGGGTGTCAGATGTCGATTGACATTACACTTGAATATTTTAAGATTATAGTCATCGGGGAATCAAGTAAGGGGAAGGTAGTTGCACAGATAGGAAGTGCAGGAGAAGAAGCTGTTTGAGAAGAAGAGACGGTTACATTTAACCGTTTTGGCACTGAAAGGGTGGAACCAAGATGACAGCCTGGTAGCTCGTTTAAATTCATGCAGTCTGGAAACCAGCGAAAGTAGCTCGTTGGAACAGTTGCCATGAAAATACTTGTAGAAGAGACAGAGGGAGGCCACGGCACATCAGTGGGATAGCGATTGTAGACAAGATGCTAAATCAGGACCTATCATCTTGCATATCCGTCTCTGGATTTTATCAAGGACCTCAAGACGTACAGCAGGAGCACCGAACCATATATGACAGCAATATTCCGAGCAAGGACGGATGGTTGATATATAGATTTGAAAAACTTTCTGACACGACACAAAGAACCAGTATTCCTTGCGGTAGATGAAGCTATTGATTCAATATATTTATTCCACCTCATGTCAGTGGACAGCGTTAGACCAAGCAGACGTAACGAGGCGCTCTTTGATGGGAGGCAGGGAGTGTTCCTTGTGGTGGGTAAAGGAGAGCACTTTCGTTTTATGCAACAAAGGCCTGTTTGCGGCAAAATTGTATTGACACATATCTCTGTTATAAGAATAAAATGCATTGTTTCGGGTTAAACATAAACTGAATTGACCAAATCATTACTAAATATTGATCTAACACACCGATCATTTTTAAAAACAAATAAATTGAAATGGCGCACAGACCGGTTCGCCACAGAAATTTTAAAGGTACAGAATTTCGTTCCGACCATTCTCCATCTGATCTTCTGTGTACGATTGTTGCAACGACGAAAGCAGTTCAGGCTACGATTTTGAATAATTTAAATGACTCTAGGATTCAAAAGTACCCTATTCAAAATTATAGACAGTGTAAAAGCAAAAAATTATTTTGGAGAATATTATACACCAACACAGAATAAGACAAGGAAATACTATTCCAGAAAGAAATGATTCCTTCTACTGACCTGAGATGGAACAAATACATTGAGTCAATCGCTTCGTCCACCGCAAGGAAAGTTGGCTCCCTGTGCCGCGCCAGGAAATTTTTCTCCCCTGAATCGATCAGTCAAATCTACAAATCAACTATTCGCGCTTGCATGGAGTATTGCTGCCATACATGATCTGGAGCCCCTTCTGTTTTCCTCGGGGTTCTTAATAAGACCCAAAGACGGATATGCAAAAATAATTGGCCCTGATCTGGTATCCCGTCTACAGTCGCTCTCTCACAGACGTGCCGTCGCCTCTCTCTCTCTCTCTCTCTCTCTGTCTTTTTTACAAATAATTTCATAGTAATTGCTCCGATGAGCTGCTTTCGCTGGTTCCCAGACATCGCGAATTCAAGCGTCCTACGAGGCTGGCAACTCGCTCTCACCCTTTCACTGTTGAAACTGTTAAATGTAGCCACCTCTTCTACTCCAATAGGTTCATATTTCGCACCTCTCGCCTGTGGAACTCTCTCCCCTGTTCCTGTTTCCCTGATAGCTATAATCTCCAACTATTCAAATGTAATGTCATCTCCAGTTGCCTTGATCTATCCACTATCCTTCTCCTCATCCTTGCCTCTATCATTACTATCTGCTCTCGCTACAAATCCTCTATAACCCCTTGCATGCTAGTGGCTTCCCGCCTTGCTTAAAAAAAATGTTGACGTTCCTTTATACACACGACCGTATAGAAACACGTGAGCATAAATACTTGCAAAGAAAAATGTATTTATTTGTGTGTGGTCGCTGTATTACATCGTAATTTTAAAGGATATGTTACCGTTGTTATTCGAAAGCCAGACTAAACACCTGTCTCTTGCTTTACAACTGGCGCCCAGCCAGACAAGAAAAACAAAACAAAAAAAAAGTCGCAAAAAAAGATACACGATTACTGCTGAATTATTAATTAAATTCAACAGTTTTATCTCATAAAATTTTTGCAATTCGCTTCAACAAAGTACGCCGAACTGGCCCAGAAAAATGCCTAATGAAGTTGTCTTCTTCAGTGAATGTCTTAAATTGAATTAATGTTTGGAATTCCAAATTCGTTTTGTAGAGAATATTCCCCACCCCACCGAAAAAAAAAAAAAAAAAAAAAATTCGGAGCATGTTATTTTTTTATGTAGAATAAATTCCAGAAAGAAAAGTTTTAATGACGCATTCGCAAGGTTTGATTCAGACAACTAAAAACTATTATGTCTACTACTTGCGGCATTACCTCAACTTATCTGTCAGGGAACTTCCGTTAACGTCTATGAGGTGGCGTTGTATAAAAGCTGTATAAAGTCTCTCTCTCTCTCTCTCTTTCTGACGCATCTCCCCCTCTCACTGTTTCTCTGTTATTTGCGCTCTTCTACTACAGTGACAAGAAGGGTCTAGTTTCCCCTGCCGTGAGACATTTCCTTTCGTCCGAACCACATGACTCAGCATGAACATGCGCGTAAAAACACACACACACACACTCACATATATACACACACAGAGATACAAACGCACACACAAACACATCCACATACACACATATATACATGAACACAAACACAATAGCACATACAATCATACGCTATATCCAATCATTTATATAAATAAATGAATATAAATTATATTATACATAATATAAATGTCAGTGTATCACTGTGTCATACATTTTAAACTGAGGCTCTCGTCCAATATAACATACCATTTTCGAATCAGGTCGATTCCATGAGCAAATTAAAAATATTCTGGGTCGGATTTGAACCCCCAATCTTGAAATTTTGCATCCTTAAGTTTTCATTACAGCGATTTTTAACGTGATATTTTGCGACGAGTTTTTTTTTTTTTTTTCTTTTTTTTTTTTGTATGATAGCAGTTTTATAACTTGGGAATAAATATGGAATAATAGATATTAATTGCGAAATCCAGCGAAAGTTACACATGAAATAATAAAATTGAAATTGTTTATACGGACCAACGGTCATCGAGTTGTCTTATATTGGCGGCAAAAGAATTATCGTTCAACTTTTTAAAATAACATTTAAATATTAATGAAATACTTAAATGCAGCGATCAATTTTGAACTCTTCTGTAGTTTATTGTTGCATATCGCATACAGCAGCAGTATGCATCGCAAAAAGAAATCATCGCCAAGAGAGGAACAGATTGCAAGCAAAATAACCAAGGCGGAAAAGAAAGTTCCGTGCAGATGAAAACACAGATCAAACATCAACCAGGGAAGCTTTCAGTGCTTAGAATATGCAAAGTCTTAGAGACTCTCGATCTCCTGAAGAAGCCCAAGTTCCAATGAAGATCCCCCCGCAGGAGCTAGCTCAATTGACGCCGGATAGAGCGGCTTTTAACCTAATATAAATATATACTTCTCTTCTTTTCTGAACAGTGCTGTTCTCTATGTAAATAAATAAAAAAAATCATACATATTTTGAATTCACTTATTTGAAAGTTTTTTTAAATGAGTTTCTTTACAATTGGTAACTCCTTTCCATTGCATACATCTGGGAGTGGATTTTAATCGTATAATGAAGAATGTAGAGGCACAATTGAGTTTTAGTACACCACCTGAATGGCTTTAGTAATTCAATCAGAAAACCTCTTGATCTGAGACAGGTTCACAATGATACGGAGTCCGGATTCTGGTCTCATCGGTAACATCCAGGCCTTTTACTTAGCAGCTGGCAAAATTTAATGACGGGATCAGTCAACAGAAGCGGTATTTGGAAAAAGATTAACTCTTGCAGGAAAGGAAGAATGAAGGAAGAAAGAAACAAAGAAAGAGGAGTGAATATGAAGCGCTTTTTTTTCTTTCTTTTTTTTTCAAGATAAAAAGAAAGAAACAAAAAAGAGAAAAGGAACAAAAAAGTAAAAGGAATGAGCACACAGAAAAATGTGGTGAAGACCAAAACAAAACAGAGAAATGAAAGAAAGAAAAATTCATTTAATTCGATAAAACGAGCAGCGAAAGAAAGAAAGAAGCGCGAGGAAAATGATGAATAAAAACGGAGAAAGAAAGAAAGAAAGAATCGCGAGGAAAATGGTGAATAAAAACGGAGAAAGAAAGAAAGAAAGAATCGCGAGGAAAATGGTGAATAAAAACGGAGAAAGAAAGAAGCGCGAGGAAAATGGTGAATAAAAACGGAGAAAGAAAGAAAGAAGCGCGAGGAAAATGGTGAATAAAAACGGAGAAAAAAGGAAAGAAAGAAGCGCAGGGAAAATGGTGAATAAAAACGGAGAAAGAAAGAAAGAAGCGCGAAGAAAATGGTGAATAAAAACGGAGAAAGAAAGAAGCACGAGGAAAATGGTGAATAAAAACGGAGAAAGAAAGAAAGAAAGAATCGCGAGGAAAATGGTGAATAAAAACGGAGAAAGAAAGAAAGAAGCGCGAAGAAAATGGTGAATAAAAAAGGAGAAAGAAAGAAAGAAAGAAGCGCGAGGAAAATGGTCAATAAAAACAGAGAAAGAAAGAAAGAAGCGCGAGGAAAATGGTGAATAAAAACGGAGAAAGAAAGAAGCACGAGGAAAATGGTGAATAAAAACGGAGAAAGAAAGAAGCACGAGGAAAATGGTGAATAAAAACGGAGAAAGAAAGAAAGAAAGAATCGCGAGGAAAATGGTGAATAAAAACGGAGAAAGAAAGAAAGAAGCGCGAAGAAAATGGTGAATAAAAACGGAGAAAGAAAGAAAGAAAGAAGCGCGAGGAAAATGGTCAATAAAAACAGAGAAAGAAAGAAAGAAGCGCGAGGAAAATGATGAATAAAAACGGAGAAAGAAAGAAAGAAGCGCGAGGAAAATGGTGAATAAAAACGGAGAAAGAAAGAAAGAAAGAAAGAAAGAAAGAAAGAAAGAAGCAAACACAAATGGAACAAAAAATGTTTAAGAAGGGAATAAAAAAGAAAGCAAACTGATATAAGAAAAAAAAAACATAAAACCGTAGAAATAAAAGGAGGAAATAATAATAAAAAGGGAAGAGAAGAAAAAGAAGAACGAAAGAAAGAATGACAGGAAGGAAAAGGGAACAAATGAATGAAAAAAAGAAGAAAACAAACAATACGATCATGGAAAGAAAGGCGACAAAAAGACAAGAAAAGAATTAAATCATAATAAAAAAATAAAAAAGAACGAAAGAAAGTAAAAAAGAATTAATGAAAAGAAAAAAAATAATCAAACAAAACATGGAATTTATTTTATTTTATTTTATTTTTTTTACAGCTTATCAACATTTTGGAGATTATTTGAAACTGAAACATATTTTGGATTTTAAGAAAAATTCTTTATTTATTGCTAATGAATATTGTCTTTACAATCTTTTTGATAAAGACAGTAAGTTCACCTGATTCAAATTTCACTATTTAACATATATCTGGCAGGGGAGAAGATGAAAAAAGTAATAGCGCGAGGTTGAAGGAAATCAATCCGACTTGAATTCGATCTTTTCATTCCGATCAGCTATGAATAACACTACCTTCACATCCACAGTGCGATGTAAAGAAAGAAATATGAAAACAAACAAAAGAAATAGATTGAAAAGTAAGTAGGAAATAACTAAAGAAAAAAGTGGAAGTACAAAACAAAGTAAAACGAAGAAGAAAAGAGAAGATCAAAAAAGGATAAAAATATAGAAAGAGAACAGAAGAAAGGAAGAAAGAAAAAGGAAGAAAGAAAGCAGGTATGGAAGGAAAGAAAAGAGAGAAGCAAATAACTAAAGTAAAATAATAATTAAATCTAGCAAACGAAATAATGACAGGGAGAGAATCATAGAGAGAAAGAAAAAATGGAAAGAAAAGACAAACAAATTGAAAAAGAAAGCAAAGAAGGAAATAAAAATGAAAAGAGAACGAAAGAAAGAAAGAAAGAAAGAAAGAAAAATGGAACGAAAGACAGAAGCAAACTTGAAAGCAAACAAAAGAAATAATGAAAGAGAAAGAATTTAAATAAAGAATGAAAAACGGACAGAAAAAGTCAAACTGAAAAAAGAAAGCAAAGATGGAAATAGATATGAAAACAGAACAAAGAAAGAAAGAAAGAAAGAAAGAAAGAAAGAAAGAAGCGCGAGAATTGTTTGAGTAAAAAAGAAAAATAATTGCTCATGGTGATATCATGAAAAGAGAAAGACTGCGGATCAAAGATTCCACAAAGGCAAGCGAAAAGTGGCAAAGAAAGACTGATAAAGAAACTCACCTCTGTCAGAAACAGACAGTGATTCTAGATTAAAAGAAACCAGAAGAAATTACCCCTGACATGTCTTTCCAACTACGTGGAGAAATGAATTAATTGGGTTCACCGTCAATAACCACGACTGTAAAGAAATACACACAGAGAGGAACATTTACTTTGCATTCAGGCTTCGCACGATGCAATAGTTCTTGAAAATTTAGCAGCTATAAACTGACAAGCCACGTTGGTAGCTCACCTCGAATGTGTTTTGCTACCGCTCCAGTTTAAATTAAAATAAAAAAAAAGAAATTAAAACAATAAAATGCTTCTAGATATGAAAAGCTCTCAACTCCGGAAACGAAGTCGTTACAGAGTACGCTATGACCTTAATATATATATATATATATATATATATATATATATATATATATATATATATATATATATATATATATATATATATATATATATATATATATATATATACACTAAAGTGACTCGTTGCCGCTTCTTGGGATCACGGTCTCTGCTAATATAAAGTAAATGACTATACAGAACCTATTTTGCTAGGTTAACAGTTAAGAAAGTAGATTTACTATGTTGGGGGAGAGAATTCATCTCTCCAAAAGCTATGTTACATATCTATAAATCAACCATTCGTCCATGCTTAGGATGTTGCTACCACATATGGTCCGGTGTTCCTGCTATTTACCTTGATATGGTGCAAAAAGAAGCTGCAATCTTATTTGTCCTGATCTGGCGGCTCAACTCCAGTCACTTTCCCACCGCCGTAAGGTTGCCTCTCTATGTCTTTTTTTTATAAATACAGGGTGACCCCACCAAAAAAACGGGAATTTTTGAAGTGCGTATTGCCAGACATGAGCAAGTGGCAACACTGCGAGATAGTGACCTTGAGCAAGTAAACATTTCGCCATTTAGAATTCAAGATGAAATTCACAGTATCCCAGCTGAGATGTTGCAGCAGTCAATGAAGAATCTCAACAGCAGATTTCAAGAATGCATTCGTACAGGATGACGCCATCTACAGGACGTCATTTAAAAAAAAATGAAAATTCCATCATTGTTTCTTAAATGGCATGTTTCAAGGTTTCAATTACTATGAATAAAATATTTTTCTTCTATCACTCTTGGTTTTATTGGATTGTTAAAAAGTTCCCCTTTTTTTTTCTTTTTTTTTTTTTTTTTTGGTTATCCTGTACTTTCATGGTAATTGTTCGGATGACCTCTTCGCTATGGTACCTAAAGTTTTTTAATTTAACCGCAGGACTAAACTGGTGTCGGGAACACATCAATTTACAAATGAGCTGGTTAGATGTTGCCGTACGTTCTATGCTGACAGTTTCTTCAGTGTCAGCGATCGTTGATGTCCATGTTCATCCCCTCATGTCTATTTTACAGACGTCCCTGAAACGAAGATGGGTTCGACTTCGTGCCGTCTTTATCTAACCCCGTAGATTAAATAAAGGGTTCAGTTTAGAATTCCCTATTAGTTGCCGACATCGATATATGCTGGAAGACACCCGGATGTCACAACGGCGGAAACGTTGTGATAACCACAACAAAAATAAGGATATTAGTCCGAATATAAATAGTTTAAATAAAGAAAAGAATGTTTAACTTTTACTAATATCAATAATGATAGCAAGATACCGAGAAGACTATGGACTGAACTTGTAAGTAACAATCAAGATTTAGGAAAAATTGATCCAGTAAGGAAATTTATAATCAGTAAGAGACAGTTGGAATTTCTGTGATACATAATGATGAAAGAAGCCTTGTTAAATTTGACACTCACAAGAGATTGAAGTCAGAAGGAACAGGGAAAAAGACAGTGAGTCATAAAGCTGAGCTTATATGAATGCATGGCAGTACTGCGAATGGGATGGACTGTAAAAAGGCAAACATCACTGAGAGATAAAAAGGGATAGGACGTTGTGGTGAGCCCGTATCTTTCACTTCCTGAGGGGAGAAGGAACATAGATGATGATGATGATGATGATGATGATGATGATGATGATGATGATGCATTAAAACCCAGCAAATATTATAAACGGGATATGTCAGGTTGAAACACTGGTTCTCGTACGATATTGAAGTTAAGCAAAGACGAGCCTGGCCAGTACCTAGATGGAAGACGAATTGGCTCTTCCTGGTGCTGTAAATTTGGATGTTCGGAAGGAGAAATCGGGGATCCGTTTTCCAGTTCCACTTGAGTTTGTTAAATTCACTTATGTGTGAATATACTTGGGAAAGGTGTGAATCTATCTCTTCCCCCAGCTATGGATTAATAAGTAGGACTTCTATCAGTCAATCATTATTAATTCCAAATAATTTTTACAATCTTAAAGAAGAAAAAAATCTGGAAAAATGTTGATAAACCGTAAAAAAATCAATCAAGAATCAAGAAACATATATAGTTTTAATTGTAGCATCAATAACTGTTTCTCGGATCGAAAATGCTATGTGATGGCCCCGGTCTATAAACTGTTGATAATGGCTGCTATTTACATGGTCAACCATAATCAACCATAATCAAAAGAGAGACTACTTTTTGTTTTAATCATTTCATTCCAAGCACGTCAGTAGTGCCAATATGACGCAAGGGGTGACTGGGAGTGAAAGAGAATGAGAAGACTTAATGTATGTATTCAAACAATACCTGTTAAATCTGACGGACGGGGTCTCTCTGTTTTTATTTATTTGTGTGTATTTTTTCTTATTTTTACGTAAGAGGTTGAATATCCAAAACACAACTGTTAAATGAACTGCCTAAAGTTTCAGTGCAGTGTGCATTCTTTTTTTTTACAAATAAAGCTGTAATATCTCTAATTTTCATGAAAACTTCACATGCATTTTTTCACAAATGATGGAATAATGGATCAGAAAGAATGTGCAGTGATGCCCACAACAATATTTTATTTTGATGTCAAACAATAATACAAAATCCCGCCGCCCAAAAAAATCATTTAACATAGATAATAATCAATTGTGTAAACTTTCTTCATGATTATTGCTTTTAATCGTTTTTAACAGTTCTTTATTACATGATCACTACACACACTGATAGGTATTTTACTTCATTCTTCCTTGACAATAGCTCTTAGTTACTCGAATTTGGAAGGACTTCTATCTCTTGGTTTTTCTTCAAATATCCATATTTTTTTTTCAATGGGTTTTGGGTCAGGACTTTGTCTGGG
>OZ010583.1:82311568-82541568 GCA_963932145.1 Acanthosepion lycidas | reverse complement strand
AAAATGAACACATTTTATAAAACATGCATACAACAAACTATTTCTTATTTAACAGTTAAAATAGTTAATCCTTGAAAATGACTAAATGTATAGTCGATGAAATGTGCATATATATATATATATATATATATATATATATATATATATATATATATATATAATACGGGCTTCAATCGTCGTCTAAATGCCACAAAAATGAAAATAATACTGTCATCTCATTCTGACATATATTTACCAAAATCACACAAGCATATCTTCAAATACTAAGAGTAAATTTATTTTATAGAATCGCTATTGACTACGGCTACTGACAAATTCGGAATCTCCAGCAGCTCTTCTGCGCGGGCTCCTTGTTTAAGTTAGTTAATGTTGGTATTATCTTTAAAATTACAAGGAGTTTATTTGGTCTGTCACTCACGTGCGCTCCCTATGCGCATCACAATCAAAGGAATTGCAGTCTGGGGAGTTAGGTGGCCAGATGTAAGAGGTGATTTGTTCGCAGAGATTGTCTGCAAGACATGACTAGGTTCTCCTGTTTGTGTGTCATGATACAGAGTCCTGTTCCCAGGCATATAATCTTCCAGCAACCACCCTCTTGACTCAGGACAGCTCTACCTACTCAAAGCAAGGCCTGGGCGTTCAGTCTGAATGATGAATGTTGGCCATCACTAGTGATCACTGAAAGCACATTTCGAATGGCGTTTAGACTCATCAAACACATTTCAAATCCTCTACACTGTCATCAGATTGACACCAGAAACACTATGAAATGTTTTTATTTGAGTTTCCTGGGCGAATACCAAGCAGTAAACCATATTGTTTTTAAATTTCTGTCATGGTGCGCTTATTCAAGCAGACGGTGTCCAACTGTCCCTACTATACTGTGGAGTGGATAAAATCAAAAACAAACATCGCGCATGCGCGAAATGTTAAATGTAACATGCCGACAATTTATCCTGAGTTTGTGTGCGTGCGTATATATATATATATATATATATATATATATATATATATATATATATATATATACACTATTCGTAGATTAGTTTTTATCACAAAGCAGAAGTAATGGCTAAGAATTGCTAAAATTCCTTACTAACAATCTGCTTTATGCTAAGTTTGCCACCTTTTACAGCGCAATTAAATGCCTTTCACTCTCTTTCTCTCTTATGTATGTGTGTGTGTGTATGTGTGTGTGTACATATATTTTTATATATATAAATATAAGAAGTAAATAGAAGAGTTGTGGATACTGATGCCCACAGTGTGTAATGACAGTCTGTACTTGAATGCAATACTCAGAGCATGTGGACCGGATTATATTTCGACTATTTGTATATGGTATTCATTGCGGCATTATGAGGAGCATGATCAGTTACTTTCGTCCATATATATATATATATATATATATATATATATATATATATATATATTACACGGCAATAATGAGATCTCAATGATCTCTCTCATAATAAACCTACACAAAAAATGAAAATTTTCATTCTATATATATATATATATATATATATATATATATATATATATATATATATATATATATGTATGATATGTATATATGTATGATATATATATGTTCGATTCATATTATTAATAATTGCCCTTGAATCATGTGCCTTCATAGGGAAGGGTTCTATATTAAATTAAAATACAAGAAACTGTATGCGGAATTGAAGATAATTGTTTGTGTTCTACATTAAGTGTTGATTTAACCTGTGTTTAAAAAATGGCAGGGTATAAAATTCAGTTACAATACTCCATGTTGTTATTTTTTTTACTTTGGGTTAGGAGCGAAGAAGATGATTGATCAAAACTAAGATGATCATTCGGTTGGAAGCGTAATGTGACGTGAACGCTCCGCGTTGATCAAGGTAAAACGGAATTCGAATAAAACCCCTGCATTGCTAGATCACAAGAACTTGGAAGCGATCATTGCAGATATCGTTTCGATAATCATCCCATTCCGTCTACGTTAGAAATTAGCTAAAATGAATTCGAGTTAGTCATATTTGTTAGACATTTTGTGAAATATGATCAAGCTTAAAAATAAGCGAAATTGTTTCCTCGTGAATTAAACAACATATTTCTCTTCTTCCCAGACATAAAGAAATTATTTTAGGTAGATGATTAATACTGCAAATTAAAAATTGGTTCGGTATGATGATCTGAAGCGTCAAGAATAAAGCGGGGGTCACTGGACATACCTCAACAGCCGCATCTAACATTTTCGGTAAATATTACTGCCCTTTTGTGGCCCGGTCCGCCTTGAGCAATTAGATGACGTGGTCTGTGGGAAGTGGTAGAGGGACGAATCTTATTGAGAGCTACAAGGGTTAGGGAAAAATGGAGATCCATGATCGTCTACGTCATGTAAGGAAACGTCACATAAAAAGAAAAAAAAGATGAGATAAAGAAAGCGTCATATGTTATTGTGTAGTCACCTGACTAGACAGCTAACGTTCGGCCCATGGGACTCGGTTTCGAATCTTGCCATTGGAGATATGTCAATAAATTGATTATTTGCGAGGATGGTCCCAGCGTCAGGTACCCCTGGGAAGTATCTAATCTAAGTATTGAGAATTAAATTGGATAAACAAAACCGTTTGAAAGCTGTTGACGGTTTACTAATCACTAATCATAATGGCCGACGTTTTGAATATGCTATTTCTTATGCGATCTCTCCTATAAATTGTGACTAAGTTTCGCTCAGAACAATTGCAGAATAAAATACAGCTTGACACTGTGCGTATTGAATAATAGTCGTCTGTCTGCAACAGGGCTCTACTAGTGTTGCGGCGAACGAATCTTTTCCTCCTCCGTATGAGCTCGAATCCTCGTGGCCCAATAATGTTGTGGAGTTATTTCGTAGTGGATGCTTGTATTTGTATTAGATTGATGCAAAAATAATGACGTAATAATGTCGTTTTTTGACGTATTTTTAACGTCAAAAACGACATTATTACGTCATTAGTTTTGCACCAACCTAATACTAAGTCGGTCCTAAAATAGGTTCGACGTACAAAACGTTAGGAACTTTATATAATAGGTATTATGCAGAGTAATCTTGTTGTGGTCGCTGATACTTTCGTATCCGACTAACTGTCGTCCAACATCGACTGTTTCTTACTACTCCTACTTATTATAGGTGGGAGAGTCTATTAACTATATGATGAGATAAAGAAAGTGTCGTATGTTATTGTGTAGTCACCTGACTAGACAGCTAGCGTTCGGCCCATGGGACTCGGTTTCGAATCTTGCCATGGGCGATATGTCAATAAATTGATTATTTGCGAGGATGGTCCCAGCGTCAGGTAACCCTCGGAAGTATCTAATCTAAGTATGATCAAGCTTAAAAATAAGGGGTTAAATATATCGTCCTAATCTACGAATAGTGTATATATATATATCGTCCTAAATAATTAGTCGGTCCTAAAATAGGTTCGACGTACAAAACGTTAGGAACTTGATATAATAGGTATTATGCAGAGTAATTTTGTTGTGGTCGCTGATACTTTCGTATTCGACTAACTGTCGTCCGACATCGACTGTTTCTTACTACTCCTACTTATTATAGGTGGGAGAGTCAACTATAGGTGTGTTTCACTATAACAACTAGGCATTCTTGCGAAATCGAGCGCTAGAGATTATTATTAGTATTATTATTATTAGTAGTAGTAGTAGTACTAGTAGTAGTAGTAGTATATCTGTGCATTGCAAATTGCTAAAAACCACGTTACTTTATACAGCAGAGTGGTAAAGACATCACTTTCAAATTTAGGGCATTGGAAGAGAATGAAAAGCTTGGTTAAATATAGGATAGGTAAGGGTGGAAATACCTAATCCTGATTGGCATTGTTCTTCCATAAGTCGCTTTGGGTACCCCGATAACCATAAAAAGAAATGGGGTAGGGAATTCTTATTCGCGCCGCATTTTCCCGGGAGCATTGTCAGATTTCCATTTATTTCGGTAAATGTCCCATTTCTTGTGTCGTTAAAAAAGCTATCTAAAGATATCATCAAAGTTCAAAATTCCACGAATTGCTTTTATCAAAAGTGGAAGACGAAAGCAACCTGACTGTAGGCATAGGTTAAAGAAATTAAAGAAACTATTTCAGTGTGTAATAAATCCGTTTTGTTTTTGTTTTATTTTTGTTTTTTTATTGAAAATGTTGCTATTTTAGAAATGAGTTTTGTCCTCTTAGGTGGATGAGTTTTAGCGAAATGTAACAAAGGAATTCAGTCTATCGTATTTTCTCTTTATCTAAATACATTGCTCGGCTAAAATAAAACTTATTGTGAACGCAAAACAAAAATATTAATTATGTGATTTAAAATGCGAACATTAAAAATGTGAATATTGCTAAACGGCATATTTAATGTTGCAGAATTTTTTTTATGCAAACATTGTAGCAACCGATTAATACTGTTTTCGCATTAATATGGAAAACATTATCTAATGAAATGCAGATCCAAGAATTTGTCGAAAAACGGCCACATCATAACCTGCGGATTATTTTTTTCAAAGCGTATTGAATAGTTTTTTGATAACTGGCAACAAATCATCGCAAATAATGTCAAATATATAAATGAATAAAATTATTTTTAAAAATAAATTTTATAAACAAAATCGAATATGATTTATGATCCAAGCTAATGGTAATCACAGCCAGAAAAATAGCGATGTTAGAATATCTCTGTAACTCTGCATAGACTTTACAGAATATTTACATGAAATTATATTAAACTCCCCACATGCTACACTGAGAGAATATGAGAAGAATCATATTAAGGGAAAAGCCAGTAAGAAAGAGATTTCCACAAGTGTTGTGTGCGGGAGAAGAAACTGTTAGCATAGAACTTATGGTTACATCTATCCAACTCAGCTGTAAACTGGTGGGACATTGGGGCCAATCTTGTACTGCACTTAACTTCAATGAGTCAAGGCACCAAAGAGAAAAGCTTATCAGAAAAATTACCATGAAAATATTTATAGAAGAGAAGCTACGCTACGTGTACACGTTAACTATATTTAGTTTAATTCATCCATATTCCCTTCGTATTCCATTATTCAGGAAGAAGTTCCGCTCGGCTACATCTCAAGAACTATTACTTTATGGAATAGACTCCCGAGATGATGCTTCCAATATCCATAAAATATTAACCTCTTCAAGTCTAGAGTCATATCCTGATAATATACACTTCTTGTCCCTTACTTTACGAGCTTACAATAATCTTATTCCATAACCCTCTACATTGAGTGCCTCTTGGACCTCGTGTTTGGTCAGTAATAATATAAAATCACGAGAATTTTCTGTCTAATATGAGCGTGTAGGTGTGTATAAAGTGAGATGTTGCTGTTTTACTGGATTGATTTACTGACTGATGCAGTAAGGCGTGAATGTTTAATCCTCTTAGCCTCATTTCAATACAGCAGCAGTTAGTCAGTTCTGTGTCATGCGTGATACACGCTTAGGCATTCATGTATCTTTCAATACGTGACTGACGAGGCAGATTTTTCCCGCAGTAGGTTGCCATTTCTTTCTGCAGTAGACCAAGTCGATAGAACCTGGTCTTCCCCGCACGGGGTATAAAAGGAAAAGTGGATGATTACATTACTACAATAATAATGTAAATGGGTTGGACTTGCTCCGATTTTAGATAAAGGTACAAAACGCTGGAAATGTCCCAGTGTCGAGCATAGACTAAAAAATACCGAGGTAGATACCAAACTAACATAGACAGATCGAATGATCGATAAAACAGTCAGATAGATAAATAGATAGATAGTCAGACAGAGAGACACAAACCTAGCTACCTACCAATCTTTCAGTTTCAAATGGGTCGAAATGTTTATAGTTTTTAGAGAGAAAAATCAATGAGGTGATATTGCAACCAAATCTTTCATTAAATAATAAGGAAATTCTCCTACTTAGAATAGAAACTAAGTGCATTTTAGACAAAGTGTTTATATATTTTTTTAAATTCCAGCCAAGACATTTATTCCAATCACTAAACTTTTTGAAAAGCATGTGTAGAAAGATATATATTAAAAGTCTGAGATAGATAGATAGATAGATAGATAGATAGATAGATAAGTCTTTTATTTAATTTTTCTTGTTTTCTCATATTTTGTTTTCTTTCTTGGACATAAATTAAGTAGAAATTGTTCGAATGTTCTTTATGTCCGAAGGATTTCGGCTATTCTTATAGCCATTATTATTATACATACAGAATATTCAGATAATTTCTACATAATTTATACCCAGAAAAGAAAAAATTATGAGAACACAAGGAAAAATTCAATAAAAGACTTAGCTACAGGTGTGTGCCTTTTTAGACGTTATTTAAAAAAAACTTGTAAAAAAAGAGGTATTGTGGCCCTAATACACCATATATATATATATATATATATATATATATATATATATATATATATATATACATATATATATATATATATATATATATATATATATATATATATATATATATATATGAGTGTGTTTTTATGCGTATTTTATAGATATATGTATAAAGAGAGTGCAGATAAAGATTAGATAGATAGATAGATAGATAGATAGATAGTTAGATATATAGATAATGAGATAGATTTGAAGAGAATGAAAGAGATATGAACAGACTACGATAGATAGATAGATAGATAGATAGATAGATAGATAGATAGATAGATAGATAATGAGATAGATTTGAAGAGAATGAAAGAGATATGAACAGACTACGATAGATAGATAGATAGATAGATAGATAGATAGATAGATAGATAGATAGAAAAGATAATGAGATAGATTTGAAGCGAATGAAAGAGATATGAACATACTACGAAAGATAGATAGATAGATAAGATAATGAGATAGATTTGAAGAGAATGAAAGATATATGAACAGACTACGAAAGATAGATAGATAGATAGATAGATAGATAGATAGATAGATAGGATAATGAGATAGATTTGAAGAGAATTAAATAGATATGAACAGACTACGAAAGATAGATAGATAGATATATAGATAGATAGAGAGATAGATAGATAGATAATGAAGTAACGAGGAAAGCTAACGAGAAAGATAGATAGATACAAAGAGATACAGCAAAGGGAAATGATATCCGACCAATGCGTGTACAGTTGATGAGTGCGTGTTTTTCATGTAATCCCTGATCGCGTGCCTCTGTATCAGTTTCCATATTGGTTAGCTCCTGGAACTTCGCCTATTCAAATGAATCCATCGTTTTTGTCGCTCGAGAGCTGATGCAAAGGAACTCGCCCTGAAAGCGGAAATAGAACCGGCATCTTGAAAGGGGTAGCTACAGCCAGTTCAGATAATTAACGAAAATTCAACTTTCTACAACCTTATTCGTAAAGCGGTCAGAGTTATGCAAACTAATAGAGGCTATACGTAAGCGAATCATCGTAAAGCATGTGCTATTCATTTATGTGTACCTACATTTGAAATATAGATTAACTATCTCACACAAACGCACACAAATATACACGAACACATACACTACAGTTTAAAAAAGTTTGTAGCCACCTCACTTAATTAGCATTGGATTAACTTGACAGAAGTGTGAAAAAATGAGCTTTTAGAATCACTGAAAAAAGAATAGATTCAATTATCGAACACATATTCTGAGAAACTCTTGCAACGAATGCCAAAAATTTGTGCCGCGCTAATCAAGACTAAAGTGGGATATTTTAACGAGAGTAAAATTTAATCATACAATTTTTTTTTTTTTACATAATAAAATTTCTAATAAAAAATATTTCTCGCTTTTTTAACCATGTATAATACGTTTCCTTTATTCAAAGAACAAAACAACAAGTTTAAGGGACAATTTAATAAATTATCAGGGGTGGCCTCAAGCATATGAAATGTAGAGTAACCATACAAATACATATAAACACACACACGCAGTTATATACACTCTCATTCAAAACAATGCAAAAATAAATTACAACCTAGAAGTCAAAACATGAGTTAAAAATAAGAACACCAGAGAGAAAACACGCGTGAAAATGTCAATAGAAGTGTCCGAAACTTTTTGGCACAATAAAAATTGTGGACAATTTTTATACTTACTTACTTCAACAAAAAGGAAAAACCTTAAGGATCCTGCAAAATTTAATAAAACATAATTAAATCTACCTTGTCTGCCTTATTTAATGAAGAATATTTGAATGAAAGGTTGTTCAAATATCCATTAATCTATCTATCTACCGGTCGATAACCATCTGCTTCTCTTACTTAAGGCCTTCTCATATTTACTCCACATGAAGACTAAGGTCTGAAGTACTTCAGGCCTTCTCATCTTCCAACAATTACTACACATGAAGACTCAAACGAACCAAAAAAGTAAACCTAAACCAGACCCTCAAAAATCACCTAAACCCCTCAACATTTCGTTCAGCAACATCCGAGGCATTAGAACAAATTTCTGCAATATGGAATCTTTC
Source organism: Acanthosepion lycidas (assembly GCA_963932145.1). Taxonomy (NCBI): domain Eukaryota; kingdom Metazoa; phylum Mollusca; class Cephalopoda; order Sepiida; family Sepiidae; genus Acanthosepion; species Acanthosepion lycidas. Next base: position 82,533,077 of record OZ010583.1, on the reverse strand, counting down.
CTCACTGCAAACAGCCCGGATATAATGGCTCTGTGCGAGACAAACCTTGTTCCGTCTATTCCCTCCTCTGATCTCTCAATCCCCGGCTACGTTCCTATCCTCAGGAAAGACTCTAAGCCACATGCACGGCCTTGGTGTCTATGTCAAGGATCATCTCCCCTTGGCCAAAGAGTTGTCTCTCGAATCGCCAGACCATTCGTACAAGTGTATTCGACTATCTCTCCTCAATGCCGTAAGCTAACTCTTCTTCCTCTATCGCTCTCCATCTTCGCAAGACTGTGGGATACTCGATAGCATATCTGACAGCATAGACAAGGACCTCTCTCCCCACTCGTTTGCTCACATATTCGTGTTTGGTGACTTTAACGCCCATCATACCAAGTGGCTCGAGAATGCTACTACTGACCGGGCTGGCATTCAAACACTTAACTTCTCAATTTCTCAATCCCTCACGGAGATAGTCAACTTCCCCACGCGTTTTACCCCCAACCTGGCAGATAAGGCCTCCCTTCTTGATCTGTGTTTTACCTCCATCCCCGAATCCTGTAGCGCCATACAGCTCTGCCCTCTTGGTAACTCCGATCATGCCGTGGTATCTCTTAACATTTCCTTCAACTCCACACCCCGCAAAGAACCTCCCATTACTAGAACCTCGTTCTACTACCAACGATCGGATTGGGACTCGTTCCGTGACTTCCTCCGCGATGTCCCCTGGGATGTTGTCTTTACACTCCATGTCCATGAATGTGCTTCTGAGATCTTATCTTGGGTTAAAGCTGGAATCGACGCTTCCATCCCCTCAAGGAAATTTAAGGTCAAGTCGCACTCCTCCCCTTGGTTCTCCGCTGCTTGCTCAGCCGCCATTGCCCATAGGAAGCACTTCTTTCACATATTTCGTAGCGACATGTCGGACTGCAATAGACGTTTCTTTGCCTCCGCTCGTAGCGAGTGCAAACGTGTCCTCAACGAAGCTAAGTCAATATTTGCTGCTCGGATGAGGGAGCGTATTTCATCTCGCAAATTTGGCTCCAAAGATTATTGGCGGCTCTGCAAGAGTGTCCTGAACAATATAAAACCCTCCATACCTCCTTTATTCAACCAGTTCGAGGTCTTGACCTCCTCAACCGACAAGGCTGAATGCCTTGCTCGGAAGTTCTCATATAATTCGACGCTCGACTCCACCGGTGTACACATACCAGACTTCCCTCTAAGAACTGAGGCCCTATTGAGCGGCTTACGCATAACCCCGTCATCAGTACTGGGTATTATCTCCAAATTAAACCCCCACAAGGCTAGTGGTGGTGATGGCATACCAGCCATTGTCTTGAAGAAATGCGCGCCTGAGCTAGCACCCACCCTCTCTAAACTCTATAATTACTGCCTCAAGGAATCCTGCTTTCCTGACTGCTGGAAGTCCTCATCCATTGTTCCTCTCTTTAAGAACTCTGGAGACCCCTCTGACCGCTCTAACTACCGTCCTATTAGTCTCCTACCCCTTTTCGGCAAAGTCTTCGAAGCCCTAATCAACGCAGAAGTGGTTAACCACATTACCGCACACGGCCTTCTCTCAGACAAGCAATATGGTTTCCGCTACCCCGTTCTACAGCTGACGTGCTTACGGCCATCACTGAAACCGTCTACCAAGCACTTCAAAATAACGGTGAGGCTCGTGTCGTGGCCCTAGACATCTCCAAAGCGTTTGATAGGGTTTGGCATGTCGGCCTTCTTCGTAAGCTCCAGGGTTACGGTATTACTGGTCGACAATTTGATCTAATACAATCATTCCTGTCAAACCGAGAATTGAAGATCGTTCTCAACGGATTCTCCCCCAGTTCCTATCCCACGAACACAGGTGTTCCCCAAGGCTCCACTCTTGGCCCCACACTTTTCCTTATTTTCATCAACGACCTTCCTGACGCAATAGATTTCCCAAGTTGGCATCTACGCGGACGACACTACAATTTACTCCTGCCTCAAAAACAAATCTAGTGTCGGTGACAAGACTAACCTGGCCGCTGGGCTTGAAATGAACCTCCAATCGGTTGTTAACTGGGGCAACAATTGGATGGTCAAATTTAACGCCTCAAAAAGTAAACTACTCTCCCTTAACCACCATAGAGATCCTAACCTGCCCCCCCCCATTAGAATGTCTGATAGTCAACTTGCTCCAAATCTTCTGCAACCCCCCTGCATCCTAGTGGCTTCATGCCTTGCTCCGGGCACAATATATATATATATATATATATATATATATATATATATATATATATATATATATATATATGTATCAAGAAACGGGAAAATATCGTTGGAAATAGAAGTAAGAGTGTTCAGTATTTTCATTCTTCAACCTAATATGCATAAATTAAAAATTACAATATATATATATATATATATATATATATATATATATATATATATATATATATATATATATATATTGTTCTCTTTATTAATCAACTTTTCTATTACTTTATTATTATTATTATTATTATTATTATTATTATTATTATTATTATTATTATTTATTATTATTATTATTGTTTCTAAAATGAAAATGATTTTGTAGGTTTTCTTAGAAATATAATTATCCTGGATTAATAATCTAATTTTCTATTCTTGATAACAATTTCACAGACAATATATATATATGTATATATACGGATAGATAGATAGATAGATAGATAGATAGATAGATAGATAGATAGATAGATTGCATTTCGGCAACAATAATTCTCTCAGACCTGTTTGCTTTAATAATATGAACAAGTTCTGTCTATCAATATTTTTGTTACGTAATGTTTCAAATTTCTGAATTATTGGTAAGTTTGAAAAAGGTCATATTTATTGTCTCTCTTATATTACTTTCTTGCCGAGTACTTTCGAATGTTGCTACAATCGTTTGATGGAATCAATTTCAAGTCAATCAAAGTGACGTCATATACATGATGCACAGTATTGTCAATGACATAAAATGAAGTGTCCATCGCAAATCAAGATATAAAAATGATCTCATAAATTTCTTTTCTTACCATAGCAACAAAATAAAATCTCCTATACTCATTGGATTTTATTTAATGGCTGTAATAATTTGTATATGTAATATTTTAATATAGAAGTGGGGACCATTGTGACAAACCTAAAGAAATGAAAATATTATATGGTACCTACCAGCTCTGTCATAACTACTATTAGGTTGGTGCAAAAATAATGACGTAATAATGTCGTTTTTTGACTTTAAAAAATACGTCAAAAAACGACATTATTACGTCATTATTTTTGCACCAACCTAATATTAAAAAGAATTACTAAGCTTAAAGATAAATTTGTTAAAACTACTTCTAAATCAAGAAAATCTCAATTAACACATAAATCTTACTTATTATAAAACGCAGATTGTGTGTGTATGTGTCTGTACGTTTATATATTGGATCGGATTTCCTACATTTTTCAACCGATTTCAACACAACTTCACAGGACTGCGTAAAATTAGCTTGCGGTGGTTCTGACAGCGCTAAAAATTGTAAAAATACAATTGTTTTTGCATGAAATCAATTTGAAAACACGATACTGTCGCCAGAAAGGGGGACAACTCATATCGAGCTATACTTATTATAAAACCCAGGTTGTTTGTGTCTGTGTGAGTTCGTTTATATATGGGATCGGATTTCCTACATTTTTCAAACGATTTCAACATAACTTCACTTTTTGGGGGCAGGTAGTGTTTCTTATTGTCTTGCACATTTTTTTCTTTATTTTTACATTCAGAATGCTTTAAAAATCTCATTTACAGGGTAATTGTTTATAATAAAATTCTATTCAATCGGTAGACTCATAACGATTGAAAACAATGTTTTTGTTTGAGTTTGGGTTTGACCAATTCGTAAAAAAAAACAAAAAAACAAAACAAAACAAAAAAAAATAAATCTAATTAAGACATGCGTGTCCGTCAACCTTAAACAATAATCTTTGTCAATTTTATTTTTCAGTCTTTATGATGGTCGATACTTGATCTATATCTTACTGTTACATCCTCGGGCAACGCCGGGCTCTCTTGCTAGTAATAAGCTAATAATTGAAAAAGGAATTTACATTAATAGCTGTAATAATTTCCCCACTGTATGCATAGGAGAAACCTCGTGGAATTTAAATAAAATATTATACGGACACAAAGGAATATTTTACAAAGCAAAACACTCAATGCATTAGTTCCTAGCCGTAATGATTTTCACTATAATATGGATTTAAAAGCGTCTTCTTTAATGAAAAGAGAAAGTAATTTTTCAAGAAGTGTATATAGAAAACGGTTTAATTTGTTGAACATCCACAGAAAATTTGTGATAAATTTCTTACAAAATTTCATCTTTTCTTGACAGATCGTCTATTATGATGGTCACTTAATAAAAGAGATAAAAAATACAAACAAAAAGAAACTAAATGAAATTAGGTAGACTATATATGTAAATACATATAATAATAATTTGAATTTAGAGATTAATTGTCGGTTTCCTTTCTTCTTCATGCCTCATATGTAGTTTTTTTAAGCATTTCACTCTAAGCAGGGCGGGAGTGCCACTATCACGCAAGGGGTTACAGGGAGTAAAAAAATAGGCGTTAGCGGAAATCATAAACAAGGTCGGAGATCAAGATCAATGAATCAGAAGATATCGATTGACATTGCATTTAATTTTTTTTAAGATAATATTAAGTTGGTGCGAAAATAATATCGTTTTTTGACGTTAAAAAATGCGTCAAAAAAGGATATTATTTTTGCACCAACCTAATAGTTATCGGGGAAGCAAGTAATACGAAGGGAGTTCCAGTGTCTGGGAATGCGAGAGAATGCCAGGTCAGGATACCTTGCATAATCGTCTTTGGATTTTATGGAGAAATTCTAAATAAACCACGGGGGCACCAGACCATATATGGCAACAATATTCAATGCGAGGACGAATGGAAGAGTTGTAAGTTTGAAGGATGGACTCAGACGAGAAAAACCTTTTGGCGCGATGCAGATGTAGCTTTTGATTCAATGTAGTTCTTCCAACTCAGGTCAGTGGAAAACGTGAGAACAAGAAGTCGAGAAGAGACGCTCTAGTGAAGTAGTCATGCTGAAAGGAGGCCCGAAGTTTTCTCTACGGTGGGCAAAGAGATCATTTTCGTTTTGGAAGCATTAAAGTCTACACGCCATTTCCTCTCCAAGTCAGCCACAGATTGGAGGCCATTTTCAATAGCAGCGGCTAGGTTAACTTTGTCAGCAATGCTTGATTTACTATTGAGAGAGGGGTAAATGGTAGTGTCGTCTGCGTAGATTCCTACCTGAGAACTGATGGCATCAGGAAAATCGTTCATTAAGAAACAGAGTAGGACCCAGGACAGAGATATAGGGCATAAACGTGTTCGTATGAAAGGAAGTGGAACAGAACCCGTTTAGGACGACCGTCATATTTTAAACATACACAAAGGCATACACACGCAACTCTTTTTTTTGGACTTTGATCTGATGAAGTCTAATCAGCAAAATGCATTGTTGGATGTTTATGGTTGGATAGATGTGAGCTTGTCACCCTGGGTTTCACGCTTTAGCGATCGTCAGCACAAACAAACGCATATAATATATAAATAATTATACATATATATATATTTATTTATATTTATATACACACACTTTTCACACACACACACACACAAACACACACACACACACACATATATATATATATATATATATATATATATATATATATATATATATATATATATTTCAATAAAATAGCTGAGAATATATGTTTTTGTCTTTTCAATTGTCAATAATTTTTATGTCGCTCCAATAGATTATAACATATATATAACATATATATAACATATATATATATGTTTATATATATATATATATATATATATATATATATATATATATATATATATATATATATATATATATATATATATACCATAGCTGCAGAACGTAACATTTTCATTGAATGTTCGTATGTGTTATATATGTCTTAACAATGCAAAAAGGATTTCTTATCTTCACAATAAAAAACTAAAGAGTATTTTGAAACATAACCGTTATTGCGACATTATACACGTTCTTTCTCCTTGAACCCTATTCTCTTATTGTCCGCTCTACTCAATAATGATTGCTCAGTTTCTCACACTCTCAGTAACCTGTTTAAATGTAAACTTTCTCTGAAGCGGAAAATAGCTATAATTAATTGCCTTCCCAGACGATCACAAATTACTAAATAAACGATCAGAAATCATCTCAAAACGCCGACACGAAAGTTCTTTTTTAAAATTAATTTAAAAACCAAAAATTATAAATGAAAAAATAATAGTAATTAAAATAAATAAATAAATGAAATAAGCAAAAATCTAATCAATATATAAGGAAGCAAATTAAGTAAACAATAAACAATTTAAAATTTTACAAATGCAGAGGTAATAAAAAGTAAGCGTCATAATAAAAATCAACAACAAATAAAGTAATCAATAATAAGTAATGAATGAAAAAAGCAATTAAATATTATAAAATAGCTAAAAATAAATGCATTCGGATCCACATATTTTTTTCTACTCAATATCCTTAACAAACATTTGGAGCATAAGCCCTACCTCCCCCCACTAAACATTAGGAAAAGACAATAGACCTTCTACACATAAAGCACAAAAATCCAACATATATAAATAGTCGAACCAAAAATGAGAAAATCGTCAGTCAATGGTTGAAGCCGCCTGAAGAGTGAAGTGGACAATTATGGAAAAGTTTGTCGAAGTGCTGAATATAAAAGGACAACATTTATTTGCATTAATATATATATATATATATATATATATATATATATATATATATATATATATATATTAGGTTGGTGCAAAAATAATGACGTAATAATGTCGTTTGTTGACGTATTTTTAACGTCAAAAAACGACATTAATACGTCATTATTTTTGCACCAACCTAATATATATATATATATATAGTGTGTGTGTATGTTTGTGTGTGTGTGTGAAACCCAGGGTCACAAACTCACATCAATCCAACCAAATACATATATATATATATATATATATATATATATATATATATATATATATATATATATATATATAGATAGATAGATAGATAGAGAGAGAGTATATATATATATATATATATATATATATATATATATATATATAGAGAGAGAGAGAGAGAGAGAGAGAGAGAAAGAGTGAGACAGACAGACGGATGGAAACAAAGAGACAGAGTGCTAAATGGACTTTTCTTTTCATATTAATTTTCGTTGATTAGTATTTAAAGATACATTATAATAGTAGCTTAGTTAATATGATTTTTTTACGTCCTGTTTTTATAGGTTCATGGGACGGAATTGGCAGATATAAAAATCAAGTCTCACGAAGAACTGTTCATTTTCAAAATCGAGGTAGGCGAAAGGAATGCGAGAATGATTGAAGTAGAAAAAGAGTTTAAACGCTTTCGAAAGAGAATTTAGCAAATATATTTCATCTATACACAATAAGGCATATATATACAAAATTGAAAGCTATAGCGGCAATGGCGAGCAACTTCCGGTCTCTCCAAAATTTAATTTTGCTTAGTAAAGTTTCGTAATTTAATTCTCAACATTTCAACCGCTTTCGTGATGAAGTTGAAGAGGTTCATTAAACCATTTTAAGAATTCCTACGATGCCATTCTTCTGCCGTCTTGGAGAAATATTGTGATCCATAAGTGAGTTCACACACACACACGAACAAACACACATACATGTATATATATATGCGTATGCATGTATATAAGGATTCAATCAATCTTTTTATCATTTGAAAATGGAATATGTAATTTAAATTTGTTCTAGATTTTGAAATATTCCTTGGAAATCTATTACGGGGAAATTATGACTGGGAAATATAAAAGATATTGATTTTTTTCAGATCAATGCTCAGTTATGCAATCACATCGAAAATGTTTAGCTATCCTTATGTAAGGAAGTTTCCCATTAAAATGGGGTCAGTTCTGCATTATATGCAATTTTAACATTTTATATGAATTACTCTGTACTACGATCATTGCAAATAAAGTTATGTAACAAAAAGAAGGTTCAAAATGGTATATCGATTTATAGGCCAAACACACACATACAATATATATATATATATATATATATATATATATATATATATATATATATATATATATAGAGAGAGAGAGAGAGAGAGAGGTGCGATGGATAAATTGTCATCTAAATTACGCAAAAATGAAATTAACGCAGCCATCTCATTTCAACAGATATATATACCAAAAATTACGTAAAAATATCTTGAAATATTAAAGAGTAAATTTATTTAATAAAATCGCTATTGGCTTCAATCACGGCCTCCTGGTGACCTCGGAATCTACTGCAACTCTTTTGGACGGTCTACTTTTTAAAGTTGGTGAATGCTGCTAAAATCCATACCTTCAGTTCATCTTTGGTGTTACAAGGGGTTTTGGTGGTTTTCCGCTGAACTACGACCCACAATGTTATATATATATATATATATATATATATATATATATATATATATATATATATATATATTCATTTGCTGTTATATGAAGACATGTGGTTATTTTAATTTTTTTATGTGTCTATGTTGTAGTGCTATTCGCTTTGTCATTTAATCCAATAGCACACCTACTCGCACGACAAGCTCATTACAAATATTGTCATTAACAGTTCCGCCATATAAGTCCCAACTGCTCGATTTATACGACGAATATCAGAAAAATCCCAAAAAATTAACTAGATATTGGGTCTCGTGTTATCTATAGGTCGCCTTATACGTGGAAATATACGGTATATTTAATTAAAGGTGCTGTAAGCTTGGCTGTGTGGGTGGTGTAGTGGATAATGTTTCGAGTTGTTAATCGGAGAGCCGGGATCTAATTCCCGTTCGATTCGTTATATTCACTTACGCTCACATAGATTTGAGAAAGATATGAAGCCAACCCCACCTCAACTATGGGTTAATTCGTAAGACTTGCATCAGTCAATCATTTTGATCAACAAAAAAAAAATCCTACAATCTAAAAAATAAAATATATGTAAATATCTGGCGCCTCCTAATCAGCTGCTTCGAGTAGATGGAGCGTTACAGCCCAGGAAGGCAGTCCATGGAGAAGAAGGAAAACTTGAGACCTCCACTTTCTAGTGGTCAGATCCAATCAAACATGGAAAAGACTAAGGAAGTTAATCCAGACAGAAAATCCGGAGTGCACCCCAATATATATATATGTGTGTGTGAGCGCGCGCGCGCCCGCCCGCGTGTGATAGAAATTTCGGGGGATTAGTCAGTGGCTAGCGGCGGCGTTATATTGAGTCAGTTTCTACTTCGTCCCCGAGGCCCGTTTGTCCAGTGGTATGATGCTCGCGTTGTATTGTAATGGTCCGGGTTCGAGTCGTGGTAATGGGTGCGTACTGCAGAGTAGGACGAAACGAATGAATTTTTTTTTTATATATATATATAAAATTTTCTTTTCATTTTTTGTTTGGAAGTAAAGTCTGATGATCTGCAGTCCTTTTAAAAAGGCTGTGGTGAAATTTATTACATGGAACCTTATTTAAAATATATATATATATATATATATATATATATATATATATATATATATATATATATATATATATATATATATATATATATTTGATTTTGAAAATGAACAATTTCTTGTGAGGCTTGATTTTGGTATCTGCCATTTCCTTACCATTAACCTATAAAAACAGGAAGTAAAAAATCATATAACCTAAGATATAATATATCTGTTTCAATCAAAATCAGTGAAATTTAATCTGAGAAGAGAATTCAGTGAGCACTCTCTCTCTCTCTCTGTCGTTCTGTCTGTCTGTCTGTCTCTCTCTCTCTCTATAAATATATATATATATATATATATATATATATATATATATATGTGTGTGTGTGTGTGTTTGTGTTTTGGTTGTATGTATGTATGTATTAATTAATGCTAATAAATGTCACTTTTCTCTGTGCGTGTGTGTTTTAATATATATATGTCAGGGGGGCGCGTGTGTGTATGTTTTATCGTGCGAGGCAATTCTTCTACCTAACATCTTTCTTACGCCTATTACAATTTAGACTACCATTTGTCCGAACATTGAATATTTGTTATCATATCTAGCCTGGTGCTACTGCTATGTATCTAAAGATTCTTGAGAAAATCTAAAAAAGAATATACAATGTTATCTGTCCTGAAATGCCATCTCGTTTCCAGCCATTTTTCACCGCCTGTGTTGTCTTCTTTAGAAATATTTCCATGCTATTTGTTCGGCTTATCTTTCCTGCTTTGTACGTCGAATTTATGAATTTAAGCGCAGTACTAGATTGGCAGTTACGTCCTAACATTTTACAGTTGAAACTGGTAATTGTAACCACAAGTTCTATAAAGTTTCTTTCTATTCTCACGGATCTCGCTCACTTCCGTATTCTTGCTTCTGCACCAAATCTGATATTTAATATTTAAATGCAATCATCATCATCTATCTTCTTGAAATATGTTGTTTTATTGTCCTATAATTCCTCAATAATGTTTTTCACAGTTTCTATCAGTCTAAGTAAACCATCGTCGTCTTTGTGACTTTATCGACTGATGGAAATAATTAAATAAATGTCATATTTTTTTAATTAAAATATGTCATTTTTTTTATAATTATGAAGTGCACACTCGTGTTCAAATGAGACATGAACCACAGTTTTAAACATTTAACCTAGAATTGTATATATATATAATTTATTCGCTAATTATAACATAAATATGTTATAAAATCACTGCAAAAATAGCCATTTTGTCTCAAAACTTCTGGTGTCTTATCAAGTGATGATGTTCAATGTAGAATAAAGTGTTTTCCTTTTATTCTACATTCAACACCATCACTTGATAAGACACCAGAATTGTTGAGACAAAATGGCTATATATTTATGTTATAATTTTCGAATAAATTATATTTGCTCAACTTTGTATTGAGCACTGTTTTAAGAATAGTATTTTTTAGTTATTGGAATTTATTCCTTATACACCAATCCTATACTTGGGTATATATATATATATATATATATATATATATATATATATATATATATATATATATATATATATATACACGAAAGTTCCATTAAAAGAACGGGCAAAATCTGCGTTTTCATATGGTTTATTTAATCTTTCAACACATTTGATATTTTTTCAGGTTTCCGGAATTGATATTGGAATATGAAATGTCACATGTCTGAGTACTTTCAGCTAACACAAATAGCCGTTTTCAAAAACGTTTGTTTTTGTCCTCTCATCAGGCTGGTCCCTATCGCATTTCGCGTAGACACATGGGATATCTTCATTTTTTTTTATGAAATATATTTAATAAGTTAGGTCCGAGGTTTCATAAAAAATAAAAGAAAAGAACTCACATCTACCAGTACCAAGCGGAAGTCAGAAAAATGATTAGATGTGTTGAAAGGATTCACAAGAAAAATAATCAAAACAACATTCGTTGATTTTTAATGAAATTAGCATAAACGAAAAATTGCTCCATATATATATATATATATATATATATATATATATATATATATATATATATATATATATATGCATGTCTGTATGTGTGTGTGTGTGTGCGTGTGTGAAAATATATAGAAAATAGGAAAGAACTGGTTAGGTAAATAATCCAAAGTTCTTTAGTATTTTTGTTATTATTTTTAAAAAAATAGTGCTCGATACAAAAGTAGAGCATAAATATAATTATTTATTTAAAAATATCATTCCAACACGCTACATAAGAGTTCTCATGTTTTTTTTAATTAAATTAAATTGTGTAGCGTGTTGGAATCATATTTTTAAATAAATAATTATATATATATATATATATTTATATATATATATATATATATATATATATATATATATATATATATATATATATGTATGTATATATATATATATATATATATATATATATATATATATATATATATCACGAAAAACTTTAGAAAAATGTGTAAAATATTTTCGTCTGATGCGTTTCATTCTTTATGACTTCATCGGACTAAAGTGACGTTTATATTTATACGACGATATACATTTTTCTTAAATATATGTTTTCGGTTTATAGTCGAGACGATTTTATTTAGTTTCATTTTTTCTCGTGCTTACTACATATCCCGCCTTTATAATTAAAGTGATTTCCTATTTTCCAGATGAAATGGCTTATCGTTTTATTTTTATAATATTATATCTTTAACTGCAATTTATAATTGTTATGCATTCTGAAATATATCCGGTACCAATAAATAACAAACGCCAGGAATGAATATAAGAAAAGAATGTATTAAGGTAATAATACAAACTGGTAAAGCAGGTTAGTAGTTCCAGGAATACGAGTTAGTAGCAAAATATTTATACAGTTATACAGTTTTATTGAAGTATCGCTGTATAATTTCTTACTGAGTCTACATGCTCGCTCACTGTGACCCTTGCTCGCTACGGTCGTTCTGTCTGTCTGTTACCTTCACCTTCTGTCGGTTAACTACAACGCAGTTACCTCACCTTTCACTCTCGGGAAGCTATCGGGTCTCCACGTAGCAGTAGTATGTATATGCTGGGTGAGTCCATTTGTGTAAAAGGGGGAAGACCCCTCAACAATACTTACAAAACATAGCCTGTTGATCCCTCAGTATATAGTTATAATTATTGCATTAATGACAAAATTATAACCAATACCTTGCGTGTGTCTGTGTGTTTTAGCAGACACTATTCAACGTTGATTCATCATAGTAAATGAAATCTGTTTGATTAATACATAAAAAACTATTATTCCTTTAGAAGATATATATATATATATATATATATATATATATGTGTGTGTGTGTGTGTGTGTGTGTGTGTGTGTGTGTGTGTGTGTGTGTGTTATGGGACCTTACCCATAATAACATAATGGACTATTCCATACGTAATAAATACTGCGCCTCATTTTTGGCCGAGCCTACGGGCTCGGAGATCCTACGGGCTCGGAGATCCCACGGGCTCGGAGATCCCACGGGCTCGGAGATCCCACGTTAAACCGGCCATGTGCCACATAATGCCTTCGTGGGGGGGATTAAATCGCGTTCAGTCTGAAGTGAGATCCGTCAGGAGTCTATCAGTCAGAGCAAGCAAGTCAGTTAGTTGAGTCAGAAGCAGTCCGAAACAGAGTCGCGTTCAGACAATTACTACAAGACATTGGAATAGTGATACTGGTCGAGACTACATTGTTCTCTCTACTAAACCTGATTGTCCGTACTAACACTTTCTACTTCTCTGTATATATTCCTGTTTGTAATATATCTGTGTTATTCCATATCCGTGTTCGAGTTCTTCTTTATTGGTTCTACCTTGGACTATCAACGTGGTACAAGGAACCGGACCATAACAATATGTATATATATATATATATATATATATATATATATATAGACAGAGAGAGAGAGAGAGAGAGAGAGAGAGAGAGGTGACAATCTGTTTCATTCTTGAACGCAATCTTCAGGCCAGGAAAAAGACTGTTAACCTCGGTCTCCATTTTAGATTTTTATGTCTACACACACTCTATCAGTAATATTGACAAATTTGATCCATGTATATTGCATACCGTAAAAGTAAGTATATATATATATATATATATATATATATATATATATATATATATATATATATATATATATATATATATATATATATATATATATTTAGACCTTTCACCCCAAGCAAGGCGGGAAGCCACTAGGACGCAAGGGGTTACAGAAAATTTAGAGCAAGATCAGATAGGAGTGATAGAAGAAAGGATGAGGGTAGTGGGTAGATCAAGGCAACTGGAGATGTCGATTGGCATTACACTTGAATAGCTGGAGATTATAGCTCACAGGGAAACGGGAAGAGGGAAGGGAGTTCCACAGGCGAGAGGTGCAAGACATGAAGCTATTAGAGTATAAGAGACGGCTACATTTAGGAGTTTCGTCAGTGAAGGGGTGAGAGCGGGATGTCAGCCTCGTAGGGCGCTTGAACTCATGACGTCTGGGAACCAGCGAATACAGCTCCTCGGAGCAATTTCCATGGAAGTATTTGTAAAACAGACAGAGGGAGGCGACGGCGCGTCTGTGAGAAAGTGACTGTAGACGAGACGCCAGGGCACGGCCAACTACATTGCATATCCGCCTCTGGAGCCTATCAAGAACCCCGAGGCAAACAGAAGGAGCACCAGACCATATAGGGCAGCAATACTCCATGCAAGGGCGAATAGTTGATTTGTAGATCTGGAGGATCGACTCCGGGGAGAAAAACTTCCTGGCGCGGCTCAGGGAACCAACTTTCCTTGCAGTGGACGAGGCAATTGACTGAATGTATTTATTCCATCTCAGGTCAGCAGTCAACGTGAGACCGAGAAGCCGCAGAGAGTTGCTCTCGAAAAATTGAGCGTCAGACATTTTAATGGAGGGAAGGGAAGGATCTCAGTGGTGATTAATAGAGAGCAGTTTTGTCTTAGATGCGTTGAAGTTGACCAATTCGTGCCCCAGTTCACAATTGATTGGAGGTCCTTTTTGAGACGCAGGGCCAGGCGAGTTTTGTCAGCGAGACTAGAAGCCAAATTTGCGAGATGCAATACGTTCCTTCATCCGAGCCGCAAATAGTGACTTAGCATCGTTGAGGACACGCTTACACTCGTTACGGGCGGAGGCAAAGAGACGTCTATTGCAGTCAGACATGTCGCTACGGAATAGGTGGAAGTAGTGGTTCCTATGGGCGATGGCGGCTGAGCAAGCAGCAGAGAACCAGGGGGGGGAGGAGCGCGCCTTGACCCTATATTTCCTTGATGGGATGAAAGCGTCGATTCCAGCTTTAACCCAGGAAGAGACTTCAGAAGCACAATTCATGGACGGGGAGCTTAAAGACTCCATCCCAGGGGACATCGCGGAGGAAATTACGGAATGCGTCCCAGTCAGCTCGTTGATAGTAGAACGAGGTTTTAGTGGTAGGAGGTTCTTTATAGGGGGTGGAGTTGAAGGAGATGTTAACTGATACTACTGCATGGTCAGAGTTACCAAGAGGGCAGAGTTGCGAGGCGCTACAGGATTCGGGGATGGAGGTAAAGCACAGTTCGAGAAGAGAGTCTTTACCTTCCCGGTTGAAGGCAAAACGAGTGGGGAAGTTAACTATCTGTGTGAGGGAATGGGAGATTGAAAAATTGAGCGTTTGAATGCCTGCGAGGTCAGTAGTAGCATTCTTAAGCCACAAGGTGTGATGGGCGTTAAAGTCACCAAACACAAAAATGTGAGCAAACGGGTGGAGGGAGAGAGCTTTGTCTATGCTGTCAGAAATGCTATCGAGTATCTCACAGTCTTGAAAGGATGGAGAGCGGTAAAGGAAGAAGAGATAGCTTACCGCATTGAGGAGAGAGAGTCGGAGACACATGTATGACTGGTCTGGCAATTCGAGAGAGGACTCTGGCTAGAGGGAGATGTTCCTTGACGTAGACACCAAGACCATGCATGTGGGTTAGGGAGTCTTTTCTGAGGAGAGGAAGATACCCGGGGATCGAGAAATCGGAAGAGGGGATAGACGAGACAAGGTTTACAAGGTTTGTCTCACAGAGAGCCAGTATATCCGGGCCGTTTGCAGTGAGGAAGGATTCCAGACTGCAGAAGTTTGTCCTAATTCCTCGGATGTTGGAGAACGAAATGTTGAGGGGTTTAGGTGGTTTATGAGAGGCTGGTTTAGGGTTAATCTTTCGGGGTTTTTTTTTTGTTGAATTTTGTTTGCAAGATGAGAAGGCACGAGGTAAAAGAAACAGACAGATTCGACCGTGACGCGGACAGAGAGGAGGTGGCAAAATCCACATCATTATGTGGCCTCAGGGCTGCCCACCGCAGGTGACTGCAGGGACACCTAACCATGCGCGACATGGCACTACAAACACCCCGGTATTATACCACTGTTGATCAGAGCGGCCGCTCAAGACGCTACGCAATAGTTAGGGCTCCTAACTACCAGTCGGAAACAGCAAGCAGAGAACTGTCAGCCGTGTACCCTCAGAATGAAGAGGTGATGCCACAGACTGCACACATCACGGGAGAAACAGAGCTGCACTAATACAGAGGCCGTAGAGAGAAAGAGTACCGGGAACCCCTTCCTAGACAAGAAACAAGGGGTAAGGCTCTACTCATGTCCAATAGAAGGGGGAGGAGTGTTGACCGGGCGGTAGAAGAGACTACCTACTCCTATTACATATAACACAAAAAAGGACGACACAAACAGAGGGAAGGATTGGGATGGGGGGAGATAACAGGTAAGGAGACCTGGATCACACTTCGCTATACACTATCACATTAAGTTTTAACTTAGTATAAGTCCCATTGTCTATTCTATAAAGAAAATGAAAATAAGGATACCCGGATTTATTACTGACGAGACACATTCTCGCATCGAGCCAAAGATATTTAATTTTCCATTTTTCCTGTTTTGTTTTTTTTGTTTTTTTTTTCTTTCGAACCGGGATTTCTTACTAAACTATCAAATAAGGGAAAATCATTGGGACAAAATGTCTTTGAGTAGGGGGGAGAGAAAAAATAGATAAATTTAAAAACGAAGAAAAAAAAATGTAAATGGGTTTCTGCTAGAGCGAAACAATACTCACACGGGCCAGCAAGTGGTTGTCTGTTTTCTTCCTCATGATGGTAACAGAATGTTCGGCTTACCTTAGAATCGAACCTTAGAATCGAACTATATATATATATATATATATATATATATATATATATATATATATATATATATATATATATATATATATATATATATATATATATATATATATATATATATATATATATAGAGAGAGAGAGAGAGAGATAGATATAGATATAGATAGATAGATAGATAGATAGATATTCAAGAATGTTCCAGCCAACCATATTGACCCATTATGTCTATTTTATTTTACAATAATCCAATTTAGTTGTCTAATTATTTTTGTATAATGTTGAAATTCATCAAAGATGGTGTCGTAGTTCTTGCTAACACACACACACACACACACACACACATATATATATATATATATATATATATATATATATTATATTAGCTCCTGAATTAATTCCAGTTGAGCACTCTCGGGCTGAGGTATGGGTTTGTAAACAGTGACTATTATAGCTGTATAGCGAGACTCTTCGCAAGCCGAATTGAGTCACTGTCGGTCATTGGGCGTGTTTCCTAAAATAAATACGCCAAAAATCCACCTTCATCCCAACCGTGCGCCGACACCTTAGTGGTAGAATATCCGCCTGATACCAATTCAGTCGGGTTTCGATCCTAGCTTGAGTCAACCGGATGTCTAGCCGCACTGATGAACTGTGATACAGCGAAACAGTCTGTATGTGGATGACATTATATATATATATATATATATATGAATGATAAAAATAACATGAATCCTATGTTATCTTCAGGATAATAATGTTCTTACTAATAAAATAAATTTTTGGCTACATTTCTCCATTGCGTAAACGCTGAGCATTCAGAAAGGCTTAACTTTTACATATGTTTATTGGGTGTAACAGCAAAATTGTTCAATTGTTAGTTAAAAATTTCAACCCTAATATCTTAGAAATGTTTAGAGATATCTTACTAGAATTCTCTGAGGTTTTTATAACACTATTGAACTATACTTTGAGAAATAAGCAAGTATGTATAATTAATCCCCAAGCTTAACAGATGGATCGTGATGAAATCGATCATCAATGAAAATGACATGTTAATTAAACATCGCTATAGATCAGAAACTGAAGAATCAGAAAATGAAGAATTAATATAAATTTAATACATATATATATATATATATATATATATATATATATATATATATATATTAGGTTGGTGCAAAAATAATGTCGTTTTTGACGTATTTTTTAACTTCAAAAAACGACATTGTTTTTGCACCAACCTTATATATATATATATATATATATATATATATATATATATATAATTCCAGGATCATTTTCCAACTTATTCAAGATGATCTTCGCCTTCTAACCTTCTCTCCCGGAGAAACAAGGTTCCTCAGAGGTTTCATGTACGATTTCGTTTTCAAGTCTTTTTTTTTTTGCACTGCTTTTTGGACTGTTATAGCTGAAACTCCTCTGACACGTATGCCAAACGTCTAATGAATTGAATTGAAATTTTTCTAAATGATCTCTTTAATTCTAAGTTCAAATGATGATCCCTCTACATCCTGATTCTCCTGATCCAATTTTCCTCTCTACTGTTCCCTCTTTTTTTAAACTTATTTTTAAACTTATTCTCCATCTACTTGACGATTCTTGAATATAGGAGCCAGATTATTAATGGTAGTACCATTACTGAAGACCAGTATTATATTTTGCGATCACTATTGCTCATTTAGGAAGGCAATAGAGCTGGCACAAAACGATTTAACTTTTTCTCTTTCTGAATGAATAACACAAAGGGTTTTTCATTGATTCTTACGAAAATGGTACTAAGATGGCTAAACGTATTATGTGAAAAGCTACAAAAAAAGAAACTCAAACTGGTTCAGTTCTATTTTCGATATTAAACATTTTGTGGGATGAAGAATTTTACTGTTACACAATATGGACAATTTTGCTCTTACCCCCGGTCGATAGAAATTGATTGATTTGTTTATAATATTGATGAGCCCTTATCTAGAGGCCTAACCTTGTATCGATCGTTTAGTTGTCCACGCTCTTGGTTTTGGTTATAGCGCTATCTTATTTTTACTATTCCACATTGTAATAGAAATAATTTTCTAATGAAAACTTATATGTTATATAAACTTGGACGTAAATTTATAGGGAAAGATTCGAAAAGTCGTTCGATGCATTGGCACAAATTTGGCTGCTGATATGAAAGTATTCTTAGGCAATGTCCGGAAAACCACTTAAGCGATTTCGATCTTCAAATCTTCGAAGTCAACGTCAAGTGGAGCAATTCAGCAATTGGCTTCACACCCAAAGCTGCACAAATTGCTGTCACAGATGGCTTTTTTTTCTCATTGGCTCAATTTAAAACACTTAAATGATCCAGTTGTTGATCATATTCCTTAAGAATAGAATATTAATCACGGGTTTATTATGTTCTCTTGCATGCCTTTTCTATAGTCGTGAATTAGATATGTAGCGAGAGGGAGAAAGGGAGACAAATAGACAATTCGATAGATAGATAGATAGATAGATAGATAAACAACGATATGTGAACAAAGAAATGTTAAAGAAAGATAGTGTGAAAACATAGATAGATAGATAGATAGATAGATATATAGATAAACAGCGATATGTGAACATAGAGAAATATTAATGTATGTATATATATATATATATATATATATATATATATAGAGAGAGAGAGAGAGAGAGAGATAGCGATATGTGAACATAGAGAAATATTAATGTATAGATAGATAGATAGATAGATAGATAGATAGATAGATAGATCTGAAAGGGACTGGGATAGATAGATAGATAGATAGATAGATAGATAGATAGATAGATAGATAGATAGATGAAAATAGTTAGATATATTATCATAGATAGATAAGAGAGGGATGAACATGAAATATCTAATAAATTTGGTACTACGAACATTGATTGATACATACGTATGATTAAACTGATATAGATACATGAAGCGACCGAGATAGCTTTCAATAGTCTGGTATATATATGGGCTGATATAGCTTTCAATAGACTGGTATAAATATGAAGTGATATATCTGCAGGAATTAATAAATCATTTGACTCTTCAGTTCATCAAAGCACCATAAGATCAAACAATTAAGCTTGTAGGCTTCACCAATTACAGAATCAACTGGTCATTGTTCTCTTCTTTTCAGAGGGTACGATCAAATCTATCAGTTAGTCAAGTCAGAGGCAGTCCGAAACAGAGTCTTGTTCAGACAATTACTACTAAACCTGATTGTTCGTACTAACACTTTCTACTTCTCTGTATATATTCCTGTTTGTAATATATCTGTGTTATTCCATATCTGTGTTAGAGTTCTTCTTTATTGGTTCTACCTTGGACTATCACCGTGGTACAAGGAACCGGACCATAACAACAAGGTGTCATGGCGCCCAAAATTTTTCAATATTATTTATTCATTAGTGAGCCGAGTTCGCAATCCCGTCGTATTCATTACATTCAGTTACACAAAAATAACCTTAGGAAATGTATGAATCCATCTCTTCTCCACACATCTACCAGTTGAATAGCAGTACGGACAGGGTCCTAGATCTCTGTTTGGCAGCCAGTCTAACGCAGAAAAAGCAGCATCCTACTGCGAGATATTCTGCCTAGGCAGTCATGAATGAAAATCGACGTGATTGCCCAAGAGTGTATAACGTATGGCAGTTTACTTGCTTTATCACTTCTTTGCTCGGCTATGATTTAAATACCAGGACAAACTCGCTTCTATAGCCGTTGTTGGTAACCAGTCTACCGCAGAAAGGAACGGCAACTTACTGCGAGAAGATCGTCTGCCTAGCCAGTGATGAATCGAAAGAGACATCATTGCCCAAGCGTGTATCACGTATGACACATTACTGGCTTCAACTCCTCTTTGATCGGCTATGATTTAAATAACAGGACAAACTCGGTTCTATAGCCGTTGATGGTAACCAGTCTACCGTAGAAACGAACGGCAATTTACCGCGAGAAAATTCTCTGCCTAGTCAGTGATGAATCGAAAGAAACATGATTTCCCAAGCGTGTATCACGTATGACACATTACTGGCTTCATCTTTTCTTTGCTCGGCTATGATTAAAATACCAGGACAAACTCGCTTCTATAGCCGTTGTTGGTAACCAGTCTACCGCAGAAAGGAACGGCAACTTACTGCGAAATATTATTCTGCCTATTTAGTCAAAAATCGTCTATGAAGACACAGGAAAATGTGAGAATTCTAGAATGGATATTTTTATTAATCAGACAGATTGCTTTCACATTAAACGTAATTTTTAGTGGATAACTCGTATATAAATAGACGCACAGTTTATTTAATAAACAGGATATATATATATATATATATATATATATATATATATATATATATATATATATATATATATATATATATATATATATATTCGTCTTATTAAAGATAAATTGGCGCTCTCCGACGGGTATCGAACTCTCATACTTCAGGGAAGGGGGAGCACCGTTTGGCCTATTACGTCCTACCGACTTGACCACAGAGATATGTCGCTCAGAGAAATTTCGCTTGAAGGCACGAAATGTGGCCTCGCCTGACAGATAGTTCTCCGTGGCCAAATAAATATACTTTTTAATGAATAAACAAAGTCTCTACTCTAATACGAATATCCAATAAAAAATATCGTTCAAAGTGATAAAAAAGATAAAAAAAAATGTCAGTAGAAACAAAAAAAAAAAAAAAAGAAACAACTACTGAACAATGAAACTTGAGGAGATGATGGACAAGCTGAAAAAGTAGTTGTCGCCAAGGTGAAGATGAAGAGAAAAAAACGAAGTGCATATAAATAGAAAAAGAAATAACAAGAAGAATAAAAAGATGGATTGACAGTTTTTTACGGCTTATCAACCTTTCGTAGTTTATTCAAAGCTGAAAACTAATTTTATATTTTAAGAATTTGTTGTTTTTTTTTGTTTTGTTTGTATGTGAATGGATATTTATGAACAATTTTTGGAGATAACAATTTTCTGTTACGGGTCCTACTACTTAACCCATATCTGGGGGGAGAAGTGGTGGATTCGTACTCTTCACTTGCGTGTAACTGAATGTAACTAACCCGATTGGAATTCGAACTTAGATCTCCGATTTCTCATCCCGAGCCGTTAACATTACAAAACATGAATTTCTAAAGTTACTGTACCTGATATACCCAAGCGTTCACCAATCTAGATGCTGACCAGTAGCGACATTTTTTAACTTCAAGCGAGGTCCAGAGTTTCAACATGATATGATCGTAAGAGAAGAAGAAGAAGAAGAAGAAGAAGAAGAAGAAGAAGAAGAAGAAGAAGAAGAAGAAGACATTAAGGGAATATGTAGTAGGAGTAGAATTAAAAAGAAAGAAACAATTAGAAAAGGAATAAGCATAAAGAAAGAAAAAGAATTAAGAGGAACACTAAAAAAGAAAAAGAGATATGGAGATATATCCATAGAGAAGCCGCTATGGATGGAAATGCTAAAGAAAAATAAAAAGAAAGAAAGAAATAACGAGAAAACGAAAGAAAGAACAAAATAAATAAATAAAGACGTAATCGATTGTTGCAACGAGAATGGCAAAAAGAAAGCCGTAACAAGGAAGAATATACGACACAGAGAGCCAAAGCAACGACACAAGACCGGAAAAGCCATCATCTTTCTCGTTGCGTTGCCGTTTCCTGTTAGACAGATAGCCATTTTTGTCGTCGACAGCTCCAGCATCCGGTCATCATCTCATTACACCTAAGTATCTTCAGCAAATTTAACTTACTTTTCTTCCGCCTGAAAGATTTTTCTTCGAATTAGTGACACCGTTTCTTCTTCCTGAGATGTTAATGCACAAACACAACGAGGTTATGTAGTTATTTCGTCGTGTGCTATTGAAAAAAAATCTACAGAAGATGGCGAACAGATGCAAAACAAATGCAGATGAAAGGCAAGAAAAAGAACCGCCAACCATTCTTTGGGCATACGAGAATATTCGGGTATATATAATTTCCGGCACGCTTTTTTTTCTTCTGATGCAACAAATTAATATCTTTTCATCTGCTGCGTTTGTGCTTAACGTTTCGTTCACATATTTAGAGATTAATTTTCTTTACAAGATATGAAAAACTGCATGTGTGTGTGTGTGTGTGTGTATTTACAGTAAGGTTCACTCTGTACGAGACCCATTTTCCAGGTAGAGAGTTAGGTTAAGGGGTAAATTATATGGATAGGAGGAGAAGATGTAGTCGGTCTGATGAGATGTATATAGCTATTTTCATTGAAATGTATTTATAAAGTACACGGAGTTTTAAATTATATATATATATACACACACACACATACTTATAATCGCATATATATATATATATATATATATATATATATATATATATATATATATATATATATATATATATATATATAGATAGATAGATAGATAGATAGATAGATATAGATAGATAGATAGATATAGATAGATATAAACCGTATGAATGCGTTAGGTGGTAAGAATACAATAAATGCCTGAGACAATTTTGCATCGAACACGTTAAAAATGCCGGGTTGCCTAGCCTTAAATGTGTCTAGACTTTCAACTTTTCTGATCTCATTCCAATTTTCATCGCTTTTTTTTTAAATATTAGTCTGAACAATTTCCTTTTCAGAACGATACGTGACATTTAGGAGTCTTTCCATTTTGTCATCAACTCAACCACTATGAGTCTATTATATAGATTCGTATATCGCACACACACACATATATATATATATATATATATATATATATATATATATATATATATATATATATATATATATATATATATATATATATATATATATATATATATATATTACGAAATGGACAAAGTCCGACAATTTATTTATTAAAGAGATTTTTTATGTTTAACGTTCTTTTTATAGATACAAGTATTTAAGTAAATGCTCTGTTTATAATAAACAGTATTAAATAACATTTACCGGCCTGAATGTCCGAGAAATTTTCATAGAAAATATTCGTCCTTTGACAGGATTCGAACCTGCATCCTATACGGAACCGTCATTTACGCTGACGTGCCTTACCGTTAGGCTACAAAGAAGCGTTCGGTAGGCAAACGTAAGTAGCCTAACGGTAAGGCACGTCAGCGTAAATGACGGTTCCGTATAGGATGCAGGTTCGAATCCTGTCAAAGAACGAATACTTTCTATGAAAATTTCTCGGACATTCAGGCCGGTAAATGTTATGGGAGTGAATGTCATCTTTTATTAGATATGTATATTTCTCAGATAGGCTATTATAACTATTTACACTATTTACATCGTTCGGCCTGTTGTCCTCATCTTTAGTTATATTCACGACGTTTTAGCCGTCGTACGTTTCGACCATCTTTTATAAAAGCTCAACAAAATCACGTCCTCCACCAACAATGCTCTGCAGTGAATTCCATCTGCTATTCAATGCAAAAATTGATCTGCTTAGTCACAAATGTCATCATCATAAAGGAATCGATCAGAAAAGAAAAAAAATGAAATTCTTGGATAGAAGTTAAAGCCGACATCGATAAAAATGTATCTTGTATACACACGTTATTGCTGAACTGTCTTTCGTCTATTGTCAAAGAGTTTTATATTGCAAAAGTCATAACTGAAACTTTTTTTTTTTTAATTTACCAGATATCTATATTCTAATGGTAATATTTTATGGTTTATGTAATTAAACATAATGTGATATCAATAACTGTATCCTTATCAAGTGAAGATTATGAAACTCCATGGCATATCGTGTAGCCGGAATAGTTTTTATTGTCAGATAATTCGATTACTACTATCTTTAAATAGGAATGAGTTTAATTTGACACTTGCAAAGAGAGAGTATGTCATGTTGAATCAGCTACATTCTGAGGCAGAGCAAAAAAAAACAAAAAAAAAAAAAAACGATCATTTTTTCAGCATCTTTACCGAAGTATCGGATATATGAATTCCACTTAAAACCTAGGGTGAACATGAGTCCCAATAGCTGTTCAAAAAACAGCCCCATTAAGAGTGAAACCATTCATCAAGACTGGAATCCCGTTGATGATGAGACATTACTAAATTCTTCTTAGAGGTTAAAAATATCCGACGTTCTGTCTCTTGGCCAAATTTTGGGAATTTCCATCCGACAGTTTTTCTACATCATTTCGAGGGTCATTGAAAAATAATATCTATTATTTTCTTATGTTGCTACAGAACGTTAGGGTTAGAAGTCGGATCTATGGCAGTAGAGATTGAATAGTCCGGTCAATAACGCATCGTTTTTTTACGTATTACTAATAACAACTAAAAGGCAAACAGGTAAAACAATGTCTGATATGAAATTTTGTACAAAACAGAAGTGTGCCTTTAAACTCATTCGTATAGAAATATTTACTTCGATTAGTAAATATTCACATTATTTCGGAAATAAAAAGAGGCAGCTAACCAGATTTAGGTCATGTGTAATGCGTTTTGACTCTAATCTGCAACAGGTTCCACAAGGCACGTTCGGAGATGGGGCATGAAGGATGTTGTTTCTCGCTGGCTTAAACATATAATCAAGAATGTATAATATCACACATTATGGGGTGGTGTTAATAAAATAGTGCTTTATATAATACAAAATCAAAAAACAAAACAAAAAAACAATCCCCGTATAAAATATGGTCTGTCCCATAATTGCGATAACCCGATATATAAAAAAAAAAAAAATTAAAATTATCTAACAGTCGGTCTCAGTTCAACTGAAAATTGTATGAAACTCAGAGTCCTGCCACCGGGGAGGAAAATCTATATATCAATATAAATAAATGTGAATGTCAGTGTGTCTCACATTTTCAACTTTACTCCTAGAGGTCGTAGCTCAAGATATCATATCATTTTGGAATCAGGCCAATTCAGTGAGCAAATGAAAATCATCTCGGACTGAATCCGGACCCGCAATCTTGAAATTTTGGATTCACAATTTTTCATTACTGCGATTGTTTTCGGCATTTTTTTGAAGTGATTTTTTGCGACGAATTTTTTGTACGACATTTTTTATAACTTGGACATAAAATTGGGAAAAATTGAAATTAATTGCGAAATCAAGCGAAAGTCACCCATGAAATAAAACTAATTTAGTTGTACGGAAAGTAAGGACCTACGTTCATCAAATTCTCTTTAATTTAAGTGGCGGCAGAAGAATTATCGTTTAACTTTTAAAAAATCAACTTAAATATTAATACAATACTTAAATGCAGCGATCAGTTTTCAGTTCTTCTGTAGTTTATTGTTGCCTGGAGCACACGGCAGCAATATGCCTCACAAAAAGAAATTTCCGCTAACAGAGGACCAGATTGCACTCAAAATAGTCAAAGCTGCGGCAAGGAAAAGAAAGTCCGAGATCAAACGGCAGCCAGAGCTCCTAAAGAGCTTTCAATGCTGAGAATATGTAAAGACTTAGGGACGCCCAAAATCCTGAACAAGCCGAAGTCCAAATCAAATTAACTCTTTGAGATACCAATATCTCCTGAAAGTTAGAAATGAAATTAATGTAGATAAGTAGCATAGACAAGATGTTAAAATACAATTAATACCACCGCAGAAGAAATGTCCTGATCTCAAAAGACAATTTGAATCACATTTAAATCCTAACCACTCTAAACAAAATATACCATATAGGTTATTTCTGTGGCTTAAACCAAGCTGGGCAGATATCACAATTTTTACTTCAAATAATTATTTTCCTTAAATATTGGCTATTTTTTTTTAGTTTGTTTTTGTTTTTGTTTTTTTTTTTTAGGCGTAATATTATCTCATTTCAGTTATGTGCCTTGCGGGATACACGCTTAGGCATGTATCTTTCGATACGTGACTGACGAGGCAGATTTTTCTCCTGCAGTAGGTTGCCATTTCTTTCTACGGCAGACCACGTGCCATTCAAGGCTATAGAACCCAGTCTGTCCTGTTATTTACCCATATCTGGGGGGGGGAGGAGAAAAGGATGATTCATGCATTTCCCACGGGTATTAGCTCGTAAGTGAATATCGTAGTTTCGACTGGAATTCGAACTCAGCTCTCCAGTTTCTCAATCCGAGCCGCTATTCATTACTCCACCAGACCTATATTATATAGTTGCCCAAAATTTTTACAAAAATCTTTGACATCCTATTATCTCCTGTCACAATAGAAAAGAAAAAATGGGTCAGCGAATAATAATCAGAAAGCTTCTCGTAATGCATAAGACTAGTATGTCTATTGCTGCTTCTGCTATGCATAGTATGTAATATCGGTTATCAGATTTTAAGGCGGTGGTGCTCCCGCGGGGTTGGAATCTTAGAACTAGGAATCCAGCAATGTCTCTTCGTAAAGTGAACGCCAGATAACAGAAGAACAGATAATACAATCCTGTCAGCCCGAGGGCGTTATTTACGCCTCTACAGAAGGTAGCAACGGATATTGGGAAGATAAGACTAAGCATCAAGAGAGAATGTATGATAGTCAGCAAGATGAACAGCCCAAATTGCGAAGAAAGAAATAGAGATGTCAAAAATCAAGCAAGTAGAAAAATGTGAATATCTGGTGTTTTAACAGGAAACACAGAAAGTGAATTAAAAGTAATATCGAAATCCGAAGGCTCAATGAAATAGTGAAAGATTCAGTGAAATAGTGAAAAGCTAAGCAAAGTATAAGGAAACAGGAAGATCGTTAATGATGGCAATGACTGCTGGTCAATCTCCTCACAGATGAAGAAGACATTTTAGACAAGAAAAAAGTGGCTCTGTAGGAGGATGCTGAGAATACCACGGAACACCATGTGAACGAAGTTTTAGAGAAAATGGAGAAAAAGGGCACGCGTACATAACCGAAAAAGAGAGTTGAGATTTCTAGGTCACATTGGGAGGAAATAGGCTTGGGAAATTTGACACTTGCATGACAAAATGAAGGCAACCGGAACAAAGTAAAACCTACATCCTTGTGCAAATTAATTGAAACAACCACTTTAGTTTTCTTTCTTTCACTATAAGATCAGACCCACTGAAGTGACAGGGTGCAATCGATTTGTATTTTTTCCTCAAATTAGCTCATTTGCAGTAGTTTGCGAATCTATTTTCGGAGTGTTTGATGAATTTTTTTGGTCTTGAAAAATATTGCATCATCCGTGATTGCATCAGATTTTAATCACGCGCAGACACTATTCTCTCGACTGTTGATTAGTTGTCCTACGGCTATTGTTTGCGATGGACGTTACTCCAAGGAAACGTACGAAAATTGTAACGATGCACGAACATATTGGCATGCTTTAACAGTGAGCAAATCAAAGTACTAGACTGGCCCGAAAACTCCTGATTTAAATCCAGTCGAGAATTTGTACTCAATCTGAAAGGAACGACTTCGTGGAATGGACATACGAGGTACTAACATGGGCACTGGGTCTTGTTTCATTGGGAAAATACGAAAAGAATGTAAATAATAACGCAATTATTCGTTTTGTTACAATTAATTTTCTCAAGAGTGCAGTTTGTACAAACGGAACAGAGTATATACAACTACGAATGAGAGGAAATTGTAGGGACCCATGGGCGTCTACGTCCTGAGGTAACACTGTTCAAAGAAGAAGAAGAAGAAGAAGAAGAAGAAGTTCATAATACTCAGTATGTGACAAGGCCAATTTTGGGGGACGCCCCAGGCGCCGGATAATGACCCCAGTCCCTGCTGGAGCTTGTGCTAATGCTATTTTGAAACTACCCCAGCAAATATGCCAGAGAAGTATAAATAGTTTTCTAGGCGTAGCTTAGATTAGATGTGGAACAAGGCTGAAAGGTTGCAGCACCCAAGGAGGATCGAACTTACTACTCCATTGATCTAGCAAGATAAGCTTGCTAACCATTACACAACTTCGAAGTGGTCAGTAAGCTTGTCTTGCTAAATCAATTACTAATGAGTAGTGAGTTCGATCCTTATGGGCTGTTCCATGATTCTGGCCACAACTAAGCTACACTTAGTAAAACACTTAGGGCACTTTGACGTGGTGTAATTGGTAGCAAGTTTATCTCGCTAGAGCAATTACGAGGGAATAGTCAGAGCGATCCTCACTGGGTTCTCTATATTTTAGGCTTTGTGCCACATCTAAGCTACGCTTAGAAAACCAGCATTACACAACGTTGAAATGCCCAAATCGAAGAAGTAAGAACAGATACTACATTTTGTTTCCCTTTCAAAAGCCGTGCAAAGTCGACTCGTCATCGTCAAAAGATCGGGGTGTGATAGTTTGATCTCAGTTAAAGCATACAAATCCTTGATTCTGTGAATGAACTGCCAATACATTCCTCTAAAATTTCGTCGTTTTAGGCCGGTGCTCTCCAGGTC
This sequence comes from Acanthosepion lycidas, assembly GCA_963932145.1. Classification (NCBI taxonomy): domain Eukaryota; kingdom Metazoa; phylum Mollusca; class Cephalopoda; order Sepiida; family Sepiidae; genus Acanthosepion; species Acanthosepion lycidas. Next base: position 82,503,916 of record OZ010583.1, on the reverse strand, counting down.
TCTATATATAGTACCTATGAACGTACACACGTATAAATACTGAGTGAAAGAGTGTGAGAGTGAGAGAGAGAGAGAGAGAGAGAGAGAAAGTGGGAAAGAAAATCAACGTAGAAAAGGAATTAGCTGTGGTCAAATAGCGTTTACAAAATCGGGCTAAATTAAGTAAACAGGCAAATTAATTATCGCCGCAATTATTGAAATTAAGACTAATTTACCGCTAGTCAAATTAATGACGTGATATCAGATACAAAATCTCCAATCAAAGTAATAGGCTCGTCATTAGAGACGGTTTTCACTTTGAGACACTTTTTATTTCTTTTAGTACGCGCATTAATGTCAGCTAAATTCCATGGTGGCAACCACCGGTCGCTGCTCGAAATTCGGGGAAACATCTCTTTAAACGTCAAATTCTATAATCGATACACTCTTTCAGATAGAATTAAGGTGGGCATCTTTTACAGAAAACAATGTTTCACTGTCTTGGGAGCTGGAATTATTCGTGAAATCGCTAATAAATCTTGAATCAATCCAGAATAGTAAAAGATTAAGTTAATATGACTAGTAAAACTATACTTGAATGCTACCAGTCAAGATTATTTCGTCAAGAAATAGTAACATATCTTTAATTATTTGTAAAAGAATTCCAATAAAATATCTTTAATCATTTCTAAGCGACAACGGATCAGAACGTAACCTAACAATTGGACAATTGTAATGTTACAAAATTTGAACAATTTTGCAGTTATACTTATAATATATATATATGTAGGCGCGCCATAAAAATATCCTTCACTGGGAACCAACTAAAGGATGACCGTAAACATTAGCCTTGAAATAGATACCCTACCCAACCTTAGCAAAACCTCTCAGAGGATGATGAATCTACTGATAAGAATTAACTCCCTGACCACTTAAAGAAGGAAAATAGTCTAGCCACTCCCACAATAACAAATTCTGTAAAAATACACGTAAACCGAGAGATAGCTTATTCCTAAAATTTCGCTTGAAGATGAAACACCACAATCCAACTTAATTTTATTAATTATTTGGATGATTTCGGCTCTCTTTTTTGAAACATGAGAACTCTTATGTAGCGAAGGAATCATATTTTTAAACAAAAAATATTATTATAATATATATATATATATATATATATATATATATATATATGTGTGTGTGTGTGTGTGTGTGTGTGTGTGTGTGTGTGTGTGCGTGCGCGCGCGCTTCACTGTGTAGTTTTTTTTAATCATTCCACACCAAGTAAGGAAATAAAGCCATTAAGACGCAAGAGAATTATTGACTGTTTTGGGAATATGAGAAAATATACCATTAAGGAGAGAGGATAATAAAATGACAATGATTAAGAAAACAGAAAAGACTGACATTGCATGTAAATTTTTGACCATCGAAGTTGATTGAAAAATAAGAAATCTTGAAAAGAGTTCCACAGGCGAGTCTTGGTGCCATAGCGAAAAGTTCATCAGTACAATTATTATGAAAGTATTTATAGAAAAGACAGAGGAAAGCTACATTACAGTAACGGGAAAGTGATTGAGATGCTACGTGAGAACTACTGTGTTTTTGCAGAGGGTGAGGTGAAAGTTACCATGTGACAGATTACCAGCACTTCGACTCAATTCCCGTTGAAAAAATCCTCAGGTTTACATATATCGTTGATTCTCGAGGATGTAGAAATATTTGGCTTGGTGTACAGGCGAGCGATAAACCCACTGGGAATGCGGAGCGCTCTAGATTCCTTTAAAACATCCACGGATGATGGAGCCACTTAGCTCTTGTCAGGGCATCCATCTAGGGGAGGGTAAACTTGAATATAGAAACTGAATTGCAATTGGTCTTTGGTTAACCTAAACTTTCTTCTGAGTCACTCTGTGCCATGTTTTATCTACGCTAAACAAATCCGCGCAAAAGAACGTCTTGAACTCTTGGAACGGCATGAGGATGTATTTGCGCATACCCTTGAGAAAGGTATGAATTCACTTCTTCTATCCCAGCAATGGGTTATTTAGTAAGACTTGCATCACTGATACATTATCTCAAAATAGAAATCTTACAATCTAAAAATATTTCCTGGCTTTAAATAACCTGAAAGTGTTGATAAGCCGTAAAAAATAACAGATCATTTAAAATAGTTTCCAAATATATGTTCACTCTCTGTCTCTTTTAATTAATTTTATTATATATTTTAAAGATCACTTGTTCCATTCATAACATAATTTAAAACTGAACCTCAAAACAGCAAATCTATTAGGAAGAGATTAAAACTTTGTCAACGGATTTTGCTCCCATCTAATTTTAAGAACACCATATGTTGTTTTTTTTTGTGTTTTTTTTTTTACGTTTTCATTATTTTACAGGCCTGTTCTCACTTTTTCATAATTAATTTTCCTATATCCGATCCGTTTTAGGATTTTTGCCGCAAAATCACGGCAGGTTAGTTGTGCTTAGGAAGAAATTAGATTGTGTGATTGAATTAGAGTAAATAATAATAATAATAATAATAATAATAATAATAATAATAATAATAATAATGTCCCGCGGTTACAGAAAATAGGAATTCTGGGTTTGATTTCATCATCTTATTTTATGTGCCGTATCCCTTCATTACGTTTCCGATCATTGCTCTCCACAGCAGCCTAACCTTTGTAGCTCTCAATAAATTTTGTCTTTTTGCCATCCCTTCCATTCGCCAGCTCAGTCAACCATTCACTGAAGCTTGCCAGGTATTTTATGCGTTGCTTTCCACTATCCCTCTTACTTTCACTCTGCTCTGTGCGTATCAAATTTTCCAACCGTCTTTCCTCATTATGTACCATAGAAATTTCTACTGTTTTTGCTGACGTTAAGTACACGTCTCCTTTTTATGTCCAGAACTTCATCTTTGCTCACTCACATACTCAGTCAATGGTATCCTCAACAACCTTCTGCATAACCACATTTATGTTGCTTCAAGTCACTTCTTCAGCTCTGGGGCTAATAAAAGGCTGTAAGGAATCATCTTCCTATGAATATAATTTATTCTTATAATATGCGTTGCCTATTCTCCAGGGCATATACCAATAGGTCAACGTCCTTTTTAAACAGTTTCTGATTTTCTCAATCTTTCTCAGCTAAAAATAAGATGAATAAATGTTTTTATTATTTTATATTTTGGTGTTAAATAAAACAATAATTTCAAAAGATAAATAAAAAAATATGGTATCAAGTTATTTCCTTTCTTTCCTTAATAACAGTAAAGTCTGGAGGATTATAGTCACACAATCCCGCGTTGCCTCGCTAGTTTTGCAACTGTGGTTTCCATAGCAAATAGGATTTTACAAGACTGAGTTCCTAGCTCCATGACCAATCAGTTTTAGAATCAGTTCTCCTTCTACTAGACTAGTGGCTAACTAACCTGTTTGACCTACTGTTCAACTCATAGCTGGGTGAAGAAATATATTGATACCTTTCTCAAGAGAACGCGAAATTGAATGCGATGACGTCGTCTGGAATTGAAAATGTGCATGCCCGATCACATTTTCCGCACCATTAACACGACGCCACTCCCACATCCATAATCAATTATTTCTTCTACTAATTTATGTCCAGTACCCCTCAGAACTTAGGCGATCATGAGTCTCCTCAACTTCCCATCCTTTGTAGCTCTAAATAAATTATGTTTTTTCGTTATTTGTAGACAAGAACGCTCCGCCATCCATTTACTCAAGATCGTTAAGTATGCCATACGTTGTTTTCATCTGTCCCTCTTACCCGCAATCTTTTCTGTTGGTATTAGATTTTCCAAACGCTCTTTCTTCATTATGTGCCCCAGAAATTTCAACTGCTTCTTCCTGATGTTTTAACTTCTGATTTACATCCCCATCAATTATAAAATGCGATTTAACCATCCTGCTTTTAATATCTGATTTGGTCCCCATTTTACCTCTGATTTAGTCCCCCACTTTTAACATCCGATTTAGATTCCCCTCCACATTTGACATCTGATTTAGATGACCTTATTTTAACATGTGATTCAGTTCCTTCATTTTTAATTTCTGACTTACATCCCCATCAATTATAAAATCCCATTTAACCATCCTGCTTTTAACATCTGATTTGGTACCCATTTTACCTCAGATTTAGTCTTCCATTTTAACATGCGATTTAAATCCCCCTCTACATTTGACATCAGATATAGATGACCTTACATTAACATGTGCTATTGTTCCTCCATTTTAAACTTCTGATTTACATCCCCATCAATTATAACCTATGATTTAACCATCCTGCTTTTAACATCTGATTTGCTCCCAATTTGACCTCTGATTTAGTCTCCCACTTTTAACATCCGATTTAGATCCCCCTCCACATTTGACATCTGATTTAGTTGACCTTACTTAAATTGTGATTTAGTTCCTCCATTTTTAACTTCTGATTTACATCCCCATCAATTATAAAATGCGATTTAACCATCCTGCTTTTAATATCTGATTTGGTCCCCATTTTACCTCTGATTTAGTCCCCCACTTTTAACATCCGATTCAGATTCCCCTCCACATTTGACATCTGATTTAGATGACCTTATTTTAACATGTGATTCAGTTCCTTCATTTTTAACTTCTGACTTACATCCTCATCAATTATAAAATCCCATTTAACCATCCTGCTTTTAACATCTGATTTGGTACCCATTTTACCTCTGATTTAGTCCCCCACTTTTAACATCCGATTCAGATTCCCCTCCACATTTGACATCTGATTTAGATCACCTTACTTTAACATGTGATTTAATTTCTTCTATTTTTCACATGCGATTTACATCCCTCTCCACATTTGACATCTGATTTAGATGAGCTAACTTTAACATGTGATTTTGTTCCTCCATTTTAAACTTCTGATTTACACCCCCACTAATTATAACATCTGATTTAACCATCCTGCTTTTAACATCTGATTTGGTCCCCATTTTACTTCGGATTTACTCCCCTATTTTTAACATCTAATTTAGTGTCCTTCCTTTTTTAATATTTGATCTAGCTCACCGTATTTTTTTTGGTTATGAGAAAAATTGAACAAAAATGTAAGATGATAGAAGTCATATTGGTTAGCAAATAGATGTGCTTAACATGCAATTTCCAAACTGGAGATATGAAACTGAAACACGTACAATTCAAATATCAGAGAAGTGTTTCATCAGTGGGACCGGAAAGTGCGATATTGAAATCCGAAGGCTCATGGGGATAGCGAAATATGACTTGCAAAAGCTGAGCAACGTATTATGGAACAGACAAAAAACTGTTAGAAACACAGAAAAATGTTCTGAATTGTTACATTATATCAGTCCTCCTATATAGCATTGAATGTTGGATATCTCAGATATGAAGAAAAAACTTGAAGCAACAGAAATATGGTCATACAGAAGGATGCTGAGGATACTATTGATCGAATATGTGAGCAACGACGATGTTTTATAGAAAATAGGAATAAAGATGAAATTTATAATTAACATCAGTGATAGACAGTTAAAATTTCTAGGGTCCATAACTAGGAAAAAGGGCTTGAAAATCATTTTAGCCACAGGACAGATTAAAGGCAAGAGGGACTGAGACTAATAACGCATAACATATTTATTGGGCTTTAGTAATTGGATGGCGAAACAAAGTTCTAAGAAATACAGGAAAATGTGAATAGCAATAATCGACTAAGACCTGAAGGGACACGACACAGAAGAATCTTTACATTACCCTGCATCATAATCTAGTGTATTATTTTATAATAAATACACAGTTAACTTTGCTTTCGATAATGCGAATATTCGCTAATCCCCGTGGCAATATTGCCATATCATCATATTGAGCATTTTGAGTTGTTGTGATCACCTCAAAAAAAAAAAATCTCATGAACAACAATAATGTTGTAACGACCATTACACACAGAAGCGTTTCCATAATAACATGAGAAAAATTGTCTTAGATATATCAGGGATTTTGACAAGCATTGGCATAGGACGTTGCTACACAAACTCTCCATCTATTTCATCTCAAGAAGAGACCTTCCTTTCAAGTAAATCTGTTCAGTTAGTTCTGCATGGACTGTGCTTTGAATCCCATAATACCTATAGAGGCACTTCTCTCTTCGCTCCTATTCCCTATATGACTTATATTATATATTGGGTAAATATGTAGGTATATGTAGTAGTTTATGGCTGATCATTCAAAAACAGGATGATCAGTGCCTGGTAAGTGATATCTCGTATGACATACGCTCTAACAAAACAGTGCGAAAGGTTTATATCAAGAGATTCGCGACAAAAAAGAGTTTGCAATAACCCTTAATCCTGACCTCATATTTGGACTTTAGTCACATTTCCATCACCGTAACATGGCTTCCCGCTGTCGTTTCTAAAATATTTTCATAGCATTTGCTCTGATAAGCTTTCCTGATTGCTGCCTCGACAGGATAAATTTAAGCGTAAGACTACATTGGCTAATAGGTCTCATTGTTTTATTGTTTAAATATCTAGATATAAATGTAATTTATAACTGTTATAGTTATATAATTGTTTCTTTTCTCGCATTTCTAGCCTCTGGAAGTCTATTCCAATTTCTGGCTTCTCTGCCACTTACAATCTTCAAACAAAATTTAACCGCCAATCACCATCTTCTCTCTTGCTGAAACCTGATCGTTTATTTACCTTTCTTCTCACTAAAGTCAATCTATTATCAGTCCAGTAAACCCTTCTTACCTGTGAAACTCACTTCTTCTTTCTGGCTTCACTGCGACCTACAATCTTCAAAAGTTTAAATGCAATGTCAATCGCCATCTTCTCTCTTTCTGAAATCTGTTGTTTATTGTCCTTTCTCCTCACTAAAGTCTATACATTCTCTTTCACTTCTAGTGATATCCTTGCACCTTGGTGGCATTATCGCCTTGCTTGGAGTGAAATGAAATAGATAGATAGATAGATACATAGATAGATAGATAAAGAGAGAGAGAGAAAGAAAGAAAGAGGTACAGAGTTTGTGGAAACGTGTCTTGAAAGAGCCTTTATGATGGCTTTTGTCATGTATACATAGTGAATATAGCAAAAACGTCCTTTATTTAATTACGTTCATTCGTTTCTCTTTTATTAATGTACAAACGTCGCATTCAACTTGCATTGACAACCACACTTAACTCTGTTATTAATTAAGAGAATTGAAGTTTCGGAAAAAAGGTACCAAATATCGGGCAACCAGTGCGGTTCAAAGTCGATACGTAAATAAGACTATTCAACGTTAAATGCCTGTATTTCTTCAGCGGACATTTTATTTTTTTTTCTGTAGTCGAGGTGCACTTGGTGAGGTGTTCAGTACAACAACATGGCAATCGGTTTAAAAGACCCGACATTGTATTTTTTTCTGCCGCGTTCACTTTTGCTAGCAAAAGGTAAATTTCTCTTTCGTTCTTTCGATTTAAAACCTGCCAATATTTGAGTAGTGTTACTCCTGGCATTTCCTGTAAATGACCAAAATATCTTTCGCTTTTTACTCTACTTTTGCCATTCATTCCACGCTTGAAATACCTTCCGTAATAAAAGGACTTTATTCCTTATATATATATATATATATATATATATATATATATATATATATATATATGTGTGTGTGTGTGTGTGTGTGTGTGTGTGTGGATTTATCGATGGCTAAGTAAATACTGATAAAAGCAAACATTCATATATATATATATATATATATATATATATATATATATATATATAGCGAGAGAGATATTCAGATAGAACTAGACAAAACAGATATATATATATATATATATATATATATATATAGATAGATAGATAGATAGATAGATAGATAGATAGATAGATAGATAGATAGATAGATGTAGAAATGGAATGAATTGACGGACGGACGGATAGATGGAATTATGGATGGCTAAGTAGATGCAGATAGAAGCAAACATATATATATATATATATATATATATATATATATATATATATATATATATATATATATATATATATAGCAAGGGAGGTAAATCTACAGACGTTCAGGTAGAGCTAGAGAAAACATACATAAATAGATAAATATGAAAGTAACTGAGATAGATAGATAGATAGATAGATAGATAGATAGATAGATAGATAGATTGATTGATTGATTTGGACTAACTGAAAGAGGGAGTGAAATTAAAACTTGTATGAACGGACGGATAGAAGAAGGAATGGAGAGTGAGAGAGAGAGGAAAAGAAGAGAAACATTCAGATAGATATAGAGAAAAATTATATATATTAGGTTGGTGCAAAAATAATATCGTTTTTTGACGTTAAAAAATACGTCAAAAACCGACATTATTTTTGCACCAACTTAATAGATAGACAGATAGATTAAGAGTGATAGAAAGAGAAAAAAAAAGTGAGTACCAATAAAAAAAGAGACTGAAACAAAAAGAAAAAAAAACGTATTTCTCTTTTCCCAGTTTTCATCGCGTTGTTAATTTCATATGCAAAGCTTTAAATGTATAGTCAACGCTGAAAGTGTAAAATTCTTTCTATTTTAACTTGTCTTCTACCTTGCAAATCTTGCACTAATCTAATGCTATTAATATGCCAAATGATTTAACGAGTTATATTCCTTAGACCCACTAGCCCTTAACTTCACATCAAGGAACTATTATGCCGTGTTCACGTTGTAAAATCATCACCATTCTCTAGGTGTTCCTTTAATAAGCAGTCAGCGCCACTAAGCCAGCTTCTTCGCCAGAACTGTTACTTTGAGGAATAAACTCCCAGCAGTATGCTTTCTCCGACCACTACAATCCTAACCTGTTGAAGTCGAAGATCAACCGTTATCTATCATATATATCCTCATAAAATCCACTTCGCACTTCTCACTCTCTTATAACGAACCTACTCAGTGACCCTTGAGTCTTGTGAACTAAAGTAAAAAAAAAGACCTTGAAGTTAGATTAGTCCTAAGGGTTAATAAACATTTAGTTCAGATTCTATTTGCGATGGTTTGCGTTTATTCCACAGTATTTCTCTCATGAAAGGCATGCATTCATCTTTTCTCTATAAACTTTTCAACCAGTGTTGAATTCAGTCTCAAGCTGAAAGCCCGGATAAATTCGGGGCTTGGATAATCGACTAGCAACTACTTCTCGTAAAGGATATGTAACGATTTTATGTCTCAATAGTAGTAGAAGACACAGACATCATGCTGTAGTGGATATACACAGTAGTATCAGCAGCCGATTGGTGCCTTTAAAAACTCTTGTTACAAAAAAGAAATTGTATTCTTTTTCATCCGTCTTTGCATGGAGTCAAAGACCCAAAGCAGAACCGCTTTTCTCTTTTCAGAATTCAAGACATTTATACCTGTATCGTGTTAACAAAGGACGCCCCTTTTCTATAGCTAGTTCTTTTTTTTTCTTATATTACGCAATAAATATTTCATAAAAAATTCAAATTATCATGTATTATCTCTCGTTCTGTTCCGTTTCGTTGAAAATATTTTTGATAGTAACGATACCTCTTCGGTACACACACACGCACACACACATCGTCATCATACATATATATATATATATATATATATATATATATATATATATATATATATATAAATTTACGTACTTGGTACTGAAATATCAGCAGACGATTCTATAATCCAAAAAGACACTGTACAGAATAACCGATATGAAAATCAATTTTATCTACAAGATGTTACCCGAAATCGTGGCATTCGAACAGATTAATCAATATCTCGCGTTACCCATTTTCTTCCGAGTCTAAAACATCTCTCGAAATCTCCCCTGACAGAAATAACGAACCATCGTTTCTTTTTGACGAAGGCATTAAGTTCTGTGGAATTTTCGGTAACCCCTCCTAATAAGATACTGTTTACCGCTATAGCCTATAAATACATTCAATTTCATTATCTATCTTCGAGTTACGTCAGGAAGGAATCTAACTATTTTTATATAAAAGCAAATGTGGCCTACCGAGGGCAATGACTATATGTCAGACATTTTGTAATATTCTATGTATTAGCTTGGTGCAAAAATAACGTCGTTTTCTCACATATGTTACTATGTGAGAAAACGACATTATTTTTGCACCAACCTAATATATACTGATGTACCAAATGCCACGAGATAGGAGTCGAGCATTATGTTGTAACCTCTGCATCACAGCGAATGCACCAACTGAAAGGAACCCCTAAATCATTTCAGCCATAGCAGCAATGGTATTTCATGGGTAAGACAATCTGACAAAATCTGATCTGAATTCATAGTTTTCATTCTCGTAAGTTGGGGGCCAACCAAGTCTATAGGGGCTAATTTGTTTTCCTATTTATCCATAGCTAGGGAGATATGGATTCATACAATTTCCATAGGTATTAGAAACTAACTGAATGTAATGGAATTCGAACTCAATCCGAGCCTCTATTCATTTCACCAGAGTGCCTCTGCAAGAAGATTTTTGTCCGTGTTAGTAGATCTCTAAAGCTGTTTGCATGTACATAATCCTAGTAAGGATGATAGCTAACAACTATATCCTATAAATGCTCATATTGGACTCATATCGAACGTCGAGGTGATAAAATTTGTCAAATGTTTTCTCTATAACCAAATCCAGTCAGTTTGGGGTAAATAGCGTATATTCAAAATAACAAATCGGTGCGGTGAGGACGTCTTACTTAGGTGTTTTTTTTAAAATTTATAATTGATTAACTAATAATTATTTCATATATAGATTTGCCTCTCATATTTTTTATATTTAGAGAAAGAGAGAGAGAGATTCCTATGCTATATATATATATATATATATATATATATATATATATATATATATATATATATATATATATTCATTATCTGTGTATACATATATACCCTAAGACATGTATATATATATATATATATATATATATATATATATATATATATATATATATATATATATATATATTATAATTTAACTGATTGAAAATATGTTTTTCGCTTAACAGTAATAACCATGTTTCAAAAGTGGAAGCTAAAAACACTAAATTTAATTATATAATTAAATTAAAACCATTGGTTCCGTTTCATCTTCATACGAATATTGGAACAAATTATTTTTATATTTACTGAGTTTTAACCGACTTCAACAGAATATTAATACTAGCAGTAAAATATCACAGACAAACTGAAGATTAGTGATAGAGTAGGTCAACTAAAGGAAAGATAGTTCTATATGAACTTAAAGGCCCACAAACCAGATTTCGACACTAATCCAACTGCAAGGATAATAAACCCTATAAGACCTGATATCGGACAAATTATTAAAAGAATCATTGAAAAGTTTAATCACCAAATAAAAGAAAAAAAGAGGCCTGAAACTTTGGATTAATACCAAAGATGTGAAAAACTGGTTTGTATATATAAAGGAGAAAACGAACTGTAAACTAATGCCGTTTGATATTGAAAATTATTATCAATCAATATCTAAAGATCTGTTCATGAATACGTTGGATTATGCTACCCACTACACGGATATTACAGAAGAAGAAAAGAGCATTATTATAAATGCGAAAAAATCAGTACTGATACATAAAGGTGAGAAATGGATAAAAAATCCATATGAACACTTTAACATCACAATGGGATCACTAGACTCAGCTGAATCATCTGATCTCATAGGTCTTTTTATATTACACAATCTTACAACGCACCGTGAAATTAATATAACTGACATTGGTTTATACAGAGACGATGGACTTATGATTATAAGCAACCCTACTAACTTTAAAATCGATAAAATTAGAAAGATATTATATAAAGAATTTAAAAATTACGGTAAGCACTAAATTAAAAAAAAATTAACTTCCTTGATATAACATTAGATTTAATGAAAAATGTATACACACATTATAAAAAACCCAATAACAATCCTTTACATATACACTCTAAACCAAATCACCCTCCATCTATAATTAAACATATACGTTTATCTATCGGAAAAAGAATAAATTCAAATTCGGCAAATGAGAAGGTTTTCTATGAAAATATTAATTTCTACAATAAAGCGCTAAAAGAGAGTGGCTACAAAACTCAAAACTAACTTATATAAAAAAGGAAAATGAAAAGCATAGAAAGAACAGAAGTAGAAAAATAATTTGGTATACACCCCCATACAACCAAATGGTTAAGAACAAATTAGGACAAAAAAGCCTTGCATTAATAGTTAAACACTTTCCTAGAGAAAGTAAACTAAGTACTATTTTCAATAAAAATACACTAAAATTAAGTTACAGATGTGCTGAAAAATTAGAAAAAAATTATTAAGAAACACAATACTAATATCTTAAATAAACAGACAAAAACCAAAGAAATTTAGACAATATAAAAAAAACAGATGAAGATAAACAGAATTATTATATCTGTTGACACGATTAGTGTTTGAGAAAGTTAATTGCAGTTTGTTGCGCGAGCTTGTGACGTTAAAGTCGGTTTTCAACGCAATTAGTTCTCCCCATACGAAAAACATTCTACAATTTTCTTCGTCTCTGATAGGCTTTAGACCTTGAAGCGTAATCAGCTCAGCTTATTAGGGATACAGATAAACGCGTGTCAATATTTCCTGCAGGAACGGGGCAAATGATTTTAGATTGGTATAGCTTATATTCTCTCCCTCTCATTCTCTCTCTCTCTCTCTCTTGCTGACATACACGATGACCGATCACAGCTAAATGTTTCATGAGTTTTCACGCATTCACCAGATAGGCGGCAACAACTGTTATTTGTGAACATGGACATTTTATACCATAGCCTCGGTTAGTTCATGATGTTTCAATGAGGGTAGCTGATGAGTACATATATACTCACACCAGTTAAAGTCACTGAGGGTGAAAATGTCCATACTACCAATATGGAAATGCAAAGAATCGACATTACATTTACACACACACGTATATATATATATATATATATATATATATATATATATATATATATATATATATATATATATATGTGTGTGTGTGTGTGTGTGTGTGTGTGTGTGTGCTGGCGTTATGTGTTGATGTGCCTAAGATATGTGAATAAACATAAAAATGTAAATGGCGAAGAATAGTGATTATATATATATATACATACATATATATATATATATATATATATATATATGTGTGTGTGTGTGTGTGTGTGTGTGTGTGTATGTATATATATATAATCGCTATTTATCGCCATATTTATAAAGAAAATATATTCATTCAAAGAGACAAACCACGCCTGAACAAACTCTAACAAGGCACATTTATTAAGGATTATTTAAACACACACCAAAAAACATACATATTCACACTCACGTGACATCTCTCTTCATTTTACTAATTGAATCATTATTATTATTATTATTATTATTATTATTATTATTATTATTATTATTATTAATAATAATAATAATAATAATAATAATCATAATAATAATAATAATAATAATAATAATAATAATAATAATAATAATAATAATAAACTGATAAACCCATATCCCTAAAACATATACACCCGCACGCTCCAATAAAAATTACTGACCACATACTGAACCATAACACATTTACAGACACATAAATATTCAACAGTTTATTTGTCATCATCATTATTTTTACTGTTATCTTTTTCTTGATGTCACATTATCTTCCACATTCCAACAAAGTAGGAAACACTTAAACTTTTCCTACACGCACACATTTTGGCATTGCCACTAAGGTTGAATAAAATTGAAAACCTGACAGTTGTACTGCTTAATATTTTATTATCATGAACTTTTTAACACTTTGTTGCCATGAACGACTTAACACCTTGTTGTCCTGAATCTATTTAACACTTTGTTGTCATTTTCCAAATTTATGACACGAAAATTTTATGATCATTATTTTTTGAGGGTGCAAAAGTTACTATGCCAGATTACGAGATAAGAATCATTCAATCTGATTGTATTCTAAACTGACAGTAATCGGTGCCATCTTTTTTTTACAAAAAAGTAAAAAATTTCCAATCAGATTAGGAACAAATATCAATTTAACTTTTGAAAATCATATAAATGGGAAGCCAGAGATAATGTATTCAATAAAATCGCCATTGGCTTCAACCACGGACTCCAAACGACTTCGGAATCTCCTACATCTCTTCTAGACGGAACTCCTTGTTTAAGTTGGTGAATGCTGCCACAATCCTTGCCTTCAGTTCATCTTTGGTGTGACAAGGAGTTTTGTTGGTTTCTCGGGCAACTGTGCCCAACACATAATAATCAAGGGGGTGCAGTGTGGGGAGTTAGGTGGCGCAGATGTAAGGGTTGATGTCGTAGAAATTGTCTGTCAGCCATGACTGGATTCTCCCTCTTGTATGGTATTGTGCAGTGTCTTGTTGTCAGACATAGCAATCACTCTCTTGATCTGGGACAACACTACCTCCTCAAAGCCCGTGAGGTAGGCTTTTGTGTTGAGCCTGAAGTTTTGTGGGAAGATGGATGGAAGCATAATGTTGACTGGATAAATCACCCAACACTTTCCGAATCCTCTGACAACCAAACACGCTGAAATGATCGTAATTGAACTTCCAGCGCGAATGCCAAGTAGTATGGCATACTGTTTCGAAATTTCTGTCGAAATGAACTGCGTTAAAGTGCTCTTTTTCTCACAAACCCTTCACAAATGACCCTAATATACTGTGCAATCGACAATATCAAAAACAACGCGCATGCGTGAAATTAAAAATATAATGTTGCGACAATTTACTAATCGCACCAATTACTGTACTACTTGGGATTCGCAGCGGAAGCTCCAATACAAACATTTAAGTGTGTTTGAGCGTCAATTTGTGGACCGTGTGGAGGATTCAGAAAGAAATAGATGAGTCTAATGGTGGCTACATTATACCTCAATTCATCTTTACATCTCAGACTGAACACTACAGCAAAGGTCATGGAGAGGTAGGGCTGCCCTGTGTCAAAAGGGTGTGTGCCGTAAGAGCCTAGGTCTGGCAACAGAAATCTGCACTATACCACACAAGCAGGAGAAACCTGTCATGCTATCAGACAATTTGTGACAACATCACCCCTTATATCTGGCCACCTATGACCTCAGACTCTAATCCCGTTGATTATTATGTATGGGGCGCAGTTGAGCGAGAGACCAAAAAAAACTCCGTGTAATACCAAAGGTGAACTGATGGTAAGGATTATGGCAGTATTTAACAATTGAAACAAAGAAACCGTCCAGGAGATTTACAGGAGGTTCTGAAGTCGTTTGAAGTCAGTGGCTGAATAAATTTGCTTTTTTTCCATAATTTTGTATAATTTTGGTGAAATGAGATGTCAGTGTTATTTTCACTTTTGCGTAATTCAGACGACAATTTATCCCTCGCACCCTTTGTGTTGATATATATATATGTGTATGTGCGTCTGCGTGTGTATGTGTGTGTGTGTGTGTGTGCGCGCGCACGCGTGTGTATTTATGTTTTTAATTTATGTATGTATATATACGTGGTTATGTGTGTGCATCTAAGAAATGTGAATAGACAAAAAGATAGCTATAAAAATCATATCAAAATACATACTGTCAATTTGTTTTGAAAGAGAGGCAAATAACCACGATTAGAGAATTACGTATTTTAACACCCAGAAAACCCTTTATACTCGTTTCCTGACAGTTTATCTTCCCCCACTCTCTCTCTCTCTCTCTGTCTCTCTATCTATCTATCTATCTATCTATCTCGTTCGGTCTCTCTTTATTTCTAGATATATCTCTCTATCCTTCTCTCTATCGATCTGACATGCACGTATATGTGCTTTCTCTGACGCATCACCTTCTCCATGACATGAGGCGTCAGCAACTGTACAACAGTCAAGTGTTCAAAAACAACGTAGAATATAGCAATGAGAACCGTCTTTTTTTCCCCTTTTTATGATAGACATTAATTCCAGCAACAGCCATCTTGTCCACTTTGGTTTTATTGCTGTCCTTGCAAGAACCGACTACAAAAAATAACAAAGTCAAAACTGACAAATAAAATGAAAGGGCAAAGATAAAAAAAAAAAATCACATTATTTTTTTTTTAACTCTAATTTCTCATAGAGAGGGAAAAAAACAGTAATAGTATTGTTCTTTATTGTACCGTATCCCTTCAATACAAACACGTTCATGGCTCTCCGCAGCTTCCCCGCTACTCTTTCGATATTCATAAACGTAAATATTTATTGTTACAATCCGGTGAAATTTCTGCATTTTTATTAAAACATTCTTCAGGAAATCAGCTATTTCACATTCACTGCTATCACACTTTCAAGAATAATGTTTACGCAGAGCGTTGCAGAAATGTCTCCCACATTTTAATATGACACCTGTGAGATGCTAGGGAACTTTGCCAAATATCATACAATTATGCGGGGGGGTATTTCTGAAAAATATATGCGGGAGGTAATTCTGCCGCACCCTGTAGCTAATGTCTTATGAATATCCGGCGTATATTTCTGGGGGTATATATGTATATATTTTAAAGTATTTCACCCCAGCCAAGGACGGAGTTTCTCTAGTACGCAAGGGGTTACAGAGAGTGAAAGTAAGGGGAAAGACTGGGTATAGGGAATGGGTTTGAGGAAAGGATAAAAAGATGAACGGAGAAGAATAAAATGAAGAACGCGGATCAATGCAACAGAAGATGTCCATTTAAATTCTTGAAGATTATAGTTATCAGAAAAGCAAGTAAGGGGAAAGGTGTTTCACTGCCGGGAAGTGCGAGAGAAGAAGCTGTTGGAGTAGAAGAGGACGTTACATTTAACTGTATCGACAGTAAAAGGTTGAGTCTGAGATGTCAAACTCGTAGTATCCTTAAATTCATGCAGTCGGGGCATCAGTGGAAAAAGATCGTCAGAGCAGATGCCATGAAAATATTTATAGAAAAGACAGAGGGAAGCCACATTTCGTCGGTGAGAAAGTAACTGAAGTCGAGACCCCAAGTCAGGACTGATCGTATTGTATATCCGTCTTTGGATTTTGTCGAAAACCTAGGGATGAACAACGGTGGCACAAGACCTTATATGGCAATAGAATCCCATGCATGGACGAATGGTAATTTTTGTAGGTGTGAAAGTGAACTTAGAAGAGAAAAACATTCTGGTGCAACACAGAGATTCTAATTTCGTTGCAGTAGATGCAGCTATTGATTCATTGTATTTGTTCCAACTCAGGTCAGTGGAAAACGTGAGACCAAGAAGGCGCTGTGAGGCGCTCTCGTGGAGTTGAGCATCAACCATACTGATAGGAACGTTTCTCTACGGTGAGTAAATGATAGTATTTTCGTTTTGGATATCTAGTTAATGTCTTACCATCATGTGAGAAGAATGTCTGGGAAATATATATGGGAGGTATTTCTGCCACACCGCGTAACTAATATATTACAAATTATGTGGGACACATATGTGAGATGTATTTCTCCCTCACTCTGCAATTAAAGTCTTACCATTATATGGAAGGTATTTTTCTGGGAGATATATGTGATAGGTATTTCTGCCGCATCCTCTAAATAATATCTTACCATTATGTGAGGCGAATTTATGGCGACGATTTCGGTCTCACCCTGTAGCTAATGACTTACTATTATCCGGGAGGTTTTTCCGTGGGTGGGTATATATGAAAGGTATTTCTTCTGCACCGTGTTGCTAGTGTCTTACCATTATATGCAAGGTATTTTTGCCACACCATGAAATGTGCTAATGTCTTACCAGACGTTTCTGGGAGGTATATATTAGAGGTATTTTTGCCGCCCGCTGTAACTAGTGTCTTAACATTATGTGAGACTTATTTCTGGGAGGTACATATGAGGCGTATTTCTGCCGCATCCCGTAGATAATAGCTTACCATTCTGCGGCAGGTATTTCTGGGAGGTATATTTGCGAGGTTTCTCACCCGCACACTGTAGCTATGTCTTAACATTATGCGTGAAGTATTTCTGGGTGATATATATGACAGGTATTTTGGCCACACGCTGTATTACTCAGTGTATCCGCAAGTTGTTTAGTGAGATAATCCCACCCAGAAGTATTTTCGTTAAACAATTATTCACCGGCAGAACAATATATGTTATTTTGCATAGAATAGTCTATTCCAAGCTCAGAAATCCTAGAGAATCTTATTAGCAACCAAATGAATGATTTGAGGAAAATTTTCTTCTTACCACTACAATACACCAGGAAGACCAATATATATTTCCTAATCCTTATTTCGTCCTGGGTATGACGATAAACTACATCCGAGTCCTGGTTAAAACGATAAACTACATCCAACAGCAAGGCGTCTGATCAGGGGGTATTGAGGAGAGCGGAAGCACGTCTTAATTGCTAGTGTTCCCAGGTCCACCCTGATCCGGGTTGGTAGCACCTGTTAAGGTCCTGGGTAAAACGATAAACTACTTCCAACAGCAAGGCGTCTGATCAGGGGGTTTTGAGGAGAGCGGATGCACATCTTAATTGCTGGTGTTCCCAGGTCCACCCTGATCCGGGGTGGTAGCACCTTTTAAGGTCCCAGCTATGGGCAAATAGTTAAGCTCCGAACTGGAGTCAAAACACCATGAAAGTGTAAAAATAGGTTTTAATACTAAAAAAAAACTTGTAAAAAATTATTACCAGCAATAAATATTTGTAAAAAAAATAATACCAGCAATAAAAATTGTTGGCATTAAATAACCCATTGAAGTTGATATGCCGCAAAAGAAAACAAGCCAAACCTAATCTATATTTAGACTAATATAAAATTAAAACTAGATATAGTACAGCTTGCGAAGATCGAATTCGATGCTTTTTTTTTTCATTCAAGTGTAATATATTCAGTATTGAGGCTTAAATAGAAACACGTTACTGACATGTCCGCAAATGAACCCTTCAACGTGATATGAGGACTTGGCAATAAAAATCTGCTATGTGTACTCCACAGCAGACATGGAAGAGAATCTGTTCAGCAAAAAGAGGGTATCGTAGATACATCACTCTAAACATTACTTATTAAACTGTTGATCCCCTTTTTTGAGAACAACTGCAGTAATTTCGGTTGGGGTAGAAGAAAGGTCACATGTGGAATCATTTAATTTATTGACTAATGAAATTATACTGCACTCTGTAACAAACGAGACAGTGTAGGTGTCATGGAACCCAAACAATGTTAATTTCAACAATCAGTATGTCGTTACTTTTACTCCTCAATATATATACACAAAATATATTTATCATTATTCTTCTTCTTCTTGTTCTTATATTCTTCTTTTTCTTCTTCTTCTTCTTCTTCTTTTTCTTCTTCTTCTTCTTTTTCTTCTTCCTCTTCTTTTTCTTCTTTTTCTTCTTCTTCTTCTTCATTTTTCTCTTCTTAGTTGCTCTAAGAAAATATCCTTACTATCACCCTAGTCACTCTTCCGCCATCTCTTTTCACAAGCTTTTTAGGTAGGTCACGTGCTGTTTCCCTTGTTTCTCTCGAATATGTGCTCTAAATGTTAAATTCTCCAAGACCAATTGCCTCCTTATGAGTCCAAGTTCTTTCTGATTCTAAGTACAAGTGACTATTTTTCCTGTGTTTCATAAAACTTTCTCGTTGCCCATAGGTTATGTCCATTATAGTTTTAGTATTGTTCTGTAGATCGACGTGTCTTACTTCAAGTTTCGTCTTCAGCTGTGAGAAATTGCGCAGCATTCACTGCCATATAAAAGAATGGGACGTAATAGAAATAGAACATTTTCCCCGATTGAAACATTCCCTTTTTTTCATGTTATTCATATTAGTGATATTAACCGTTTCCTTATACAGAAACATTCGACCCTCTTTGAATGAGTAACCATGGTGACAATTTAAAAAATCTTTCACTTAAAATAATTTATCAGTAAGATGTGTTACTCAGATACAGCAGCTAAAATGGCTATTTCCAGTATTGACGGAGGGGGGGTTGTTACTTCCTTGCC
This sequence comes from Acanthosepion lycidas, assembly GCA_963932145.1. NCBI lineage: Eukaryota > Metazoa > Mollusca > Cephalopoda > Sepiida > Sepiidae > Acanthosepion > Acanthosepion lycidas. Next base: position 82,483,932 of record OZ010583.1, on the reverse strand, counting down.
TTTTATTAGGTTGGTGCAAAAATATTGTCGTTTTTTGACGTATTTTTTAACGTCAAAAAATGACAATATTTTTGCACCAACCTAATATTTAACGTTGTGTAGAATATCAGCATCTTGATTATATCATTTTTCTCTCTTTGAGTTACATATGCCATCCATCTCTCAGAGTTATGTAAATTTTACGGGGTACAGGGTCCTTAGCAAACTGCCGAGAGCTACAAATGATAGGGAATTGTGGAAAGCCATGATCGCCTGTGTACGGAAGTGATGCAACGCATAGATGTACTTTTTTTTCCTTTTTCTATTTAGTCTGATTGATTTTTGTATGATTTTGTTTAGCGGCATATCAACACTTCTATGGGTTATTTAATGCCAAAATCTAAATATGTTGAAAACAATTTTATAGTTAAATATATTTTGAACGCAATTGTATTCATTCAATTACAGGTAAAATATATCGCTGATAATTTTACTATAAATAGGTATCGTTGTTAATTTTGCTATATAAAAATGTATTGCTGGTATTTTTACTGTAAACTGTATTTTTATACTTTCATAGTGTTTTTGTTTGAGTGTTTACTATTTACCCATAGCTGCGACCCCAACAAATGTTACCACACCGGTTTAAGGTGGACTTGGAAATAATAGCAAATATGTGGTGGTTTCCACACACCTAAAAACCTCCAGTCAGAAGTTTAGTTTTAGTTTAGGATGTAGATTATCGTCATATCTAAGACTCTATTCAGTCAGATTTCTTAATATAAAACAGTTATCGTACCACGGGAAATACACGAGAGGCAGTATTGACTTCAATACAGACTGTAACATACGGCTTCTACTTGTTTCATCACGCAGACTGATAGGACTGACTGACTACCCGAGGCCTTGTTCTTTTGTTTCACTTTGAGCTACATCTATCTCTTAACACCCAGTTATATATCTATTAATTTATATATCTATTAATTTTTGCCATTATTAAGAAACAAAGTTGTTGATATGTGGCTTGTTCACAATCATATTGTTAACATTTTCGACAAACAATAGACATTTAAACATAAACGCCATGTTTAAACCTCACCGCCATTGCGTGCAGCCAGAGGCGGTTCGATAAAATGATTTTTATATTTGTTTGAAGCAATTTCATGATACAACACTCATTGTTTCTGCAGGCATCGTGTGGAATAAAATGAAAACGCATAACCACAAGGAAATATGACCGACCTGTTATGTTTTTACCACCCTCTCGTTGATTGGATGCAGCAGAAATGTCTTTCTACAGAAGGATACTGAGAATGCCATGCACAGAGTGCAAAAGAAACGAAGAAGCCTTAATGAAAATAGAAACCAAAACTGTACTCATAGTTAGAATCAGAAAGACATTGCTGAAATTTTGGGGACAAACAATTAGGAAGAAGAGCTTGGAGAATTTCCTTTTAAAAGAAACAAGCGACAATTGTAACTGTAGTTTTAATCTACTCACTTTAGAATTCCGTTTTCGTCTCAAATTTGTATTGTAATGATTTGCGAGACGTCCTAAAATTTATATATATACATATGTAAAGTTGGTTCTCTGTGTCGTGCAAGAAAGTTTGTTTTTTACCTCGTCTGAGTCCAACCTTTAAATCCATATATCAAACATAACCTCCTTGGATGAAATATTGCTGCCACATATGGTCTGGTGCCTCCACTGTAAATCTCTAGGTCCTCGACAAAATCCAAAGACGGATATGCAATGTGATAGTTCCTGATCTGGCATCTAGTCTACAGTCTCTCTCTCACAGACGTGCTGTGGATTCCCTTTGTCCCTTTTATAAGTATTTTCACGGCAACTATTCTGACGAGGTACTTTCTTTGGCACCCAAACTGCATGAACTCAAGCGAGCTACTAGACTGGCATCTCGGTCCCACCCTTTAACTGTCGAACCAGTTAAATGTAACCGTCTCTTCTACTCAAACAGCTTCTTTCGAACTTCCCGTCTGTTTAATTCCCTTCCTCTTACTTGCTTCCCTGATAAATATAATCATGAAATATTCAAGTGTAATGTCCATCGACATCTTCTAATATCTTGATTTTGTTCCCTGTCTTTCTCTTTATCTTCTCCCCAAACATGCCGCTTTACACTTGTTCGCTATACTCTGTAACCACTTGCTTGCTAGTGCCAAACCCGTTTAGCTTGGTGTGAAACCCTTGCTTAATATATATATATATATATATATATATATATATATATATATATATATGTGTGTGTGTGTGTGTGTGTATGTATGTATGTATATATATATATATATATGTATGTATGTATACTTCTAATATCACCCTTCGGATGGAGACATTAGAAATTTAGAATTTGGAATGAACTGGAAACACAGTCCTAAACATGAAACAAGTGATAAACCTCTACTCCTGTTCTAAAACCCCGGGGAGGAATGTAAAACGGACGATAGGAGAACTTATATAATCAGATAGATAGATAGATGGATAGATAGATAGATATGAAAGGTAATGTTTTATATATATATATATATATTATAAACTGATACATTGGAACATGCAAGTTACCACTATAATATAAAAATGCATATTTATTTCAGCGTCTGAAGACGTCTCGTCATGTCATAACTTGCATATTCCAATGTAGCAATTTATAATAAATATTTATTGCTCTATTTATGTATTGAGCCCTTTTTTAAATTAATGTTATGAACGTTTGAATTTATCTTTTTTTCGTTGTTTTACATTTAGATAGATAGATAGATAGATAGATAGATAGATAGATAGATAGATAAACAGACGAACATACTCTGGCTCTCTCTCTTCTTTTCTTAACCATTCAACAATAATAAAAAAAGGTATGTTAATATATTTCATATGTATTTTTATCTATCTTTTTTTACCATCCGGCCCGACCGAGCTAAATTTCCCTTTTCCCTCCATTTGGTCACATGACACAGCCTCGTACACGTGTTTTTGTCAATGCACTGCTTGACCTGATAAGTCAATTTGATTTATGGGGGGAAAACGAGCAGCTGAAAGTGAGCAAGTGAGCGTCGAGAGAGGAGATAGGAAAGAGAGGACTTGATTGAAAGCCGAGGAGATTTAGGGTAGTGGGTCAGTGAGGTCTTTAAAACGTTCGCTTTTTCCCGTCAATGTTCGGTGTTTTACCGCGTGTATTTTTTCTTCTTTAGGGGATTTTAAAAATCAAGAAAGGCAATCATTTCCTGCGTTTGACTAAAATATATTTCAAATCCTTATTGATAAACTATTATTATTATTATTATTATTATTATTATTATTATTATTATTATTATTCCTTTGATTTCTGGTGTGTACACATTTTTCCCGGGTCCCGCCCAGGGACCTAAGCTTAGAAATGGCATCATGACATTTTCGACTACCAAAAAAAAAAAACACATATCTCCGTAACCGGGTCTCTGTAGTGATTCAGTTTCCTTCCTGGAGAAGTTAGATTTTCCAGTGCATATATTGGCCAACTCTGTCAGGCCAGGCTTTATATTCAGTGGCTGTCAATACCGTGCAACCTGATACAAGATGATAGATTGTTTCGGGTCATTATTATTATTATTATTATTATTATTATTATTTTATTTCCCTTGATTTCTGATGTGTACACATTTTTCCGGGGCCCGCCCAGAGACCTAAAGTTAGAAATGGCATCATTACATTTCCCACTGACAAAAAAAAAAAAAAGCACCCCCCCAAAAAAAAACAACATATTTTACATAGATAAAGCCCTTCGTATGGTGTGGTCTGTACTCGTGAGAACAATTTTTTGTATTTCTTTAAGGCATGGGCTTCCAAGAATCCTTTCAAATAGTCTACTGGGATCTTTTCCAAACAATCCAAGGGCACCAACTACAACGGGGATTGTTGATGTTCCCATGTGCCACATTTTTGTGATTTAGATTTCAAGGTCCTTGTATTTTGATAGCGTTTTGAAAATCTTGAAAGAAACATTGCAGACTGCAGGGACTGCCATATCAATAAGGAGGGACCTTTTTATGTGTGGTTTCTGATACCAATATCTGGGCGGTTAGCTTTGATTGTTCTGTCTGTGTGTATTGTGTAGTCCCATAAAATTGTAACAGGTCCTATCTCCGTCACTGGGGCTTGGTGGTGTTCATACCACTTTCTTTCAGTTTTCTTCCCGTAGAAGTTACAGATTTTCTAGTGCAGATATTGGTCAAGTCTGTCAGGCTAGGTTTTATATTCAGTGTGTTTCAATACCGCGCAACCTGATACACGATGATCGATTGTTTCTGGGTTGTTGTTGTTATTATTATTATTATTATTATTTAAATCATTTTACTCCAAGCAAGACAATAAAGCTACAACAATGCAATAGGCTTACTGTTGTGGTAGGATCCACCTAATTTGCATAGTGGAGTACCGACCATATAAATATGGTTGGTACCGGGAAGGAATCAGGAGATTCAACCAGAGACTCTGCCCGACTGCGACTCAGGCAACACATTCCAGGAACGGTCTTCCCAGGAATATACTAAAGACTATATATAAATATTGTGTACACTTTATTGTTTCAATACATTTTGTTCTAAGTACATTTTGTGTTGCATTATTATTCCATGCATTAGTCAAGTTTCAACACTTACGAACAGTGAAGGGAATTGGTCATAAGTTATTGAAGAGAAATGACAATAAAAAGAAGAGGATTCAAATAGACAAATAACAATGATTGAGATTACATTTAAATTTTGCAAGAAATTAGTTGAAAAAAAATCAAGGAATTATACAAGCAAGATTTGAAAAGATATTCTTAGAGATCATCGATATTTAATTTACAACTATTCATTAATTTAATGTTTTATATTTTTGACGGATTATCAAGCTTCTGTAGATGATATAAAGCCAAAATATGTTTGCATTGTAAGAATAATTCTTTTTTTATCATTTCACCACAAGCAAGGCAGCAGACATCGGAGGTTAATGAGTGTGAAAGAATATAAGAAAAACAAAACATTATTAAGAAGCGAAAACAATAGAAGTACAAGAATTAAGAATACAGGAGATAACCATTGACATTACATTAAAAAAAATTACGGTCATAATTGATTAGATATTTTTATTTATTTTGCAAGCGCAGATATAATTTTTGGTTATAATAATTTTTTTTTTTAGATAAAATTCCTACTATGTAACCCATATCCAAGAGAGGGAGATTTGGATTCATGCCTTTCCCAACACCATTTGCGCTTAAGTGAATGTTACGAACCTAGAGGAATTCAAATTCTGCTCCCCGATTTCACATTCCAAGATGTTAATAACTACGCCAAACTCAAATCCAATTTTACAGCACCTGTTATTCCCAAGCGTTCACCCATCTAGGTACTGGCCATGCTCAACGTTGCTTAACTTAGGTCATCGTACGAGAACTGGTATTTCAAAGTGGTATGGCCGTAAGTCGATTTAGAAATAGGATACAAGTTGCACCGGAATAGTAAAAGATGCCTGAAAGACCCTAAGCAAACAATAGACGGTAAAAATCTCTACTCTATTATGCATGGTTGAAGTAGTTTCCTGAGAAACAAAGAAAAAAGTGATGAACTGATTTGTAATATCAGTCCCCATATACAGCAATGAATGTTGGACATGTTTCTCACATATGAAAAAGCGGAATTTTAAAAACTATTGTTCACAAAATACAAGGCCCAACCGTCACTCACTGCAAAGGGTTAATGAATGATGTTGTGCAGGCGTAAAGAGGGAAAGAAGGGCATAGTATGATGATAGATAACGCGTTATACTAGATTGAAATGGTCAAGATTGTTGTGCTCGGAGAAGAAATCACTCAGAAGTCTCTTTCACACAGTTTTGAGGAAGAAGCTGTCTAAGTGAAACTTCTTTCCCACTAATGGAATACAAAAAGGGAATATGAATGAATTGATAATACTGAGCTCTTTGTTGTCTAGGGATCCCGATGCTATTAATGAAAACGGTATCAACGAAAAGAGTCATTTACTTTTGATATCCGTTTCAGCTTCGATTCTAAGATGCATTCGTAGAACTGACGTGACAAGAACACATGTCGCACACTGGTTCAGCATCCCTCCGCGGGTGGCATTAGCTGGTTGTAAACCTTCTTGTGTGTGTTTGTGGGGGGGGGGGCATATCGACGCTTCAGAATTCTTGAGACCATCTATTGAATTCGCGCCGTTTTGGACTTATATTCAAAAACAATGCAAAGACAATCGATCACTGTCAGAATGCCCGCCTACGACTCACTCCGGCTAATCGCTGACCATTCTGGCTCCGACCTTCGCATTCTGTAACAATACCGAAATCGTGACATTGTGGTTTCTAGCTATGAATTCCTGAACTGGAATGTAACTCGTTTGAAAACTTACAATGGAAATAGCGATATATTAGCGAAAGGCTAGCAATGTTTCGGCTGTGTGAAAGGGGTTTCATGTTGGAAAATAATACATCACACACAAGGCCGTGTAAACGCTTTTAATCTCTGTCAATTACACACAGCGAGGACCAAGCAGCATCAGCCTGTTTCAAAAGGATGTTGTGAATACAATAGATCAAGTTTTAATAAAGATAAAAACAATAAGGACATCTATAAGTATATTCAAGTAGAGAGAAATGAAATTTCTCGGCCATATAATGAGAAAAGGAGACCTGGAAAATTTGACACGCCTAAGTCATATTGAAGGCAAGAGGGGTAGAAGAAATCAGCGAGTATCTTAACTAACTAGCATGTGTAAATGGGATCGGAGTAAGATAGCAAAAAGACAACTATTGCTAAAATCTACGTAGGATTAGATGTTGTGGAGAAACATGATCGCACACATCCGGAAGAGATAATACGCATTGAAGAAGGAGGAGTGCAAGAGAAGAACGGAATTCATACTTTACTCAGGAACAATTTTAGAAAGTTAAACCAAAAACCGCGACTAGAGGTTGAACGCGATCTGATGCAGTAGAGTTTTGAGTTGGCAGGACGCGACCTTTAATTCTGGGGATGCGAGAAAGATTTATACGCTAAAATATGTTCGCATCATTTTCTCTGTGGCGAGACCATGATCTTTTGAATGGAAGCCAGGTCCGCTAGAATCTCTTTTTCCACTGGTGTTGACCTGACTCCATTTAACTCGCTGTTAAATCCCGTAACTGCTACGCCATAATGTGTACCTTTGTACATGGACTGGACCACAGAGTTACGAGAAATTCCCCCTGTGAGCGACCTTCTTTGATAGTCAACTCGTCCATTAAGAAAATGGAAAGTAAAAGAAAGCAGTTATATTGTAAATCCGACATTTACTATTTCTGAAATTGTTAAAGTGATTTACGAACTAAGTAGCTACACAAAAAAGAGAGAGTGAGACAAGGATGTTTTTCTTTCCAATTTTATCCCGCCTCTACAGCGACGCTATCCTAACAGGATTTATCATTAGTGGGAAGGATCTTAACATTTTAAGATACGCACATACTGTTTTGAATGGTGAATCTGATCGGAAACTACAGGACCTCCTAGACAGGTTAGTAGAAGAAAGCGAGAAAATAAAATGATTAACCATTAATTGCAAGAAGACAAAAAGAAAAAAGGCTATAATGCATAGTTACGAATTGCAGATATCAGCATTAACAAAGATATTTAAATATCTGGGAAACGTCCTAACAGAGGATGGTCGCAAATCTGAGTGTGGGAGGCATATCGACGCTTCAGAATTCTTGAGACCCTCAATCGATTTACCGCTGTTTTGGACATATTAAAAACCAAGACAAAGGCAACCCCTCACTGTCAGAAAGCTCCGCCCACGAGTCCCTCCGTCCAATCGCTGACCATTTTGACTCTGGCTTTCGCCTTCTGTAACAGCGCCGAATTCATGACATGGCGATTTACTAGCTATAAGATACTGGGAAGCGTTTTAACAGAGGATGAAAAATGTGGCACCGAAATCCGAACATGCATTGGACTTTCACTTATATGGCAGTTAATATTGGACAATCTCCCCACATGATGAAAAATCCAGAGGTAGCAGAAATTTGGCTCCACAGAAGGATACTGAATATGCAAAAGAGACGTCTTAAAGTAATTGGTAACATAATTCGGAAGGTGGTCTTGCATAACATAACCCACATGAGGCATATTGAGGAAGTAAGAGATAGGGGAAAGCATCGAACCACTTGACTGACAACCTTATGTGAATGTATGGCAGAACAGGGATGGGAGCCTTAGAAAACTGTTAAGAGCCACAAATGATAGGAAGCTTTGGGTGCCATAATCGCCTATTTCTTCAAATGACCCAACACATAAAAGATTTAGAGTTATTTTTTTACTTTTTTCTATTCAGTTCAGTTTCTTCATATGAAACATTTTTTAACGACCTTTTATTTACACCTCACGTGCGGATGCCATAAAAGACACAAAAACACGCGAAGATTTAATATGAAAATGATCAGCTCATTTCGAAAATCTGTCAGTTGAAGCGTAGAAATCGTTTGATAACTATACATGCTTAAAAATATTTAAACTTTGCAGTTCAATAGCTTGATATATTTTTTAAATGTTGTGTATGTTTTTATCTTTCTCCGTAAAAGATCAGTTAATTAAATTTTATTTTAATCAGTAGGCATTGCATTTTCTGAATAACCTGCTTAAAATTCGCAATCCGCGTAGGGCTAATTGGTACCCAACTTAAAACTTAGAAAACTGCAATGATAAGTTGAAGAAATAACTAAATTCCTCACTTCACTCCATGGAACTTCAAAACTTCACTTAAACTCTGATTCATGTCATAAGACCATTTCCTGTCAAAAGATCTATTTGTGCCGAACGTCCGATTTGGGACGAAATTCCAATTCAAGCCGAAAATCACACACTTCATGGAACTTCAAATGTGTTGAGTTCTTCAAATCACAAATTCTGCTGAACTTCAAAACTTCATGTAACGAAACCTCTGACTTTACCACTGGTTCCTTGGCATTTTGATGAAATAAAATTGATTTCCCCAATTTATAAAGTTTTGGGAATGTTTTAAACTGAATTTAGAATTAAAAAAAAATAAATTCACAAAAATTTTTTGTATTTTTTAAAAATCAATATAAATTAAAATCTTATATTTTTCAGTTATTCAAACAAAATATTTATTTTAAAATTTGAATTTTCCATTGATCCCTACTCATCCGGAAACATATCTTAATCCTGGACTTTAAGCACCAGCTGAAGGGGAGATTTTTAATCCCGGGATCATCCTAATTCCAAAATGGCATAATATATCTGTGTAGAGAAAGTGTGGTCCGAGTTTGTAGAGTTTCAGACACACGAACGAACAGACAGAATTTGCCGTTTATTTATTTAGGATTTCATTAAAAACTTTATTAATTTGTGCAAAACTGATTAATTCAATATGCACTTATAATGTGTTCACTATAATTGCAATCTCTTTAATTTGTTCATTTTAGCATATTTTATTTTAATTTTTAATTTTTTTTTTCACAAAAACTCAAATAATATGCGTTTACTTTAATTTTAAAGGATCATTTAAAATTTTATTTATTTCATGAGATATTGTGGAACTGCAAGATAACCATGACATTCCTGGAAAGAATAGTGTGACGTCCCCCGGTGTCGCTGCGTCAAATGTGACGTCTGCCTGGCAGCGCTCGCCGTGCTATCCTGGTCGCGGCGCCAGTTGTGTCGCCGTCCTATACTGTCCTGTGACGACCAACTGGCTTGGTACTGGTCGCGGCACCAAATGTGACGTTCTAACCTTTTGCTGATTCGGATGGGAATCTGGTTAGATTCGGCCTTGTCGTTCCCAGCTCGCCTCCAACGTCTGGTTACCGAAGTAACTGTTTTGATTTCTAGTCTAATCTACCCCCGTTGTGATTTGATCTTAGGTAGACGAAATCAATCAGTCGCCGGGCTGTAATGCAAGCCGAGTCCGAACAAGTGTAATACCGCACAAGTAGTGAAGGAAAGCCAGAAGAAAGGACTAAACAGCTAAATAAAACAGATAGCATGGTTATGAGCAAAGAAGCAGCCCAACTTGCAAATTCCAAATTGGAAACACCGAAATCAAGCAAGTACAACAAGTTAGATATCTAGCGATCCAACAGAGGATTTAAAGTTCGTGACTGAAATCCGAAGACTGAATGGGGTCTCGAAAGACATCTTCAAAAGCTAAGGAAAGTATTGAGAAACAGAAATTTTCATTAGATACAAAGAAATCAGTACTGAACTGTAATGTAATATTTGTCCTCCAATATGACAGTGGCTGCTTGACAATCTACTCTCTAAGGAAGATGAAGCTGGAAAAAATAGAAATGAGGTTATACGGAAGGAAGCTGAGAATACCATGGAACGAACATCCGAAGGAGACAGTAAACATTTCTAGTGTATATAATGAGAGGAGCGAGCTTGTAAAATCTTATGAGACAGATCGAAGGCAAGAGGGACAGGGGAAGACAACTCATAACCAACCTAGCGAGCTTGAGTTAATGGATGGCGGGACACGGTTTAGGAGAGATAATAAAAAGACAAAATTTATTGAGAGCAACGAAATAGAGGAAATTACAGAATGACAGAAAGAAGATACAGAAACAGCAGCAGTAGAAGTAGCAGCAGAAGCAGCAGCAGAAGCAGCACCAGTAGAAGTAGCAGCAGAAGCAGCAGGAGTAGAAGTACCAGCAGAAGCAGCAGCAGAAACAGCAGCAGTAGAAGTACCAGCAGTAGCAGCAGCAGAAGCAGAAGCAGCAGCAGTAGAAGTAGCAGCAGAAGCAGTAGCAGAAGCAGCAGCAGTAGAAGTAGCAGGAGAAGCAGCAGCAGTAGAAGTAGCACAGCAGCAGCAGCAACAGCCAGAGAAGCAGCAACGTAAAAAATGTTTATTTGGTAATTCAGACATAATTTCAAATTTGAAAGTCTGCCACGATGTTTTTTTTTTTTGTTTTTTTTTAGTGTTATTTGCAACATTAACCGTTACTGGAGATTTGAAAACTGTGAACGATGCCGAAAAATTCGTATCCATTTTTTGTTCATTTTCTCTTTTTTTTTTTCAAATCATAACCCTTTCACATTTAGCTTTGTAAATGTATTTCATACCACCGCACAATATTCATCCAGTACATTTTTCTTCGTACAATCTTTAAGGGGCGCAATATTAAGCAGTGTTAAAACATAATTTTTTGTTTTAATTTGAAGATGCTTGAGACTAGTGAAAAAGCACAAACGAAACGAGAGTGAATTTGATTGGCTCACCCAACCTCGCCTCTTCTTGACGTGACATCAAAGCATTTGAACTAACGACATTTCTTTGATGTTGTGTTTTCAAAAGTTCAGGATTCCATATTTTTTATCTCACACTCTCAAGAAAATAAATCCATCAAACAATAACATATTTCTTATTCTTCTCGGCTATTTCGTCATTGAAATGGAAAATATAAACATTCCTTAAGAGTTCAAGAATAAGGAGATAATAAGTGTTAATTGTTGTATTTACACGGTTATCCATAAAGATTTTAGCACCCCTTTATTGGTGCCTTGAAAGCTGCCATTCTGATGAAAAATTCAGGATTATTATCAGCACAATGATAGAGCTAATATTAGCCGTTTCCCTACAAGGAAATATTTGACAAGTACTGACCGAGCAGCCTATACTGCTTTCAATATTTCATATTTTTAGGCATTCTCAGGAGGTCGAAAACGTTTTATATCAGTTTCCTTCTCTTAGATAAGTTTTCGACAATATTAAAAAAAGGAAGGAAGAACAATTAAAACTAAAATTGATTGATTTGTTTTCTTACAGTGTTATTTAAAGCCAGAATACATATTTTTTAGATTGAAATAACGTCTTGAAGATATTAAGGATTTACAGATCTTACTTATTATTCCATAGCTGGGGTGGGGAAGTTTTGAATTCATACCTTTACCAACAAGTGTAAAAACCGAACAAAGAATGGAATTGGAACTCGGATCTCTGATTTCCGAGACTTTATCCATTGCATCTCCGGAATATCCAGACTTGCAGTAACTGGTTTTCCGGAATGGTCACTCATCTATATAGTTCTGGGTATGACGATAAACAACATCAGGCAGCAAGTACTCTGATCAGAGGAATGGAGGCTTTGAGGAGCATGGAATCTCCTCTTCATTGCTGTTGTTGTCAGGTTCACACTGACCCTAAGTCGTTGCACTTGTTAATGTCCCAGCTATGTGCAAAGAGAAAACCCACAAACAAAAGCAGATAAATATCTATTTATAGTAAAAAAAAAGCCGGCAATATATTTTAATCTTAAAAATGGTCAAACTGCCTATTTTATAGTAAAAATTACCAACAATACCTATTTTATAGTAGAATTACCAACAATGCATTTTATAGTGAAATAACCAACAATAGATTGTATAGCAAAATGACCAACAGTACATTTTATCTGTACTTGAAGGACGTCCCGTGTATGACACTAACCTACCTCCGTCATCAAGGCCTCTTTTAGGAAGGAAAACTGAACACTAAGAAAGTGCAATAACCGTTACTGGTCCTGGGCTTGTAAAGCCGATCAGCACCAACCTTCATAAAAATTATAAATTTCAACCCCTATGCTTGCTCAACAAATTCCGAAGGTATTCGTATAAAGAACCGGTTAATATTATTATTACCATTTTAATTCACCAAAACAAGACATGTACACGTTAATAAAACCCAAACAACTAAGATTAGAAACCATGAGAGTTTTAGCTGGCACAACATTATAGTGTGTGATATCTTACCAGAGATAATTTTAAGTATCTGGTTACCAAATACCCTCCGGGGTCTATGAGTAGAAAGGGCACTGTAGGAGAGTTATGTATTCATATTTGGGAGGTTTCGTGTAGACAGTTTTGCGGATCATATGCTCAGTTCCACACGAATTAGTCGTTTATAGTTCTGAGATGCTGATGTGTGCAAAAATGTTACCCTTCTTTATCATACCCCTGTCACAACTTGGATAATTGCAGTTTTAAGATTCCATATTTTTGCTACTTCGATTTGCAGATCAGTATAATTTGGCAGTTTAGAAACATTGGAACCCCGTGGACAAGTCATATCAATTAGAAGGCAGGAACCTCTTTAAAAAAAAATTATTCTAGCTATGTCTTGTCAATTTGCATAAATGTTCCTGTCTGTGAGGATTGTGGAAATCCTAGTCTAGTCACCCCATCACCATTTGTGACAACATTCGGGTGTTGTTAGTACCATGTATCCGGGATTTCAATACCATAGGTCAAAGAGACATGCTAATGGATATATGGAACTAGCCTGTTATGTCTATAAATTTTTCCTTCTCAGAAAAGAACTGGGAACCCTGATACTATGCGGTCAAAAGTTTCATTAAAATCATTGCCAAAGCGACAAGCGGGATTTGAGTTATCTTTGTCGATTTTAACCTTGTAGGCATTATTTGGACGATACTGGATTTGTGCAGCCATAATAAGGGCTTCTGTCTCCTGCTTAAGACTACTGTTTCTAAGCCATTGATGTGTTTGGTGAATATCGATGCTTTATTCATTCAGATGCTTTTGGTACACTTGTGACACTATTTGGCGTGCTAAAAGAGAAAAAGAAAAAAAAAGAAAGGCGAGAATTAAATTTAGGTGATAAGAAGCCATCAAGAAAAGGACACTAAGCGGTGTTATTTTTCTGACAAGAAAAAGTGGTAAAATGTTTTATTCCCATTGTCGAGAAGGTAAAAAGGAAGATACTGGAATTAATCTAATTTAGGTTACCAGGCGGGTGGAAATTCCAGGTTGGCCAATTAACCTCAGAGACAGAATTCTAAATAGAAAAAAAATTAACTGTGTCGCAGAATTACAAAAACAAAGGTGTCCGCTGACCACCATGAAGGAAGGGTTAAGCCTTTGTCTACATGTAGAAATCATTAAGAGGAGCATCTGTTTATCGTCAGGCTGGCTATGATGGCGAAATTATTTTATCGGGACGAAAAATTGGCTGTGTTTCGCCAGATGGCCACCCACTTGATAATTGGCAAAAATCTCGTTGACGAATTCCATATGAAATCCGGCTATAATTGCGAAACTGTTTTATCGGATCAGTGGTTGGCGCCAGGAGTGCAGGTACATCTGGGTGGCCACCGGCTTGGTGATGGCAAAAAGCTAATTGACGAATTCCAGGTAATTCAGTTAAAAGATAAAGAGTCTGTGTTGTGAGGTCTCCTCGAAGAGATGAAGGAAAAGGAAAAGTGAAAAAAAAAAGGATAATTTTTTTTTTCTTTTGAGCAAGATTTTTTAAACCGAGGCTAGTCTGGCCACACCCACAGCGCTGAGCGCCCATTGGCTGAATGATAGCAGGAGTATTGGGCGGAGGTAATCATGTGAAGATGGAGGGGAGGCCTGTTGCGCCCCGCTAAAGGGATAGGTGTGAGATGCCACTGTGAGAGAGAGGGGAAACCCGTTGACACCCTCTGAGGACATGGTGAGATACCAATATGAGAACAGAAGGAGATGGGAAGACGAAAGACATCCAAAAATGGAAAATAATAAAATTTTCCTGACCGAAACCAAGGAAGTGGATTGTGGGTTGAGAATTATCAAGGAACCTCAAACCCCGACAAGCCCACCGCGGTTTTGGTCGGCGTCCATATAAGCAGAGTCGCAGCGAGTTAAGACCAGTTCGAATTCCAGTTGCAGTTGGGATTGGGGACAGAGAGGCAAGCAGTTGCAGTGAGCTGAGCGCTCTGAAGACCCACCTCGCAGAAGCTGACTAAGATTCGCGCCTTATCAATCTCAACTTCTACTCAAGATAAATTTATTTTTGAAGAACGACTTAGACTCAGACCACCAAAACAAGTTTTACGAATATCGCCTGAAGACACAGCAAGAACGAGTTTCTTGAACAAGAAACAACTTAAGATGTTAAGACTCGCCTAACAAACACAAACACAAGTGTCACGAATCCATATAGTGGGTTTGGGAGAAAGACGCAGTCCTGTATTCAGCAACCATATATAAAATATTGTTATCCTTTTTTTAACACATTTGAACTTTTCGAGTTATTATTTTATTTTCTCTTACATATACTTGTGCGATATCGCCCTTGTTTGAACTCGATTTGCCTTACGGCCCAGCGACTGATTGATTTCGTCTGCCTAAGATCAATTCACAACGTGGGTAGGTTAGACTGGAAATCAAAGCAGTTACTTCGGTAACCAGACGTTGGAAGCGAGCTGGGAACGACAAGGCTGATCCCGAATCTAACCAGATTCCCATCAGAATCACCAAAAGGTTAGAACGTCACATTTGGTGCCGCGACCAATACCAAGCCAGTTGGTCATCACAGGACAGGATAGCACGACGGACGCAGCCAGTCAGACGTCACATTTGGCGCAGTGACACCGGGGGGACGTCACACTTTCCATACAAGATTTTAGATCTCAATTTTTGTCCAAGAGTCTTCGCAGAAACATCTTTCGCCAGTAACTTAATTATTATTATTATTATTATTATTATTATTATTATTATTATTATTATTTCCTTTGAATTCTTTCGCATGCATATTTCCTTCTGGGTCGCAAACAGTGACTTAAGGTCAGGAATGTCATCATGACATTTTCCACT
Organism: Acanthosepion lycidas; assembly: GCA_963932145.1. Taxonomy (NCBI): domain Eukaryota; kingdom Metazoa; phylum Mollusca; class Cephalopoda; order Sepiida; family Sepiidae; genus Acanthosepion; species Acanthosepion lycidas. The sequence goes on along the minus strand of OZ010583.1, from coordinate 82,468,333 downwards.
GATCATTTTTGTAAAATAAAAAAAGAACACACATATTTTACATAGATAAATCTCTTCGTAATGTGTGAACTGTACATTTGAGTACAATATTATGTATTTCTTTAAGCCATAGGCGAAGAAAAAATCCCTTCAATGAGTCGTTCAGAACCTTTTCCAATCAATACAAGGGATCCAACTAAAATTATTGATGTCTGTATATGCCACATTTTTAGGTTTCCATTTCAAGACGCTTGTATTTTGATTAGTTTTTTTCATGATTTTCAAACATACATTATAATCTGCAGGGACTGTCATATCAATAAGAAAGCTCATTCTTTGCTTGTGGTCTTTGATCACGATGTCTGGGTGATTAGATTAGATTGGATTGTTCCGTGTGTATTTTAAAGTCCCATAAAATTTTTCCTGGTCCTATCTCTGTAGCTGGGTTTGTGTGATGTTCATATGAGTTTCTTGCAGTTTCCTTCCCGTAAAAGTTGCATATTTTCCAGTGCAGATATTGACCCCTCGCTGGATGCTAACAAGATGGTCACTTGTTTCTAGATATTTATCACAGAATCTGCATTTGGGATCAATGTTTCAGTATGTGTGCTTCGGAATTTCGTATTAGCAAGGATGGGTCCTTTTCAGAAAGAATAAAAGCTTCGTTTTCAGCTTTTAAAAATGCACTACGTAACCACTGATGGATACAAATTTCGTCTACATTAGTCTGTTTGGTACGGGCAGAGTATTCACTATGAAGAAGATTTTCTTCCCATCGTTGTTGCCGTTGGTATTTTTTTTTATTTGCCTTTCTTTCTTTCTTTCTTTCTTTCTTTCTTTCTTTCCTAAGGTTCTTTGTCGCTGCGGTGGTTGCATTATCGTTTGTTGGCCAGTTTTCACCCACTCACTATTCCTTTTTGAATTTGTTGGCATCCATGATTACTGAATAAAATTTCTTAATTCTTTCAAGTTCTTTGACACAGGTCATCATCCAGTCTTCTGTAGTTTCTAGGTATGTCCCAAGGCCGACTGTTCTGGCTTTGTAAGGCTCATTCTAGTTGAATTCATCTACTGCCTCTTTCGGATCTGGGCACATACAAACGATCCACATCGACCTTAGGATGATGTATGCGTTTTTTTTTTAATTCCGAAGATTCCGCATTTTGATATCACTTGGCTTAATGTCAACTATGGTCAAAATAATGACGTTGAAACTGTACTGTACCACAGGCACAGTCAAAGTGTTTGCGGTTGATGTTCTGTTTTGTGAATTACACTCGGTACTTAACACAAGATGCACACTCAAGTAATATTCTTTTTTTTTTTACTTTATCCTTCATTTCGGTATTCTGTATTCTATCTCCTTCATTGACTCCTATGTATTTATTATTATTATTATTATTATTATTATTATTATTATTATTATTATCAGCTATCGAGCATTAGTACTATGAACGCACTGGCATGAACAATTTGAACATTTTCTTTGCTGAAAACATTCGCTTCTAATTATACTGTTCCCCTTCTTTTAGGATTAAGTGGGCCTTTTTAAAGATTTTCCCGGGAGAAATTTGAAACGCAGAGCGTCATTTTGTGTGTGAGATTGTGTGTGTATGTGTGTGTGTGAGTGTTTACGTTTTGGTGCTGATTCATCAAACTGAATATGTAGACATTTATTGCTTCTTTATCACCGTTGAATCAACAACAGATGCATACTAAAAAAAACGCAAGCATTATAGGAATAAAGTTTAAACTGTTTGCTTCCAAATAAATTAATTCGCTGGATCCCTGCGGTCACATGTCACCACGCCCAATTATTTTACAACAGTTCTACATGAATTTCTAATGTCTAAGTGAAATATACACTTAATTGTGTATATTTTTTATATGTTGCGGACACCGTGCATCATGTCGGTCCACTTCTAATAACGGGCCACAACGATAGCAACATGAAAATAAAATAATCATATATATATATATATATATATATATATATATATATATATATATATAGTCGCGGTACCCGGCGTTGCCCATATGTACAGAGCTGCAATTGTACAATCGCCCACCCTCTTGTATAACCGCAAGCCCCGTATAGAAATGTCTGTCTGTGTCCTCGCTTACATGCATATTCCGTTCGTATACCAAGCTACTACCCATCATCTTTTTGGCCTTATGTTCTTTGTAAGTGATTTTATTAAGATTTAATCGATTTTGTGTGGTCGTTGCTCGACATTAAATTGTTTCAATGTTTTAAATATTCATTAAATTTCCTATGGTCGTAATAAATTTCAAATAGCATGGAATTGTTCACAAAATCAATCAAAAACAGGAATGAAGCGTCATGGCTTAATTCAACTTAAGTGCAAACGCATGAAAGCCACCCTCCTTCTTCGTACTTTTAGTGTAAAGCTGGGTTTAATAAGAGGTTATTCGAGAATGTTTCATTTTTAACACTTCAACAATCCTTCTCAAACAATCTTGGCATCAAATGGTGTTCGAATGCTAATCTGGGATGGAATTATATGAAGAAAATATTGGTTAAATGGCAATAGCCGATTCTGGACATAGTTTGTCGCATTTTTTGTCGACCGAAATAATCTATACCAAGCATTCGCTCATGGCAATTTGTGTCATATGTAAGTTACATAGCAAACATTAAAAAACAAGGGAGTTATGACCAAAAAAACGGAGTATCGAGCAAGACTAAGTCCACTATCTTATTTCTTGGATGATGGTCATTTTTTTTTTTTTTTTTTTTTTGTGAGACATGTTTGACGAAAATTGAAAGTTATTTAATTTTTTATTTTAGGCAGTACGAAAAACTCGATATTTAAACTTTTCTATCAAACACTCTACATAAACCTCGTAACATGCGCTATGTGTTGCATTAAGTGCAAAAAACCTCAGGTCACCCAGTAAATATTTTGTTCGCGTGTAACTTTGCCTTGGTTTTTGCAAAAAGTCATACCCATCTTCAGTTTTAACAATTTTTCTTCCAAATCGGGTCCGGTGAGGATTCTGGTGATTGAAAGTTGGTCTTGATATATTTTATAAATTTGCAACAGGTATGTACAATTTCATCGAAATCGGTCGAGAAATGTGGACGTGCATAAATAGCATATATACACACACAGACATACACACAGAGATAGACACACAGACAGATATACATACAGATCTCTTCTCTTTTATAGATATAGATAATTATTCAGTGGTATGGTACATATATGATATTCCACGTTGATGTTGGTTAGAAAGCAGCTCGGTACAATTTAACTGCTCCGGGGTCAGGCGTCAAAACAGAGAAACTTTCTAAATTGTCCGACAAAGTAGAAACGAGGCTGGGTTATTATTAGATCGTTTATTGACCAGTCAGAGGACTGGTTACATGCTGGTGACAACAAAGAAGTGAAAGAGACATCAGGATTGGCCATTTCCCTTATTTTCTTAAAAGAAGCCGCTACGAGACAATTATCTCTCTCTATATATGAATATATATCTCTCTATATATCAATATATATTTTTGGGGATGTGTGTATATATATATATATATATATATATATATATATATATATATATATATATATGATTTGTATATTCTTTTTCTTTTAAGGAAACTTATACTTAATATCAGAAACAGGTCGCTGAAATTTATGGAGCTCGTAATGAGGAAGGGGCGCTTGGAAAACCTAATACTCACGAGACAGATTGAGGGAAAGTGGGACAGAGAAAAGCAGCGCGTAATATACTTCATGAACTTAAGGAAATGGCCGGTAGAAATGAGTTTGGGAGAATTAACAAAAAAAACAAGACTCATTAAGAGACACAAGGGGCAGGAAGATGTGGATGGCCATGATTTCCTATGTCCCGAACGGGCACGGCACATAAAAGATGAATATAACCTTTATTTTATGTATATGAACAAAGAACAGAACTAAAAAATAAAAGGAGAAATGTCAATAAAATGAAGAGAAAGAAAACGAGATGAATAAATGGTGGTTTTTGTACCGAGGAGAAGCTGCAAATCGAAGAGGTCATGACCCAGGATGCATTTATAGATAAAAGGAATTCAATTATTTAAAACTGTGTTGGATCGTTGACCAATTCGTTTTGAAAAATGTCGAGAATATCTATAGAGTGGCTAAGAAAAACAAACGCCTGTTATGAAAATCACACAGACTGTTAATGGAAAAATAATATATTTAAAATAACGAAAATTCTCTTCTGTCCGTTTCATGATGTCACTTATACTTATGTAGATATACATACATACATGCTGCTGTACATATTGTAGTTTACACAGTCACAAACACATACACACACACATACATACACACACACACACACACACATATATATATATATATATATGTGTGTGTGTGTGTGAGTGTGTGCGCTCGTTCGCGTGTGTATGTGTTTACATCTAAGATTTTTATATAAAACTGCGAAAGACAATGAAATATAAATATATTTCATATATTATACTTTGTATATTTCAGACGTTCTCTGTTTCTCCCCCCTCTCTCTCTCGGTCTCTCTCTCTCTCTCTCTATATATATATATATATATATATGCAGAGGAAAAAGCGTGCAAAAAACAAAGAAATAATATTCACACACAGGTCTTAAATTTTATTGTTCAAAATTTTCTTTCAAATTGAAAGAAATGAATTACAAAGAATCTCACAAAACAAAATCCCACAAAAATATTGGTTTTGTTTTTACAACAGATAAAAATTATTTGTTATTATGACAGAAAAATCAGAAAGTACCTATTTAACGAGAGAGTAAAGTATTTACTTTGTTTTATGAATGTGTGTAATTCCCAGCAGTCAACACGCGAGGCCAGTGTTATTACTACAACTAATATTTATGTTGATGTAACTTTCTTTGTATGTTTTTTATCTGCTGTTTGCTTTACTGTAAAATCGCGTGGTGTTTGCAAGAAGTCACTCGATAAAAATGTGAAAGGTTGAGTAAATGATTATATGAAAGCTGCGAGCACTCACTTTTCCTACAACAACTCGTGAAAAAACTGACTTTGTGAATTTATGCGACGATATTTATAAAAGTTAGATTTGCTAATCTCAGCAGTTTATTGGCTAATAAATATTGACTTTTAGGTGGCAAAACATTACTAATCTGGAGTGATCTCTCAAATTTCGTAGAAGTCAAAAAACATCTGGTTGTCTGAAATTTGAAGGTTTTTATAGCGTTTGAGATAACGTTATTTATTGGTAAATAAATGCGAAATTGAAAATTCAAATCTGGTTAATTTACGTGTAATCCGATGTTGGTACAAAATTGAGATTTAGTGATATTATTTAAATTTACTGATTTTTTCTACTATTTTGACTGTATTCCACACACACACATATGTGTATATATATATATATATATATATATATATATATATATATATATATATATATATGTATGTGTGTGTGTGTGTGCGTGTGTGTGTGTGTGTGTGTGTGTGTGTGTATTAGAAATACTTTTACAAACGTTGTGGGTGGGTTTCTCACACCAAAACATGGACAAAAGTCCATATAAGCACAGGTGCAAAAGTTCATCCTTGTACCCAGCAACTCATTACAAATGTTCAAAATATCCTCCATTTCCGTTTATATATATATATATATATATATATATATATATATATATATAGTGCTGTTCGATAGAAGTGACTCACCTGATTTTTTTTACTAAATTTTCTCTTCTCCGATGAAACGAAAGTTGAGCTAAATTTAACGGATAAGCGATCTAAAATCCGAAGGAGAAGCTTTGAAAGTTCTTTGAATTTAGCAGTAACTACTGTCAAGCATCCGTTCAGTATAATGTTCTGGGGATGCTTTTCTTTGCATGGAACTGGTTTCTTGAAACCTATTGAAAAGACCACCTTCTGCTGAAAGGGTGCAAATCGACCCCACCAAGCTCATTTTTATGCAGGATAATGCTCCCTGTCACAAATCAAAATTGATGAAGGAATACGTTGATGAGAAGCAGTTGAGTTTTATGACATGGGCGCCTCGATATCCTGACCTCAACCACGTAGAAAACTTATGATCAACTGTTTTCTCGAGAGCCTGTACTTTATAATGCTCCATAAGTTTCCAAATGGGGTTGAGGTCAGGAGATTGGGGCGGCCATGGTCATAAAACTCAGCTGCTTCTCATCAAAGTATTCCTTCATCAATTTTGATTTGTGACAGGGAACATTATCCTGCATAAAAAATGATCTTGGTGGGGTCGATTTTCACCCTTTCAGCAGAAGGGAGCAGACAAGACTCTAAAATTCTCTTGTACTGCTCGCTCCTGAGGGTCTTTACAATAGGTTTTAAGAAATCAGTTCCATGAAAAGAAAAGCATCCCCAGAACATTATACTGAACGGATCCTTGACAGTACTTACTGCTAAATTCAAAGAGCTTTCAAAGCCTCTTCTTCGGATTTTAGATCGCTTCTCCTTTGAATTTAGCTCAACTTTCGTTTCATTGAAGAAGAGAACATTTAGTAAAAATATCAGGTGAGTCACTTTTATCGAACAGCACTGTATGTATTAATAACTGAAGTTAAATGAAGTCGTAAGTCTAGACTTATCGGACGCAAAAATATTTAAATTTCCATTTTAATGTTTTTTCTTACATCTTCAGCCTTCTTTTCGATGCACAATTATAACGAACATTGTTTTCTTTTTTTTTTTTGTATTTTTTTTTTAAATTTTGTCCCCTCTCTGTACATTTGTATAGGTTTCCATTAATACAATGATAATTTTATTCTGATAAACTCCTTTTAAAGAATGAAAAAGGTTGCGAATATTTTTTACCATTTTGCCATTCAATTACCCACCATATGAAATTATAGTCGTTTTTTCGCTTCCTTCTTTCAAATCACTTTCTTTGTGTACCGTGTTCCTTTAGAACTTTGATGATCACGGCTCCCCACAATTTCATGTCCTTTGTATCTCAATATTTTCTCTTTCTCTTATCTCTCCTAAATCTTCTTCTACCTTCCATTTACTCAAACTCTCCATGCAGGTTATGCGTTGTTTCCGATTATCCTCTTGCCTTCACTCTGTCCTGTGAGTATCAAATTTTTCAAGCCCACATTCTGATAGCGTATAAGTGTTCTTTTTGTTAGCATTTTCTTTAAATTGTCGTTGCTCACATATTCAGTCCATGGTATTCTCAGTATCCTTCTGTATAACCACATTTCCGTTTCTTTAAGTTTCTTCTTCATCTGGTTAATAAAGGCATTTAAGCAAACCTTCTTTGCGTGGCTTGTAAGTAAACTTTCTTTCTGTTCATTCAAGTCTCATTATCAATGTCTGAGCAGGGTGTCCAGCATCAACTGCTGTACAGGTGGATTGATATTACGTAAAAGTTCAGCACCCTTTTCTTTATTTCTAATGAAATCTTCATTCTACTTAATACTTTGCTTAACTTTTGAAAGACTTCTTTCACTATCATTTTCATTTTCCGTTCTCTGTTAAAACAATCCATATATCGATCTTGTGTAGATAGACTAGACAAAATAATAGAAACGCGACTTTTTATTTAAGTGTTTTTTCTTCTGTTGACAATATGACAAATTTAAAACTATTAAAACTCTATTCACTTTATATGCCTTCATGTGCATTATATATGCATTCTAAGTCATGATATAGTCCTCTGTTTTACATTTTTTACAGTATATTTAAATAAGTCAAAATGTGTCAGCTATGGGATCTCCAAAGAGGACATATTATAAGATGGCTGGATTCGTAGAATCTTTAAAATCATGTTGGCCTTTCAAACGCATTGTAAAACCGTCTCTGGAAAGTATAATGCTAGACGCAGATTGAACCTCACAGAAAGAAAATCTATAAAATAATGGAACGTATTATTTGTTATAATCATTGAACTTCAACATCGAAATTAACAGTAGAGTAAAACCAACACTTTGCCCAAAATGTGTCAACAAAAACTGTTCGTCGTAAACGCCATAAAACTGGATACCATGTAATGGCTGCGGTTGCTAAACATTTTCTGTCCCGGTCAAAATCGATAGGCCAATAAAATGGTATCTAGACTTTCATAATTGGTCAATAGCTGTATAAGACAAAATCGTATTCTCAAATGAATTATTATACACTTTTCTTCTACTCTGAGACGAGTTTATGTTTGGAGCCAGTCGAAGGTAGTTTTCAATCCTGAATGCTTGTACGATATCGTAACGCATAAATATAACTCTCTGGTAATTTCGAGGCCATATCATGTAATTCACGGCTATTTAGTTGTTCTACATCGTAGAGTTAACGCCAAAGACGTTCTGCGTATTTTGATTAATCGATCACATCTATCCGACCGTACAAACATTGTTCCTTGATTGCAACGCAATGTTCCAGGACGATAACGCGCCGATTCACAAACATGTAGCAAACCAGTAAGCTTTGCTTTCATAGACTCCGTATTTCAATATGATCGGATTTTTATGGTGCGTTTTCGAGTGAGGAGGCCGCTCTGGCCTTCATCGTCACCGAAAGAGCTATAATATGCTTTACTTGTAGAATTGTTAAATGCTGCCGTAAAAACAAACTTTCAGAACGTATGCGAGTCCAAGCAAATGGTTAAGAAATAACAAAACAAGTGTTGCATATATATTTTTTAATCGATTCACCCCAAGCAAGGCGGGAAGCCCCTAGTACCCAATGGGTTACAGAAGATTTGGAGCGAGAGCAGATAGGAGTGATAGAGAAAAGTATGAGGAGAAGGAGAGTGGATAGATCAAGGCAAATAGAGATATCGATAGACATTACATTTGAATAGTTGGAGATTGTAGCTGTCAGGGAAACAGGAATAGGGAAGGGAGTTCCACAGGCGAGAGGTGCGAGATATGAAGCTATTGGAGTAGAAGAGACGGCTACATTTAACAGTTTCAACAGTGAAAGGGTGAGAGTGGGATGCAAGTCTCGTAGGACGCTTGAATTCGCGTAGTCTGGGAACCAGCGAAATCAGCTCATCGGAGCAATTACCATGAAATTATTTGTAAAAAAGACAGAGAGAGGCGACGGCGCGTCTGTGAGAGAGTGACTGCAGACGATATGCTAGATCAGGGCCAATTACATTGCATATCCGTCTCTGGATCTTATCAAGTACCTCGAGGCAAACAGAAGGGGTTCCAGACCATATATGGCAGCAATACTCCATACAAGGGTGAATGGTTGATTTGTAGATTGTTGAATATTAGCTAGTTTGCCAGTGGTTTAGCACACAAGTAGGCAAATGTAGCCAAAGCCAAACTGACTTGAGTCATTTATGGAGAAATATATAGGTGAATAAAGACCCCTCATGCAAATATATTGGGAAGGTCCATTCTAGCAAAATGGACCAACCTAACTGGTGTATTAGGCACTCTCCTATAAAATAAGGTAAAATCAGCTGGTTTCCTTGACAAGTAAACAAAAGGAGGCAGCCATGTTGGCAGGTAAGTCACTTGACTTCTACATCTCCCTCCTCTCCCCATTGCGGAAGCATATTGGCCGTTGGGGAGGAATTAATTCCCTATTGCCTGGTTGATTGTACGGGAGTAGTCGGGATAGCGCCCTGGGAATCCTGGTTCTTAATGGCTGTGATTGAGTAGGGCCCTGGGACGCTGGTTTATTTTGTAATGTAATGTCACCATTTCCCGCGTCTTTGGCAGATTGATGTGGGCTGCGTGTATCTGTAATTGTCGGCTCAGGTGACACAGGCATGGCGCTTGGTATGGGGGTCTTGATTATGGGTGCTTCATGTTTCCTTAGAAACCTACGGTTCCGCAGAGTTATTCTGCCTGATCCTGCAACTCTAATTCTATATTGACGGTTGGGAAGCGTCTCTACTATTCGCCCAGTTATGTCCCATCGACGGCTATTTGAGTTTTGAATGGAGACTGTGTCACCCTTATAAAGTGGGGATAGTGCATGTGCAGTACGGTTGTACTTCTCGATGAGGTCTGCATTGCGTTTGGATAATTTCTGTTCACGTTTTTGCGCTGCGGCTATCCATTCAGGGTGTGGTTTATATAACTGTGGGTGCGATGGGATAAAATCTCGAAGACGTCTATGAAGCAGGAGTTGCGCTGGTGATAAGCCAATGCCTTGGATAGGGGTGTTTCTATATTGCAAGATTGCTTGTGCTGCCATGTTATTGTCCAAGGAACCCTGGTGTCCTGTGCAGTCTTTTATGAGTCTTTTTGCAGTCTTGACTGCCAATTCTGCACGTCCGTTAGACTGGGGATAGGCCACTGATGAAATTCTTTGTTTAACAGCCCAGGTTTTTAGGAATTGTTGGAATGAGTAAGCTGAGAATGGCGGTCCACCATCTGTACTAAGTTCCTCAGGTGCACCATATGTTTGGAATATTTCTCTGCAGATGGATATCAACCTGGAAGCAACAGCTTGCCCTGGCTTGATGCGGTACAGAATGAGCCATCCAGTGAGCCTGTCTGCACAAGCAAGATATGTGAAGGACTTAACATAGAACAAATCCATTACAATCTGTTGAAATGGCCGTTCAGGTGTAGGTGTCATTTAGATTGGTTCAACTGGTAGACGGGGCATTCCTTGAACATGTAGTGCAATTATACCTGTAATTGCGAATTGAGGCATTCATTCCAGGCCAGTAAACTGAGTCATTGGCACGCGCTTTCATGCCAACTACTCCTTGATGAGCCGAATGTAGGCATTTTAATATGTTCTTGCGCTGGGAGGTTGGTATCACTACTCTCCTGTCAAGTAGTATTAGGCCATTTTCCTTGCTTAGGCGGTTACGAACTTCCCAGTATTCCCGGATTGTAGGTGGTGTTGCTTGACGACTGTTTGGAAAACCATTGTCTATTGTTTTCCGTAATAGGGTGTATTGTGTGTCTTCTCGACCAGCAAAACGAATGTGGTCAGGGGAAGTTATGGCAGGATTATCATCTAATTGAGATATTGATGTGAGGGCTGTCAATCTCATTGTTGCACAAGTCTCATCTGATTCATCAATTTCTATAAGGGAGGGTTCCATGGAGAATGTATCAAGTAGGCTTTGTACTGTAGTGACTGGGTTGTGGGAAATAGCATCAGAGGCTCTGTGCCATTTTCCAGGACAGTGTTGCATGGTGAAACGATATCTCAAGCTTTTCTCTTTGAGTCGGAATAGGCGAGGGTTGTGAATTTTGCTGAGATCTCGATCACCAAAAAGTCCTTTGAGTGTTTCATGGTCGGTCACGACTATAACGTTTGGGCAACCTAGTATGAACATGCGGCACTTTTCAAGTGCCCAGCTGATAGCTGCTGCTTCACCTTCTATGAGTGCATATCTTTGCTCAGCGTCAGTACAGAATCTGCTCCCAGCAAACACAAGATGCCAGCCTTCAGGGCAACAGACATGGGCTCGTTCGATTGCACATGTGCAGTGTTTCTGAAGAAGTAAAAATCCCATGCCGTCTTTACTCCAGTCAGGAGCTAAGCAGGTAATTCTGTTGATGTCAAATGTTGAGACCCCCCGCTTTACTAGTTCAACAATGACCTGCTTTGATTCCTGAAATGCTTTCTCAAGGGTCTGGTTCCAGGTGAATTTTGAGTTTTTTTGACAAGGTCCCGAAAAGGTAGCATAATAGAACTTAATGAATATGCCCAGGCAATTTGGTTTACCAGTCCAAACCAAGACCTTGCATCGGTGATGGTTTTCGGAACAGGGAAATTTAAAATAGCATTAAGCATAGATTCAGAAGGAGATACTCCCGATGAAGTTATTTGAAGTCCACCAAACTGAACAGTGTCGTTACAAAACTGGAATTTGTCTTTGCTGAGTACAATCCCATTTTGTGCACATCTCATTAGAAAATCAAGGGTATGATAGAATGCCTCTTTGATGCCGGTGTCGTAGAGCAAAGTATCATCAACCAATTTGATTTTCCTGGGAATATCTTTTATGACTTCATCATATCTACGGGTGTATGCATCACCAGATGCTAAGTAGCCTTGAGGCATCCTAAGGTACATAAACCTTCCCCACTCTGTGATAAAAGTTTTGAGTGGTTGGGACTCCTCATCTAATATAATAGAGTGGTAGCCATCGACAGCATCCAGTACTGTTTTTTTGGTATTGGGTGGCACCTGCATTGCCAGCTGGAAAGATGAGGCAGTGTGGTGGGTTTCTCGCTTGCATTGCGAATTTAAATATTGATAATCGATGGTACGCCTCGGTCGACCATCCTTTTTTGTTGTAATAACCATCGTGCTACACCAATCTGTTGGAGTACCAATGGACACTTGTTCTAATATGCCTCTTTCTATATCTTGCATAAGGGCTTGCCTCACTGGTTCTTTTAAATAGTATGGCACTGGTATTGGTCTGTGTCTTGCCTTAGGGATGCCCCCTCCATTAGGTGGATATGTGCTGGTTTACCAGACATGGCTGGGAATTGCCCATCAGTATTAAATGCTGAATCAGCAAATTGTTTCAGTAACCATTTTTTGAGGTTCTCCACATTTCCTTCGTTTGCTGGAAAGGGGGTTTCTTCAGGGCGATCTGGTAGCTGAAATCTTCCGAGTTGCTTCTGCTCGACAGCTGCTGTGTGATCGTTGGTCGTCCAATCTAATTTTCTGTGGGTTGTCATAGTCATAGGCGTGGGGAAGTGAGGAGACAGTATGCCAAAATCAATACAGGCGGCCTTGCTAAAATATATCTTATCGATGTTATTGCAGATGTACAATGCTTGCTTTGTCGACACTTCTCCAACACTAAATTGAATAGACAACCATCCCTGGCTTATAAGGGTTGAGCCACCCACAGCATGAATAACTTTCTTTGATGGGATCAAGTTACTTTCCTTGAGACCCATGCTATGTAGGTGCCTGGGTCCTCCAAGGCAGATGGTGGCCCCACTGTCTGGGAAGATTTTCAAACGAGTGCTTTGATTACCTGGAATATCTTCAGGATTTCTGGGGTCTGGCCTTGGAGAGAATGGGACCAGTGTTGCTTCTATTTCAACAACACTGTTTTTGTTAGAGGACACATATGAGCCTGTCTCCTGGTCAAACTCTACATGTCCAATCAAACTGTACATGTTAGCTTCATCGTCTTGGAAGCCTCTCACTTCACTAGAGCGATTTCTTGATCGGCAAACTTTTGAAAAATGACCTTGGATGCCACACAAGTCACAGGTCTGATTCCAGGCAGCACATGCCTGTTGGCGGGTGCTGGTTCCTGGGATGCCATGCTTGTGGCTACCACATCCACTACAGCGCAACTTGTTTTGTTTTATAATCAGTTTTTTGGGCTTCTGGATTGAGGGGGATTTTTTTTCACTTGTGTTGTTTTTCTTTGCGATAGGTTGATGCACGCAATGCTGACATTTCAGTTGTCCCTGCCATTCGTGCTTGGTCACGCAGTGCTGCCTCGAATGCCTCAGCATGGTTGATGTTTTGTTCAAGGGTCTTCAATGAGCTGGCCTTTGCTAGTAAATCTGCTTGGAGAGCATCATTTGCTGTGCCTCTGACCAGCTGGTCTTTGATATAGATGTCAGATAGGTCATGACTGCAAATGGGACATGTGAAGTCACAATCCTGTGCTGTACCCTTAAGGCGGACAACAAATTGCTGGATTGATTCGCCTGGTCCCTGGGAAATCGAAGCAAAAGACAATCTATGAACGATAGGGTTCGATTTTTGGGTAACTAATGCCTCCAACATGTTCGGGAGTCTGTTTGGTTTTTCCGAGAAAAATTTAGGGTATGTATTGATGATCGACGTTTGGACAGTCTCATCAGCACAGTTGTATAAATGGATGTTGGTCTGTGTAGGGGGCATGTTTGTCATTTGCACAAATACCTCCCAGTCAATTCTGAACTTTCGGAATTGCTGTGATGTCATCTCTGAATGGAGCTGGGGGAGTTTGGCTGCAGGGGCCTTTGTGTAGCTGTCTGATGTCAAAGGTTGCTCCTTTGATAGCTTAAGGATAGCTAGGGCATGTCCCATGGTTGTGACACCTAGTTCTTTAAGGATTTCCCGGTCTATCATAGAGAGGCTATCCTTAGTAATATTCTCTTTCACAAACGATTCAGCATAGGTTTTGGCAGAGTCGGTGGGAATGCCAATTTTGATAAGTAGCTCTTGCCAGTCATCGTATCCTGTTCGCAGCGCCATGTTGAATATTAGCTAGTTTGCCAGTGGTTTATCACACAAGTAGGCAAATGTAGCCAAAGCCAAACTGACTTGAGTCATTTATGGAGAAATATATAGGTGAATAAAGACCCCTCATGCAAATGTATTGGGAAGGTCCATTCTAGCAAAATGGACCAACCTAACTGGTGTATTAGGCACTCTCCTATAAAATAAGGTAAAATCAGCTGGCTTGCACCTCTCTTACATATTTATAAATCTATTATTCATTCATACTTTGAATATTGCTGCCACATTTTTTCTGCTTCTCCTGCAATATATTTAGAGATACTTGATAAAACTCAAAGAAGGATCTGCAATGTTATTGGTTCTGACCTAACATTTTTGCTGCAGACACTTTCCCACTACTCTAACATACATTCACTCGGTCTTTTCTATATATATATATATATATATATATATTTTCATGTTAATTGTTCTAATGAACTTTACCCTCTGGTACCTAAATTTTATGAATTTAATCGCCGTACTAGTTTGGCGGCAAATTTTGATCTTTTTACAGTAGAGATGGCTAGATGTAACTGTACGTTCTGTACTGAAATTTCTTCTGACTTTTTGGTTTCTAGTCTAATTTGATCTTCAAAAACTTAAGTGCAATATTACTTGTTTTCTTTTGTCTTATAAATTATTGTTCTTCTATTGTTCCCTCGTCTTAATTAGCTTTTTTCTCATATTCTCTAAAGATATGTATCACCTTTGTGGATTTTCTGCCTTACTTGGGGTGAAATGATTAAATTATACATATCACACACACATACACACACGCCCACGCGCATATATATATTCTGACTATATATTAAAATGGTCGGAAAATAATTACGCATTATTTCACTGCAATGTACTATGAGTCACCTAATCTATGCTTAAAGTTAGCACATAATCTCTATTTGATAGTGCATTTCATAGTTTATAGTGCATTTATCTTTTAACCTCATTAGTGGTGGCTTAAAAGGTTTTAAAATATCGATTGTGACACATCCGAGAATTCTGCCTTTGAAAGACAGGCCAGTTTGACTGAAATAAAATTGAAAACGACCATTGGATTGAAACTACGTCAAAGCACATTCTTCTGGTTGGGCTATAAGTTGAAAGTAAATGTTATTTACATTTTTATTATTTAAATAAATTAAACTGACATTTGCTTTTATATCCTTGCTGCTAAAATGTAATTACTACACAAACCTCATACACTTTACTGAAATATTACATAACATCGTTTTCATATCATTTTATGTGGTAAAGCCAACCAGAGTCGTCTTTCCCCCGAACTACTCGATTATAAAAGAAATAGTCGAAACTCGAAGTACTCGACTATAAAAGAAAAGCTCGAACCTTGTGCGCAGTATTGAAATTGCATTAGATAAAGCTTCACTATAAGCTTAAACATTCGTCTGATTTTTTTACAATACTAATACGTAATTTGTGTCTGAATTTCTGGGGTGGGGAGTTAACGGGGGGCAACAATTATGCTAACGTTTTGATTAAAACAACAAAGATGAAGACAATAGTCCGAAGGTAAATAGTGCAAATAATAAAACTACCATCTCAATGACGTCAAGTTTAAAGAAATTTAACTTATGTCTTTTTTTATAAACTTTCTGATAAAACGTTATTACTTTACGAGCACCCTAGTAACATGTTGTCCGGTCTTTTAGTAAGAGTTTTTTTTTTACTAATAACTTGCACGTTAGTCAGTACCCGCACACGCATCCACACGCACACACACACACGCACACACACACACACGCACACACACATGCACACACACACGCATAAACACACACATATATATATACTACTATATATAATTATTTATTTAAAAATATGATTCCAACACGCTACATAAGAGGTCTCATGTTTCAAAACAAGAGCCGAAAACTTCAAAATAATATTTGAATTAACTTGAGTTAAAGTAGGCTCTGTTCCATCTTCAAGCGAATTTTTTGGGGGAATGACTTATTTCTGAAATTTACGAGTTTTAATAGTATGGTCAGAATTGAAATCAAAAATTTCCATGGTAACATCAAGGGCGGATTGTTTAGAATCGGCAGGGGTGGGGTGTTAATAATTTGTATCAGTATAGAGTTACTTTCATAGATGTCGGGTCACGGTAAGGTGGGGGTGGCTAAATTTACGACGGAGGAAGTTTTCGCATAGTCTGGCTTGAGCGTCTACGGAGATTTATTTATTTATTTATTTTTTTTATTCTTTTATTATATCTCTTTATGAAAGGGATTTGTGTATATGAAAAGGCCGTAACGTTTGTTATTTGACGACTTCATAAAGGGTTATCAATTTTTGTAGGTAATTAAAACTATGTATATGGGCTATGGATTTTAAAATTTATTTTTTTGTATGCGTGTTTTAGGCTAGTTATTCAGAACGTAAGTTCGGTTGTGTCGGCAGAAAACCGTTAATTCTTGCCGGTTGTTTAATAGGTTTTTATTGTTTAGGGGCTTAATAATCTGTAGTTTCTCATGGAGGCACAAAGGGCATGGGTCATCCCAAGTTTTGCAAGTTCTACATATATATATATATATATATATATATATATATATATATATATATATATATATATACTACTATATATATATATATATATATATATATATATATATATGTATATATATATATATATATATATATATATATATAGTCGTATATTCAGTAACCTAATTCCTAAGTTAGCGAATTCAATCTACGTTTAAGTTTGCGCCGAAAAGAGAATACAGCAGAATATACAATCCCCCCACCACTCTCTCTTCTCTCTCTCTTTTCTCTCTCTCTCTCTCTCTCTCTCTCTCTCTCTATCTCTCTTTCTCGTTTACTCACCGCGTATGTTTTAGTTGATTCAGTTATTTATTTATTTTGCTAACGTTCCTGTGTATCTTCGCCTTTATCTTCCTGTATGTCAGTAGTGTAAGCAATTGCATTGTGTGTACGGCTTCCGTATCGTCCCATTATGTCGGGTTGCTTTTGTCAGCAACCTTCGAAAATGAATACCATCTGGGCACTTTACACAACGGCGTATAATCTGAAAGTTTCTATAAACTTGTTTCATTTAGCCATTTTTATCTAGACGAGATTTTTTTTTTTTAAACTCCATTTTCCTTCGTAATTTTGAGTTCTTTATATATTTTTTTCTTTCTTATCAGGCAATGCATTCTATCTTTTAGAACCCCCATTCTCTAACAAATTACTTTCTTCTCATTATTTTTTGTTCTTTCCATCCTTTTTTCGTCCTTTTAATTTACTAATTTTTGTTTCTTTTATTAATTAATTTCCCCCCATTTCTCTCATTAATAATCTTCTTTCTTTCGTTCACTTTTTAAAAAAAAAATCAATTTTGATTTCTTTTTGATTTCTTTTCATTCATATTTTATCATTTTATGGCGTTTAACGAAGCGGCCATTTTTCATACTCAGCTTAGATTCCATCAGCAGCAGCCACTCTTTCTCATTTCTTTCTTCCTTGATAACTTCCTTTCTTTTTTTTTCTTTCTTCGAATAAGAGTTTTCATTTTTTTTTTTAGTTGCCCATTCTTTTGGTTTGTCTTCTGTTTTCTTCCCCCTCCCGTTTATTTATTTATATTTTTTTTGATTTCGCTTTCTTTTCATTTATTCATTTTATTCATTTAAAATTTTTTTAGGTTAATTGAGATTTTGGTTGAGTTTTCAAAATCCCTTCTTCATTTTTTCATTCTTACTCTGCAGAAAAGTTTTTTCCTATTTGATGATTATTTTTTTTTTATTTTCTTGTCACTTTTCTTTCGGCCACTTTTCTGATTTCTACAGGGTGGTCCGAAAATCTTATCACTCTAATCCTAACTTCCAAACTGTCGGAGCTCAAGTCAACGATCTGAAATATAAAAAAAAATATATAAGACTTTCAGACCACACTGTACAATCACTAGAATAATATTAGAATCGATCGAGCAATGTCATTTAATCAAACACGACTCAAAATACATGAAAAATAAATCAAAATACATCAAAAGATGTATGTATTCATATATATATATATATATATATATATAATTGAATAACATGTAGTTAAAATTCAGTACACCATATGGTATATGGCCATATATCACATGGGGTATTGCATTTTATCTACATGTAATTCATATATGGTGTATAATAAATATATTTAGCTATCTTCTGTGCATCAGTATTAATATTTTATATTATATATTATTATATTATTACATTCACTTGGATTACTTAACACGGATTTTTTACACGCACATACACACACACACACACACACACACACACATATATATATATATATATATATATATATATATATATATATATATATATATAGGAATCCGACAAATATATCTTCCTCGCTGACGAAGCTTTAATAAAGTGAATCATGTTAGAATAAGATCTATTTCCTACTATTTCTTTATCCTAACACACATACAGACAGATATATATATATATATATATATATATATATATATATATATATATATATATATATATATATATAGAGAGAGAGAGAGAGAGAGAGAGAGAGGAGAAGGACGACTCTGAATTCAAAACCTGCGGAGGGTCGTTTGGGAACCTTGTGGCATTCGGTGCACCAGGTCTCTGTATCCGTCCCTCTAAAAAGTGTGGATGGTCCTGCACGAGGCCTTCACCACTATAATCAAATCTCATGTGCCGGTGTCGGGCTGTGGGTTTCCATGAAACTGATCTGCTTGACCCTCATACGTCGAATCTCGACGGGAGAGTCGATCATATATATAGTTTATGAAAAACTAGGTAATCCGTATGGGTAAACCTAAGGTGGATAAAATCCAGAGAGCTCAATGTAAATCCAGAGCAAATAATTTAAATAAAAACAGACCACTTTAAGGTTCCATGTAATAAAATTATTGCACCACAGCTCTTTTAAAGGACTGCGGATCATCAGACTTTACTTCCAAAGGTTGAAACAAAAAAATGAAAAGAAATTTACACATTTTTGACTGGCCGTATTGACACATTTAAACGGTAAACCGTTTAAATGTGTCAATGCCTGCTAACTCACTCGCGTCTTCTCTCCCCCCAATCACTTCCTCACTTCGTTAATTTACATATGTTTAATACGGCCTGTCAAAAATGTGTAAATTTCTTTTCATTTTTTTTACATGGAACCTTAAAGTAGTCAGTTTTTATTTAATATATATATATATATATAATTACTTATTCAAAAATTATAACATAAATATGTTTTAAAATCACTACAAAATAGCCATTTTGTTTCAACACCTGTGGTGTCTTATCAAGTGATGGAGTTGAATGTAGAATGAATGTTTTAAAAGGTTCAAATCAACTAACCACTCCTCCTATGGGGGAACGCTCTTACATGAACTGAAATGACCAATCAAAAAACAAGTATACGAGAATTCAAAAAATTAGACAACGAAATAAGGTTGTAATAATTATTAAATGCTTTAAAGTTGGGTTTATACTAAAATAGAATTTCTTATTCCGTATACACTAATCATACACTTGTGTGTATATATATATATATATATATATATATATATATATATATATATATATATATATATATATATATCCGCTGCATAGCAACACTTTAAACACACTGGCAATTCATTGTAATAAAACTGACGATAATTTTGACTTAATAAATTCCATTTTGATCAAGAGAGAAAAGGATTCTCTGTGCATTGAAAATTCGCTAATCTGGCAGTTCTCAATATTAAACCCAAGGACAGGATCATCACAAAAGCAATATTAGCACAATATGGTATACGAGCTAATAGGAAACTTGGAGTGGGATTTAAAATCCAACAGATGCAAAAAGCTTCTAGTAGAGATGTTATAACATGTTATTTATTTTTATAAATACAATTTGTTCTCCTCCGTACTTATCACTCTTTTAAGAATAGTGTTTTTGGTTATTAGAATTTTATTCTGTCTGTACCATTCCTTGGATATTATCTTCTATTATTGTTGATCTCTGTCTACTCAATTTCGGATTGTCTTTAAACATTCCCACGTGAAACCAGTAGGATCATTTCGTCAAATTAGCTCTACAAACTGTAAACCTTATTAGAAGAATGAGAAGGAAAGCATACTTTTTCTTCTTGACCTGGAACATTTAGACAACCGTGAAAACTACGGTTTTAAGAGTTTGAAGACAGCACCACTTCTTAAGGAGTTGTCTGGTTTTGAAAATGATCTACTGGGAATCATAAACGAATTAACCATGCATAAGAATAAATAATCTTTCAAAAGATCTTGATGATATTGTCAAGGATACAAATACATCCAGTGATATTTATGCCAAATCCGATAAAACGGCTAACTTTTATAAGTTATCCCCTGAGGATAATGGTACCTTAATTAAAAATAGTTTGAACAAAAGCTACAAGAAAATTGACACAACTACTTTTAAATTGATAGATAAAAATAACTGTGTAAGCAATTCCATTACTAACAAATTGTGTATACTTTACATTGTCAGTAAATTAAAAGCTAAGAAAGCATATATTTTATTACAGGACCATAAATGGAACATCAGAACCAAGCCATCAACACGTCTAACTAATCCTACCTGCCCGGAGGTCGGAAGAATCAGCAAAAGCATTTCGGAGAAAACCAACAAATCTATTAAAAGTACCCTTGGACTCTTACAGTGGGTTAATACCGCGGATTTTATCAACTGGTTCAAAGGTATCCAAAATAAGGATAACTGCAGTTTCATACAATTTGACATCATTGATTACTATCTCTTCACCTCAAAATATGATTTCAATTTTGTCTTGGATTTCGCTTAGGAATACTCAAATATTTCTGATAATGAACTGGATATCATCTTGAAATGCAGAAGTTCTGTTCTGATTTACAACGAAGAACAATGGACACAAAAACTTAAAATGATAATTTTGACATCTCAATTGGTTCGTTAGATTCTGCCTTGGTGGGATTATTTATTTTTTTTACAATTTAACTACCTATAATTACCTAGATTCTGACAGTATCGGATCATGTACAGATGATGGCTTATTATTAGTCAAAGATTCTACAAATTTAAGGTAGATCGTATTAAGAAAATGATCATATGGAGTTAAAAGATTTAGGTCTTAAGGCTGAAGTTACGACCAACATTAAACATGTAGACTTTCAGGATGTCTCCCTAGACCTTAATAATAATTCTTTTCAACTTTATATGAAGGTTAATTCTAAACCAGTATATCTACAGTCTAATTCCAAACACCCACTTCTGTTATTAAGCACATACCCTCCTCCATAGAATTTTAAAGTTTTATTAGTTATGACTAAAATATGAAAAATAGATCTAGGAAAATCATCCGGTTTACCCCCACTATTTCAATCTAATGGTTAAATCTTTATTAGGACATACATTTCTAAATCTTTTCAAAACACAATTCCGCAAAACCAATCCACTCAGTAAAATATTCAAATATAATACTCTTAAATTAAGCTATTGTGCTGATAACATGGAAAAAAGTCTCCAGCGAGTATAAAAACTCAAAAAACTTGATTGCTTGCAATTTTGCAGTGAGTAAGACTAAATATAATATCACTAATAATAACATGTGTAATTGTAGGAAATCCAATAATTGCCCACTACAGAATAATTGTTTAGCTAGTTCTCTACTTTTTCTCAGTACTAGTTCTACACTTGAAAACCCAGTATTAAAAAGTTTTTCATTGGAAGTACTATGAATATGTTCCGAAAACATTGGTATCGACATTTACAGTCTTTCAGTAATAGTAATCATAAATACAAGAATTCGTTCTCCAAGTATTTTTGGAGTTTAAAAAAAACATCTGTGACATAATGAAAAATTGGAGATCATTAGATTTAAAGACAAGATAAATCTCTTTAATCAAAGGAATGAACTCACGGTTAATTGTAAACATATGTCACAATTTAACAAACAAAATGGGCAGTATTATTTTCAACGACATTGCAATGTTATTGTGAGTTAATATTGTTATTACTACTATTATATACTAGTCCTCCTATCTATTTGTATTCTTGTACATATACGTATGTATATATATATATATATATATGTTGGTGTTTGTACATGTTTTTATAGTTTTGTGTATATATATTTGTATGTATGGATATATACTTTTGTTTATATGATATATACATTTAGATACTTATATTTGCGCATGTTTGCCTGAGTGTTGGTTTATTTGTGTGTTTTATATGTAGAAGTGTGGGTTGATATGTTTGTTTGTATTTAGATCTATGTGTATATATGTATGTGTATGCATATATTCATTCATTTATTTATGTATATATTTGTGTCCGTGTATGTATTCATGTGTACTCATACATATATTGGTTTATTTGTGGGTAGATCTATATATGTGTGAAAATGTGTTTTCATTTCTTTATATACGATGGTTCTTATTTACCTTGGATTTCGTTTGCGCATGCGAATTTAACTGTTAGATTTTTTATATGTCTATGCGTGTATGCCGTGTTTGTTCATTTGTCTGTATATGTTTAATTATCTTTTTTTTGCTTTGTTTATAGCCGAATATTTTTTTTCAATTATACCCTTCTTAACTTTCATCAATTAAACCCTCTTTTTATCTATATATCGTTACCCATGTATGTAAAATTTAATTAATTCTTTTAGGCTTGAATCTTGGTGGGTCTGTCTATGCCTTTGTTGAGTTATGTGTGTACGGTTGCTTGTATATGCTTTTAATTGTATGGATATATGTCTGATATCATTTTCTTTGACGTGGATTTCTCTAGTTCCTGTGTCGCCCCTGTTTTTGCATATTTTCGCATATTTTTGCATATTTTCGCACCTCCAATGTTCAGTCCGCTTATCTCAGTCACGTGATGAGCTGCCGAGAAGGCCTGGGAGGGAAGTGTGTGGGAATCAGGTGCACGAACCGTCGTCAACCTAAAATAAATTCACGCGAACGACCCATTTGTACTCTGGATGATGATATCGTCAAAGCTGTTCGATTCACGTCTTGGCCTCCTCAGCCATGTCGTGTTCATGCCTCGTGGAGGCAGCGGATGAACCAAACTCGGACACGAGTGCTGTCAACGACGCCAATTCTTCTAGCTCCTTAATAATGTTATTTATATTCTTATATTCTTTCACGCTCAATACCCTCCCATGTCTTAGTGGCTTTATTGCTTTGCTTGGGGTGAAATGATTAAAAATGTTGGTTCCAACTACTGGAGATGTCTGCAAAAACTTTCCCTTTAAAATTTAAACACGAACCAACACAAATACTTGCTGAGATTTTTCCTAAACAATAAGACAGACTTGTTCTAGACCTGATCTGACTCAGCTCTGGTATTGTCTTGAAGCCAGAAAACGGCGACTGAACACTTGTCTGTATCCTCGTTTGTCTGTTAACCAAATTATTAGTTCATGCCACCTTACCTGTTGCTTTGCCTTACATATATAGTTTGCTTTGCTTTATATTATTTTCCCGTCTATTTTCTTTCTCATGTTACTGTTTCATGCGTTGAAAGTAAATGTCTGGGGATATTGTAGAATATAACAGTTGACTGAAGGGAGCTGCACACAAATATCTTTAAAATGATCGCTCTTTCTGCTACGCCTATTCACAGGGACGTTGCAAGTAAATCATATTCAAGTTACCTTTTCTAGACCCCGCCTAATTACAATGGCAGCGGGTCAATCCTCAACGAGGCTGTTTTATTTTTTAGGGCAAGATCACAAATCGAATAATGCCTACAGAAATTACTATCTTTTATTCAACTAAACCAATCCTTTCACGTTTTTCTTCACACTTTACAAGGCCCAAGAGATACTCGTGTCACAGAAGTTTTATGGCTATATAGTCAAGATAACGACGGAACATAGACCTGAACAGGTTAAGAATATATTGATCGGGGAAGCATTCTCTTGGGAGCCGGCTCCACAATGCATCGGTTTGTGGGAAAAAGATTCTCGGGTAGAATTTTCATCTCACCAATGGAATACGAAGGGGATGAGAATGGTAGCTGCAATGTGCGTGTCATGGTGGGTCTTAGCCCGGAAATTTATAAATGGTGGAACTAAGGAATGTATATATATATATATATATATATATATATATATATATATATATATATATATATGTGTGTGTGTGTGTGTGTGTGTGTGTGTGTGTGTGTATATATATATATATATATATATATATATTTTAGGTTGGTGCAAAAATAATGACGTAATAATGTCGTTTTTTGACGTAACGTCAAAAAACGACATTATTACGTCATTATTTTTGCACCAACCTAATATATATATGGATATATGTGTATGTGTGTACATGGGTATAAATATGTGTGTATGTGGGTATACGCCTTTATGTATGTATGTACGTGTATATGTTTGTGTATGTGTGTATACGCATGTGTTTTTGAACATAAAATATAGGTCCTTGCTAGATTAGATCATTATATTTATTTTTTATATGTTTATATTTGATTTGTAACCTGTAGTCGATATTAATTTTGTCAACTTTTCTTAATTACACAAGCGGCCCTTTTAATAAATGCCCTTCAATTTAATTCCCCCTGCACCATCTCTCCCACCCCACACGCTTTTTCTTTTCTTTTCTTTTCCTCTCCCTCCCTTTTGTTCTGATCTTTAAGATTAGATCGTCTATTGTGTGTGTATGTCACCACAAAATGCATCCTTTCCGGTTATATGTATTATACATCCGACAACTTCATATTTCTCTCACTTGAACCATCTTTAACTCACCTCCCTAAAACTTCTCTCTGTTAAGTTTTAATCCCCCACCTTCTCTCGTCTGTTACCCCTCTCTTTAGCTCTAACATTCGTCCCTCACTCTCATACTTACACTCTCTCTAAATTCTTTTTATTCCCGGAGTTGTTTTTTCTGTTTTCTTTTTGAATTTGTAGGTTTGATGAATTGGATCGTATTTACGATTCTAATGGAATAAATTATGACCATGGAATATTAGTATTTAAGACTTTTTATTATATATATATATATATATATATATATATATATATATATATATATATATATATATATACACACACACACACACATATATATATATATATATATATATGTGTGTGTGTGTGTGTGTGTGTGTGTGTGTGTGCGTGTTACTACATAACAAAAGAAATAGATAGTTTGAAGTAGCACAAATATTTATAAATGACACTCGAATTCATCAGCTAAAATTACACCGCCGTCTTAATCGAGAAATAATTGTCGACAATTCCCCGAGTTACGAGTTTTCTTTCTCCCTTAATCAAAGTAGATCATTACCGACAAATCTTCTTAATATACAAACGCGATTTGTTTTTTTACTCATCTCAATCTCAGACTAGTAAAGTTTTCACAATTCGTGCACAGCAAAGTTTCACGACTTATTTTGTTTTAGAATAATTGTTTTCTTGAATTTTTCAAACAATTTTCTATCGTCTGCCAATGATGCGCAAAAAAAAATCCTGATTCCATTCACTTCAATTAGATTATGGTTTTCGCTAAGATTCGTTCTTTTCTATCAAACTTTCTACAATTTGTTTAAGAAACCCATCATGAAATGCCAATTATAGACTTCACTGAATAACATCTAAAGTAAACAAAGTACGATAAACACTTAGCTATTTTCCACAAATAGTCATTTTAAGTAGTAGTAATAATAATAATAATAATGAATGGAGCATTTGATGACGAAGTTTGCTCCGGTATCCAATGACACATCCAATGATATTTATGCTGTATGCGTGTTTATAAGTGTATCGTCAGGGGAAGCATCTTTGCAGCAAAGCAAGTCGACTGTACTTTACTCTGGTGTAATTGGAATGAAGAGTGTACTGGCACACGGTCTTGCATCAAACTCTGAATCATGTCTTTTTCGCATGGGCATATTTTACTATAAGGGAAATAACTCATAAAGCAATTGCAAAGCATTTTGTCCATACGAAAACGACTCGTACTTTTTCTCCAACATTTTTTCACATTTCTAACCTGTGGAACTCCCTTCCGTTTACATGCTTCCCTGATAATTGGAGTCTAAAAAAATTTAAATGTAACGCCAATCACCATCTTCTATCTTCTTAAACCCTGTTCCTTTTTGTCCTTCCCTAAATTAGCCATTTATATATATATATATATATATATATATATATATATATATATATATATATATAATAT
Organism: Acanthosepion lycidas; assembly: GCA_963932145.1. Lineage (NCBI taxonomy): Eukaryota > Metazoa > Mollusca > Cephalopoda > Sepiida > Sepiidae > Acanthosepion > Acanthosepion lycidas. The sequence continues at coordinate 82,441,982 of OZ010583.1, read as the reverse complement.
ATATAGAAAGAGGGAGAGAGAGAGAGATAGACAGATAGATAGATAGATAGACAGATAGATATATGGCACGTGACCGAGAGGTTAGGGTTTGAGAGTTCGATTTCTGACATTAGACTCGGGGTTCGAATCTCACCAGCATCGATTTGTCAGGAAGGTGAGCTCTTGATGTTATCGTAGGCGATACATCCCACTGGGCAGCAACTCTGGGAAAGTGCCTGAAAATCACCTCGTGAGTAGACGGCTGTGCTAGCACGAAGTCACAAGTCATCGTGATCGATGGTTTGTGCGTGCTGACGTTGTTCAGAATGCTGATCATGCTAGATAATACGCTTCTCTCTCAGAAACCGTAATTAAGTTACATAATTGCAGTATAAACCACAGGCCGCCTCTGGGTGTTAAACAAACACAAAATGCACCTGGACGTTTAAAGTCGGGATTAGCTAGCCGCCCTAGTAGTATTCCCGCAATAAGATATATATATATATATATATATATATATATATATATATATATATATATATATATATATAGTTTCTAAACACACACGCGCGCGCACACACACACACACACATATATATACATATATATATATATATATATATATATATATATATATATATAATTTTTTCCCCAGTAACTGTTTCATTGGGCCAAAGGGATGCAATATGTGGTAGAGAAGTCAGATGGTGACTAAGACTGCTGTTAGGAACAGACTCAGTCAACAGCCAGGTTTTTTTTACGAAGCTGAGATACATGAGTAAGCTGAATATTGCCATTGTAAGAAATGTTGACTGTTGGCTGGATTTAGAGCTGTGAATATATGATATATAGCCACATCTTGATGCAAGATATGTTTGAGTTCGTTATAAATTTCTTATAAATAATTCCTTTTTAACTCCTACGCATAAATACACACACACGCACACACACACACATATATATAGATATATATATATATATATATATATATATGATATAGCGATATATAATTTTGTATATCAACAGACAGTATTTAGAAAAATGGTATGGCCAGTTGGAAACTGTCATTTTTTTGTCATTTGTTTATTTACAAGAATATTTTTGAAGGAATATTTTTTTTCAATTTAGGCAAATTCAGCTGTATTTTTTTTTCTTCTTCTTCTTTTTCACTCTGTCACCTTTGTCACTGATTATCCCAAACTGTGACAACAGAAAATCTACCAAAACTTGTGATATATTGTAAGAGCCTGGACGCAAATTTACCGGGGCTGGACTAGCGATCATGACATTTTCCAGACATTTTCGCCTCAGTGGATTATTTTCTCTTTTAATCAAAGTAACATTGTCTATGTTAAAATTGTGGCCACTTTCGTTACGGTGAAAAACTAATATGTTTCGTGTGCTTTTTTTTAATTCCCTTTTATGTTCATATAGTCTTTTGTTTAGACTTCTTGAGGTTTCTCCAATATTCTGGCAATTTCTGCACTTGATAGAGTAAATGCCTCCTTCAAGTTTTTACTTCATGTTTTGACTTTTAAATTGATTAAGTCTATGGATTGTTTTTGATGTAGTTTGATAAATTTTATGTTGATTTTATATAATTTTTCTTTGGTTGTAGTTGTAATAGTGTTCGTGGATAGAATAATATATTTGTTTGATTCGTTGGGTTTGTCAGAAAGGAAAAAAAAACCTAATCACAACAAAGAATGGACTGAGTGATAATAAGGGGACAGCCATTACTTATGACTACAAAAGATAGATGTATGTTGAGAAACATGAACGCCCACATTTTCAACGGACGCCGAACACACAAGAAGCAGAACGATTGCCCTTACTCTATCGCAAGCTAGATTAATCACATTTTTCAGCTGCACCACCTGTTCGTTGAAACCTCTTGCACTTAACACATAACAAACACCAAAGCATTCGATATACTGCAGGCATTTCCTGACATCAAAGCTAAAAGGTAAATGCCGGGAATAATTATAAAAGGAGTTTTGCAGCGGCCCTCTCAAAGCTGAAAATATTTGGCAGAAAACACCAATTCTTTCTTTTTCTACTTATTCGTCCCCAAACAACCTCAAAAATATTTCCCCTATGATTTGGTCTGGTGGGAGTTATCGTTATAATCAGCCAAGAAAATTCGAGGTCAGACGCTGGCGCCCCCTGTTGGTGGCCGTGCTTAGCATCTGTGTCGTTTAATTATCTATTCCTTAAAAACAGCACTTGTTCAAGCGAAATCCCAGGGTATTTTTAGTGGCAGACGAACGCAATTGACGAAACGTTTCAGATAATTTGTTGTTGGTAGCTTCGCTTTAGCACCTGGAGTAGATGAAGGGATTAATTCCGCGTTTATAGTTGAATTTATACACATATATAGGTATATATGTACACTAATGGAATTATATAAGACTTGCGACGCATATGTATGCTTACATGTATGTATAGGATGTTCCAGTAAATTGGACCGATTTTAAATGTGAATTAAGTTTAAACGTCTAATGATTTTTTTTTTTTTTTTGATTTTTCTTTCAAATTTAACAACTTAAATCTTTGGCAATTCCAACCTTGTAAAGATTATCAAACAACTTGTTAAAGTTATCGAAGCCTATTACGAAAATGGCCGTTCAAATTTATAAATATATGGCCCAATGATTCCGCAAGCAAAAATACACACCAAATAGCGACCTTTTGAGGATGCAGTGGTTTTTTCTTCCTTGGATTTTCATCATTCCAAATGCAACAATTATGCTTATAAAGAATTCACCAGGATGAAAATGGGCTTCATCACTAAAGAGGATTCTTTGCGAAAACTTTTAATCGGCTTGTCTTTGCTCGTGCAAATTTAAAAATCTACACAGATTAGTATAATATAAGAAGAAACATTCCGACCAATAGATCGGACATTTTTCCTATTTCTAGTATAGATACTTCCTCAGGAGATTCTATACAAAATTCAAAGAATGATTTTTTTTTAATCGGTATCACACCATGAAAGCCAGTAAAGCCAGTAAAGCCACTAAGACATAAGGGGTTACAGTGTGTGGAAGAATTAGGAACAGAGACAATAATATTGAGCTGGAAGAAAAAGAGAGTAATCATGAAGACAGTAGATATCGATTCACATTACATTTAAATGTTTGCAGGTTAAATTTGACAGGAAAGCATAGATTAGCATTATTGAAGACTGTATTTTTTAGGGAAGCAAGTAAATGGAAGGGAAGTGCGAGAAAAGAAACTGTTCGGGAAGAAGTGGCGGTTACATTTAACTATTTCAGCAGTAAATAGGTGGGACCTAGATACCAATCAGGTGGCACGCTTAGATTCATGTAGTCAGAGCACCAGGGAAAGAATTCATAGCAGTTGCCATGAAAATATTCGTAGAAAACATAGAGGGAAGACACATCACGTCTGTGAGTAAGTGACTGAAGTCGAGATGCCAGGTCAGGGCCGATTATATTGCAGATGTTTCTTTTAATTTTGTCAAGAACTTCGAGATGAATAACAGGAGCACCATACAAGATATGGCGGCAATATTCAATGGACGGACGAATGGTAGATTTGTATGTGAGCAAAATGAAATCTGGAAAAAAAAACGTTCTGGTGCTACATAATGCCCTAAAATTCCTTGCAGCTTGTGCAGTTATAGATTCAATGTAGTCATTCAAATTCAACACAGTTAAAAATGTGAGGCCAAGAAGATACAGTGTGTAGATTTCCAGCTGTCTAACCTCAGCCATGCTGATTGCGGCAGGAAAGTTTCTTAAAGTGTGGATAAATAAGAGCAGTTTCGTTTTGGAGGAATTAAAATTTACAAACTATTTTCTGCACCAGTTAATTACTGAGGTCCTTTTCAAGAGTACTGATCAATTTAACTTCTTTGTCAGCTCTGGCGGATTCGCTATTGAGACAAGATTAAACTGTAGTTTCATCTGCATGAATGCCTACTTGGGAACTGATGATATCAAGAAGATAGAAAAGACGAGGTGATGCGATCTTACAGCAGTGAGAAAGTGACTCAAGCCGAACCGCCAGATCAGGACCAATATATTCAGGAGAAAAAAATATATTTCTTGTATAATTATTTCAGCAGAAGATTCTTTAAAAATTTCCAAAGAATGGTCTGTAATGTTATCCGTGTGAGTGGCATCATTTCCTTTTTGCTGTTTGAAAATTATTTTTTTTAAATTCCTATTCTAGAATTTGCTATTTTTATTATATAATTTTAATATATATATAAATTTCTTTCATTCAGTATCAATTGCATAATTGTTTTGAAGTGACGTTATCAATTAAAAAATGAACACGTAGTAAACACATAAACACACACACACACACGCACACACATATATATATATATATATATATATATATATATATATATATATATATATATATATATTACATGAATCAATCATTCATACAAAAAACAGATATGATTCATGTAATGCAAATTGAACTGTACCACATACTTGATATATATATATATATGTGTGTGTGTGTGTGCGCGCGCGCGTGGGCATGTGTGTGTACCTTATTTTGCCCACAAAAGGATATGTTAAACCATTTTCTTCACTTATATTTCGTTCTTTTTTTTACCTCCATATTGTTTCATTTCTTCAAAGGCTGATTCGTAAGTCTATTTTTTCGCGCACATGTTTATGGCAAATATACGTTACTTAATCCAAGAAGCTGAACAATGAAACAGATTTTTTGTGCAATTCTTTCCCTTGAATACATTGACAGCTTCCATTCTTAACTATAATAAAATGCTAAATATTATTTTCGTTTCTTCTCTATTCCTTCCCACAATAATGAAACGTGATGTTTCTATAGAGAAGGCCCACTTAATAATTCTTAATCATTTAACGCTAGCAACAAACGCTTCCATTTGAACATTTTCACTTCAGGAAAAGATCTTGTTTACATTATTATGGCTACCTAATGATAATAATTTGATTTATTCTTATTTGTATGAATTATGTTTTTGCACAAATATCGAGTGGCCTTCATTGGAGATCATGTGACAGCAATATCCTTTATTCCATGATTGATTCAGCTGTTTTCAGTAATGACTTCGTCTTTTCACCGCTCCGATTTTGATTTCAGTCGATTTAAAAACATCTTCAGGATTGTTCCAAACAGGTCAGCAATAACAGACATCTCTCTCTCTCTCACACACACACAAGAGTAACGCTTTTCCTCCTCTAGAGTGTCTTAATCAGAGAATAATATACAAATCTCTAGCGCAAATTAATTCAGAAATATGTCCTCATAAACTTCTATTCTCACAACTTCTTCCCCAACAGTTTCTTTTCTCGCACTTCCTACCTGAAAAATTCCCTTCCATTTACTTGCTTCCCTAAAAACTACAGTCTTCTATAATGTAAATGCAACGCCAATCGCCATCTACTATCCTCTTGAATACTGCTCATTTTTTATCCATTCCTCAATCCCTCCTACACCGAGTCTTTTCTCTCACTTTCACTCTCTATAAACCCCTCCGTAGTAGTTGCATTCACCACTGCCTTAACTAGGTATTGAAAGCACCATAACAAAAAATAAATGCTAGAATAATTATCTGATTCAATTTAGGAAAACACATGACATGTAGTCTACAATATTTGTTTTCTGTCTATATTTCTGAGATGAGGTATTATGTACACTATTTACATTATTCGGATTATTGTCCTCATCTTTGTTGCCATAATTATCACAACGTTTCGGTCGTTGTCGCTCCGGCCTTTTTCAGGTAGTGGGAATGTCGAACTGAATATTTTATTTCGCTCGCTGGGGCAGACTGTTCTAGTTCCACGTGCCATGTCTAATGGATGCCAGTTATCAGTTATCTCCGGTTAGTTTCCCACTCCAAGTTCTCCACTGCCTTAACCAGGTATTGAACTCACACTCTTTGGGTCCTGTCAATGGATCTAACTAAACGCCTTTAACCACTGTGACATGTGTCCTTGATGCACAGTGGATATATGCGTTGGTTAGACCTTTGGCAGAACCCAAAGAGTTCAGTACCTGGAAAAGGCAGTGGAGAACTTGGAGAGGGTAATTAACAGGAGATAACTGTTAACTGACATCCATTAGAGATGGCATGTGGAACTAGAACAGTCTACCCCAGCAAGCGAAATAAATGGTTCTGTTCGACATTCCAACCACCTAAAGCAGGCCGGCGAGTACAACGGCCGAAACTTTGTGATAATTATGGCAACAAAGAAGAGGAGAATAATCGGAATAAGGTAAACATAATATTTATTGTTTCTGGAGAAATACGTTGAAAATATATTTAAGCTCTTCCAATACCTTAATTAATAGTCATTTTCTCGTCAAATATTTTGAATAAAAGAATGTACTAGCGCAGCAAATTCAATGAACCGTGGTATACCACTCTACCTACCAATTATATCATGACCACAACTGAAAATAATTTATCTAAGAATAATTTAAAATTAGCTACAAGTACTTCCAAAACAATAAGCTACTTAATGATACGTTGCTGGGATTTCTTCTGATAATTTATTGTAGACCTCGCCATGTGCTTACTCAATCATTAATATAATAATTAAGATTCATCAAAATCGGATTATAGCTAGGTATTATTATTATTATTATTATTATTATTATTATTATTATTTGCTATCCGCCTTTTCCCAATGGGTCATTTAGTCACCCCAAGCAAGAGTTTCCTTTTGGATGCTTCCAACCTAAGATAGTTTCTGCCATTTTGATAACTCGCCAATATCTTTATTTACTAACCCTCTACCTTGAGTAGTTCTCGGGTCTGTTATTGTCTGAAAGTAAAAAATAAAATAAAAAAAATATCTCCTGTTTTTACTGACTTAATACATTTAATACAATTCTTTACAAATTATTTATTGAGCATATTACATTGAAAATGTTTTTTTTAATATGTAAGAGGTTTTGTTAGAAACGAAGAAAAGAGTTCTGAGATATTATGTAATATCGGGCCTCCTATATGTCAGTGAATGATGGGCAATCGCAGATGAAGACATGTGGTTCTACAGAAGTATGCTGAGAATACCATGGACTGAACACGTGAGCAATGACGAAGTTTTAGAGAAAATGGAAAGAAAAAGGACACTTATAGTTAACCTCAGAAAGAGAAAATTGAATTTTCTAGGGCATATAATGAGAAAAGAGGGCTTGGAGAACTTAACACTCGGTGTGAGACAGAAGAAAACAGATAATAACCCATGGAATGAGCTTGTGTAAATGAATGGCAGAAAAGTGTTTAGCATAAAGACAAGATTTACTCAGCGATACAAAGGACAGGAAATTCGCCAGTCTCCTGAAAGAGCATGCCACAGAGGAGGAGGAAGATTAGGATGAGGTGGTGGAGAAGAAGAAGAAGAAGAAGAAGAAGAAGAAGAAGAAGAAGAAGAAGAAGAAGAAGAAGAAGAAGAAGAAGAAGAAGAAGGTGGAGGAGGAGTTTATGAGCACAATCATTTGTATCCCAGGTAATGAGGCGTTTCGTGGGATTTTCTTAATTTATATATGACTTTTTTTTTTAAATCCTTCCTAATGTTCCGGTTATTGTTGGAAGTGGTTCTGATTAAATCTGCCATTCTTGCAACATTTATTTCTAGGCTCTTATAATTTGAAAGTGTGTCAAATTCTTTTACTGAGATGTTTTATCAGATATGATGGCCATATATATGAGAAAGCACTTACGTTCTCAGAAGTATTGCTATTATATCTTGAATATTGACTTGTATAGCGCGGTCGGAATGTATGGTGAAGCAAAAGAGAATGGCATATTTCTAGCAATGGTGGGGCATTATATTCTTACCATTTGTTTTCTGAAGGGGAAGGTGATAACATTGACATGTCATTATTATTAACGGTTTTTTTTTTGTTCCTGTATGATTTTTAAGTTGTTTTAGTATTGTTTTATTTTTACGCGGATTCATTGGGTATTCATTTTTTTTATTTCCTTCAGATTGATCTTGTGTACCTCTATGAATACATTCTTTATTCATAAATGAAATAATTTTTAAATCTCTTTTTCACGACTTCTATTTGTAGAAACCAGTCAGATGCTGTTTCTGAACTTTTTTTAAATCGCTCCAGTCTGTTGTTACATGCTGCAAAAAATGGTTTGTTAACTTTAACGCTTCCAAAACTAAACTGATGTATTTTAATCACCCGATAGAGCCCTCACTGCCTTCCGTCAGCATGACTGATGCTGACGTCCAGGAGAGTGACATGTTGCGCCCTCTCAAGCTAACTTTCTCAGCTAACAGGTACTGGAAAGATTTTATTCAATCCATTGCTAGTTCAGCTGCTAAGACAGTTGATTTATTAGTTCCTGCTAGACACTCTTTCTCTCCTGAATCTATTTTACATATATATATATATATGTTTACCATCCGTTATGCTTAGAATATTGTTGCCACCTATGGTACGTTGCTCCTGCTATTTATCTAGAGCTCCTTGATAATATCCAAAGAAGAGTCAGCAATATTATTGGCCCTTTTCTGTCTCCTCAGCTTCAGTCACTTTCCTACCTCGTTAATGTAGCTGCCCTTTGCCTTTTCTATAAATACTTTCATGGTAATTGTTCGGATTAGCTCATCGCTACAGTGCCTCGACCCTGTGAATTTAAGCGCAATAATAGACCGAGACGCGATCTTATTTATTTACAGTTGAGTTCGATGCAACCATAAATTCTATGTGTTAAGGGGTCCACCCCTTTTTTATACAAGTGGACTCTCCCAGTGTGTACTTGTACTGCTGCTGGTAAATACCCGACAGAGACAGTGAAGAAGTGAAATAGTGAGCGAGTGAGAGTGTGAGGTAACCGCTTTGTAGGTGTCACAGTTGCGAGCACGTAGACTCGGAAGGAAGTCCTACTTCGATACTGAATTTCCCAGACTGTATATATATTATTATTGCTACTAACCGCATTTCTTGATCTACTAAACGTATTACCAATTGTATTATTACGTCAGTACATTTATTCGCTATATTTCATTCCTGCGTTTGTCATTGATTTGAGACCGGATTTCATCCCGGAATCTACAACAAATTGGCAGCGAGCGATTCGAATTCACACGGGAAGAGCAAACAACAAAAATTTTTCCCTCGTCGTCCACAACAAATTGGCGACGAGCGATTCGAACTCACACGACAAGAAGAAGTAGAAAAATCCTCCCCTCGTCCACAACACTATGTTAACGGGTTTTTTTCTGGCATTTCTCGCTTGTGGAACACCCTTCTACCTCCATGTTTTCCAGCCAATCTTAATTTTCAAAAAATTAAATGCAATGTCAAGCGCAATCTACTGTTCACCTTATTATTATTCTTTTATTCTCACACCTTAACTATGTTTCTGCTTCCACACTCTGTGGCACATTCTGTCTCAGTCACTTTACTGTCTTTTATGGAGTAAACACAACAAAAAAAACTAAAAAAAAGACGTTGTTGTTTTGTGGGTCAACTCAAATTGGTTTACATCCTGGGCACTATTATCTCTGATAATATAAAGATTACCAACATTCGATTGCTGATTGGTCACTTTATGAAAAGTCGTTAACTTTCTTAATTTTGAATCCATTGTCGTTATTTCATCTATCGTCCGTCTAATAATGTTGAAGCCTTAAGTAATAGATTGTATTTCTAGAGAATTTATAGCCATAATTCGATTACGAACATTGAGTTCAGCACTTAAAATTACTTTTATTCTAGTGTCGAATTTTGTACCTTTCTCCTTGTTTGCCACATGGTTTATAGAACATTTCCCAACCTAGGGCCATATGACCAAAATGGGCCATGGCAAATTTCAGCGGGGGTGGGGATACACAGAAAATGTTTACTATTCCACCAGGCTAGTATTTAGACGACAACATATGGGCCACAAAATGGGCATCATTTTTTACGCTATAATAATTTCATGGACCACAGAAATATTTGGGATACAAAGTGGGCCATGAGCACAAAAAGATTGGGAACCATTGGTTTATAACATCCAGTTATTAATAATTTGAAGTTTCGTTTTGAATATGCTTTTATTGGGGAATCTATGCAAAATGATTTCATAATAAACTTATCTTTCTGAAATGTATTTTTTTTTACACATATACCTAACCCGAACTGCCTATATCATTTTTGAACTTTTTCATTTTGTTTAGAAGTTTCGATCCTGATGAAGGCACACTTAATATAGTCCGGTTCTTATTAATTTACCCGTTGAAGAAAGTGGGGAAAAAAACTGCAATAGCAACTCAAATACTAAAAATAAAGTTTATAAGAAATAATGTAAGATATAAATTATTTACAACAATTACTTTTGGTATGTTTCGGATAGGAAACTGAAGCTAGTAGATATAAATTCGTAGAAGTCCCGGCGATAAACGTGCTTTCCTTAAATAGGTACTTCCCCTGGGTAAAGGTATGACTCCGCCTCGTCTCCTCTCATCTATGTGTTAATTAGTAAGATTTCTATCACTAAATCATTATTATCTAAAAGAAATTCTGACAATCTAAAAATAAGTTCTGGCTTAAAATAATCTGAAAGAGTTGATAAACCGTAGAAAACGAATCAATTAATCAATTGAATAGGTAATTCAAACCTTGCTCTAACAATACTGTCTAAAGAAATAGTTTTCCTGATGAAAACGGGAATATTGTTGTCAAAAGACACATTTCTTCTTTATTAGAACATGTATAGGCCGGTTGTTATTAACTTCACTGTTTAAGAAAATGTAATAAAAACAAAGACAGCAGCTAAAATACGTGAACCTATTAAAAATAACATTTATAATATTAAACAATAATGTCAGATGAAAAACCCATTAAAAAATTAGATGACTCAGTAAGCCATCATCATTTCTAGCCTATAATTTTAAATCGTGTATGAAGTGTCATTATTAGTATTTTTAATATAATTTAAATATTTTAAAGGGTATAGAAGACATTATAATTCCGGTTAAAACTGATATGTTAAAAATAACAAGAAAGAATAACAGAAAAGTTTGCGTTACCGTAAAGTGTTCATACGAAAGTCAAAATATATTAGCAAAACAAAAATCAAAAATACTACTTAACTGGTCTGCCTTATCAGATCTCAACTGAGAAGGGGAAATGTGCAGAGTTACTAAAATCCGTGAAAGTATGTTATCGTAAAAATAAGTAAAAAGTTAATTGCGTTAGAAGCTTAACACCCTCTATCTCTTTGTACAGAGAAATGGCTGGGAGGACTTAATATAAATTGACTCTAAAACTTTAAGTAAGTAAAGAGAATGTTTTGGCACATTTATAGGTATTTAATAAAAATTTAGCTATTGCTGACACATATGTATTAACCTATACAAACTGACCAAATTGTATTTCCGAATATTGGCTGCTACGTATTGATTAATATTTGTTTTTTTTAACTTCTCATCCGTTTCACATATTTAGTCACCAGCCCATCTATATTTAATAAGAAACTAATATGGTGAGATATTAGAATATCTTTTCGACTCCACTTTAACACTGGTGGGACAATAAGCATAAGGCCGGGATTGAAAGATAGGTAATAGCTTTTTTACAGGAGTAAAATCCTACGTAGTGAATCCAGTACTGACAACCAATCCACGATATACGAAGATAGATAGGACAGTGCTGGGAAAGTCTATAGATATTTCAATATGTATTAATTAATTACAATTATTATTATTATTATTATTATTATTATTATTATTATTATTATTATTATTATTACTTCCCTTTATTTATCTTGTATAACATTTCCATCCGGGTCACAAGCAGAGACCTAATTTCAGAAATGTCTTCATGATATTTTCCACTGATCATTTCTGTAAAATAAAGAAAAAAAGGAAACTATCACACATGTTACATAGATAAACCTCTTCGTAATGTGTGAGTTGTACTTGTGAGTAAAATATTGTGTATTTTTCTATAGGCTACAAGAAATCTCTTCATTGACTCTATCAGAACCTTTTCTAAGCAATCCGAGGACTCTATGTACAAATGGAATAATTGTGCCACATTTTGGACATTTCCTCTTCAGAATTCTTGTATATTGATATATATTTTTTTTTCGATTTTGTTGAAGATCTTCAGACATACATTACCATCTGCAGGGTCTGCCATGTCAACAAGAAAGTACATTCTGTTATTGTGGTCTTTGATCACGATGTCTGGGTGATTAGATTTGATTGTTCTGTCTATGTGTATTGCAAAGTACCATAACATTGTTATGGGTACTATCTCTATGATGTGCATACCAGTTTCTTGCAGTTTCCTTCTCATAAAGGTTTCATATTTTCCTGTGTAGATATTGGCCCACTCTACCATGCCCTGTTTTATATTCAAATGGTGCAACATGATACAAGATGGTCAATTGTTTACGGATGTTAATCACAGAATCTGAATTTGGGGCTAAAACAATTTGTCTGTATGTGTGTTTAGTAGTTTCTAGTTAGCAAGCATTGGCCCACGTGCAGCAGGAATAAAACCTTCATTTTCAGCTTTCAACCCTGCACTACGTAAGCACTGTGGCATACGGGTTTTGTTGACATTAATTTGTTTGATATGTGCAGAGTATTGACCATGAAGAGGTTTATCTTGCAATCGTTTTTGAATATGGTATTTTGCATTTGCCTTTGCTTTCTTTTTACGGTTTTTACTGCTGCAGTAGCTATATTAAGGTTTGTTTACACTTCTTCAACCACTGGAAAGCCACTTCTGAATTTGTCACTTTCCATTATTACTGAACAAATTTTCTTATTTCGTTCATATTCATTGACACGGATCCTCATCCAGTTGTCTGTAGTTTCGAGGTATCTTTGAAGACTGATTATTTTGTTTTGTAAGAGATTTCTAGTTGAACGAATCCATCTCGTTCGAATCCTGACATATAAAGACAAATAATATCAGCCTTGGAATGAGGCATGCGTTAATAAACGATAAGCTTTTGTCGTCTTTACAACCATTCGCTTAATGTCAGTGATGGTCTAGTTAAGAATGTTAAAACTGTATTGCTCGATATGGACAACCAAAGTATTTATGGATGATATTCTGTTTTCGGAATTCAACTTGATATGTAAAAACCAGACGCACATGCCTGCGCTATTCTTTCCTTACCACTTTCTTCATTTGAGCCTGCTGTATTCCATCTCCTTCTCTAACTGATAAGTATTTATAGGCTTCTTCTTCTTCTAACAGTTAGCTAATCTTTGCGACAAAATTTATTATTATTACTATTATTATTATTATTATAATTATTCCTAAATAAATAAATATTTTTTGCTTATCAACGACATACTTCAAACAAAATGAATTCCAATTGCATTTTGAATTACATATCCACCTTCTATATGGGGCTAGTATTTAGGATGATATATTTGTCATTCATTCAACAGCAGCAACAACTCAAGACGATGGCCCATGTAACTCAAAGAGGAAAAATAACATATGTTGATGTTCCACAATACATCAAACTAAAGGTTAGGAAGGCAAACTCCATTATTGCTAGAAAAAGGGATCTCTATCTATAAAATACAGGATGTGTGTGTGTGTGTATGTAACGAATGCACTTCCGCAATTTTCGACGGATTTGCTCCAAAATTTACATACACATGCTCTAAGTGAGTGAAAGGCCAAGACTGACATTGCATTTCCCAACTCTCATCGATAGTGGAAATAATCGATATTTCATGCTTCTACGGCAGTTTTCATGTAGTTTGCGGCCATTTTCTACTGGCTATTGTGAGAGCCAATAGCAGGCTGCCGCGAATAGACAGGAAGATTCTACTGAACAGCGTGAGAGCCAACAGCTGACTGACACGAATGTTAACTAGAATGCTAGCATGCAAAAAAATAATCGATAATTGCATTCGTCTCAAGTGGGAAAAATTTAAATCTGCATGGCACTTTACCCCAATTCGCTTGCTTAAACTCAACGTTGATTCTGTTTCCGCAGAACTGGGTTGGGTGTGAAAAAGTATTTGTTGTTAACATTCTTTTTTCATTCGGTTTTTCCAGTTACGAGTCATTTTTTAAAGCTGATCATTTTGTGTTCATTTTGTTTAGTTCTTTTTTCGTACAGATTTAATGTTTAGTATAGAGCTTAGAAAAAATGCGCAGTGTGAGAAAAGTAAGGCATGTAGCAACATTAGCACAGAAAAGTGCACTCCTTTAAAGGCAAGGACGGGTAAAAATAGTTTAAGTCAAGTGATAGCGATTGCTGTATGAGTCGTACGATTTTTGAATCAAGTACGGGCAGCGCAGGGCCATGCTGATAGTTACATATATACTTGAGAAACGTATTTTCCTGAAACATTGTTTTTAGAGAAACATTTTATAAATTTCCACTGATAGTGGTACCCATTATATGAAACGGCTAATATTACAGTTACCATTACAACTGGTTCCTGAAAACGGAAATCATTTATGACACAACCTAATATTATCTAAGAATTCATAATTGTCCTTGCATCAAGTGGCGGGAATTCTCCAAAATTTGCAACTCTCCTTTAAATTCTTTTTTATCTAATATTTAATAGAAGTAGATAGGTTTGCCTATCGTCTGGTTCAGACTTCTACCCGGTTTTTTGAACACGGATAGCTGTTTATCCCTTCTTCTCGGTTTAGGTTTTGGTTTCTGGTTACTTCTAAAGTCTACTTCAAATCTACATTTCTAACATCGCCGCCTAAATTTATTTACCATTTTTTTATTTCCTCAATAGGAGTCGATAGGTTCTCCTATGGTGCGACTCACCCCCGCTGCGGTCTTTTGAACAGAAGTAAAGGTTTATCACTTGATTCCTGTGTAGGACTGGGTTTCTAGTTTCTGGGTTTCTAGTTCTTTCTGGTGTCTTTTTCATTTTCTTTCACTAGCAGTAGCCATTTGAATTATAGTGGCAATTTCGTCTTGCTTGGGGAAAAAAATGAAATTTGTAGTTCCATTTCAATCTTGGATCACTCGCCGTGTGGTGCATCTTTAGACTTCCGAAGAATTAACGTTCATAGCACAAGCACCTTCTTTTGCATACAGCAGTGCTTATGATACTTTGGATGATAAGGTTGCAGACTACCTGACAATCTTTCTCTATTTTTCGCTTTACGAAACTGCTAAAAGCAACATCGCCTGTCATGCTACTATACAAGTCTCAAGACATTCAGGATTCTCCACTCTTGGAAAATATTGCCTCAGTCATTTTCCAAACGATTTTAAGAAAATGATACCGTACATTTTTGCGTCCCATATATGCTCCTGGTCTTTTATATGCTGTGCCTCATCATGACGTGGTAGATCATGGTTCTCTACAAATTTTTATCCTTTTTAAATCTAGGTGATATATTCCCCTTACGATATCACCTAGTCCTTGCTGTATCGCTCAAGTTAGCTAGGTATGCCAATCCACGCGTCCCTCTGCATTTTATCCCCTTCAATATGCCCAGAGAGTGTCAAATTCGCCAAGCCTATTTTCTAAGATCAGTGGATTTGAGCGAGAGAAGCCAGTGGGTCATGAGGAGCACATTCGTGAATAAGAACCCCCTGCATTGGTGCTACAGAATCACAACATACAAGAAACTGAAACCACACCACGAGAACAGTCAATAGCATCAACAACTAAAATGAATATCTTACGTAACTCGAAGAGAAAATAATTGCATAATAGAGATGTCGACGTTTCAAACAACATATAAAATTAAATTGCTAGGAAGGAAAAATAGAAATAGCGACAACATACTGGACTTGAGAAATCTGTTTTCTTGAAACATTGTTTTAAGAGGAAGATTTTATATATTTAACCGACAATAGTAGTACTTGATCAGTCAATAAATACCGAATGTTTCTGTTGTGGATTCCGAGATGAAATCCGGTCTCAAATGAATGACAAACGCAGGAATGTAATACAGTAAATAAATGTATTGATGCAATAATACAATTGGTAATACGGTTAGTAGATCCAGAAATGCGGTTAGTAGCAATAATAACATTAGTTTGGTGCAAAAATAATGTCGTTCTTTGACATTCAACTTCAAAAGAAAAACGACGTTATTTTTGCACCAACCTAATATATGTATCGAACCTGGGAAATTCAGTATGGAAGTATGACTTCCTTCTGAGTCTACGTGCTCGCAACTGTGACTCTTACAAAGCGGTTACCTCACACTCTTACTCTCTCACTGTCTCACTGTATCACTGTATCAGTGTGTCTTCCTTACTCACTCTTGCTTTGGTATCCACCGGCAGCAGTACAAATACACACTGGTCGTGTCCACTTGTATGAAAAAGGGGTGGACCCCATAATAGTTTCCTCATAAGGAAACGGTTAATATTACGATTACGTTTTAGACATAGTGCGTTCTAGAAATTTCAGTAGTCTTTTTTCCGATTCTAAGTATAAGCACTCAATTTGTTTCGATGTTCTTAAACTCCGTATTAATCGTATGTTCTCTAAAGGTATTTGCAGAATCCACGTGTGGAATGAAATTTCTTGTGTCTCTTCATCTTTGAGAAAGTTGCTTAGTACACGCGGCCATATTGAAGGATTGATATTCTGTAGCATTTCACCTTTGGTAAATTATATTAGGAAAATGACCCTCTACGCCTTCTTATCCTTTGTAGCTCTAAGAATGTATGTTTCTTAAAATACATCGAATACCTGTTCTGACGTCCATTTACCCAAGCTCGTTAGATAGTTTAATGTTTCCCTCCGTTTCTTATGGCGTCAATACGTACGGAGACTATTGTAAAGATAACTACAAGGCATGTAGTTGGGTATCAGATACCTTCTGAAGCTGTAAAAAGAACCAACCATTCTTCCAGTATTTTTATCGATGTTTCGTGTATATGAGTGCCACTTGAGGTATAGATGAAAACTTTAGTCCCAACGGACGTTCAAAGCAAGGAGCCTCATTAAGAGTTCAACCGTTCAACTTGATATTGACCTAATATTTGCCCACACGAATATACAGACAATCAATAGATTTCGTATATCAGTATTTAAAATTCTTCTATTAAATGGTGTTACTGTGCTTCCTCTATATGTTGTCGCTACCTTGGAAATCAATAGGAGACATGATTTTCGGGGAGTCGCTCGTATATAATATAGATTCTGGCAGAAACCCCGAGTGCTTAAGGTGTCTGCACTGAAAAACGAACAAAAAAATTGTTGCAAAATTGCCAATAAAACTTTGAATGTTTCTCTGGTAAAAGATTTTGCGATTCGAGAAAATATTATCGTTTTTTTTTGTTTTTTTTTTACTGAATTATAATCAACGTCGCAGATGATAAGCAGGGTGCGCCAGGTATTTGCGAATACACACTTATCGAGCTATAATCGGAAGTCCGCCTAAGATAATATTGCTCGGGATGTGCCAAATGTTACATTACTTTCCCGAGGGGTTGTGCACATTAAGATTGCGGTTTTCAATTTGACCAATAAATAGAAATTCACCCCTTGAAATTAGGGTGGTAAACACTAGAAATACATAGATTTTAGGAGGTAGCCATGGTGATACCTGCCGAGTTCACCCTTTCTATGATACTTCTGGAGTCTCTGAGCAAATGAAAGCATCTCATGCCTCCCTATTCTTTTCGCTTTGCAATCAAGGTGAATGCCACCACATGCATAAACGTTTTTCTATGGTGTTCTAACTTCTTCTAACATGGCCGACGTGGGACAGAAATATCTGCCGAAGAAAAATCAGGCCACATCTAAATTGTGATAATTTTTCTCTTTCCTTGACTAAAACCCCGGGACTATTACGTCTACAATCTCCATTCAACATCACTTGAAAAGACACCAGAGGTGTTGAAACAAAATGGTTATTTTTGTAGTGATTTTAAAACATTTATGTTATAAATTTTAAATAAATAATTATATATATATATATATATATATATATATATATATATATATATATATATATAATTCCTTATGTCTAGATTAGAATCCTCAACACACACACATACGCACACACATACACATGGAGAAAAGCACTATACGGACAGTCCTTTTTTCAGGACTCATCAGCAATGTGGATCCTCTGCTGAAACTGATCATCAAACCGGGCTTGTTACGATCCGACGCAAGCATCATAGTATTGCGTTATTTTTTGTTATTATTTACGGTGATGTAAAAGGTTACATAATAAAGGTTACAGATTATGTATACAAGATATCGGTTAAGCGTAGACATGAACAAGTTAAGATTGTAGTGATCGGGGAAGCAGCCAGTTGGGAGTCGGTTCCAGCGTTACGTGGGAAGAAGCTGATTGTGTAGAACTTATATTTCCCCCGGGTCGGGGGTTATGAAGGGAATGATAGTGAATCTCTACAATGTACTTCGCCTGGTAGCTCTTAACCCTGAAAGTTTGGACCGATGGAACTAAGAGGTCTAGTTCATTTGAACACTCACCATGGAAAGGGCGATAAGGCAGTGAGAGTCTTGCGACGTCTCGTCTGTGTAAAAGGCGTTACAGAAAGGGAAATAATTAATTGTCTACAAAGACGCGGAGAAGCTCTTGGGCACTAATGTACGTAAGAAATAACATTTAAGAAAAAACTTTACTTATTTTTACCAAAGACAAGGCACAAGAGCCATCCAAGGTAGAGTTTGTTTAAAGGGGTAGATAGAGGAAGTAAGAAGAGCATATTATGGTAATATATAGGATAGATATCTGTTAACCCTGGACTTGAAGATGCTAAGATTCTAGTGTCGGAGAAGCGTCATACCGGGCGTCATCTGGGGAATCTGATTGTAACAATACACATGAAAAGGACATGAGCAGAATAGGGATGGTTTGATATCGTTAGAATGGCATGGGGCGTACGTGCTATGAATGTTAGACTAAGAAATGTAACTCATTTGTACATTTGGCATCGTACTACTGATTGGATAGCGAAAGGCTGGCAACTTTTCGTCTGAGCTGAGCAGTGTGACTGAGCAGCACCAGGCCTGCTATGAAAGCAATACGCCATTTTTATTCGGATTTGAATCTTATAAATTTAGAGGAATTCCAGTAAGAGATACTATTTTCTTTTCTGGGACAATACAACCAACCGGCAGTTTTCCCATCACCTTTAGTGATGACATGATTATACGATTTCTCATTGAGCACTCGACCAAATAGGCGATCGAGATAAAGACCTCATGGAATTTCTGACAGCTCATTAGCATTAGAGGAAATTTAGTGTCTGCTGAATAATGAAACGTTACTAATTTTGTTTTGGAGGTATCGATGATAAAAACCAGCCCTTCCTTAATTGAGCCGTTAGAATTAGACCAGAGTAGAAATCAAATACGAGATCGTGATCTTCAACATATAAAGAGGTGCGCCCATACACCGGCCTATCTCCTTGGTCGAGCGAGAATAATTTCTTAATCAATCTAAACTTAAAACATTTAGATATATTTATATACAACGTTTCGATGGATAAATTTCCGTCTAAATTACGCAAAAATGAAACACTGACAGCTCATTTTAACAGATATATCTACAAAAATTGCACAAAATATATTAAAATACTAAAGAATAATTTTATTCAATAAAATCGCCATTAGCTTCAACCACGGCCTCCAGATCACTTCCGTATCTGCTGCATCCCTTCTGAAGGTAAAGGATTATGGCAGCATTTACCAACTTAAACAAGTTGGAAAATGCTACCATAATCCTTACCTTCAGTTCAGCTTAGGTGTTATAAGGAGTGTTGTTGGCCTCTCGCTCAACTGAGCCCCACACATAATAATCAATGGTATTGCAGTCAGATTAGTTATATGTACATTACAAAATTGCGATTTTCCGACCTGCGTCTGCTATTCCACGACCGTTAGCAAACTTCTATGCAAAAATAACAGGATATTATCTTTGATGGCGAACATCTCTGTTGTAATGTCAATATAAATACTCTGATGTTGGCTCATGTATATATATATATATATATATATATATATATATATATATATATATATATATATATGCCAATATATGGATAATGAAGAATATGGTATCTGGAAATAAAAGAAAATAATGAAGGGATCACTTCTAACAAATTTACTGTAGGAGTTAAAGAAATTGAACATAAAATAGGCTGCATTTGGGATAATTTGGCCTAACACTGCAAACTAATAGAAAACCAATACGATAAAAATTGTCACGTCTGATCGAGACTTTCATATAGCGCCATGCTATATATTTCATATATAGCATGGCGCCAAAATACTTCATAACTATCTCTAATGTTAATCACATAACAATGGGTGAAAATGGCTTCCAGTCAATGAAATCAGTAGGTCTTCGCGAGGACAATCCTTCTTTGATCTTTGTGAACTGGCGCTATAGAAACACAACAAAACAACAGTACCAAATAACAAAAAAACACATCTCTTGCGGACCTTCAACAGCAGCAACAATAAATGAATATCTGATAGAAATTGAAGAAAGACTAATGATAAAATGAATATGTCGATATTCCACATTACTTAAAAAAATGTTTAGGAAGGAAACCCCCATCAACACTGGTAATAACAGATAAGGCACTTGAGAGACCTATTTTCCTGAACAGATTGCTTTCAGATAAATATTTTATGAATTTCAAACTAAATTGACACTAACTATTCGCTCATCGAATACCGTATGTTTCCATTGCTATTATCCTTTAGTGTATATGTGCAAGGATAGAAATATAGCAACGTTAGTTCGTTTGTCAATACTAAATTTTGCTGTGAAAACGCTTACTTGAATAATATTATCTGACATAGTGTGGGGAGGTAATATCAAATCAAATTCAGACTTCATACACTTTCATAAATACATACAAAAGTCTATCTATCTATCTGTCTCTCTTTCTCTCTCTCTCTCTCTCTCTCTCTCTCTCCATATATATATATATATATATATATATATATATATATATATATATATATATATATATATTAGGCTGGTGCAAAAATAATGACGTAATAATGTCGTTTTTGGACGTTAATCATACGTCAAAAAACGACATTATTACGTCATTATTTTTGTACCAAACTTGAATAATATTATCTGACATAGTGTGGGGAGGTAATATCAAATCAAATTCAGACTTCATACACTTTCATAAATACATACAAAAGTCTATCTATCTATCTATCTATCTATCTATCTATCTATCTATCTATCTGTCTCTCTTTCTCTCTCTCTTTCTCTCTCTCTCTCCATATATATATATATATATATATATATATATATATATATATATATATTAGGCTGGTGCAAAAATAATGACGAAATAATGTCGTTTTTGGACGTTAAACATACGTCAAAAAACGACATTATTACGTCATTATTTTTGTACCAAACTTATATATATATATATATATATATATATATATATATATATATATATATATATATATATATATATATATCCTCTTCCTATATACCTACCTTATTCACGCACGTATATATTTTTCTCGCCCGAATCTACATATGCGCGTGTTTATGTATATTAACATTATATCTTTATACAAATATGTATATATAAGCTTGTAATCCACTGAAACTTATGTAAGAAGTGTGAAGCGCACCGTTCGTTTGTTGTCATGTAGGCGTGGATGTTATTCTTTATAGTCCGTTTCACACGATAAAGACTTCATGCGATATCAGCCTGAGCTGACACTGATAACATCTCCATCTGAAGTCGGGCTCGGGTTCTAATATCTGCCCGCTCTTTTACTCTGAAATCCCATTCACTCCTCCCAGTTTTTCTCACTCTCTCTGTTTCCCGATGTTTCTTACACGCTTGCTTTTCCATCACGTTTTGCTTTGGTCTCTTCCTTTTTTTTTTTTTTCCTGTTACAGATTTCTTGCTTGAGAAATTACTACCGCTTTTTCCTCTCTCATTATTTTATCTATAATCTCATTTTTTTTTTTCGTTTACTATATTTGTCGGCTCCCTCCACGGAACGGAGCATGACGCATAAAAATAAACGCAAACTCAAGGACTCCAGCTTTTTCCACCAGACAGCAATATCCTATTGTTCTGCGAGAAAGGTCAGGGCATTCCTTGATGTCAGCTGTCCGACCGAAATGCTTGGATATTTTTACGAAAGCCTCCGGTAATGTACTAACATGTATAGCAGTAATGATGAGGCGAGGAGTGAATGCATTGATATTATCAGAACATTTTCTAAGTTATATATATATATATATACATGTATATATATATATATATATATATATATATATAAATATATATATATATATATATATATATATATATATAAAGAAATATAGTCTTAAGGTGTGCTATATTTATGGAATAAAGTGCTCAATATCAGAGATAGAGCGTGTGTAAATATAAAAGTGAACATAGAAGTCAACACTTAGAGGCGACAGTCTGTTTCATGCTATATGCAATCGTCAGGCCACGTGGCCTGACGATTGCATATAGCATGAAAAAGATTGTCGCCTCTAAGTGTTGACTTCTATGTTCACTTTTATATATATATATATATATATATATATATATATATATATATATATATATTAAAAAGGCTTAAATACTAATATTCCATGGAATATTAGTGTTTAAGCCTTTTTATTATATCCTTACTCTGTCCTGGACATTTAGTTCTACCTGGATTCTATCCTCTCGGAATTTTTTATTCAAAAAATATACATGTGTGTATATGCACCTGTGGATTTTGCATATATATGTATATTTACCACTAATATTATCAATATATATATCTATATCTATATCTATCTATCTATATATATATATATATATATATATATATATATATATATATATATATAACTTAGAAAATATTCTAATATATATATATATATATATATATACACACTGGGTGTAACAGCAAAATTGTTCAAATCGTGTAACGGGAAAATTGTCCAGTAGCTAGATTAAACTTTCAGCCGTTGTATCTTAGAAATGATTAAAGATATCTTACCGGAATCATGCAAGGTATTATATCACTATTGGACTCTACATAGACTAATAAGAATGTATAATGACTTCCATGCATAACAAAGGGATTGTGACGAAATTGATCATAAACGAAAATTACATGCTCATCAGTAATTAAGTATAGATAAGGATCGGAAGATCATGAAGTATAGAAATAAAGTTCATATATATATATATATATATATATATATATATATATATATATATATTGCTCCAGGATCATTCTGCAACATATTCAAGATGATTTTCGCTCTGTCTAACCTTCTAACTTTCTGTTCTGCAGTAACAAGTTGCCTCAGAGGTTTCACGTAAGATTTCATTTACAAGTCTTTTTTCACTGTTCTTTGGACTGTCATAGCTGAAACTACTCTCTCCCGTGCCAAACGTCATGTGGATTGATTTGAACCTTTTTCTAATTGATCTCTTTACCTCACCGTTCTCTTAACGGTTCTTGAATGGAATTCGAATATAGAACCCAGATTATGAATGTTGGTACCATTACTGAAGGACTGAATGATATTTTTCCTCTCACCATTGCTCAGTTGCAAAGACTGGGAGGGTGACACCAAACGATTTTTAAACTATTCTCTTTCTAGCTGAATAACTTAAGGGAGTTCAGTGGTTCTTATAAAAAATTGTGTCAAGATAGCTAAACGTTTGAAAACCTGGAAAATAGAAACCCAATTGGTTTAGTTTTTTTTCGATATGAAATATTTTGTAAGATGGATAATTATGTTGTTACACCATTTGGACAATTTTGATGTTATAACTGGTGCACACGCACACACACACACACACATGTTTGTATATATCAACAAAAACGCTTGTTTCGCTGTATCAGAGCTCATCAGTGTGTACAGACATTCGATTGTTTCAAGCCGAGATCGAAACTGACCAATTTGGCATCATTCAGAGACTCTACCGCTAAGCTATCGGCGCACGGCAGAGAACGGAAATCTTTTAACGTATTATATACGTGATGTATATAAATGCCAAGTCAGCAGCCAGTGCACTCTATACATAACTGATGAGCGATATATCTATATAATTTAACCCCTGACTGAAAGAACATACAAAAAAAATAAAAAATAAAAAAAAACACTATTAAGGAGCGAGAACAATAAAGGAAAGGAATTAAGAAATTAAAATTTTGAAGATGAAACTTCAAAGCGAGAAGCCGGAAGAGATTTCCTCAAACGAAAAGTGAGACGGAAGAAACTGTTAGCATATAACTTACGGTTACAACTAGCTATGTCAATTTTAAAAGGATGAGAGATTACCGCCAATATTGTACGGCGCTTAAATTCATAAAATCTACGCACCATAGAGGATAGCTCATCAGAACAATAACCATGAAAAGGTATATCTTTAAAAAAAAAGAAGTCCCCGGGAATCTACATTACGGCGGGAAATCGACTGAAGTCGAAATGCCATGTATAATAATATTGCTTATTATTCTTTATATTGCTTATTATTCTTTGGATTTTACCAAGAATCTCTAAATAGACAAAGCGAGCACCAGTTCATATGACGCAACAATATTCAACACATGGACGGGTAATAGATATATAAATATATGAAATAGCTGTAAGATAGATTCGGACGATAAAAAATGTCTAGGACGATACAGTGAACTAACTTTCCTAGCAGCAGATATAGCAGTTGATTCAATATAAACTTTTCGGTTCATTTCAGCGGGAAATGTGTGTCCGAGAAGGGACACTGAGTTCTGGAGGTTAGTTTCAGCTATGCTGATGGAAAGCAGAATGGTTTCGATCACAGGTTTAATAGAGAACAGTTTCGCTTTGGGGACGTTAAAATTAACAATCCTTTCCTTGATCCAGTTATTAGCAGAATGCAGGTCATTTATTATATCAGCTGCTAATTTGATCTCATCGAATCGACCAGAGTTACAAATTAGACAGGAGGAGAGAAATGTTTCATAAGCATAGATATCAAGTAAAGATCAACTGATGTCAAACCGTTGGTGAAAATTAGGAAAAACGGAGATACAAGATGTGTGGGTGTGTGTTTGTGTGTGTATGTGTGTGTGTGTTTGTGTGTGCATGTGTGTGTATGTGTGTGTGTTTGTGTATGTATGTGTGTGTTTGTGTGTGAGTATGTGTGTGTTTGTGTGTATGTGTGTGTGTTTGTGTGTGTATGTGTTTATTTGTGTGTGTGTGCATGTGTGTTTGTGTGTATATATATGTGTGTTTGTGTGTGTGTGCATGTGTGTTTGTGTGTATATATATGTGTGTTTGTGTGTGTGTGCATGTGTGTGTGTGTTTGTGTGTGTGTTTGTATGTGTAACTTCCCTTACTGGAAAGTTATATTTCATGGATACACATGTTTCATTAGATTGATTTTCCGTTTTAAAAAAATAGTGTAATTAACCTATACAGGCATTTGATTATTAAAGAGATTGTACTTTTTGGCAGGATTCAAGCATATATTGCAATAACCTGTAGTAATGGATAGCGGATCGGACTGAAGAATCGGAGAGCCGCGGTCGAATTCCAGTCGAATCCATTACATCCACTTACGTGCTAATACTCTTGCAAAAGGTGTGAATCCTCTTCTCCCCCAGTGCGTAAATAGCAGGACAGACCAGGTTCTATAGCCTTAGTTGCCAATTAGTCTACCGCAGAAAGGAAAACAAAAAAAAAGTCTTAGTAAACCAATATCCAAAAAGAGGCTTAAACAGGAGAAAAAATTCAGATTTGTAGTAACTATGTCTTCAAAACATTTGACTTTCATTGATGGACTTGATAAATACGGAAATCGGGGACAAAAACTATTTTTCTCTATTGTCACTTTTAAACCAATTTATTTTCAGAATTATTTCTTGTAAATTTAACTTTCTCTCTCAATTATATATATATATATATATATATATATATATATATATATATATATATATATATATATATATATATTTCAATTAAAAGGTGCAAATATAATTTATAAATTCATACAAAAACAAATATAGAGCTTAATGATTTAAAAGGCGAGAATACTTCGTCGCAAACAATATAAATAAGATACATGTTTTTTGTATGAATGATTCATGAATTTATAATATATATATATATATATATATATATATATATATATATATATATATATATATATATATATATTAAATCAAATAAAATAAATCGCATTCTTGGGGTGTAGCCTGATTTCCACTGACTTTTGGAAGTTGCAGCTTTACAAAGAATACTAGAAACTAGGCAACGGAATTCTGGCTACAACACAGACAACATTAGTTTATTAAAATGACTTATATATATATATATATATATATATATATATATATATAGATAGATAGATAGATAGATAGATAGATAGATAGATAGATAGATAGATAGATATAATTTTAATTGGTAGGTATTATACTAAAAATGTTATTCTATATGAGAGCTCAATGCATAATACACAGCTAATTGTAATAATAATTAAGAAAAACCCTAAAAGTCCATCGTCGGTAATACATTTATTTCGATGAATATATGTACAAAAATGTGTGTGTGTGTGTGTGTGTGATTACTTTTATCTTTTATTTATAGATAATATATATTTTTGTTACAAGTATATTATATCATTAGTATTATGAGATATAATTCTATGACGATGATGATGCTGTTTAAACACATTTTAACTCCTCCCTCTTTGAGCTTTATTTGAAACACCATTTTAAATTCAACCTTCGTATCTCTTTACTTTCCCTTAACATTTATAATAACTCTTTATTTTTTTCTGTTCTCTCTCTTCATAATGTAAGCTTAATTGTAACTTTTCTGGGATTTTTTTCTGTATTTTTTTGCTATTGTTTTAAGTTTTATTTTTTATTTTTCTGTTTCTTATTTATATCGGTTTTGGTTCGGATATCTTGATTCCATTTTACAATATATAGTCGGTCTGATGAGATGAATATGATAATATTTTTCAAAATAAATTTATTACTGACTATGGATTATTAAGTTTGTTTCCCAATATATATATATATATATATATATATATATATATATATATATATACATATATATATATATATATATATACATATTTATATATATATATATATATATATATATATACATACATGTATATATATTTATATATATATATATATATACATGTATATATATATATATATATATATATATATATATATATGTATATATATATATACACATGTATATATATATATATACACACACACACACACACACACATATATATATATATATATATATATATATATATATATATATATATATATATATATATATACGTAAGCAAATATATGGATATAGATCCGACAGTATGAAGAAAATATACGGAAAAAACAAACAAAAATCCTTATATGCAATTATGCTGTTTTAATGTTAATATGTCAACCATCTTCACGACATATTCATAAAATATAATTAACATTATTAATTCAACATGACAAAGACGATGGACTTTGTCATATTGAATTAATAATGTTAATTATATTTTATGAATATGTCCTGAAGATGGTTGATTAGACCGAAACGTCCGACGTTGATATATTAACATTAAAACAGCATAATTGCATATAAGGATTTTTGTTTGTTTTTTGCGTATATTTTCTTCATATATGTGTGTATATATATATATATATATATATATATATATATATATATAGTTGTGTGTGTGTGCGTCTGCGCGTGTGTATATATGCGTCTGTGTGTGTGTATTGATATAATAGGAAAGAACTGTTAGATTGATGATCCTAAGTTCTTTGATATTTTTGTTCTTATTTTTAAAAACAGTGCTCGATACAGAAGAAAAAAAAACAATTATAATTTAGGCTCTACTTCTTATAATTGTTTTTTTTTTTGTTTTTTTTAAATATGATACCATTACGACACAGAAATTACTATGTTTTGAAACTGGCCATCCATATTCAAGTTTACTTTCAGGATTAAACCTTGAATGTTGGATGATTGTTTCAATATCACAGTTACATTCACAGACGTCAAGTCAGGGTAAGGTTGGGGTGTCTAAATTTAAACCTGATTTATACAAATTATTAACCCTTACGCCCTTTTTCTTTAAACAATTGCTCTAGCCGTTACCATAGTAATCTTAATTTCAATATTGAATATGCTTATAAAACGTGCAAATTTCAGGAATATGTTAATCCAGTAAAAATTTCGCTTGAAGATGGAACAGAGCTTGGTACTTTGATTCAATTTAATTCAAATAATTATATTGAAGTTTTCGGCTCTTGTTTTGAAACATGAGAACTCTTATGTCGCGTTGGAATCATATTTTTAAATATATATATATATATATATATATATATATATATATATATATATATATATATATATATATATATATATATATATGGTCGATTAAATACTTTAAAAGACGTTTAATGTAGGGCGTAGATTTTTGTTTTTATATTTAAGTAACCTGCGAAAGCTTGATAATCCGCAAAAAATGAATAAAAAATAAAACATTATAGCAGTGCATACACCCGCAACTAATATGGCGTCACGAATGCGACTTCTGTTATGCTGAAGGTTATCGAGTATAAATATCTAGCAATCTCTTGACCTCAGTTATGCTATATGTAGCGGGTCAAATCGCTGACATTTCCTGAAAGAGATACCTTTTTAATTAACCAGATTTTGTTATATCAGTCAGATAAAAAAATTCGTTCATGGGAAACAAACGGAGTCGAGTTTATACCGACAAACGTTTATTATAATCTTTTCCACATATGAAATATTAAGTCAGAAAATATTATAAATAAAGCGTATTGTTATTGTGAATAGAATTCGTCTCATTTATTATGACAAGTTTAGTCGGTCATATTTGAAGGTACCTGTCACTGCCGTTTCTGTTCACCGCGTACACTTACAAATATTTACCGGCAATTTTCTGAAATATGCTAAAGTCAGAGTAAAGCTTTCATTGTCACCGTGTCTTTATTCTTCATTTTCATGCAGTTTTTTTTTTCTAGCTTTCTTTCTTTCTTCTTTAATGTTTCTCCGAATCTGTATGTTTTACATTTTCTTTCTTCCTTTTTTTTCTCAAATCATCTTCCATATTCTACCTCTCTCTTCTTCCACTTTTTTTCTTCCATTGCTTCTTTTCATCTTTCTATTTCTCTTCATTCCCCTGACAGTGTTCTCATTTATTTCAATTCATAAATTATTATTTATTTTTTTTTTTTTTGTGTGTGTACGTTACGTTTCCTGCTTTGTATCCTGTAGAGCCGGGTACAAACTATGGCCTTATAGGAGAATTGTCATTTAAATAATAGCACTTTTCTTAGTATATAGAATGTTCCTAGTACGGCGATCTTCTGGTCAACTTGAGTGTTGATGTTACCTGCGACAGTGTTACTAAAATTGTCCATTCCTTTTCTCACGAGGCCCATAGCTGCGATTATTATTGGTAGAGTCTGAATCTTCACTCCCCACATCCTGTTAATTTCGATCTTCAGGTCCTCATCTGCTTATTTCGTTCTTTTTAGGTATTTGCCAGCAAGCGTCTTGTCCGCACAGTTTTTTTTTGTAATCTCATTATTATTATTATCATCATTGTTATTATTATTATTATTATTATTATTATTATTATTATTATTATTGTATTCAGATTTCTGCTATAGTCCAGCTACCTACCAAGTATGCGGGAAGACCTAAGGCATGTAGTGGTGTGTTGTTATGGCTGCATTTTATTGTTTGCTTTTTTTTGTTTTTTTTTTTAACTCACATAATATCACTCGTTACATGGGCAAAGTTATTCTTAGTGTGTGGTCTGTATTTATGAAGACATTTCACTTAAGCTGGGATTTCCAGGGATTTTCTCAATATGTCGTTTTGTACCTTCTTTTATCACTCCGAGTGCACCTACTACGACTGGTACCCTTTCTTGCTTTCAATTTCCACATTTTTCTATTTCGATTTTCCAGATCATTATAATTCGATGCTTTTTCAAATTTCTTGTTTGCTATGTTACATTCTGTTGGGTAAGCCATATTAATTAATAGCCAAGTTTTCGTTTTTTTTTTTTCTTTTCGGCTTTTGACAATTATGTCCGGCCTATTTTCTTCAACGTTCCGGTCTCTAAAGATGGTTTAATCCTATTGAATTATGATGTCTTTTAGTTCTGTAACCGGTGCTGGGTGATGTTCATACCAGTGTTTAACAACTTTTCCAAAGTGTTTGCTTATTGTCCAATATAAATATTGCTCCACTCTAACGTGACGTTTGTCATATTCCTTTGGCGCAAGTACAAATAATCCTGATATTAGATGGTTTAAGGTTTCCTGATATTTTTCACAGTACCTACATTTTGAATCCACATGTGTATGTATGATATTTGCCTGAACGTTTCTAGAAAATTATTATTATTATTATTTGTGTATGTTATCTTCCCTGCTTTGTATGCTGTAGAGACGGGTTCAAACTAAGGCCCTATAGTAGAAGTACTATTTAATTGATAACATTTTTCTTAGTATAAAGGATGTTCCTAGTAGTGTGATCTTCTGGGCAGCCTGTTTGTTAATATTGCTTGGGACAGAAAAATTCTTTACCCCTCTTATTATTATTATTATTATTATTATTATTATTATTATTATTATTATTATTATTATTATTATGTTTCCCCCGCTATCTCTTTTTACATTCTCTTCCTTCCCTTTTTCCTCTAATCCTATTCAATAGTCTATATTTTCTTCTACTCTTTCGTCTTCAACTTTTTCTTTTTCCATTACTTCTCTTCATCGTCCCCATCTTTCTTTTCTCTTCATTTTCCACTGATATTTTTCTCATTTATTTCCATTCATGCATTCATTCATACTTCTTCTTCTTCTTCTTCTTCTTCTTCTTCTTCTTCTTCTTCTTCTTCTTATTTCGCCTTTTCTTTTCTTTGCCCTTTTCGCTTTTTTTTCTATTTCTTTTTACTCCCACTTCCTTCTCGTCTACTTTTTTTTTCATTTTCTTCTTTCCGTCAATCGATTTAAGATTTCTTAATTTTCTATTTCCATTCATTAATTTTCTTTTCTTTTCTGATTTTCTGTTTTTCTTCTTTGTTTCCTTTTTTTCCATTTTGTTTCGAGCTCTTATTAAATCATGCGCATTTCTTCAACTGCCATTTCTCCACCGCCCCCAATCACCTTCATTCTCTCCGGTGAACGTACCCCAAATTATTATCTTCATTCTTTTACTTCCTACTAAATCTACGCAAAACATTCACCCTCACCCTCATGATAGATGACCACATCCAATAGAATTTTCTTTTGAACATTTTCCCCATTTTAACTTCCTCTTCACTTCCGGCCCTGTCTTCCTCTTTCCATTTATCTCTCTTACCAAAGGAACTTTTCTTTTTAACCCAATTATTTAATTATTCATAATCAACAAATTCTTTCTTAGGTCCTTTTCCGTGTAGCTTCCCCTTGAATAATTCATTGCTGACAATGGTCACAATCCAACCATGATCAGACAATACCACGCAGGAATAGCTAATATTGTCTTGTTTCGACACGTTTTCCGTGCGTGGACGACAATCGTGAACTCTGGGGCAAATAAAAGAAGTTCAGGTTAATTAGGACACAACGGGTATCGTGTAATCTGGGCCAATTAGGCATCTGGCTCAGTTACAGGAGGCACTGTATTCTTTTTTTATGTGTCATGTCGCTTTAGGACGTATGGCAATCATGGCTCTCCACAAGTTCCTATACTTTGTAGCTCTCGAAACGTTTGCCCCCTTTCAATCTAACAAAGTCTCTGTTCTTCCATTTAATTATCCAAACGATTTTTACATTATTCGCTTTTTCCCTCTGCTCTTCTTGCCTTCAGTATACCCTCAGAGTGTCAAAATTATCAAAACCCATTTTCCTCATTATGTGTTCGAGAAATTTCAAATATTTGTTTTTGATTCTTAGTATATAAATACCCTCTTTGCTTCAATTTTACATGAAAAATTTCTCGTTGTTTGCAGGCTCTATGGTATTCTCAGTATCCCTCTGTAGTACTATATATTCCTTGCCTCAGTTTTCTTCTTCATCTGCAACGAAACTGCTCAATATTTATTGCCATTTGCAGCGTTAATACAACACATCCATATGATTATTATTTCTCGTTTAATTAGATAGAAATGCTTTTGAAGTAAAATGAAAATCAAAAGTCGATGCATCAAACAAAAATTATAGATATTAGGTTGGTGCAAAAATAATAACGTAATAATGTCGTTTTTTGACGTATTTTTTAACGTCAAAAAACGTTATTATTACGTCATTTATTTGCACCAACCTAATATAATAATACACTTGACTTGTTATTATTCTTATTCTATGTGCCGTATTCTTTAAGGACGTTGAAAAACATGACTCTCCACAATTTTCTGTCTTATTTAGTTCTTAGTAAATATTGTTTTTTTGGGGTTTTTTTTTTGGCCTCCTAAACACTGTTCTGTCATCCATTTAAACAAGCTCCTTAGGTCGATTTTGCGATGATTCAATCCGTCCTTCTTGCCTTCAATCTGTCCCGTTTGTGTCAAGATTACTAAGCCCACTTTCCTCATTATGAACCCTAAATATTTAAACTGTTTTTTTCTGATATTAAGCATGTGTCTTTTTGTTTAAATTGTATCTAAACTTTCGTCGTGTTTCACATATTCAGTCCATGGTATTCTTAACATCCTTCTGTAAAACAACATTTCTGTTTACCTCAAGTCTCTTCTTCATCTGTGAGGAGATTGTCCAGCATTGTCATATACGTGTCGCATTTTACGTCCGCTGTTAAAACATTCGCTAGATATTTAAATTTCCGTACTTGGTTTATTTTGATGTCTCCACTTCGTACTTCGGATTTTTTTTCTGTTTCTGATAATCCTACATGATATATTCTTACACTTGATACTTAGTCCTTTCTTCTCGCTTTTCTTTTTTTTTTAACTCTTTTATCTGTTCTAAAATGTGTGGCTGACCATATATAGAGAGAAAAGGGAAATCACCGCCCTCTGTGGGATCAGGTTGAAATCATAGACATAGAACATCATTGGAAAATTCGTAAACTTAAGGAATCAGCACATATGCTAGGCCACAAACATTTCCTGAGCCGACCAAGCATAGAAATGAATACAATATGGGAACCAGTAATAAGGAGTGCCAGAGAAAAGCAATAATAACAACAAAATTGCAATATGAGCTCTGTTTAAAAAAATGCAATGATAACAGCAAAACAATTGCAATATGAGCACTGGTAAAAAGTTTGTTGCTGCAGACATTAGTTTTATAATACCAAGAAATTCATATACACATGTCCCCAAGGACACATGACACAGCGGATAAAGTTAGTTAGATCCAGTGACAGGACCCAAACAGTGTGAGTTCAATACCTAGTTAAGGCGGTTGAGAACTTGGAGAGGAGAATTAACATGAGATAACTGATAACTGACATCCATTAGACATGGCACGTGGAACTAGAACAGCCTACCAGCGAACGAATTAAAGGCTTCAGTTCGACATTCCAACCACCTGAAACGTTGTGATAAATATGGCAACAAAGATAAGGATGATAGTCCAAGTGAATAATGCTCATATACGTATATCATATTGATACAGCAGAGACACAGAATGTATAACTTGTGTGAATCTTACGAAACAGTTACGGTTTCCTGAACCGAATAAACCGAGGAGACCCATGCTATCATGATTATGACTTATTAGTTACACTTTTTAGTACCACCAGTTCAGACCATTATAACTCAGACTTAGCTACGTCTACGGAATCGAATCATTCATATTTTCCCTGTATTCGATCTGTAAAGAACAATTTCCAATCAACCAGCTTTTCCCCGAGAAATGCTACTTTGGATTCTGGATTCCTCCTTAAACCGTACAACGATAACTTTTGAAACGAACGGCCAATTATCTTTATCTTTATCAAGGGCTTTTATCTTCCAAATCTTCACTTCCTTATAGCTATTCTTACATTCAATACAAAGCACCAGTAGTCGGGATGTGACCCACCCTCTTCGTTAACCACAATTTGTGCACCTCTCTTTTTAAAATATCATAATTTTCCTGATTTATTCTTCTTTATCGATTATTATTATTATTATTATTATTATTATTATTATTATTATTATTATTATTATTACTCTTCTTCTTCTTCTTCTTCTTCTTCTTCTTCTTCGTCTTATTATTATTATTATTATTATTATTATTATTATTATTATTATTATTATTATTATTATTATTCCGTTGCATCTTCACACCAGTTGTCTCGGGAATATCTCTGGAGGTTGAGTGAATGTAATTTTATCGTATTCTCGCACAACCGATCAATCTCACTTATTCCTCACATGTCGAATTCATATAGTAATTTTTGAGAGGCATATCTTTGCCCCAACCAAAATGAACTTGGCACTTATCTTCGTATTTCATATTTTCTTAGTTCATAGAAGAAGTGCTTGTATTATTATTATTATTATTATTATTATTATTATTATTATTATTATTCAATTTATGTTGTATATACTTTTTCTTCCGGGTCCTCACCAGAGACCTAAGGTCAGAAATGGCTTCATGACATTTTACACTAATTATATTTGCAAAAAACCCTAAAATCACAGACATTTTTTTATTACTTATGATTACAATTTTTTTTTTTTTTGTATTTCTTAAAGACTAACAGAACACACTTCATTGGATCTATCGAAACGTTTTGTAGTCAATCCGAGGGGTCAAACTACAACTGAAATTATTGATGTCCTCATGTGCCTCACTTTGGAAATTTCCACGTCAAGATCCATGTATTTTGATAGATTATTATTATTACTACTACTACTACTACTACTACTACTACTAATAATAATAATAATAATAATAATAATAATAATAATAACATTGTATCATTAATGGAAAAAATAAAAAAAGGTTAATATTTTACACTAAGTGAAGCTTTAATAATGCGAGTTATACAGATTTGTACCTAATTGTTAAACTCAATATGAAGAAGCAGATATTAATCACCGTTAAAGACAGTTTTTTTCTTAGAATCCAATAAAAGAATCTTTTCGCAGAAATTATTTTTTTTTGTATTGACATCAGTCAATAATTCGGGTTCTACGTGAATGATACTGAGGAAACTATGAATATTTCATGGGAGGAACAACGGAGTTTTAGAAAAGATGGAAACAAAAATCAAACTTTTATTTAACACTAGAAAGATAGTTGCATTTTCTATGCCACATAATGAGGAAAGAGCGCTTGGAAAATCGGTCACTCATCGGAATCAGATAGAAGGCAAATGGAACAGAGGAATAAATTGCAGTGAATACATAGTGTGCTTGAGTAATTGGATGGCGGAACAAAATTTAGCAGAAATAACAAAATGACAAAATGTATTGATACAAAGGACAGGAAATTGTGGAGAGCCATGATCGTCTAAATCTTGGAGGAATAGGGCACATGATGAATAATTATATGATTACTTGAGAATCGAACGGGACTACGAATTTTAATTTAATTTTAAATTTAAAATTTAATTTCTGTTTTGAAACATGGTAATTCCTGTGTAGCCATGGTACCATATCTTTGAAATAGAAAATAATATATATATATATTACCATGTTTCAAAACAGAAAAATAATATATATATATATATATATATATATATATATATATATATATATATATATATATATATATATATATATATATATATATATATATATATATATATATTATTTTCTATTTCAAAGATATGGTATCATGGCTACACAGGAATTACCATGTTTCAAAACAGAAATTAAATTAAAAATTTTATTTTTTAAATTATATTTTAAGATATATATATATATATATATATATATATATATATATATATATATATATATATATATACCAAGTATATTATCGGTGTATACGGAATGAATTCCAATAACCAACAATTACTGTTCATAAAAGAGTGCTCAATACAAAGTAGAAAAGATATTTATTTAAACAATTTATAATATAGACATGTTATAAAATCACTACAAAAATAGCCATTTTGTTTCAACACTCCCGGTGTCTTATCATCGCCTTCAACTTCATCGCTTGATAAGACACCGGGATAAAATAATTATATATATATATATATATATATATATATATGATATAAAACAATATATTGTAAAAGGCAGGTTAAAACAGCCACGCCTAAAAGGTCTAAATACTAAAACGTGCTCATTTCAAAATTCCAATATAGAAAAAAACATTTAAGAAAACACTAAAATGCAATCTACATTACTACCCGGGTTTCAACCGTAAGGTCTCTTCAGGCAAGTAGAAGAATGAACAATCCAGTGTATTCCACCAACATATATAATCGGAAAAGAGAATGAAAAGTGTAAGAAGGCGGGGTAAGAAAAAAGTGGGGAGAAAGAGGAAATATGGTGCGACAGAAATATATCCTGCAGAAATACCCCCACCTAATGGTAAGATATTTTTGACAATTGTGTCTTCATCTAACTAATGTTTTACTGTTAAGTATAAAGTGATTCTGAGGGGTACTTGTGCGAGCAACCCGTATATTTATTCTTACCATAAACGTTATTTATAGTGGATACATACGTTTGTTTTGCTATAGTTGTTCGTTTTTCTTAAACTGTGTAATTAATAATAACTGAATTAGATCAATAATACTTCCTGCCAGGAATTGAACTTTTTTTTTCAATCCGGCAGACCACTCCTATAGCTGAAGGGCGCTTTTTCCAAATTGGACACATGAAACCACAATGATATGCGAAATAGTCAATCTGAAGATTGTCTTATCAGTATGGATTCTCGTGGCCAATTTGGTAACTTCGCGCTTCAGTTATAGGAGTGGTTTCTGTGATTGAAAATGGGATACAAATAATATAATAATAATCTGATTGAAAAAGTGATACAAGTTCGATTCTTATCAGAAGGTATAGCTTTTATTTAGTAGCAAATATTGATTTCATCTAGTTGGTATTAATCTCCATTTTCAACACGAAGTATTATGTTCGTGTTGTCAATTTTCTACTCAAGCATAATGAATTCGTTTTCATCGATCTCCAGTAAATAATTAGAAAAAAATTATAATTTTCACATTTAAAACAGACATAATAATTATTACTAGATTAAAAAGTTTTTATCAAAATATATTAGCATGAAGAATCTATAATTTAACTGGGCTTAATTACCTGACATTTCACGAAGCAGTTGCCAATTTGTTGCTGAATCTCTGTTTTGTAAACTATTTTTGACGCAAAATTATCTGTAACAATGTCTGCATCAATTCCAGTTGGTGTGGCCAAATATGTCGTCGTTCGGAGAGAAACGCCAATGATTTGCTGGGCGAGATTTCTTAAATGAATTTGGTTCTGTGCCGGTGATTAAACCTCTCGATCTATCATTATAGAATGAAGTTACGGAGAATCTCAATCATTTCCAGCATCTTACGAGTTAGGAGAAGTTAATTTAAAACCGAGGATTAAGGTCGTACTCAAGCACTGATTGCTTAAGGATCTTCTTTGCTGTAGAATCCTGTTCGTAAGATTTTGCAATTTTCCTGGGGCCAATAACATCAGCATTACCAACCTGCTATAAACTTTTGCTTCCATTTTGCTTTAAATTGGTCACGAATGGAGGGCCGTTCTTTAACGGGGATAGAAATAAATATAAGAAATACTCAGTAATAATAATAATAAAAAAATCTTACAATTTCTCATCCATTTTCTTAATTTACTTCATTTCTTTATACATATCAAGATTTAATTTCTTTCTTTTAATTTAAATTTACTTATTTCCATAAACAGATTAAAAGTAAAATTTTGAGTCATGAAAGAAATTAATTGAGGATTACCTTAGTTCCTATGGAATAAAAAGAAGAAAAATGAAGTTGATTTCAATTATAGCCATTATCGCAGTTCCCTGAGGTAGACGACTTTAATGGTCATTGACAATGTAATATATTCGAAACTTTTTCAAGCAGATTAAAGGAAAACTTTACTGTAGAAGTTTTTTTTTGCTTGTGGTGTCCTTCATTCGCATGCATATGGTCAAAGAACAAAAATTGCCCAGTCCCCGCAAACAACTATCACGATGCAGTTGATATTACACCGACGGAACTTCTACATCTTGATTCAATCCAAAAGCCCTGACCTGACCTCTCCGTCCAAGGCAGCATGTGATAGCTATTTTCAAGTTTAGCTTAGATGTGGTACAAGGCCGAATGTAGAAGGCATGGAGAAGGATCAAACTCACTATTCAGTCGTATTACGACTGAGTCGTGAGTTCTAGCAAGTGACACAATTCAATGTCTAATAATCAAACGTGAGTAAATGATTAGCAAGTGATTAAAACATTTTCAAAAACCAATAACCTTTTTGATCGTGTATATAAATACTGGTTTACAAATAAAATCTCCGTATTTGCCCTGATAAAGTCGCTGAGTAGATGAGGCTCGTCCACTAGGATACATTTTTCTTTTGTCTTAATTCATATTGTCCTTTTACAGATAAAGTCTGATATATTTTACATGCACACGACACACACACACACACACATATATATATATATGTAAAATTACAGTTGCTTTTACCTGGTACTCTGAATAATAATGCTGTGCTGTCTGCATTAATTGACTGTTTCTCAAATAAAACCCTCTCAAACAAACATTTAAGAAAATTGGCAAAGGACATTTTGGCAAGAAAAATTAAATCTGCTCCAATATTAGAGAAAGGCCTTCTGCGTCAATTATAGGAAGACGTTATATCTCGGTTGCCAGCCGAATATCAATGTCTATTTCACCGGTTATGTTAATTGCGTGGGTCTGTCTCTTTATTTACTTCTTCTTCTACTTGCCGCACCCATTTAGGAAGTGGATAAGCATGGTTCTCCAAGGCTTCCTATCCCTTGTTTCCCTTTGCAGTTTTCTCCATTTGCTAAGACCTTCGACTATTGTACTACCATTCGGTCACAGAAGCTCGCCAGGTTGATGGCACGTTATCTTTGCCTATCTCTTTTGCCCGGAATATTCCCTGTAAGGTTTATGTCTTCCAAGCCCTTCTACGGCATTATGTATTCAAATAATTTCAGATGTCTTTCACTGATTCACGTTATAAGTGTTCTTTTTGTTGTCATTTTTGTAACACTTTCTCGTTGCTCTTACAATAAAAATCTCAGTATTTTTTCGTTAGAACCACATTTCTGTGGCCTCTCGTTTTCTCTTCATCCGTGGGGATATCGTCCAGTATTTACTGCTATATAAGAGGTAGAATATCGTATAACAATCAAGCTGATTTTCTTTGTTTTTAACGAC
This sequence comes from Acanthosepion lycidas, assembly GCA_963932145.1. Lineage (NCBI taxonomy): Eukaryota > Metazoa > Mollusca > Cephalopoda > Sepiida > Sepiidae > Acanthosepion > Acanthosepion lycidas. The sequence goes on along the minus strand of OZ010583.1, from coordinate 82,402,712 downwards.
TTTTTTCTGTTTCTCATCAATTTGCTTACTAAGTTTACTTACCTCGACTCAAGGAAATCACTTTCATATTTGATAATCTTAATCGCTCGCAGCGATAAGGATTTCAAGTCTTGCGCAAACGCTAGAATGATATATGCATATAGATATATAAGATGGATTATAAGAAAAATAGTTTGGTGTTTACACATTATATTCTGATGTTAACCTTTCGTTCAGTAAGAACATCACCATAAAAACTGAAAAAATAAAAGGTAAAGGTGTTCGCATGTTGGACGTTCACGTCACTTTTGTCCCAGTTATGATTGGGGCGTTAGAGTCTATGCAACCGAAATTAAAGCCCTACTTTAAGAAAATCAGAGTAAAGCATAGATTCCTATCACTTATGCAGACTATGGTGCATATCACTGAATATATTCTGTAACAGATGCTATCACTTTGAGACCGTATGAAAATGGAAGTTCTCTAGTTAGAAACAAAAACACTTTTGAAGAAGTAATAATAATAATAATAGTAATAATAATAATAATAATAATAATAATAATAATAATAATACGAAGAAGAAGTAGAAGAAGAAGAAGAAGAAATTTTCTTCAGTAATAAAGTATACCAAACAAATTCAAAATGGAATTTAACGTGGATGAAGAGGAAGCGAGTAATCCATAATACACCAACGGCAGCGGAAATGTAAAAAAAAAAACAAAAAAAAAACAAAGCAATTGCACTTGACTAAATACAGAAACGATGGAAAGATAAGTCTCTTTATGCACAATATTCTGCCTATGCCAAACAAGCTAATGTTGACAAACCCCGTATCCATTAGTGGGTTATGAGATGCAGCATTAAAAAGGATGCAGAGCAGAGATTACAATGAACTGTAAAGAAATAAATATTGCGTGCAGTCCTAAAAAGACAGAACGTTGTGGAGCGTTATGTTCATCCACAACTAGAAGGGACATCACATATACAAGTAGAAGGAAAAGGGAAGATACTCAGAACCACCTCAAATGGAAGTTAAATTGATCACATTTAATCATTTGTTTCTGACAGACGAGAAATTGACTCATCGTAATTGTAATAACGAATATTTCTTCACTTAAATTACTGTTTACTGAATGTCAACTACATCTGCAATATATATCCCATAATATTGATAATTATAACAATAATTACTGATAGCTTTTGAGGGGAAAATCTCAATGCCATTCCGATAATTAAGAACCAAAACGAATATAGAAAATAATAATAATAATAATAATAATAATAATAATAATAATAATTACTCCCAGCAGAATAGAAGGGATGTAACAATGGATGTTACGGGTGCAGGTGCAAGGACGAACTAATCAATAAAACAATATTGGAAGAGGTGAAAACAAGGGGAAAAAAACTTATCGATATCATGGATCGACTACAGAAAGGCGTTCAACAGTGTAACACACTCATCGATAGAGAAGAGTCTAAACATATACAGAGTATGACCCACAACGATCACTATTAATAACGTAGAGCAGGAAAAACTGGAAGACTACACTAAACCCAAACCATTCAAACGGTTCATTAACATCTAGAGCAAACAATATCAAAAGCGGGATCTTCCAAGGAGATTCATTGTAACCTTACTCTTCTTCCTTGTATTAGCACCACTCAGCTGCCTACTGAACAAGAGTAGCTATGGATACAAGTCACATAATGGCAAACTCTATCACCTATTTTATATTAATGATCTTAAAACGGAGAACAACAGTAAATAAAAAACTACTCCACATTGTCAAAAGCTTCATCGAAGACATAAGGATGGAGTTGAAAATCGACAAATGTACCAAAACTACATTTAACGGCTGCAAACTAACAAAAACCACTATCTTAATATCAACAAGATTAAGGAACTAAACCAAGATATTTAAGAATGAATGAAGGAAACAGAATACAACAATCAATTATGAAGAAAAAGATCCGAAATTAATATTATAGGAGAGTGCGTTTGATATTAAAAAGCGAACGTAATAGGGCCAATAAAATGAAGTCTATCAACACCTTAACTATATCCATAGTAACACAAAGCTTCAATATTATTAAATGGAATTTGAATAACATTAACATTTTGGAAGCCAAATGCTTACCCAAATGAGGATGTACCACCCGAAATCAGATGTTGATAGGCTGTAAATACCAAGAGCTTTTGAAGACAGAGGTCGAATCCAACTTGAACTAATTCTAAAAGCTACAATAATCGGATTTGGAGCATAGATCACTAAAAAAAAAACAATGACCCTCTCCTACAAATAAAAAACATCAAATCCACTCTATCAACAAAGTATCCCCACTCTTCAAGAAACAGCTTAATATACCTGAAACCATGCCAACAAAAAAAAACAAAAAAAAAAACGATGCAAATACCCTCTACACCAAACGAGTAAAATAGAAAGAAAAACAACTTGGTCAAATGAAATTGCAAAAACAAATATGGGAGGGGAATGCCTAAAATGTTCGAAAAAAAGATGTGGACCAACAGAAAACACATCAGTGGCTGAGAAGCGCCGGGTTGAAAGCTGAGGCGGAAAAGCCTAATTATTGCTGCTCGGGACTGAAGTCTCGCAACCAGGTCCTATCATTGTCAAATAATCAAAGATGGAACTAACCCGATATGCAGGATCTGCAGAAAATATAATATAATATACCGACCATATCATCTTAGAATGTCTGGAACTAAGCAGAAATGAATAAACTCAAAAACATAACAAGGTAGCGATATATATGAACTGGGAGATATGCAAGAAGCACAAAATCAAAACCACTGTGAGATGGGATGAGCACTAAGTAGATACAGTTACCCAAAATAACGATGGAACTATCCTCTGGGACATGCCAATTAAAAGTGAGAGGGTAATAAAAGCCAACAGATCTGATATTATCATAAAGTACAAGAAATTCAAGAAGTGTATGCTTATTGACATAGTAGTACCATCTACGAGAAACACCTCCATAAAATGTATCGAGAAATTGGACCTGGAGATCGAGGCTGTGTGGAATGAAGACTGAGACTGTACCACTAGTAATCGGGGCTGTGGGCCTCGTGAGAAAAGGAACGCGCAATTTTACTAATTGTTCCAGGTAGCATCAAGATACAAGTTACCCAGAAGATCGCCTTAGTAGGAACATCCCATATACTAAGAAAAGTGCTATCAATTAAATGACAATTCTCCTATATGACCTAAGAACCATAGTTTAGACCTGGCTCTACAGGATACAAAGCAGGAAACATAACATATACTGCTCCTGCTACTACTACTACTACTACTACTACTACTAATAATAATAATAATACATGTATATGTGGGACTAAATGTTATATTAAATAGGTACATATTTTTGACTGTTTTAAACGGTAGGATCCTCATCTACAGGTAAAGTGATCGATAATCACATTATTGAATATATTCCTCTCGGTAAGAAACGGATTTCTTTAAAATGGGAGACAACCTTCAAGTATTGACTCCCTCGGCCATAATAAAAAACAATTCTATCGACGACAAGGCATTAACAATACCTCCATTGAACATAGATGCACAGTAAGTCAAGCCCTAGGGGGATCTGTTAAACTGTTTAAGGTCATGCACTTGGCAAAGAAACATGTAACAGTGAACGGAATATTTTATGAAGCCCAGCATTACTCATCGTGCCAAGACACTTCAAATCAGGAGCTATGAAGCCATGAGAGCCATGCCTCGTGTATCATCAAAACTTATTATTATTATTATTAGTAGTAGTAGTAGTACTAGTAGTAGTAGTAGTAGTAGCAGTATTGATGCTACTTCTAAAATAGCGTGTATTTGATTATTCACATCAGATTTCTGAAGATTATCGATGGAGATTGAATGTAACCAAACCTAACACAAAGAGTCAGCACTTTTTCAATATGATTGCAGACAAAAGTAAAAATTTGAATTCATCTTCTTTTCTTCGCCTTCCTCTTCTCCTGTGGTGGTTATACATTGTAGAGTCCCAGATATGTGGTAAACTAAAACAAAAACATTATGAAAGTATAAAAAATATATTTTTATAGTAAAAATGAAGCCATACTTTTTTATATAAAAAATTACCAACAACACTTAATAGTAAAATGACCAGCAATATTTTTTATAACAAAATGAAAACCAACACATTTTATCTGGAGTTGAAGATATACAAATGCGTTCAAACTATTGAAATTTCGGTATTAATTACCCCATAGAAGTTAATATACCGCTAAACAAGATCAAGTAAAACAAAACATCTTATACTTGTTTTTCTTATTATTGTTCATCTTCATTTTTTTCTAATTTTCTTATTCGCATTATTATTATTATTATTATTATTATTATTATTATTATTATTATTGTTGTTTTTATTATTATTATTATTATTGTTGTTGTTATTGTTGTTTCATTTTTTTTTTCTTTGATTTCTGGCGTTTACACATATCTTTCCGGCTCCCGCCCAGGGACCTAAGGTTAGAAATAGCATCATGACACTTTCCACTGACAAAAAAAAAAAAAAAAAAATACATAGATAAAGCCATTCGTAAAGTGTGGGCTGTACTTGTCAGAACAATTTTTTGTATCTCCTTGAGGCATGGGCTTCCAGGAATCCGTGCAATTAGTCTACTGAAATCTTTTCCAACCAGTCCTAGGGCTCCAACTACAACAGGGATTGTTGATGTTCCCATATGCCACATTTTCGAGACCTCTATTTCAAGGTCCTTGTATTTTGACAGCTTTTTGAATATCTTCAAAGATACATTGCAGTCAGCAGGGACTGCCATATCAATAAGGAGGCAGCGTTTTTGTTTGTGGTCTTTAATAACAATATCTGCGCGGTTGGCTTTGATTGTTCTGTCAGTGTGTATTGTGTAGTACCATAGAATTGTAACAGGTCCTATCTCCGTAACCGGGTCTGGGTGGTGTTGGTACCAGTTTCTTTCAGTTTCCTTCCCGTAGAAGTTGCAGATTTTCCAGTGCAGATATTGGCCCACTCTGTCATGTCGGGTTTTATATTCAGTGGGTGCCAACATCGTGCAACCTGATACAAGATGATCAATCGTTTCTGGATATTTATCACAGAATCTGCATTTTGGGCTGACACAATATTTTAGTATATGTGCTTGATAATTCCTAGTTAGCAAGCATTGGTCCTGCGCAGCAAGGATAAAACCTTCAGTTTCCGCTTTCAACCCTGCACTGCGTAGCCCCTGATGGGTACGGGTTTTGTCTACATCAGCTTGTTTAATACGGGCAGAGTATTGGCCATGAAGCGGTTTATCTTGCCATCGCTTCTGTATCTGGTCGGTTTCATTCGTCTTTGCTGTCTTTTTCAAGTATTTTGCAGTTTCAGCCGGTATATTGTGCTGTAGTTGCATCTCTACGCCCATTTGAAGCTCCAGTTTGAATTTGTTGGCTTCTTTCATAACGGAGTAAAGACTCTTACTACTTTCATGTTCCTTGACGCATACCATCATCCAGTCTTCTGTAGTTTCCAAGTATTTTTGGAGGCCAATTGTTGTAGTTTTGTAGGACATTTCTAGTTGAACTAATCCTCTGCCTCCTTCGGATCTGGGCACATACAGACGATCAACATCAGCTTTGGGATGATGCATGCGATAGCAAGTGAGAAGCTTTCTCGTTTTGGCGTCCATTCGCTTAATTTCAGCTATGGTCCAGTTAAGGACATTAAAGCTGTAATGCACCACTGGGACAGCCAATGTGTTTATAGCTGATATTCTATTTTTTGAGTTTAGTTCAGTATTTAGTACCAGACGTACACGCCTGTAGTACTCTTTTCTTATTTTTTCTTTCATTTGGGGGTGTTGTATGCCATCTCCTTCGCTAATTCCTAGGTATCTATAAGCTACTTCATGCTCCAATTCCCTAATCTTTGTGACAAAATCTAAATCTGTAATTCTACCTTTCTTGAATGTTACTTTTGCACATTTATCTAATCCGAAGTCCATACCTATGTCGTCACTAAAGTATTTTACAATATTGAGGAGGCCTTTCAACTCATTGTCGTCTTTGGCAAAGAGTTTGAGATCATCCATGTATAGTAGGTGATTGAAAATTTTCTTATTTATTTTGTAACCATAGCTACTGTTGTTCAGTTCATGTGTAAGAGGGGTTAAGGATCAACAAAACAGAAGGGGTGACAGAGAGTATTGTTATTATTATTATAATTTCCTAAGATTTCTGTTGTATATACATTTCCTTTCGTATTACAACCAGAAATACCTTCCTGACTTTTCCCACTGATATTTTTTGTGAAAAAAAAAAAAAAATTAGATCACTGATATGTGCTTCTTATATCAGTTTCTTGCAGTTTCCTTCCCCTAAAACTTGCATATATTCCACTAAATATATTGGCCCATTCCATCATGTCGAGTTTTATATTCAGTGGCTGCTAACAACATGCAACCTGATAGAAGATGGTCAATTGTTTCTTGACATCTGCATTTGCGGGTCAACACAATTTTCCGCATGTGTGCTTCGTAATTTCTAGTTAGCAAGCATTGTGCAACATGATAAAGAGCTAAGGTTCCAGCTTATTGTTATTATTATTTGAAATTTAAAAGATAGTTCGCGCAGCGGATTGGTTGTTACAAACATCCAATCGGGTGTGCGGAAAATGTAATCTTTCTTCGTCCAATTCATTAAAGGCCAGAGTAGCTGTTAGCGTTTGATTGAGAGGGGGGATCAGGGATTGATCTCCCCTGATTGGGTCGACTTGGTGATGGGGAGTAGGATGTTGAAAGACCCGAAACTTCCTGATGAACCTAGTCAAATAACATCACTGACGACCCGCTTGGGCACCTACTGAAGAGCGTATTTTTTAATATTACTACTACTACTACTATTATTATTATTATTATTATTATTATTATTATTATTATTATTAAATAATAATAATAATAATTATTATTATTATTATTATTATTATTATTATTATTATTTAAATAATAATAATAATAATAATAATAATAATAATAATATTAATAATAATAATAATATTAATAATAATAATAATAATAATAAATGGTATGAACACCACCCAGACCCGGTTACGGAGATAGGACCTGTTACAATTCTATGGGACTGCACAATACACACTGACAGAACAATCAAAGCCAACCGCCCAGATATTGTTATTAAAGACCACAAACAAAAAAAGTGCCTCCTTATTGATAAGGCAGTCCCTGCTGACTGCAATATACATTTGAAGATATTCAAAAAGCTGTCAAAATACAAGGACCTTGAAATAGAAATCTCGAAAATGTGGCATATGGGAACATCAACAATCCCTGTTGTAGTTGAAGCCCTAGGACTGGTTGGAAAATATTGCAGTAGACTAATTGAAGGGATTCTTGGAAGTCTATGCCTCAAGGAGATACAAAAAATTGTATTTGAAAAGTACAGCCCACACTTTACTAAGGGCTTTATCTATGTAATATTTTTTTTTTTTTTTTTTGTCAGAGGAAAGTGTCATGATGCCATTTCTAACTTTAGGCCCCTGGCGGGACCCTGAAAGAAATGTGTAAACGCCAGAAATCGAAGAAAATAATAATAATAATAATAATAATAATAATAATAATAATAATAATAATAATAATAATAATATGCTGACAGCCAGCGAACTCTCTGCTTTAGTGGACGCGGAAATACTTAAATCTCCAGTATACACCTAATTAACTGTCTGTGTATGCATGGGCGTGTGCATGTGTGTGGATGGGTGTACTGTTTATATATAAAAATATTTTTGATGATCACTGAAATAACTAAGATAATTTTTCCACATTTATTGCATAATCACCCGTCCTTTTATAAGCCGGTAAAATCTTTGTCAAGCAATGTGACTGTAAGTTCAAACTCGAATATCACTTCAAATGAACGATATATTTGTTTTCATTTTTCACTCCGATTTGAAAAAAAATATTCGATTTTTTTTTTTTTTTTTTTTTTTTTGCAGCAAGGTGACTTGTCTGATGTAAAGTTTGAAAAGCCACCGTTATGACAGTTGTAGTTCAAGGTTTATCTAAATGGAATCAGATGATCGGCTGCCAAAATCGAAACAAAACAATAGAATGAAACGTGTCTCTGTGCTCCGCGCAGACATCATAAAAAAAAAAAACATTTAAATTTCGTGAAAAAAAAATATCATTTAAATATTTACAAAAGAAAAGGACAGTCATGCGTGTTTATTTTAAATTTATTTCTACGTTTTAGTTTCATGATAGACTGTTTTGCCCCTGAACATCAAACTCGTAACGTGGATACATGTCTCCGATGAATTCAAATAGATTCAATAAAGAAACCGTAAAAGAAACAATGTTATCAACATTTTTTCCCCTTTTATTTAGTTGTATTATTTTCCTTTATTTATTCTTATCTATTTGTTAACTTTCTTTTTCTCTTTCCTTTTCATCTTTCATTCCATGTTTTTTTTCCTCAGTTTTTTTTTTTTTTTTTTTTTTCACTTTTAATTTACCCCTTTCTCTTTTTTCGTTTTTTTTTTTTTTTTTTTTTCTTTCAAGCTTTCCATTCTGGGTATTCTTCCTGTAATCTTATTATTTTTTTCTTTCCTTAGTTCTCATTCTTTCTTTGTCCGACTCTTTATTGCTTTCCTTTTCCGATGTTCGTCCTTTACTTAATCCCTCTTCATTCTTTCTTTATTTATTAGGTTGGTGCAAAAATAATTTCGTTTTTTAACACATGTTACTATGTGAGAAAACGAAATTATTTTTGCACCAACCTAATATTTATTTCTTTATTTCTTCAAGCCTATTGCTTTCCTTTCTGGATATTCTTCCTGTATTTTTTACATTTTTCTTTTTTTCTTTCTTTCTTTCTTTCTTTGTCCAACTCTTCCCTTTTCGAATATTCTTCTTTCTTTGTTTTTTTCTTTCTTCAGTCTATTGCTTTTCTTTCTAGATATTCTTCCTGATTTTTTTTTTTTTTTTTTTTTTTTTATTATTTTGCTATCTTTCTTTTTCCAATTTTTTTTTTTTTTTTTTTGCTTTCCTTTTTTGGGTATTCTTCCATTACTTCATTACTCTTCTTCCTTTCTTTCTTTCTTTCATTTATTCATTCATTCGTTCGTTCAATTTATTTATTTAGATATTTTTGTTTTTCTGCGTATCTCCCTTCTGTTTTTTTTCTTTCTTTTTTTTTTTACCATTTACTTTGCACTTTTTCCATCTTGATTTCTCCCTTGCATTTTTTTCCACTTTACTCACTTATTATTATTTATTTTTTTCTTTTATTTACTTATTCTTTTAGTCATTTCATTTCTTTTCACTTTATTTTTTCTTTTCTTTTCATCCTGTTCAATCTCCTTTCACTTCTTTATTATTGCTCTCTTTCTTTTATCATTCCTTCTCTCTCGATAATGTTTCTTTTATTCTGTTGTTTTACAATTTCTTCCTTTCTGTTTTCTTTCTTTTAGGCGTTTCTTCTTTCTTTCTGCCTATTTCTTTCTTTCTTTCTTTTTTGTTGTTTACTTTCTTTCTTTTTTTTCATTTTCTTCCTTTCTTTTTTTTCATTTTCTTTCTTTCTTTTTGCCGTTTTCTTTCTTTCGTTCTTTCTTTTTGTCGTTTTCTTTCACTATTTATTTCAATCTGCTGTGTTTCTTTCTTCTTATTTATTGCACGTTCTTCTTCTTTTCTTTTTATACTTGCTTTTTTTCTGCCTTTCTTTCCGTTTGCTTTCTTTTTATTTACTCTTTTTCAATTTTCTTCCTGATTTCTTTTGTTTCATCGAATTCTCTTTCTGTTTTCTACTTTATTTTTCTTTAACTTCATCATTTGTTCCTTTTCTTTTCGTCATCAGTTATTTTTTTTATTTTATCACAATTCCTTCGTTTTCCTTCTTTTTGCATACATTTCTTTTTGATCTTTCAATAACATTTCTTTCTTTTTTTTCTTCCCTATTTTATGTTTATAGGGTAGAACTTGATGTTTATGTGTCGCTTCTGCATTTTTATTTCGTATTCAATACAAATTTCTTTTCTCTTCCATTCTTTTTGTCATATTTTCATTTCATGTCTTTTCAGCCTTTTTAGCATAAATGTCTGTGATACGAACTACGAACTGGAGATGTTATCATCTAACAAGTATAGAATTTAAATATCTGGGAAGTGTTTAAACAGAATATGGAAAACATGACACCGAAATCCGAACGCATATTGGATTAACGAAAGATGTATTCTTCAGTAAAAAGAAAGTACGGAAAAACGTTGTTAGAAAGAAATAAAATAGTGTTAAATTGATATGGAACATCAACCCTCTTGTATAGCAGTGAATGCTGGGCAATCTGATGCATTCTTTATCTCGTCTTCTCCCGGCCGGGTGTCGCTAAATGATTTGGGTCTAGAGACTTCAACACTGAGAATATTAACCTAACTATTTTTATTAATCATCTCGACATATACTAAGTAAATATCAAATGGTGGGGGTACACCCTCTCTCAATGGGGAGCCGTTTGAACACGAAAGAGAACATGTCTGCATGTCTTGACGGTTAAGAAACAACTTACAGAAAACCTTTCTCTTTCCATAATTTCCACGCTAACTTAGCCAATCAAAATCGACTTTCTTATTATTTCTTTCATATGACTTCGAAGGTCAACCTCCGGAAGTCAGAGCTGCTAAACTTTTATTTAATAAATCTCATCACAGATGAAGAGAAAACGGGAAAATTATTCTACAGAGGAATACTAAGAATAGCAGGGATAGACCATGTAAGGTACAAAGAACTCTTAAAAACAATGGAAACGAAGTAGGCATTTACGTAGATGGGCTGAAGAATTTATGGGCTGACTAGATGCTGAGAGGAGTGATGCTGGAGCTGTGAAAACTTACTTGCATTATCCTCAACTCATCATATTAATAACTGCATTTTTTCTTTCCAGTTAAACTGATATTTGATTGCGCAAAGAAGACATAAAATGTAACTAGTAGCGACTTCTCTTAAAAATCGTCAAAATTTGGCATTGTGGTGTTATCAAGTACCTGGAGAAAAAAAGTTTAGATAACAAGGACATTCATACTGACATGGCTGCTAGGTTAAGTGATGACACTCCAGTTTTATCAACGGTATAAAAATGGGCAACGTAATTTAGTAGAGGAAGGGAGAGTCTTGAAGGTAACCCAATATCTGGGGCTCCTGTAACTGCCACCACCGAGGAAAGCTTTGATCGGGTTCATCACATGGTTACATGTTTTTGGTGCCACGTTTTCTGACACCTGATCAAAAATGCACCAGACTGATCACATCACATGAAAATCTGATATTGTTTGAAGCAGATTCAGCTGGTTTCCATGGACGTGTCCTAACCCAAGACGAGCGCAATATTCTTTACTTTGAGAGAGTGATAAATAGAAAATCCATTCAGTGGAAACACCTCTACTCACCTGCTTCAAAGAAGGACAGAGTCGTTTCATATACAAGGAAGTTTGTGGCCTAGGGGTTTTGGGATGCAAAAGACTGTTTACTAACTATCTTCATTATGGAAATGCCATCAATGACGAGTACATCGCCAACTTGCTGTGGCAGTTACGAAAGGCTAACAAGTACAAACCACCAGGAAAACAGACAAAAATGGTATCGTTTCATCAGGTCAATGTTCCAACATTCACAACGTTGGATTCAGTGGCTGCTACGTGTGGCTATAGCTTTAGAATGTCCGATCGCCCTCCCTATTCTCCTTATCTGATTATCATCTGTTCCTAAACATGAGAAAACACTTGTCTGGCAACAGTATAGAAGTGATGATCATGACGTATCTGCTGTTGGTGACTTTTTTTACCAACCAGATGGACGGTCTTATTTTAGCAGTCAGATGTCAGTATACGTTGAAAGAAATAATACAATTATTAAGAACAGTTGAAATTAATGCATGGAAGATTTCATACCTGTACCGTCACTTTTTCATAATCACTATATGAACTTTTGACACCCCCTTACTGCATATACTCAGAATCAGAAACAGACAGATGAAATTTCCTAAAAACATAAAGAAAAAAGAAGACCTGAAGAATTTGGCACTCACTTATCGAATCAAAAACGGACGAGGGAAAAGATTGGCCCACCTATCTGACTGATTATGGGTGGCAGATCAGGAATTGGGAATATCAGCAATAGGATAAAAGTTCTAAGAGCTTAGAAGGGATAGGTGGAGAGCCATTCTGGCCCACGTCCTCAACGGAAACAGTACATTGAAAAAGAGATCGTTTTCTGCTCTTATATTAATTATGATCCTTTCTGTTTTTAAATGACGTTGCAATATTCTCTTCTAAATTTCTCTTCTCTCTTTTAATTGAATTCAGATTTTTAATTTCTGCTTTTTCACTTCCTTTCATTGAGGAAGTTTGTGGCCTAGGGGTTTTGGGATGCAAAAGACTGTTTACTAACTATCTTCATTATGGAAATACCATCAATGACGAGTACATCGCCAACTTTCTGTGGCAGTTACGAAAGGCTAACAAGAACAAACCCCCAGGAAAACAATGTATTATTATTATTATTATGTTATTTCTTTTTATTTCCGGTGTGTACACATTTCTTTCCGAGGCCCCGCCCAGAGACCTAAGGTCAGAAATGGTATCATTATATTTTCCGTTGACCAATTAAAAAAAAAACAACGCACAAACATATTTTACATCGATAAAGACCTTCCTAAGGTGTGGGCTGTACTCGTGAAAACAATTTTATCTACTTTTTCTTCATTATATTTGTCTATCATTCCGTCTTAATCTTTTATTTACGCTTTTTTTTATTGATCCTTTTTTGACATCTTTATTTTTTTTCTTTTATTGCTTTTTTTCTATTATTTTTTTTTCTTTTCCTTCCTTTCCTATTTCCTTTTCTCTCTCTTTTATCCAATTTCCTTTATTTTTTTTCCTTTTAACTTCTATTTATTCTCTTTCTTTCTTTTCCATCTCCATCATTTTTATTCCATTCGACTTTTCCACTTATTCTTTATTTCGTATTATATCATTTTCTTTTCTTCTTTTTTCTTTTTTTCTTCTTCTATTTATTTTCTTGTTTCTTTATATCATTTCTTCTTTATTTTATTCCATTTTCCACTAAAAAAAATAGTCTCTATATTTTTTTTTTTAAATTCGATTTCTCTCCCTTCATAATTTTTCTTCCTCCGGTTTGAATTCTTTTTTTTTTTATTTTTTTATTTTTTTTTTTTCTTATTTTTTTGCTACTTTTCCTTCTTTTTTTATTCTTTAAATCATTATTTTCCTCTTTTTTTCACCTCGTCTCATTCTACTTTCTTCTATGCCTTCTTTTTCCAGTTTTCTTTTCTTTTCCGTTTATTTATACTTGTTAACTTTATTCCTTTTTCTTTCTTGTATCTCTTTTAGCATCACTATTTTAAAAAAAAATTTCTCTGAATTTTATTCCTTTTTTCTTTCTTTTCCTGTTTCATCCTTTTTTTTTATTTTCTGAATTTTTTCGTTCTTATTTCATTATTACTTTTAATACTCGTTTTTTTCTTCTACTGTTTCTTCTACCTTTTTTCATCTCTACAGTTCTACTCTTTTCTTCTCGCCTCAACCCCCCACCCTCCTTTCATTTCTGCACTTCCGCCGTCCCTATCTTTTCTTTTCAATCTTTCACATTTCACGTTTTAACACGTCTTGCTTCACTTTTATATTTTCCGCCACTTCTCCTTTAATTTTGTTTTCTTTCATTTTCTTTCTTTTTTTTTTCCTAACTTTCTTTCAATTGTTATCTTATATTTTCGTTCTTTTAATATTAAATTTTTTGTCTTCCCTTATTTTGCAAATTCTTTGACAAGCGAAAAAAAATCAATTTTAATTTTCGTTTCATCTTTCCAGCTGTCGCTAATATTATTATAACTTTAACACTCAAAGATTAAAATCGAAAATTTGGCCTGAGATCCATCTTTGCTTTTTTTTGTTGTTGGTATTTTTGCTTTTTTTTTAATCTTTAATTCAGTTAGAGATTTCTATTTTATTTTAAGTGCTGTTACTTTTTGCTTTTTAATCATTTTTATATTTTTTTTTCCCGCAACACTTCTTATGCATACGAAACAATCACCAGACATATGAGATTAGAACACTGGGTTAAGACGGAAAGAAAATGGGATTATAAAAAGTTTAGTAATTTTTCTCTGTGCAAGCGAGAGTGTGAGCGAATGAGTGCGCATGCGCGACACGTAAGTCTCTTCGTGTTCAACATCTTTCCTATGAATCATTTTTTTTACAAAGTTTTTTTTTTTTTTTTTTCCTCCTGACCGCTACTTCTAGACATCAGGAGAGAATAGAACTAGATTTGAAATATGAAGATGATATTGATCTGTATTGGCTCAAGACCTCATTTTGTATATGGTTCTCCAGTTTCATTGGAATTTTGGCAAAAAATGTATGGTTCATCCACATGTACTTTCATTTGGGGGATCATAATTTCTCATGCTTTTGTTAAAATTCAGCCCTTATTTATTGATAATAATAATCATTGCACTTTCGCACAAACAATGACTGCTGTCTTTTATTGAAGATCAGGTAACAGTAGATCTCCTACATATTGAATTACACACTTCAACATTCTTAGTGATTTATTATTATTATTATTATTATTATTATTATTATTATTATGTTATTTCTTTTGATTTCCGGTGTGTACATATTTCTTTCCGGGGCCCCGCCCAGAGACCTAAGGTTAGAAATGGTATCATGATATTTTCCGTTGACCAATTAAAAAAAAAACAACACACAAACATATTTTACATCGATAAAGCCCTTCCTAAGGTGTGGGCTGTACTCGTGAGAACAAATTTGTTTGTATTTCTTTAAGGCATGGACTTCCAGGAATCCCTTCATTTAGTTTACGGAATCTTTTCCAATCAATTCGAGGGCTCCAACTACAAGAGGGCTTGTTGATGTTCTCATGTGCCATATTTTTGAGATTTCGATTCCACAGTCCTTGTATCTTGATAGCTTTTTGAAGATCTTCAAAGATACATTGCAGTCTGAAGGGAGTGTCATATCAATAAGGAGACACTGTTTTTGTTTGCGGTCTCTAATAACCATGTCTGGGATTTAGCTTTGATTGTTCTGTCTGTGTCTATTGTGCAGTCCCAGTTTTTTTCTAACTCAAAGTGACCATCATTTTTAGAATTATTCTTGCCGTTCCTAAGACCTGTTTCACTATGTAATAAATGCTAATTTCCGCCATCAATGTTTCTTCTCCGTCATTCACTATACCCGCATGCCAATAATAACTGCAGTAATTTTGACATACTTCAAATTCAAATGTCTTGCGAGTTCAAACTTAAATTACTTACTTTCTCGGTTGTTGTTGTTGTTTATTTTGGCTCTACCCTTTTGTCAAAACATGTTGATAGATAAAAGGTTAATCGTTATTCTACTTATTTTAGCTTCCACAAATTTATCCGGTTTGTTGAGCTTCTGTTTCTTTTCTGTTTTTATTGTAAAACCACACAAAATTTTGCACATTTCAGACTTGAGGACCTTATCAATTTTATGCTTGTACCATTGATATTCCCGCTAAAACAAAAGATTTTTTCACAAAACATCCAGTGGGTGATTTTGTTCACTTGATCATATCTGCAGTTTTTTTATGCTCATTCTGAGCTAACGTCACGGACACACTAACAATGTATGTTATTCTTCTGCTACATACTGTGTCCCTATATGATATAGGCGTTCATGACTCTCCACATTTTCCTTTGTATCTCGTAATAGTTTTTGTCTCTTTGTCATGTTGCTCCGCCTTCCATTTACTCAAGCTCGCTATGAAGGTTATACACTCTAGTCCTTTTCCCCCTGTTAGCTTCAAGCTGTCAAATTTTCAAAGACCTCTTTCAGCATGTGCCCTCGGAATTTCAACTGTTTCTTCCAGATATTAAATATAAGATTTCTGTTGTATACACAGTTTCGACCGGGTCCATAAGATCAGAAATGGCTTCATGATAGTTTCTACTGATCATTTTTCTAAAAAAAAAACAAAAAGAAACGTAGATCACACACATTCTACATAAAGTTCTTCATAATGTGCTTTTCAATCTTTTTCTTCTTTTACTTCTTTTTCTCCATCTTCTTCTTCTTCTTTTTCTTCTTCTTCTTCTTCTTCTTCTTCTTCTTCTTCTTATTATTATTATTATTATTATTATTATTAGTAGTAGTAGTAGTAGTAGTAGTAGTAGTGGTAGTAGTAGTAATATTTATCTGATGGTTTCCAATAAAGTTGTAGCAAATTTTCAGGCCACACACACACGCACACGCATAAACACTTACACAGGCACTCATATATATATATATATATATATATATATATATATATATATATATATATATATATATATTCTTCTTTTTCTTCTACTCTTCTTTTTCTTCTTCTTCTTCTTCTTCTTCTTCTTATTATTATTATTATTATTATATTTATCTCGTGGTTTCGAATAAAGACGTAGCAAATCTTCAGGCCACATACACACGCACACATGTGAACACTCACACATAAAAAACACACATACACATATTTGACAGTTTAAATTTCAGGAAGAATTAATGAGGAAAGAAAGCTTTGTGAATTTGATACTCACAGCTTTTTTCGCAACTGGGAAGTGTTATATCTGACGACAGCAAATGTGACGCATATATTCGAAAATGTATATGAATAGTGAAAGATGCTTTCCAAAAGCTATGCAAAGTATTAAGAAACAGGAAAATTTCGTTAAGAAAAGAGTACTGAACTTCTAATATCTACCCTATCTATTATGGTCAATTTTCTCAGAGAGGTGTTAGAGATATCCAGTTCTCACTTACCTGTCTTTTTTATGTTCAAAACCCTCTACGCAGCCTGGTAGGTCATGACTTTACACCTTCAACCACTTCCCAACAGGCATTTTCCTATTCTATTCCTATTTAAATGTAAAGTGTTCTGACGAGCTTCAATCATTAATTCAATCAGTTCAGACCATCACAGCTTAAACCCACCATGACACGTAGACGTGGATGTATCGTCCCCATTCCATTCATGTTCCTTTAGTAAACAGATTTTTTTTCCCAGGAGCCGCCGCTTTGTAAAACTGACTCTTAACAGGATGTTTTCCCGGTCGCTGCAATCTTAATATCTACATAGTTTCATAAACTTGCCTTCTGTTGCATACATAAAATATTATATAGTATCACTCTACCTTTAGTGGCTATTGGGCCTTATATTGAAGGACGGTAAAAAAAGGGGAAAATTGATGAAGAGACGTGAGGCAGCAGAGATGTGTCTATATGGAAGAATTACCATGTAAAACAAATAAGAACACAAGATAAAATCCCGCGTCCGTAAAAAGATTATTTATTCACCTCCGGACTTGTGGCAAATAAATCTAAGCTTAGTAAAATATTGTTCTGTGTGTGCCACTGCCAGGACATGATGTGTATATGACCCAAGAAGGTGTCTGTCGACCACTGTTGTTGCTCCGTAGTGGGTCGTGACGGTTTTGTAGGTACTTTAATTAACACAAATTTCGTAAGACCAATATGCCGAAATTGGGTCATTACTCCCTCTTACTTAAAATCAATTTAGACGTCTTTTCGGCTGGAAACCTTTTTTTTTTTCTCTCTTTTAATGTTAAATATTATATTACATATGGTCTGTATAAACAGCTTTTAGGGAAGTAGGGAAATGTTACCGACTACTTGTCAGTGACAGAGAGAATGGACGTGTGTGTGTATGTTTGCGAAAGAAAGAAAGAAGAAAGATAGTGAGAGAGAAAATTTCGATTCCTTGCCGTTTGAGGCGAAAATTCTCTCTGTTATATTTGAAAATAGGAAAGAATATAAAATGAAAGAAACAAAGAAGAAAAAAAGCCGATGTTGAAGGCTGTTTTCCAACAACAGTCATCCAGACTACGAATTAGGAGATGTCATTTTCTTAATCCTTAAAACAACCTTAATCTCTTTCACTTCATGCACACTACGTAACATACACAGAGCTCTTTCCTTCCAAATCTTAATTTGATCGATAACTACTGTCACAGATAATTGTAAGTAAACTAACTTTCAATACAACCTATATCACTCTTTTATAGCCTTGTACCTGACTTATGTATGCCTGGTAAATAACCGGGTTATGCATGATGCACACATGTAGAGAATGCATCTACATGTGGAGGGTTAATCTGCAGGTGCGAATGCAAAATAACTTTTATGCGCATGCTTATTCAGACTACCTAGCAACCCCATGAGCTGGCATAAAACCCACCCCACCGCCGCTCACTTTCTCCCAGGCTCTATCCTCCCATTTCACTTCCTTCGTACCTACAGGAATGAAATCAATACATCCTTATCGATTGATCAATCAGCAATGGTAGAGCTGCCAAATATCGATCATCTCGACTGCCAACAATCTTTCTTTTCGTTTCGCGCCCCGTCTTGCATCAGTAATCACGTGACCATCAGCTAACACCATTAAACCCATTCAATATAGTATTCATTCCATTTCGGAAGCCAAAAAGCTTGCAAATTTCGACTTTAAAAAAAAAAATATCCATTCTTTCTTTCGTGTCCTTCCTTTCATTTCTTTTGCATTTTAAACGAGAGAGGAAACACCGTCTAGATTTGGAATTGTGGAGATGGGGTTAACGTGTTTAAAGCACTGTGTTGTTTGCTACATATTGCTTTACGCGTGACATCATTTTGGGGGTTCGTTTTCCATTACTTTTTCTCCCCTTCCTTTTTTTTTTTTTTAATATCCCATACATTTTACCCAGCCTTCAAAATTAGACAACACTTTCGATATATCCGTAGTATGTAGTTCAAACTAGAAAATATCAAACGTCCGAGTTTAATATAATGTCCCTCAAAAACCTTTGATCAACAGAAGCTTATCTGTGGTTACACCAATATTCACTCTGCGTAGATTACATCTATTGCATTTGCAAATTGTAAACTTTGGCTCTTACCAGAATATCCCACGTGATACTAGGTGTATTTACCACTATTTTTTAATTGTCAAAAATATTTAGAAATATCAAAGCTGTTTTGGTATTTTATATGACTTTAGGCAATATAAAAACTAAAACATAACTTAAATAATGGTGGTAATACACTTATTATCACATTGAATATTGTAGCAGGAGATAAGTCTTACAATGGCAATAGATGTAGTTTAGATCTTGTTGAAAAATTAGTTATCTTAAAACAATTAAGTAACCCTAGCTTATTAAACAAGAGACATTAATTGATTATTAAATGTAAGCATAAAAATAAATACATGCTCAAATACTTTCATGTAGATTAATTTTTAATGTAAATTATGGTTTGTTTCTGTCTTTTAAAAAAAGAGCAAGTAATCTCTCTTTGTGCTTAATAAAAAAATACTATTCATAAGTCTAATAATATGTTTATATATATATATATATATAATATATATATATATATATATATATATATATATATATATATATATATATATATATATATATATATATATAATTTAAAAAACTATAATCCGAGTATAGTATATAAATGCGCCAACATTGTGATAACCAGAAATTTTTATAAAAATTTAAATTACTTAACGGTCAAAACTGAAGATTGTGCTGTGCACGAAACTCCGAGTCGTACTATCAGTGGCGTATAATATGTATATTTATTAATATATATATATATATATATATATATATATATATATATATATATATATATATATATATTAAATAATATCAAACACTTAAAATCTCATAGATATTAATTTTTGTTTTGTAGAATGAGAGCTGCTTTTTTAGAGCTCTGATGATGTAAAAATTATTACCTATGCGCTTTTAAGTGTTTGATATTCTTTAATTAATAATAATTTTGCTGTGTCTTTTGGCATAGAGCACTCTCTGGATCTGTATCCTCCTAGAAATTCAATACGGATACTATATTGCATTATTACTATATATATATATATATATATATATATATATATATATATATATATATATACATATATATATATATATATATATATATATATATATATATATATATATATATATATATATATATTTGCGTGTGTGTCCTTCTCTTCGTGAGTGTGCTTGTGTGTGTGTTTCTCTACGTGTGTGAGATATTAATCTAAAGTTAATTTAAACAAAACTCAATCAGCAATTAGAGAATTAATTTGGTGAAGGAGCCAATGAATTTTTAAAATTATCTCGCATAAATCTGGAGCAAAAAATCCCATTGTTGCCTCATCATGCCCTTAGGATGATTTCGACTAGCGTGCATGGCCTCGCGCTTTAACTATGCAGTAAAAGTAATGTGCCAACGGGATCAAGATCAAAGAATGAGTGAAGATTTTAAAATTTTCACTTTGAATAATAAATTATCGTTGGCGCTTATGCAACAACATACATGTTTCTTGCTCCTCTATGATTTCTCAACATCAAAAGTCGTCAGTACAATGTGTTGGTCATCTGTAAAAATCTATATGGTTTCGTTAACAAATAGTCCTGGTAACCTGCAGAAATATTACTTATTATTATTACTTATTATTACTTAAGTCTGATCACGTGTGTCCAACGACTATTTATTTATTTTTATTTAATAGTGATTAAATATTTTTTTTCTTTCTCATCAGTAACACTCGTCGGAAAACTATTTTGAAGACCAACACTGTTTTTACAGGATATCCGGTCTCGCCGTCAGCAAAGGCGGTCTAGGGACGAAAGCAAATAATTATAAAAGTTAACAGAAAATGATAACATTTGACAAACACGCAGAGAGAAAGAGAAAGAGAGAGAGAAAGAGAGAGGGAGAAAGAGAAAGAGAGAGAGTTAGAGCGAAATTGTGTTGGAACGCTCCAAAAGTAATGCATCCTTTTTATTGCCAGGGAAAACAGATACGTAGAGAAAGATAACGCAGTTAGATATTATTTTGTGTAACGTGTCCCTTCAGGAAAATGGAGATCATGATTCTCCAAAACGTTCTCTCCTTTCTAGCTCTAAGCAATATTCGTCCACTTCCTATCGCTCCCAATCTCTGTTCTGCCAACCATCTACACAAGCTCCTCAGTTAAGTTATACTCTACACATCTTGCTTTCTGTGTTTCTTACTGCGTTTTAAATTCTCCCAGAACTGTTTTCTCACTGCGTATCGCAGGGAATTTGGGGGTCCAGTGAAGGTGTGTTGACGTCGCCGTTCCCGTGAGATGACTTTTTCTCACCTGCCAATCTTTCCCACACGCTAGACACAGTTTTCTTCATTCAGTCGAACTACTGAACCACAGAGCTCCTAATCAGCGTCTGACGCCGTGGTGAAACCACCTTAACAACATGGAACACAGGCTCTCTCTAAGATCTACACAACCTCTGTCCATGTCTCTCCACGGATGCCTGGCCCTTCTGGTTCTACCTGAATCGTCTCCAAACAGCTGTTGGTCGCTGTAGAGCCATCTTCGGAGATGTTGATATATCCATGATGATATCAACTGTCAATGCGGGCAATTACAATCTATGGAGCATCTTCTAGTTTGCTTCAATCTTGAAGATTCTTGCACACTTAACGACCTTGAAACCATAACACCTCAGTCAAGGCTCTGTGTGCAAAAACTGGATGAATATAGTGTAGTGACTCAATAAGAAGAAGAACAGAAATTCCACGTGTTTCTTTTTGATTTTATCTGCAAGTACCACATTGCTTCCATTTTCTTTAAGACAACTTTGCTGTTCATATGTTCGTCCATCCTTCCGTAGAACCACATCTCTGCTGTCATAAAATTTCACTTCATCTGTCAGGAAATTTCCCAGTTTTCCCTACTACCGAATATGGTGGCTATTACTTTGTAGTTCACAATATTTTCTTCTTTTTTTTAATACATTTTCCTGATTTTCAATATGTTCTTTAGTTTCTGGAAGGCATCTTCCAGTATTATAATATTGCTGGGCTACAATTTAAATTATACGGAACTACACACGAGCAGATACTTTCATGTCAAGTGGAAGTCACACATCAAAGCGAATAACATAACCAAGCTGGTGCAAAAGATTTTCAATACCTGATTTGGATACTTGGATTGCATTGGCTCACACCGGTGGGGTCAAATGTTGCTGATTCCTCCCAAGGTTGCTTTTGCCGTTTTGCGGCATTTGTACGGATTACTTTCAATTAAGTTCTTTAAGACAGCTGTCATATCCGTGTAAAACTTTGTTTTCATTTTGAGCAAAATTATTGTTTATGGATCGTGACATCAAAGTTGCAAAGAAATAAGTAATATTTTCTGTACATTCTTTTCTTAATCTCAAGAAAATTAAAAATAGGACTGAATGGAATAAAAAAAGATGATGCACAAAGTTGATCGAGAAACAATCTATGGATATTTGAATAAATGAAGTGTTTTGTGAAATTTTGTACTAAAGATTTATTACTAAGTGATGCTCCACGGTCAAGTCCACCAATTGAGTTTGGCAGCGATCAAATTAAGAAAACACTGAAGAAATAATCAACATGATATGATGACGCCGGAGAGATAAAATACACGCCGAATATCCAAATAAATTGTCGAAAATATCCGTTATGTTAGTGTCTTTGATGTGTAACGCAGTTAAGCAACGTCATGCATGGCGTCAAACCCGTTCAAAATATCTGAATTGTCTGTTGTGTATAGCTGCTTTCTCAGATCGAAGGTTAATGATGGATTCGAGTAGAGTGCAACGTATAAGTCTTAATAAAGCCTATATCCTTAATATAACAAATATTATAACAAAAATAACAAAGAACTGTGACAGATAACAGAAATCACATCACTTAAGGAATTTCAACAACAGCAACAACTAAAATCGTTAGCACATGGAACTCGAAGAGAGAATAATGAAATAACTAAGATGCTGACATTTCAAACTACTTTAAGCAAAAAGCAAAGAAGAAATCTTACATAAATACTGAAAAGATCAATAACAGCTACTGGACTTGATAAGCCTATTTCCATGAAATATTATTTTAAGAGAAATATTTTATAAATTTCAACCGACTGCAACACTTGCTGCTAGGTCAATGAATGCTGAATGTTACCTTATAAGGAAACAACTAATATTACTATAATCATTACCACACATACATACATACATACATACATACATACATACATACATACATGCACATAATCACTTAGACCTGGTGTAATGGTTATCAAGTTTGTCTCGCTAGATCAATTGCGACTGATTAGTGAGTTTGATCTACAATGGGAGTCCCATACTCTCGGCCTTGTGCTATATCTAAGCTACGCTTAGAAAAAAGGGCACCTCGACGTGGTGTAATGGTTACCAAGCGTGTCTAGCTAGATCTATTACGGCTGTATAGAAATATCGATCTTCACTGGGTGCCCCATTCTTTCGACCTTGTGTCACGTGTAAGCTACGCTTAAAAAAACACCATACACATATCATGATAAAGCTTCTTATATTATTTCCACGGAAACTACAATAGAGCAAGTGAGCCCAATAACACAAAAAGAATTTTTTTTCAGCTAAAAAATACTATTTTCTACATAGACACTACCATTGTTTATTCATTTTCGACAACGATGAACAAGTTCCTTAACGCTGCTCTTAGAAAAAATATGCTTTAGTTAGGGCGACCCACTTTTTCACATTCTCGAGAAAATATTATCCATGTAGTTCATCTTTCATTGATCAGAACAGATGAAACTCGGACGGTACCAAATCTAGATGATACGACGTGTACGCTAGAACAATCAAGTCAAAATTTGCTGCTTTTTTCATAGTGTTAAACTTGTTTGGAGCCTGGCGTAATAGTGTTTAAACAGGACTTTGGCATGATTCTCGAATTCTGAGCTTTAAAATTATGATGTAACAGTCAGAGTTGAGGCTTTGTCTGTGTTCCAGAAATTCCAGTGGGTTCATGCATTTCATATCCCCAAAAATAGTACACATCTTTTTGTCCACTGATAGTTGCGTACTGAAAATCTTCAATAAGTAATTGGCATTCTTCTACGAACTTTCAGGACGTGGATGATAATAGCTCTCCACAACTTCCCATCTATTTTATCTCTTCGTAACTCTTGTCTTTTTATTATAAGACCGTTCCGCTATTCATTCACAAAGGGTTTTTCAGTAGGTGTGTCACAGCCTTCTCCTAGACCTTTTGCCTTCAGTATGTAGTGGCAGTGTTAAATTCTCCTCATTATTGCTACGGTAGAGTAATGGATTTCAACTCGGAATCTGGAATCCGAGAACCGAGTTTGAATTCCAGTCGAATTCATTGCATTCACTTAATATTCTTGGAAATGGTATGAATCCAATTGTTCTCCACGTCACTTATGGGTAAATAGAAGGACAGCCTGAATTCTGTTCTTGGGTTGCAACCGGTTTAGAGGAAGGAAAAATATATCGCTCTGACGAAGCATATGCTATGCTGCTAAGGAAAGGTTCGTTCACATTCACTCCATGAACATTACTACGATCGACACTTTTTTTTTATGTGTCCAAAAAAACTCGATTGTCTCTTTTTGAATCTGAAGAAAGCGTCCTTTTTGTTTCCATAAGACTTTCTCGTTATCTACACAATTTGGACTGCTGTCCTTATGTTTATCATCATATTCATGGCGTTGTACGCCCCGGCCTTCTTCAAGTGATATACGGTTGAATTTCGAACCGATCACATTTATTTAGTTCACGAGACTAGATTTTTCTAGTCCCATGTCTTTTCTGGATATCTCAATTTTAGTAACTCACCCGTAAAAGTTTTTTTTTTTTTTGTTTTTACCTCTACTGTGGGCAGGTATTGAACGTCCAAATATTTGGGTGAAATAACCTTTGGATTACTTCAACCAACGCATTTAGTTAATCGGCCATGTTACCTTGGGGGACATCAGTGAATTAATTTTTGTAAACCAAATTTCTCATTACCGGTTTTTACCAGCGTTCATATTACATATTTTTGTTTTTGTTGTTGTTTTCTCTAGCTCTCTGGATTACTGATTCCTATATTGTATTCATGTGTGTGTTTGGTCGGCTTAGACGATTTTTATGGCCTAGCATAAGCGCTGATTACTTAAGTCTTCTTATTTCCCAGTGATGTTCTTTATCGTTTATTTCAACCTCATCCTACAGAGGATGGTAATTTCCTTTTTCCCTACATATATGATCAGACATGTCTGATTTTTCTATTTCTCCTCGTATTACGGTTTTACGGTGTTCTTGCAGACTTACTTAAGTGGGTGGCCTGTTTTTCTTTTATATTTTTTCCACAGTTGCACGGAACGTGTTGGAGGGAAACGGGAATCTGTGATCACCGTACAATGGCCGAAACGTCTTGAATATGATATTACAAATGAAGACAACTCTTCGAACAATGTAAATAGTGTAAATATATCATCTCATCATCATATAGGAGGAGTAATGGATAGCGGTTCGAACTGAGGAATCGGAGAGCCGATTTCGAATTCCTGTCGAATACATTAGATTCACTTACTTGGGAAAGGTATGAACCCTCATCTTCTCCGATCCCTTCCCTAGCTATGAGTAAATAGCAGGACAGACTGTGTTTCCTTGGAAGGCAACTGGTCTACCGCAGAAAAAAAATGGAAACCTACAGAGGGAAAAAAATCTGCCTCGTCAGTCATGTATCGAGAGATACATGATTGCCTAAGCGTGTATCACGCATGATACATAACTGACTGAATATCATCTCAGAAATATAGACAGACTTCCTCGTTATCTGTCTATATTTCTGAAATGTAATTATTTACATTATTCACATTGTCCTCATCTTTATTGCCATAATAACGACGTTTTGGCCGTTATACGCTCCGGTCTTCTTCAGATGACTGGAATTACGAACTGAACCCCGGTGGACGAAATAAAAGTTTCAGTCCGAAATTCCAATCACCTGAATAAAGCCGGAGCGTACAGGAGCCGAAACGTCGGGAATACGGCAATAAAGATAAAAAAAACAGTTCGGATAATGTAAAT
Source organism: Acanthosepion lycidas (assembly GCA_963932145.1). Classification (NCBI taxonomy): domain Eukaryota; kingdom Metazoa; phylum Mollusca; class Cephalopoda; order Sepiida; family Sepiidae; genus Acanthosepion; species Acanthosepion lycidas. The sequence continues at coordinate 82,376,721 of OZ010583.1, read as the reverse complement.
AATGTCAATAAACTTTATCGTTGTTTACGCGCTCTGTCTACGGTATCCCCATTATTCTCCCGTGGAGCCTCATCTCTTTTGTGTCAAAGTTCATCTTTATCTTTGATGAAATTATGCTGCATTTCGCTAGCTATATTTACTACATATCAGTTCAGCACTCGCGCCCTTGTTTCTAACGAAATGTTCCTGTTTCATAATATATTACTGAGCTTTTGGAATCTATCTTTCGGATTTCCTATTTCCCATCCTCGTTCGGAACATTTTCCAGATATAACCGTCACTCTTTGGACTACCTTTTTCATTCCAGCTTTGAGGGGTTACACAAAACTTTGTTACTTGTGATGATACAGTTAAAAAATAAAAATAAAAAAGCACAATACCACCCTATCAATAAGTTGCTTTCAGCTACAAAATATTATTTTTCACGTATTTACCAACAATGGCTATTCTTTTTCGCCAATGATAAAAAAAAACCCTGGTATTTGCGTTCGTAAAAATCTGCTGCAGCTATGGCGACCCACTCTTTCACATTCTCGTCCATCTTTTTTCAGTCAGAACAGATGAAACACGAAAGGCGCCAAAATCCGGTTGATAAGATGAGTGCGGTAGAAAAACCAACTTAAAGTTTGCAACGTTATCTATGGTCTGCATTTTCGTCAGCGATGAAAAAGTATCTACCCACTGCGCTCGTAATGACCAACGTTTTCACGCACATATTTATTGTTACTGCTGAAATGCATTACTCATCAATGAGCTTCTACTTCTCACACCATTTTCGGCTACAATATACTAGTTTTTTCTACCTATTCACCATCATTGTCTATTCTTTTTCGCCAACGAAAAACAAGAGCTCCATGCTATATTCTTAAGTATCTGCTCCGGTCTGAAGCAATTCTTTTTTATATTATCAGAATAATATTGGCCCTGCATTATACTGTGGATATGGCGCAATAGTCAAATCAAAGTAATCCAGACTCTGGGCTGAAGTAATTGCGTATAAATAAAAGTTTATAATTCGCTAATAGTAATGTTAATATTATCCGCTTTCATTAAGCGTAGTTTATATGTGACTGACATTGAACGGCAATGATGGAGTACCCAGTGAGGCTCGAAGTCACTAACCAGTCGTGTTTGATCTAGCGAGACTAGAAGTGATAATACTGATTTATTAAACGTAGCTTAAATGTGGGAGAAGGATGCTACTATATAGCACACAGTGAGGATCGAACTCACAAATCAGTGACAAGTCTTTGAAAACCAGACTACGGACATCTATTCTTTCATTTGACGTAAAAGGGCTAACTTTAGAAGAATAGTAAAACTGACCATATAAACAATATATCAATCCTAAATATAATTCGGTCCCAAATTTATAATTAATCATTGACAGTACATCATCTAATAAAACATTGATGATAATGGTTTTATCCCCAGCAGTTTTGAGATAAAAAAAAAATAACAACGCCTTGTAGCGGGAGTTCGGAAAAGAATGAAAATAATGAGCTTTGTTTCGCAACATCTTTGCAGGCGACCTTCATTTCGTGGAAGGACAGCTCCCAGGGGTCACTCAAAACACATATCGCTCTCACCACTGCTGGAACACATTGCCAAACGTTTAACTGTGTTCACATCGACTGTTTGTTCTCCGTAAGCGTTCAGCAACCGTCTGCGAATTCCAATGAGGGTAAATGTTTCTGCGCAACAGAATTCAATATAACAATTTAGCTTAGAACTTACTTTTGTGACAGAATGCCATTTTGTCAACCTGTGGGTTTATCACTGAATGTGATTGATGAGGAAAGATTTTGAAATTTTTTTGTTATTCAGATTTTTCTAGTGTCCTTACAGCTTTTCATTAATGAAGTGTGTATAGATTGTTTGCATTAATTATCGCCTCATTTTCAAGAGATTTTTTTTTTTCGTTTAGAAGTGATTTAGCACCGTAACAATCTGTTAAAAATGTTCATTTGTCTAGCTTACTCCATTACGAAGCTCACGAAAGAGTCAAAAAAACTGGAAAAGAAAATACTTATAAAATGAGAAGTTTAAATTTTAAATTCTAGGTTTTGAAATTAGCTACAAACAGTTAATTAAAAGTCCTATAATAGATGAAGATGACATGTTGATAACAGATAGATAAAGGTATATACAAGAACAACTACGGTAGCTAGTAACGAAACTGGGAAGACAGACTGAAACACAAATTGTAAGACAGAATGTAAGGGAAAAGTAATGGCAATATTATTCGTTTCCCTATATGAAAACATTTGGCATTAAATCACCGAGCAGCCACTACCGCTACCGTTAGAAGTTTATAAAACATTTCTCTTAAAACAATTTTTCTGGAAACTATTTTAAAGTCAAGTAAATGTTATCACTCTTTCCAGTACGTACTGATAAGTGTTTCTTCCTAAACTTATCTATGGCTACCAGTTCAGTTGGTGTAGTCTGTTAATGCCCTATACAGTTTCAATAGGGTTAGGTCTGTCGACCGTGCTGGCCAGTGAATTTGTGGAATATTATATCCAATTGGTAAAACAATTCGATCAAGAACTGCTGCACTGTGGAACAGCCTCCTAAGAGAATGTTCCCTCTACACTTTTTTTTTTTTTTTTTTGCAGTAAGGTTCACGCTGTACAAGGCCTGGGGCCACGCGTGGTAGAGTGTTACGATGAGGTAGTTTATACGGATGTGAGGAGGAGATAACTGTTAACCCTAGACTTGAATTGGTTAAGATCGTAGTGATGGGGGAAACATCCTCTTGGGAGTTGTTTTCACAGAGCAGCGGTTCGCGAGAAGCTATTCGAGTGAAACTGACCGAGGGACTGTCAGTTGTTTTCTAGTCCTAGCCGTTATGGTTAGATTTGGTAGAACCAAAAATTTAGTTCGTCCGAAAATCTTCCACTCTAGTTGCCATAGAATAGCGAGAGGCTTGCTACATCCCGCCTGTGAGAGAGATAGGGGTGGAGGGTGGATAATTTGCCACGCAAAGGGACTAGGAGACACGTTTGAACTCTATGGAGACGGACTAGGCAGCTTCCGTCCAAATATGCCAAAAGTACTCCATTTTCGGCCTGATCTGGCTACTACAGTTTTAACATCTTCAAGTATAGCGTCAACTATTATGTACTTTCGACATGATCATTCAGTGTCCCTTTTCATCGAGCGGTTCTTGCTTTTTATATTAGGTGAACAAATGTAAAAAAAATTAACTGTAATGGTTGATGTCGGTCGACCGTGCCGACCAGAGATATTGTTAAATATTTTGCATTCGCGGCATTATGTGAAAACAAATCACTTCTCTGTTGCATAAATAGTATCAGAAAGGTTTAAAAACATACTGTGAACATAAAAATCACTATATAGCGTTTGCACCACAAACCCCAGAGGCAGGTCGATTGTTATTTATTGAACCCAGCACCTATGTGTTGTGCGTATGTGGCATGGACAGATACACCGTCGAGATTATCACATTCCAGTTGAAAACCTGCAATTATCACTGAATTCACCAGTGGGCTATTGGGTCACGTAGGTGGTCCTCTCGAGGCACCACTGTATCCGCGCTTGATGTCCTTATTGCGTAAAGGATCGCCGATTTGTAATCCAGCTAAAAACAAACGTGTCTGGGTTAACACACCTAGCATAATATTTACTCTGATCTCTTCTCTGAACGTTGTGTTGTCTACCACTCATCATCAGAGCTGTTGCTACTCGAAGTCACTGTGCAAATCAGAGTAATTTTTCCTCTCCAGTATGGCTGATCGTTTCCGTGCGTACGACTATTTGTGTTTCTTCAACGCGCATAATACCGGTTTATACTGCAAGCATATTGAGGGTTTGCCACTAGTTTGCTTGAAAAACTGGCATCACCGATGTGTCACTCAGTCAATCGAAAGCTCAAAAGCCGACCGTTCATTGACGGTTCTTATTAATCAAAAGTGAGCATTTTCATGATACTAGACTGCTGTAGCATACCTTCACATAAATAGAGTAATAAGTACTCTGTGTTCGTCTGTGGCTGGAGATTCGCCTCCAGCTGTGCTGGTCAAACTCTCTGTCTCCGGGCAGAATGGATCCCCAGACGAGGCTGTGTCGAAGGGCAAAGTCTCGTCTCGGCAAACAGCTACCAGACCTCGTATCATTCGGGGACTACTGTGAATTTTTGGCCGAGGCTACGGGCTCGGATACCCTACATTAAATTCGACCTTGTGCCACATCTGACCATGTGGGTCGGTTGGTAGATATCTTGCAGTTGGAGATCCATTGTGGAATTCCCTTGACTGACTTCTAGTAGGTGACTACTACTTCTGCGCGCCGCTGGCGAATCTTATACGAGTTGTTCTTGTCCTAAGTATTATCGTTCATTACCAACCTTGGTTTGATTATTCTATTCAGTAACCCTCCTTAGGTTATAACATCGACTCTTTCATCTCACAGGATATATTGCAGTATGTTTCACCGCCTAAACCTCATTGGTTTGTTGATTTTGTATTACGGTACACCAAGCTATATGGGTTATGTAATGCTGAAATCTAAATAATTTGTGCGTAATTTTACTGGTTGTCGTCTATATATCATATATTGTAACTCAATTTGATGCCTTGAAGTACAGATATTTTGTACATAATTTTATACTTACGGGTAAAAGTTTTTAAATATATTGTTTATAGATGGGAAAATGGTAATTAACAAAAAATATATTACTAGTAATTTTACTACAAAAAATTACTGTTGGTAATTTTGTTTTTTGATAAAACTGTGTAGCTGGTATTTTTAGTATAAAAATATACCAAAAACACTTCCCACATTTTAAAGGTTGAAAAAAAAGATCAATCTAACTGTAATTTGAAATAATTATTTCACTGTACTTTAAGCAAAAATCTACTGTCTTCATTCGTTTCATTCAAAAAAATGACATCTTCCAAACAGAGGCCTCTATTCGACATACATTGTTGTAGACGATTACTAATGTTTTTCGTAATCCGGAAGTGAGATCGCTTCGAGGTGGCTGTCTTTTAAGCGCTGAACTTGTGGCCCTGCAATTTTCTACCCCTAGCATTATCGATGTTCTGCCCAGAACAGCATTATTCCGACATAACTTGAAACAAGCACGAAAAACTCTCTGTCTTATTTTTATGTTTTTAACCACTTCACTCCAAGCAAGGCTGGAATGCCACCAGTAGAGAGATTGAGAGAAAGTGACTGAATTTTGACCCTTCTTTGAACTTTGTCAAAAACCTCGATGTGAATAGCAGGGGCACCAGTCCAGATATGGCAACAGTGACCGCCGGGGAATATAAGTGATGTAAATTATAATGGCTCGGAAAAGTTAATCGGAGATCCGAGTTCCGATTTCCGTAGGCTCCTTTTATATTCCCTTACATGTAAATATCCCTGGGAAAAGCATGAATTCACCACTTTCTCCTCAGATATGGGTTAATTAGTCAGACTTTTATCGCTAAATCATTATTATGTTAAAAAAAGGAATTTTTACAATTCTTCTATATTCTGGCTTTAAATAACCTCCAACCGGTTGATAAGCCGTAGAAAACGAATCTGTCATTTAAAAACTATATACAACTGCTACTCACCTTTCTTGTGACTGCCGTTGAAAGCATTCAATGGATGTGGCATTTGTTGTTTGGTTAAGCTCTTTGTTTGCGATATCCTAGCACCACGCTATAATCACTGACTTAAGATCAAGATGATCAATTCTCTTGAATCCATTTCAAATGTGTTGCATCCCCTTCTGTTTGCCTCGGGGTTCTTGATAGGCTCCAGAGGTAGATATGCAATGTAATTGGCCCTGTTCTGGCATCTCGTCTACAGTCACTCTCTCACAAACGCACCGTCGCCTCTCTCTGTCTTTTTTACAAATACTTTCATGGCAATTGCTCCAAGGAGCTGCATCCGTCGGTTCACAGACTTCATGAGTTCAAGCGCCCTACGAGGCTGGCATCCCGCTCTCGCCCATTCACTGTAGAAACTCCTAAATGTAGCCGTCTCTTCTACTCCAATAGCTTTCATGTCTCGCACCTCTCGCCTGTGGAACTCCCTTCTCTATTCCAGTTTCCCTGAGAGTTATAATCTTGAACTATTCAAATGTAATGTCAATCGACATCTCCAGTTGCCTTGATCTATCCACTATCCTTCTCCTCATCCTTTCCTCTATCACTCCTATCTGATCTTGCTCCAAATCTTCTATAACCCCTATGCGTCCTAGTGGCTTCTTGCCTTGCTTGGGGTGAAACCCTTAAAAAAAAAACTGTTATCACCTTGGTTTGTAGTATCATCATTATAGGGTGCCGACCAAATGTTACCACACCAGAGATTTTTAAGAACTTCACTGAAGCAAATTAACATAGAGAGCTTCACTTGCAATTTGATCTCGAACTCACACTGATTTCTTTCCGTGCTGGTAACCATTAAGCTTTCTTTAATCACTTCCTATTTTATATTTTATTAAATATTTGTCTGCTTCCGATATTATGAATTATATTTGGTTTAAAGTTCATCTATGACTTCATATTGCTGTCCAACGTGTTCTATTTAAAGCCCTTGTAGTTGGCCAGTCTTAATAATTATGCAATCTAATTAAAGGAAAACGCGCTTGGACCTCGGAGTAACAAAAATATCTTAAATAAAATTTAAAAAACTGAAAAAAGAATAATTAATTTTCAAAAATAAGAATTTTCAAAAAATTATTTTAAGTTTCAAAATATTTAGTTTAGAAATTATGAACTATTTTTTTTATTTAAAAATGCTCATCAAATTTCTTTAAATTATGCACAATGATTTTGCTAAGATCAGTTTCCTCTATCTCTCTCTCTTTCTGTGTGTGTGTGTGTGTGTGTGTATTTTTACCGTAATGTTTCGACTAGTTTGCTTTCCAGCCTTCCTCAGATGACTACTGCATACAGTGATAATCAGTTATAGTTGAACACATACGTTATTCAAATTACGAGGACATAATGTTATCATTTCTATATAAAACATCTTATTAAATAATTCATGTGAATTTTTCATCTCCTCCTCAGAATGCCAATCTTCCGCTCCACTGTGGTAATGAAAATAATTGCAGATACCCTGTAAAAAGATTTAATCACAGTATTAAGACAATATTCAAGATTAGCTCCCCATTAGACAGAGATCACACCATAGTTAAACACCTTTTGGAAAAAAACATCACCATAAAACGTAGCTATCATTTTCTTTTTCTTCTTTTTTAATAGTATTTTTTTTGTTAAATTTAGCTTCAGCTGTTTTTCTTCGCAACTAATCAGACTGTTTACAGACGTCGGTAAGAAAGAAATTATATTACATAGAATATTTACTATCATGGATTTAGTCGACCATTATTAATATTTGAGTAGTGTTTATTTCATCTTAATTTCACTCGCTTTTCATCGCAAATCCTGAGAGTAATGGCAGTTATCAGTAAGAGAGTAGACATTTTATCTTGAACTTTTATTATGGCATGATATATAGTCAAGTATTATTAATACTTGACAGCTTTCCTATGGTAGTTAGACGAAAGCAGTTTTATTTTGGAGGCCTTAAAATTTACAAGTTATTTCCAACCCAAGTGAACTACTGATCGGAGACCCTTTTCAAGAGTAATTGCTAGGTTTACATTGTCAGATCTGACGGATTTACATCTGTGACATGAGTAAATGACAGTATCATCTGCCTAAATTCCTAGTTGGGAACTGATGACATTTTTTTTTATATATATTTTAATTTTACACTCTTTTCAACGCAACTTTTATTACGAACTTTTAGAAACCAGTCTACGTACATCTGTTCTGCCCTTTGACTGAAAAGGGTTAACTTTGGGTGAAGAGCAGATCTGATCATATAAACTTACTCAATTTTTCAATCCTTAAAGTAATTCGTTCCCAAATTTATAATTAATCATTGACATGTAATAAAACATTGGTGATAATGGTGTTATTCCCAACAGCATTGAGATAAGAATAACAACACTTTTTTTATGGAGTTAGGAAGAAAAACAAAAATAATGACGTTTGTTTTGTTAACTTTCATGAAGAACAAATAAAATATAAACTGGCAAACATGGACAAATGAGCCAACAATAAGACGGGGTGTCAAAATTCTGTTTTTTTCTCATAACACCTCTTTTTTTATCTGCCTTCACTCTTCAGCCATCTTTGTTTTAAAAAGCGATGATTCGAATTGCAATAAAACCTAAAGATATGAAAGTGAATTTATACATTTTCTTTGTTCTTGAGAATTAACAAAAAAATAATAAACAACGAGTTATTTATTAGATTTGTATTCAAATTATTTATTTATTATATAATAGTATTTATTGGAATGGTTGTCAAAACATCGACTCATTTCCAATTGATTCAAACTTTATAAAATGGTAAATAATAAGGATATCTTCGAAATTGGTTCACATAGTGTAATGTGTACTCAGTAAATGTTTATAAATATATGAATAAAATTATTTCCATATTTATTTCTTTATAAATAGAAAATTAATAAAAGTTGCATTGCATTAGTTTTAATTGTATTAGTTTTTAGAATGTAATAAATATAAAATTATTCTTAAAAATAAACCCTCCAATAAATAGATAGTGTTTAATTTTTTTTGTTGAAAATTCTCAAGAACCTCCCAAAATGTATAAATTCCCTTTCTTCATATATTTAGGTTTTATTACAATTCTAACCATCGTTTTTTTTTTTAAAAACAATAAACATTGCCGAAGGGTGAAGTAAAAAAAAAAAAAAAAAAAAAAAAAAAAAAAAAAGCGGTGTCGTTGGAAAAACTGTCCCTTTTGACATGATGACTTATTGCGAGTAAGTTCGTCCATGTTTGCCAAACTTTCTAACAAATATCAGAACTTAAGATATTGGGTAAACTACAAACTACGTAGAAGAAATCTATTTGCGTATTTGGCATGATGAAGGGCGTCCAGTTGAAGGACCACAAGGGATATTTAAACAATGTCATGTGGAAATCTAATAGCTGCAAACGCATAACAAAATAGTCCGACATTTTTTACAGTATGGCTGAACGAATAAATAAATCAAGACTTCCATGGTAAAAGTAACATCGAAAAAGATATTTATGGTTTGTAATGTTGAGAATAGCTTTTGTACTATTTTTATCACATGTAAAAATATTCACAAATGTTGATCACAACGCAAGGAAATTTCCATTCATGATGTCTTATCAATAATAAAAGAGAACGTGGCTATGCAATCAACGAACAACCGAATTAGACACATTCTTGATGCGACATTTGTCTATAAATAACCAATTTCCGTACTAAAACCTTTAGTTTCCCAATGGGACTCAGACGCTGCAAAACAAATTAAACATCTAATTACTAATCAACATTTTCGGTTCTTATATTGTCTTTGTCCTTGGGAACAAATTCCAACCATATTTCCTCCAATCATCTGCTAGCATTACTTGCGTAATTATAAGAAGTATCCTCAATTCCATTTCTCATGATGAATGTCAACCAACAGCGAAAAGCATTTAAAGATAAGGCCACATCAATATTCCTATAAACGCACATACACATACACGGAGAGAGGGTGGGGAGAGAGAATAACAACAAGAAGAAAACAATAAATTTTTAAAGGAACTCATTATCAAGATATATATATATATATATATATATATATATATATATATATATATATATATACTCACTATGTCACCTTAATACTACTTTTCAAAAGTGTAAATTTTAAATTCATTTTTCTTTTCAACTTTGAAAGTGAAGTCTGAAGATCCAGAGAAAAATAAAATTCTCTGGTGAAATAAATTATAACTAATGGAGCCATAAAGTGATCTGTTTTCTTTAAATTAAATTATTCGCTCTGACTTAACATTGAGCACTAAGGATTTCATTCTCCTTGGGATTATCCCTACGGATTACTAAGATTTTCGTTACTTAAATATATATAAGACACCGGGAGTGTTGAAACAAAATGGCCATTTTTGTAGTGATTTTATAACATGTCTATGTTATAAATTTTCTAAATAAATAATTATATATATATATATATATATATATATATATATATATATATATATATATATATATATGGTGTGTAAAATTTAAAGATACACTCAATTTGAAATTAATATTCAAAACCAGACAATCACTTTTTTACTTCAATAAAAGAAAGGTAATAAATCGTCATCAGTTGATCAACAACTAGAATAGAAAAAATAAGAAACATATATAGTTATTTACCCTGGTCTCCCCATTGAGACGGCATGTGACAGAAGGTCGGGTGTAATGTGGAGGACGCGAGCGCTTACATCCTAGCCAAAGACAATAATCGGTTGCGCTGGCATTGATATAACTACCAATCCCCTGTTTTTGATGCATTGGGGTGGGGGTGCAATCTCTGGTAACTGTTCCCCGGGACGGAGCACCTCACAATATTTAATTTCCGCAGCTGCGCCTCTGTCCGCAGATAGATGCACAACTGAGTCGCACTTTGTCTGAAGACAGAGACGCAACCGAGATATGATAACAAACATATATAAATATTCGAATCATCTTAATATAGTGATCTTTCTTCTCAATAACCGCAAGTAATGTATTATCCATTTATTTTGTTAATTTTTTGTCTTCAGCAGGTTCAATTTCCGACATATTAATTGCTTTGCGGAACAATCTTATATATAATTATATAATTAATACTCAAATACCAGCAAGCCAGGTAAATATATATATATATATATTTACTAACAAATGAGAAGAATTAGATAATAGCTAAATGAATGAATATAATTAAATATTTACCTTGGCATTTAGACATTAATTAAACAAATTTATTATGTAAAAATAAAAAAATAAAACCGAATATAACTATTTTGAAAACTTATGTAAACTGCTGAACATTCGAGAAAACGTATTATCCGGAATAACCAAAATATTTTGTCTGTAATACTGGAATGGACATTGTTACAGTATATTTTACATTCAGAAACGAAAGAGGGCAAAGGAAGTGGTTGTGAATATAATGATTAAAGAAAATCATAGGAAGTAATAATCATGACATTTTTGACACATGTGCGCATGCTCGCACGCACAAGACACATACACACACGCGCGCGCGCGCACACACGCACACAAGAAAGAAAAATCAAACTAACCCCAGTAAATAGCGCATATATTTTTTGCTTACTTAATATAGAAATAACGAAAATGAGAAATTTTGCAATCAATTGTTTTTCTTTAATATATATATATATATATATATATATATATATATATATATATATATATATATGTATGTATGAAGAAAAATATACGGAAAAAACAAACAAAAATCCTTACATGCAATTATGCTGTTTTAATGTTAATATAATGTCAACGTCGGACGTTTCGGCCTAATAAACCATCTTCAGGACACATTCATAAAATATAATTAACATTATCAATTCAACATGACAAAGACGATGGACATAAGAACAAGACTTATCCAAATAGATAACTGAAAGTTTTATATGATCAGCGTTCCGTTTAAACATGGTCACGTTGTCGTCACGTGGGCGACGCTGTGAAATATATATATATATGTATATGTATATGCAGATAGTAATTCGTTGAGTGAGTCCTATTAACACAAAATAAAATTTTAAATATTAAATGTTAAAACTGACTCACAAAGAGCGTTCAGTATTTATTTTCATTAAACAGACCAAATTATTTCATACAATTGGAATTAAGATACCTTTAGTATCTTAATTCCAATTGTATGAAATATATATATATATATATATATATATATATATATGTGTGTGTGTGTGTGTGTGTGTGTGTATGTGTGTGTGTGTGTGTGTGTGTATAGAGAGAGAGAGAATATATATATTTTATTTATAGAAACAATTTTAGGGAAAAGTTAGTTTTCGTGTGACGCGGTTCGGCCTTCAATACTTCAGCAAACTAAAATGATGCTTACGTTCATGCGACTGCATACGCACACAAGAGGACACTAATAATTTTATTCAATATATATTTTAGGTATTTGCCCTAGCTGATATCATTTAGCTCCTTATTCTTTTTGTTCATGTGTCCATCATTATTGTTATTAAATATCCCATATATGTTATAACAGAAGAACTGCTAAGAAAGGTGAAGTTTTGTGAGAACCTGGATCTAAATTAACTGCGGATTAACTAATGATTAAATCACTTTCTAAACATTTTTGTCTTTGAAAATAGTTTTCTATTTTTATTAGAACACTATTTCTGAAATATGAATTATATTCAGACTTTTATTAAGAGCAGCTAATTAAATTTGTGTGTTGTTTAAAAAAGATCCCTTCCGTCGTCATATAATCGTTTATTTAATCTTTTTTGCTGATATTTCCTGATGTGTTGACTGGGCAATTACAAAAAAATGTTCGTCTACGAAACTCTGGAGACGGGGTAAGAATATAATCAGCTAAGCGAATGTATTAATCCCATATATATATATATATATATATATATATATATATATATATATATATATATATATATATATATATATACAACTTACGTGGGGGAGACATCCCATGATCTAAAAACGTGGATCTACGAACACAAGTGAGACTTGAGTTTAGATAGACATTCTAATTCTCTCGTCTTATATCGAAACGATGTGAGGCATAACTTTGATTTCACAAATGGTAGCCTAATTAAAAAAAGAACATAACCTTTTAAGGAGAAGATATTTTGAAAATATATTTATAGCATTACTACCAACCATAAAAACTCGATTGAAACATGACATCACAACAAATATTTTTGGTCAGTTCTTAGTAGTCAGATACGTGTCACGTGTATAAACGCAATACTTAATATATTAATATGTGTGAGGAACCTTTTTACGTTAAAATGTGTCATAGTTTTAGAGAGTGTGTATTTGAAGAAACGCTTGTGTGTCAATGTGTATAATAAAAAGCTTAATTGCAATATTTTGTTAATCGTCTTTAACGAAACTTTAACAAAAGATGGAATGCTGCCCAAATACATAATTATCTTATATATATATATATATATATATATATATATATATATATATATATATTATTTATTTTAAGATATTGCATCGAAAACATGTCAAAATCGCTACACAGTTGCAGTCGTCTTTCGATGCGTATCAATGCTTCTCATCAGCCGATTCTTAATTCAAAGTCCTATAAATAGTAAGCGAGTAATATTCAAGAAATATTTATTTAAAAGAATATTTGCTTCAATTTTGATTAGATCGTTATGGTATGAGAATGGAGGCATCTGCTGTACATTTTGAAAAACATGAGCTTATAGATTTTACAGTTTCTTTTTATGTTCAACATATTTGTGACCAGGTATATATATATATATATATATATATATACATACATATATATATATATATGAAAATATTGTAGAAAATAGGAAAGAAACTGGTTTGGTAAATAATCCAAAGTTCCTTAGTATTTTTGTAATTATTTTTAAAAAATAGTGCTCGATACGAAAATAGAGCACAAATATAATTATTTATTTAAAAATATGATTCCAACTCGCTACATAAGAGGTCTCATGTTTCAAAACAAGAGCCGAAAACTTCAAAATAATATTTGAATTAACTTGAGTTAAAGTAGGCTCTGTTCCATCTTCAAGCGAAATTTTTTGGGAATGACTTCTTTCTGAAATTTACGAGTTTTAATAGTATGGTCAGAATTGGAATCAAAGATTTCCATGGTAACGGAAATTACCATGGTTACCATGGAAATTTTTTATAATCATGACATATTATTACAAAATCTATCCGAGGACAAAACCCATCGGCGAAGAAAAGATTTTTCTTGTCTTTATTCAAAATGTCTTCTTTTTACAGATACATATTTTATTTATCCTTCTAATTTTAAACACACATACGAGCATACACAGACTCACTCACTAATGTATATATATATATATATATATATATATATATATATATATATATATATATATAATGTATGAAATAGAATGCTTACATATGTAAATACGTAAATATATTCATATATGTATCAGTAAAATTTGTCGAAAAACTAAGGATGAATTCATACGTAGTTAAATGCATACGTCAGTAAAATATTTATAAAAATCTAAGACTTGGTGCCCCCTACTGTAGTAATTGCGTCTGGAAGATGCTGCATATGTATGCGAAAAAAAAAGCAAGTTCATATAAAATAGCTTATCTATACAGATGGAAAAGCACTCGACACAAAAATGGTATTTTTGTAACTGTTGAATACCTAAATCTTTTTTTAGTTTTCTTTTTCCTCTTTGGTGCGATACAGACTTCAAGAAATAATTCATATAATTATATAATCAAACAAACCCAAAAGAAAAGAAAAAAAAAAGAACAGCGCAGGAAATTATTAAAACAAGATTAATAAAGTCGACTTTTAAAATGTCGGTCGTCCAGACTCATGAGTGTCAAAAGGGCTGACGTTCTACAGGACATAAAACAATGGCTTCCAAAAAAGAAAAAAAGAAAGAAAAAAAAAAGAACAAGCTAAGTATACAAACAGACAGAGTTAAATAAAACAAAGTAGGGTAAACGAAATGAAATCAATCAGCAAAAGAAAATAAGGAAATAAATGAAAACTCAGCGGAAAAAAAAAACGAAGACGTAAAAAAAAAAAAAACATGGCTGAAGATACAAACGCACAATTCTAATACAAATACCGGAAATCGTATGATTTTCTTTCTCTCTCGACGTTTGAAAAGTTGATTTATGTCGTCGCCTAAGTTCATATGTTACGTATTTTCTTTTTTCAAATTTAAATTAATATTTTTATCATGAACTCTATTGCGTATATTCTATGAGCAAATATAGTCTATCAGCACAATGGCAATTCGACGTAGATTAATAGTTAGACAGCTTGTCTCGCTAGACCTAATTACGATTAAGTTCGATCCTCGCTGGATGACCCATACTTTCGCCCTTGGATCACAACTCAGCTACGCTTAAAAAATCATTTTACGCCCACGTAGCTTAGATGTAGCACAAAGCCAAAAGTTAGTATCACCTGTTAAAGAATCGAGCTCGCTACTGAGTCGTAACTATTCTAGCGAGAGAAGTTTGCTAACCATTATACAATGTTGAAGTGCCGTAATGATTTTCAGCGTATCTTAGATGTGGGACAAGTGCGAAGGTATAGGGCAGACGGAAAGGATCGAATTCAGTAGAAACTGATCTAGCGAGACAAGCATGCTAACCAATTAAACCAGGTCGAAATGCCTACAGATATTTTCGTATGGTGATTTTCTAAGGCGAAAAGGACATAGCACCCACCGAGGAATCGAACTAACTACTTAGTCGGAATTGATTTATCGAGAGAGGCTTTCTAGATATTACAGCACGTCGAAGCGCCCAAAGAGAATTATGCTGATTTTCCAATTGTTTGAGTAGATGTGGCACAAGGCCGGAAGAACAGAGCACCCAGTAAGGAGTCGAACTTACTAATCATTCGTAATTATTCTAGCGAGACATGCTTGCTAACCATTACATCACGTCGAAGTGCCGCGATGATTTTCTGAATATGGCATAAATCAAAAAAAATCGGGCACCTAGTGAGCATCAGACTCAGTTGTAATTGATCTAGCAAGACAAGCTTGCTAACGATTTCACCACATCGATGTGTCCACAAATATATTTGTATGAATGCGAACACTCCAGCCTCGGGTGGAATTTGAACTCGACAAGGCAGTTCTATTTTTACTGCTTGCAAACGTTACGTTAGGTTAAACTTTGATTTTAATTTTGGATGATACGAGTTAATTTCTTCTAAACAAAAACTATTTTCACCCTATTTAACCGTGCGTCGAACTAAGCTATTATTATTATTATTATTATTATTAATTATTATTTATTTTTTTATTTTTTTATTTATTTATTTATTTTTTTGTGGAGGTGGCTGGTGAGATATTTGTGTATTTATAATACGCGCGTTCAGGTGGAGGTTAAAAACTAGGATTTAGAATACGAATTTGTGAAGCAGATGTTCTGCCGTTTCTTCAAAAATTTCTGTTCTAGATGGCTTTAACATACAATTCGTAAAAGGGCCTACTTACTGGGTATGTTAGCACACTATTCCAACCAAAGACAGTCTAAACTAGGCTTAGGAAAACTCCGGTCAGTCGATCGCATGCAGCCCGCCTGATGGTTTCATTCAGCCTATCTGAGGATTTTATGCATCCTGCCTGGGGATTTTATTGCGGACCACCTGAGGCTTGCATACGGCCCACCTGAGGTTTTATGCGGCCCGCCTGATGATTTTCTACGGCCTACCTGATGGTTTTATGTGGCCCGCAAGAGCACAACAAACATTATATTTTAAATATTTATTACTAAATATTGATATATATTTTTGTTTCTATGTTGCATACAATGAGAATTTATTCAAAACCGGAATAAAGACAACAAGCAAACAAACCATATATATTTAAGAGCGGACACCACTTTTCAGGATACTCACTATCTACAAAATCAACATCTTGGGTTATATAATGCCACAGGGGTACCTGGATCGTTATGTCCCACACATCTTGCTAATATCATTACTCGATCAGTATCACAGTGTCAGCTGCCATAACGACATTGGTGTCTTCGGAAAGACATGGTTGTAAGCAATTCCTGCATTTTGGAATAAATGTTTCACGAGATGTATCGAACATTTCTTATTGTAAAAATATTTTTCTCAGATATAAACATCTCATTAATAGCAGTAATTTTTTTAAAAAAATCAGTACCATCCATGCAAGTCTTTAAAGCCACTAAGAAACAATGGGTTACAGAGTGTGTGAGAATTAGGAACAGAAGCATTAATAACGAGCGGGGACAGGAAAGAGTAATCAGGAAATTAACACTGGATTTCAATTTTTGCGGATTAAAGCTGACTGGAAAGCATGGGCCGGAATATAGTTCCACCTGCAAGAAGTGTGAGAAAAGAAATTGTTAGCGTAGAATTTACGCTTACATCTAGCCAGCTCAACAGTAAATTAATGAGATCTCGACGCCAGTCTAGTATTGTGCTTAAATTAAAAAAATTTAGGTACTATAACGAAGAGCGATATTTATTTATAATTTATTACAAAGTGTGGCACAAGGCCAAAATGGGGAATGGGGACGGTCTTTTTCTGTTTTAACGTTAAACTTAGCTAACCACAAACACTGACCCAGACATACCACAATATACCTACCACCAAAACAATACATACTTTCCTTTCTTACTACATCCACCATAATACCACATTGTCTCTAAGAAAATCCTAAGAAGTCTGCATATGTACAATACATTGACTCTGAGGTGGGGTGAATAAAACAATTTAATAACTAGCTCTAATGAGTACCAAGGAAGACGGTCTTCTGTTTTAACGTTAAACTTAACGAACCACAAACACTGACCCTGACACAATATTCCTACCACTAAAACAGCATATTCTTACTTACTTTTCTTACTACATCCACTACCATACCACATTGTCTGTAACAAAATCCTAACTAAATCCCATATGTACAATTAATTATCTATAGAGGGGGTGGGAGTAGAGATGAATAAAACAACAATTAAAAATCAGTCCCAATTTACAATATGAATGAAAATCTAATTACCATAGCGAAGAGCTCATCCAAACAATTACCATGAAAGTAGAGAAAAGACACAGAGAAGCAGCCTTACGACTGTGGGAAAGTATCTATAGCAGAGCCGCCAGATCAGAACCAATAATATTGTTGATTCTTCTTTGGATTTTATCAAGGAGCTCAAGGTAAATAGTGGAAGCACCGGACCCTATGTGACAGTAATATTCAAAGCCTGGTTAAATGGTTGACTTATAGCTATGTAGTATGGATTCTGAAGAGAAAAATTGTCTCGCACGACACAGTGAACTGATTTTTTTTTCGCAGCTGATCTAACAATGGATTCAGTATAGTATTTATCATTTCATTTAAATATGAACACGGTCACAATGTTCTGACGGTATTTGGAAAATAACGAAACATCCCATTCAGTACGTAAACTGTTCTTTCGAGTGGTTTGTAACACATTATTTATCATCTCTCAGTTGCTTCTCTGTCTTTGAGCAGCGTGCACTCAGGGGTGACTCCGTCAAAGGACACAGTCGCAATTGAGGAAAATTATAGTGAGAGGTGCCCAGCCCTGGGGAACGGCTACTTAAATCTGTGGTGCCCTCTCATTGCACCAGAGAGAAGGATCGGAGCTCGCACCGAGGCCAGCGCAACCTATGGTTGCTTGGGCTGCGGACAATGTTTGTTCCTAGCCCGAGTGTGTGCACTTAAAAACTGACCCTGTGTCACAACTCGTCTTAGTGGGGAGACAGAGTAAATGCTCAGTCTTTCCAATTCATATCAGCTGAAAATTTTTAATGTAAATATATTAAATATGAAATTAATTTCTAAAATATTTCTGCAATCATTTCACAAATGGTATTTAATAAGCAATAATAAATGTAAAAATAAAATATGTATATAATTTCGCCGGAATTTTTCGGATGTGGAGTCATCATTATTTACATATTTATATTCAGATTGTTGTCGTCATTTTTTTTTTTTTTTGTTGTCTTCATCACAACATTTAGCTCGTTTTATTCTCCGGCCTCTTGACAGTGGAATGAGAACACTCTAACCCCCACCCACCGCCATAGATGAAATAAAAGGTTCAGTTCAGAATTCCCTGTAGAGCGTGTTCATAGTTGATAGTTTTAACAATGAACACGACCGCAATGTGCTGACATTATTTGGAAATTAAACAAAATATCCCCATCACTATAGGTATACATATATAAAAATCTACCTAATCAGTTAAAAAAAAAAAAAAAAAAAAAGTAGGATAAAAAATGTATATACACGCACAAATACTTACACGTATGTAGGTATATTTATTCCTCAGGTGTTATATTAGGTTGGTGCAAAAATAATGACGTAATAATGTCGTTTTTTGATGTTAAAAAATACGTCAAAAAACGACATTATTACGTCATTATTTTTGCACCAACCTAATAAATACAGTGCTATGTTATGAAACATACCTCTAAGTATATATTAGTGAATATATATAATATCCAACTCGGAGTTTCATGCAGTTAATGCAATCACCCATCATATATATCAAGTATACAGCCACATCACATTGAATCACCGGTTCCCGAACGATCACCGAAGTTAACTAACGTCTAGCCTATTAAGTACCTGGATGGGTGACTACGTGGGAACAGCAGGTGCTGTAAGTTTGAATGTGCAGGTGGTGTAATAGATAATGGCTTATGTAAACCGAAAGATTAGATAGAATTAAAAAATATGTATCAGTATTGTGATTTTCTTTCTTCGTTTAATGATAATGATATTTAGTTTATCAGACGATATGAAAAGAATTTACATAAGATAAATAGACAACACTTGTCAATATTATTTAATGAAACATGCCTCAATGAAAAAATGGTGCTGAAACACACAGAATATATATATATATATATATATATATATATATATATATATATATATATATATATATATATATATATATATATATATATATATACTTTTTGATTTATTTCTTTATTTCTTTTAAAATGTATTTATTTATTCCTTTAGTTTTCCCTTTCTAACTATTATTATTTGCTTTTATTTATTTTTTTCCTTTCGTTTTACCTCTTCCCTTTCCCTTTTCATTTCTTTCTTTTTTTAATTTTCATTTTTCTTTCATTTTCCTCATTTTTTCCCCTTTCTTACATCTTTCTTACTATGTTTTTTTTTACATTTTTTTTTATCTCTTTTTAACATTTTCTTTTCTTTTTTCATTTGTCTCTTTTTCATTTCTTTCTTTCTTTTTTACATCCCCTTTTCGTTGTTTTTCTTTTCTCTTCCCCTTTTTTACTCCTTTTTTTTTTTTTCCTTTTTTACCCATCTTTTTGCTTTTATTTTTAATTTTTTTGTTCTTTGGTTTTACATTTCTTTCTTATTTTTTCTTTTTCTTATTTTTTTCTTTTCATTTCATTATCTTTTACATTTCGTTTTGCTTTCTTTTTTCTTTTCTTTTCATTTTTTTTTCTATTTTTTTTCCTTTATTTTTACCTTTTTTTTTTCCTTTTTCATTTCTTTCTTTCCTATTTTTTCTTTTTCATTTTTTTTTCATTTCTCCAATCTTTTTCCTTCTTTCTTCTTTTTTCTTTCTTACCAGATTTCGTTTTACTTCCTTTTTACTCTCTTTTTAGCTTTTCCCTTTCTCTTTTCATTTCTTTCTTTTTTCTTTTTCATTTCTTTCTTTGTTTCTTCCATTCTTTTTCCTTTCCTTTTCCTTTCTTTTTCTTTTTTTTTATTTTTTTTACCTTTCCTTTTGTTTCTTCGTTTGTTTGTTTGTTTCTTTTCTTCTTTTCTTCTTTTCTTTTTTCTTTCTTTCACACCCTCTACTACTCCAGGAAGTTCTGAAATTAGACAAGAAAATATAAAGTGACATATACAATGAAATTACCAAGTTACGTAAATAATACTGCCATTCCTTGCTGAGACATTGAAGCTAAGATGAAAATAATGAACAATTCATATACTTTTCTTCTTTTTATATAGGTTAGTTGGTTAGCATTACATTCAAAATATTCCTTCGTTTTTAAATATAACATTTAATTAAAATTATGGCGACATTTTCGTATCTAAAGTTATAACGTGACAGTTTTCAAAACATGGTCGTTACACACTTTGGTGTTATCTGATTGAGCAAGTTCAGCGATGTCAGAATTATTTCCATTTTAATCTTTCGCAGAAAGAGCTTTTTTTTTGTATAACTTGAACTGTGAACGAAAAAGATAGAGAGCGAGAATTATTATGAGTTTAAAAAAATGGCGATGTTACTTGGTATTTACCAAGTGCATTGACTATTGCTGTCACATCTGATCTGGTGCTTCTGCTATGTATTTAAAAATTCTTGATAAAATACAAAGTAGAATCTGCCATGTTTATTGGTCGTGGCCTGAAATGTTACCGTCAGTCATTTTCGCATCGCAGTAACATGGCTGCTCTGCGCAATTTCTATAAATATTTTCATGGTAAATGTTCCGATGTGCTTTTCCCTTTGCTACCCAGACTTTCCGAATTTAAACTCAGTAGTAGAATGGCAGCTAGGTCTCATCATTTTAAAATTGTAATTGCTAGATATAACCATGTGTTCTATACTAACAGTTTTTCTTTAGCACTTCTCGCTTGTGTAACTTTTTTTTACGATTTCTTGCTTTCTAGTAAACTTTGAACTTTAAAATTTTAAACGCGATGTCTTTCATTATATCCTGTCTTCTTAATTACTGCCTTTTCAATGATATCTCTCCTTAATAATGTTTTTTTTTTCTTTTTCTCACATTCATAGTCTTACGTCTTAGTGGCTTTATTGCCTCGATTGTGGTTAAATTATGAAAAAAACTCTATAAATATTTTCATGGTGACTGTTCTGATGAAACTCACCCTTTGATAACAATTGTTTATTAATTTAAGCGCAGCTACATTTCATAATTTTACAATTGAAATTCCTAGATAAAACTATAAGTTCTATCGTAACAGTTTTTCTTTCGCGCTTCTTCAGGTTTCTTGCTTTTCATCCATCTTGATTTTTCAAAAGATTATATCGGTGTTAATCGTTATTTTCTGTCCTCTTATTATCCTCTCAAATTAATGCTTTCTTTGTCTATATTTCTGAGATGAGGTATTATTTACATTATTCGGACTATTGTCCTCATCATTGTCGCCATATTTATTACAACGTTTCGGCCGTTGTACGCTCCGGCCTTCTTCAGGTGTTTGGAATGTCGAACTGAACCCTTTATTTCGCTCATTGCGATACACTGTTCTAGTTCCACGTGCCATGTTTGATGGATGTCAGTTATCTCTTGTTAATTTCCCTCTGAAAGTTCTCCACTGCCTTAACTGGGTATTGAACTTACACTCTTTGGGTCCTGTCACTGGATCTAACCAACGCCTTTATCCACTGTGCCATAAGGACATCTGGGTATGAATTTCTAGGTATTATAAACCTAATGTCTTCTGCACCCATTTTTTCCAGTGCTCATATTGCAATTTTGATGTTATCATTTCATGTTTTTACCAGAGCTCATATTGCAGAGGGCGGTGATCTCTTTTCTCTCTCTGTATGTGGTCAGCCACCCCTGATTTTTCTACTTCTCTTCGTGTTACAGCTTCTTGAAGCCTTACCTTGAGGGGGCGGCCTGTCTCTCCTTTATATTCCTTTCCGCAGCTGCACGGGATAGCGGACACACAGTCTTTAGTCATGTTCTCCGCTACAGGGGTCATGTTGAGATCATAGACAAGGAACACTATTGGAAAATTCATAAACTTAAGGAATCAGCACATATGCTAGGCCACAAAAATCTCCTGGGCCGACCAAGCATAGAAATAAATACAATATGGGAACCAGTAATAAGGAGTGCCAGAGAAAAACAATGATAACAACCAAGTTGCAATGTGACCTCTGGTAAAAACATACAATGATAACAGCAAAATATGAACACTGGTAAAAATTGTTGCTGAAGACATTAGGTTTATAATACCCAGAAATTCATACACAAGGACACATGGCACAGTGGATAAAGTTAGCTAGATCCAGTGACAAGACCCAAACAGTGTGAGTTCAATACCCGGTTAAGGTAGTGGAGAACTTTCAGAGGGAAAATTAAACAGGAGATAACTGATATCTGACATCCATCAAATATGGCACGTGAAACTAGAACAGTCTACCACAGTGAGCGAAATAAAAAGTTCAGTTCGATATTCCAACCACCTGAAGAAGGCCGGAGCGTACAACGGCCGAAACGTTGTAATAAATATAGCGACAAAGATGAGGACAATAGTCCGAATAATGTAAATAATGTAATGTTTTCTTTTCTCATATAAACTCATAGTAATCCCTTGCATCTTAGTGGGTTAGCTTGCTTTGCGGTGAAATGATTAAAAACAGTTTTCTTACAGGGCTATACACAGAGTACATTAACTAGAAGCTCAATCTCACGACTAGCTTACAAATCATTGAATAATGAAGGCGACCAATAGTCGTTGTCACTGTGGTGTTTTAGAGAAAAAATGGCTTCATTCAAAATGAAAAACAAGTTATTATTAGAACATGCTTCAATGCCACGTCGCTTCAGAAAAAGTAACCTGTTGTGGGAATCGGTTTAGTCACCGAGGCAATACGGGATTACATGATATTAGTAGCGCCACTTAGGGTTAACAGGCATTCAGTCGAGAAGAAAGACAAGCTGGAAGGTGAAGCGATGGATCTATACCTTTCTCAAGGGTAATTGCACCACAGTAAACACAAACATCGCGGCCTGAATTTTAACTCGCCACACCGATCACTACATCCAACAACAGCTACTGTACGAAACCGCTCCAACAGTACCCAGAAAGTTTAATTATTGTATGTGTTTGATTTTGACGACGCCAAACAACAGCTGAGACAGACAAACATTCTGTCTCATTCAATTCTTCTATTTTCACAAGGTTCTCACAGTTTTCTTTCTAAGTCAGCCCTTATATAAAGTCGTGTGTCAACGTACACAAGATACAATCTCCTTATCATTCTGTTTGAAAATTGTTACATTATTTGCATCGAATTTAGCAAGATAGATACGATATTTTGTAAATATCGATCACAGTAATTTTAGTTACATAATATTCCGTTAATAAAACAACACAACAACAAAACATAAATTCATATTAATTAATTATATCTGTTTTAGATTTCGAACTGTGAAAACGAAAATATCGAATAAAATTAAGGAAATATCAAGAAAAGTATCGATCTTAAATATCGATTTTAAAATGGTTCTCTAATACGGTCAAAGAAAATATGTTGGCGTACATATAAACAGCAAAATTAGACTAGTCTGCCAGTATGAAAATAGACTGCCGTACTGGCGTACAGAAAATGGAAACAATAGTGTCGTTTTCTTTATAAAGATTCCAAATTATCATTCACAGACACTCGCGTATTATATCCCGACAACAGTGCTGTCAAAAATGCCTCAGTCCTATAAGATAACAAATTTAGAACGTCTTCAACTGACAGAAAAACCCAGGATCTCAAAACGGTAACTTACATTTTGAACCTAAAATTTAAAAGTGTGAATATGCGGAGAAGAGGTTAGCTATATAGTTAAATTTGAACGACTCGCGATGCCCATTGGAACCTAAACAGTGAGGCGTCCTTCCAGCGTAACATAGCACGTGTACTGTAACTCTAGCAGCTGTGGTAAGTCTAGGGCATGATAACCTGACGAAGCCAATCCTTTCCAGACTACTTGTTAATGCACAGTTTTCTTTCTCCTAGCCTGGTTAACACGTCAAGAGGGCACAGTCTGCTCTGCTATTAAAGCCATAGCTAGTAGAAAATGATTTCATTGCACCACACCGTGCTTTCAAGGGAGGAATATACAAGTTTAAATCTCGATGAAGGTCTGTTTATTTTGTTTATTTCAAAAACTTCTTTCGTGTTAAAGATCGTTGAATAAAAATCTTGGAGTTGTGATTAAATGCAACATTAATAAAAGAAATACTAGTAAAAAATGAATACTAGCTAATCATTGTTTACCTAGGAAATTCGAAATAGACTTATATTAAATAACCGCGTTTTACTAGTGTAAAATCGGAATATACAAAATGTCGGCTTCATTTGAGAAAGTGGTATTTACTAACTTATACGGAAATTTCTATCATTTCAGACGGAAATAAATGAACGTTTGTCGAGTCTTTGTGTTATATAAAAATATTGAATATCTTAAACTTTTGTGATGAAGCTGTAAAAATTCTACTCGTTTTTGTCCGTACGTTTGGAATTTATTCAACAAAGCTTTAAACAAAACAATGCATCATCACCAGAGATTGAATGTTTCAGCCGATATCAAAGTGAAGCCATTGATATAAGACAGCAGCTGTTTTCTCTGAAACATGACACGAAGACGATTTATAAAATCTGTGAAACAATGTAGTTCTTCGCATATATTTCTTTTCATTCTTTTGGAAAATAAAGAAATTTCTTCTAAATATTTTTTAAAAACATTTAATGTATTCGTTACAAGAGTGTGCCTCTGGATATAGGTTAGAAATGTACGTTGCTTGTATGAAAATATATTATATTTCTCCTTCATGAGCATGTCTGATCGCATCAATATAATTATCAAGTCCGATGAAGTCCTAACGAAAGAAACGGGTCTTGCTTGTACGAAAATAATCGGCAGAAATATCTTTTGCTGCTTTCCATCGTCATGATTGATGCTAGTAGTGTGATTCTGGCTAACATTTTCATCTGACATGAAATGAGAAGATTATAGAGATTCAATTGCTAGGTCTTCTCTGAGTGAAGTTTGTTCACTAATCCGTGCTAGATATTTTTTTTATCGACAGGGATTACAAATTTATAAGCCATCCATTGGTCCATGCATTGAATATTTCCGCCACACTTGCTCTGCTATACATGTAGAAATTCTTGATAAACTCGAAAAGAGAATCTGCAATATTACTTTCACTTTCGCACCTCAGTAATGTAACATCGCCTTGCTTTTTCGATAAAAAAAAAAAAAAAAAACAACTTTCGACGTAATTGTTCTGATGAACTTTTCTCTATGGTACCTAGACTTTATGAATTTAAACGCAGTACTAGATTTACAATATGGTCTCATAATTTTACCGTTGGAATCGCAAGAGATGTAACCGTAAGTTCTATGCTAACAGTTTATTCTATCGCACTTCTCTTTTGTAGAACTCTTTTCCGGCTTCCAGTTTCCCTGACATCTATGACCTCCATAAATGTATATGCTATGTCAATCGTTATCTTCAATCTTAATTCTCCTTAATATAGTATTTTTCCTCACTCTCTCTCTCTCTCTCATCCCTTCCGTCCTAATAAATTTATTGTCTTGTCTGGAGTGTGAAATGATTACATTATATATAGAAAGAGATAGTTACGTATATGCATCTACTTATGTTCCATTTTGTCGCTTTCACATTCAAAGACTTTGAGGCAACTTCATGATTCCATCCAAGCTGAATTTGGCATTTTTCTTCATTGATGAACTGTACATTGACAGGCTCCCAGAAAACGAAAGTTCTTTCCAGTCAGAGAAATTTATAAGGATCAAATTAAGCGGTAAACCGCAGGTTCAAGATCAGGTAAGTACAGTTTGCGTGGTTAGATATCCAATCCAAGGAGTACAAATTTACGTCGGCTCTGAAAAGTTACGTGACGTGTACCGTTTGTCAGGATGTGAGACAGCACCCTTCCAGCTAGCCATTTCTGGAGGCTTTCCATCAACTGCCGGCTTTAATCGATCAAACTGAGAACAGCACTTGTCTGCCCTTGACGTCTGGTTTTTTCCGCAACGTGATCGTAATACATGCCCCCAGAACCCACCTTATATGCAACATCAAATTCATTGAATATAAATCGCTTTCGGAGTGCTTAAAAGGTGGCTCATTTCATTATCCCTGGGATATTTTTGTTACACATTATTGTAAAAAAATCCATTTTTCAGACACCGTTGACATATGTCGTTTTTTTCTTTATTTGAGTGGAGAACTTCAGAAATTTCTTTTTCAGCTAGATTGTGAGGTATCCAAACATCTCAGCCATTTAGGTATCTATGTGTTAATAAATATCTTACAAATATTATATACGATATGTGAATATCGTTGTGATGTTCAGTTTAGTGCAAGCCGAATTATTTTTTAACCATGTTGACCCTCCTTAAGGATTGCAGAACTGACAATATGTTCTTGGTTTTTCAGATAAAATTGTTCAGAAATCAATCTCTGGGCAGAGATTCGCATAATGGATGGTTAAGATATTACTGCAATAGCCCGTGTCTTGTCAACTCTCTTATTTGTTGGGATGTCATCAACATTCCTGACAGAATGTTCTCGATTTTCAAGATCAAAATATCGACTTCTGAACCAAGAACACTGCATTACTCGCATCTGTGGCAACATATTTATTAAAAAACGCATAAGGAATTTGTTCTTTCTTTTCCTGGGAATAAAAGAACCTCAAATAACGAAGATGTGATTCATTTTTTTCCTTTTTTTTTTTTTTAGATGTAGCATAAAAATCATTTATATCACACAATTCAAAACCGAAATCTATACACAAAGGTTGAAACCTTAATTTTCAGAATTTTAATGTATGTCATATATTTCCGTCACATGTTAAACGTAATCATGTGTTCAAACAGAATTAATTTTCTTAAAACCCAATATTATATATATATATATAAATATATATATATATATATATGTGTGTGTGTGTGTGTATGCGCGCACGCGCGTGTGTTTGTGCCTGTTTGATTTCTGTTTAAATCTGACGAAGTTACATTCATTTAACTGTCAATTGTATTTCATTTATATTTAATGTCTATTATTGCTGGAATGTATTAATATGTAACCTTTCTTAATAGATATGCATTTCATGAGGTGGCGCGGTGGTGTATTGATTGAGAAATCGGAGAGCCGAGTTCGAATTCCAGTCGAATCCATTGCATTCACTTACGTGCTAATACCCGTGGGAAATATATGAATCCTATTCTTCTCCACCACACCGAGCTATGGGTAAATAGCAGCACAGATCGGTGGCAACTGGTCTTCTACTGCAGAAAGAAATGGCAACCTACTGCGGGAAAAATCTGCCTCGTCAGTCATATATCGAAAGATACATGATTGCCTAAGCGTGTATCCCGCATGGCACATAACTGACTGATACTTGTTATGAATTTCAGACACATAGACATGTTTAAACATTAACAGTTGACATGTCCTATGCCCATTTTCTAAGCGTAGCTTAAATGTGGCACAACGTCAATAATTATGAGGCACCCAGTGAGGATCCAATTCAATATACAGTCGTAATTCATTTAGCAATTGAATTTTTTTTTTCACTAATTTTCCCAGTAAATCTTTTCCTTTCATATAAGTTAGCACAACTACGATTATTGCTCTTTGCTGATTTAAATCACTGCAGGCGTAGCGGCCATGTTTACGCTGCAACAGAACCAAGAGAACTGGCGCAATCAAGCTCAAAATTCGATCACGTGACCACAATAATACGCATGAGCAGAAGGCAGTGTGACAAACTTAAAGATATTTCATGGCGAAAACTGCAGATATTTTTTGCGTACCCACGTATGTGCATGGCTGTGTGTGTGTTTTTGTTTGTATTTGCGTGTGTGAAAACTCTAAAGCAATAAAAAATATTTGTATGAATGTATAAATGGACTTCACATAAAGGGTGTTCCAATAAATTGGACCGATTCGAAATGTGAATTAAGTTTAAGCGTCTAATGATTTTTTTTCCTTTGTCTTTCAGATTTAACAACTTAAGTCTTTGACAGTTTCAACCATGGAAAGATTCACAATCAAACAGCGTGTTAAATTTATCGAAGCCTCTTACGAAAATGGGGCATTCAAACAGAAATGCATTTCGGGCAACCGAGAGTACAATTGGAAACGATGTAACGTTGTTGTGTAGAGATTCAATTCCAGCGCGCGATGACGAATAGAGGTGTCTGGATTTTCGGCCATATTCTCGTGCACTGCAACAATGTTTTCAGCAGAACGGCGTAAACGAGCAGGCAATGATGTTTTGACATCTGCCACCGACCCAGTTTGTTCGAATTTAAAAACAGTTTTTCCAATTACACTCTTGACAACTTTAACACGTTGTCTGATTGTTAATCTTTCCATGGTTGTAATTGCCAAAGTCTTAAGTTGTTAAATCTGAAAGAAAAACAACAAAATCATTAGACGCTTAAAATTAATTCCCATTTAAAATCGGTCCAAGTTATTGGAAGACCTTTTATTTATTTATTTATTACTATAAGTTAAATGAATTTATTTATTCCTGTAATTTTTTACAAAGAAACATTGTGACTTTTTTCCATTTTTCACAGTAACTCTAACCCCAACACCTTGACGTCAGCCGCAAATCTAATCCCTAATCATAAAAAATATACAATATCATGCATATACATATAGCCAGACAGTTCCATATTTAGGTTTAATGTATATTTAATTCTATCATACAGTTTGTTACGAATGCATATGTCATGTCTTCTGAATAAATGACAGATATCTCTTTTTTATTACAATAGGTGTAGAAGGAACACAAACGAGACATTTGGAATGATATGGCAATTACCAGATATCAATTTTGTGTTTGATCGATTCGTTAATTTTCTACGGTTTATCAACCCGCTACAGATTATTTAAAACCATAAAATATTAGTAGTGATTAATAATTTTGTAAATTTTCAAGAACAAAGAAAATGTATAAATTTACTTTCATGTTATCTCTAGGTTTTATTAAAATTGTAATTATAGCGTTTTGAAACTGTAGTATCGAATTCAAATTAGATAGACAAGTATAAATAGAGAACAACTGGCGAACATACGTTGGCCATGCCTAGCAAACCCGGTTGTTTTTCAGGACAAGGAGAACTGTACTACGACTACTACTAATGCGAAGAGAGATATGGAAAACATAACAGAAATATTAAATATTGCTGAGGAGAAAAAAATCATTTTTTTTACGATTATGGGAGGCCAGGTTATAGAGATTCAGGCTTACGCCACATCATTTGACTCACAGTTTCCCATATATTCGCCAAAGTCGAAAAATGTCGAGCCTGGTCAGTATCGAGATAGATGACCGCTTGTGAATACCCGAGAGAATAAGCTTGGATTTGTAGGGTGTGTAATGGAAAATGGATCGGAATTGTTAATCGGAGAGCCAAGGTATGAATAAATTTTTTCTCCACATCCCCAGCCATGGATCAATTAGTAAGACTTGTATGGCTAAAGCATTATTATCTCCAAAAAATCCAAAAATATTGTCTGGCTTTAAATAACCTGCAAAAGTTTGATAAACCGTAAAAGACAAATCAATTATAGGATTTGACGCCATTTTTAATAATTGGGGAGACTAGATTAACCTCTACACACTTAAATATTGGTTTTGATAAATGTATTCTATGTACAACTGCAGATTTGTATTGTTTCTTAATTGTCTATCTATAGCGAATCAGCAAATAATCATTGGGCAGTAAGTCAAGATGAAATGAGTCTTTAAAGTATTATATTATTATTAAAATAGTGTAGCACAATGGTAATTTGTAACTGTAGAGAAATCATGTGCATTTGGTGTTAGACATGCGGTTGATTACACGTACAACAATGCCTATTAAATTTAACGAAAATTGCGGGAAAAGTAGCAACGTTCTATCAGTAATGTATTAAGTGTTCACTTTAGCAAATCATTTAACTTCATTTTAGGGCGACAAACTGGCAATTGTTCCTCTTTCAGTTCAATTAGAACGCTGTAAATGCTGTTAATCTACTAAGAGGAAAGTTTCTAACAACAACCACAGAAAGAAAAATGCAGCAGCTGACTTGTAAGCTTCTATAAAATGAATTATTGAAATCATAGTTGAATGATAAAGAATTTTATGCATATGGTGTGTAATTTCCAAAACTACAGCAACGAAGCTTCCTTGTTCTTTTTCTATAAATGTTTTCATGGGAACCGTTCTGATGAGCTTTCCTCTTTGGTGTCCCAAATTCGCGAATTTAGGATTGGCAGCAAAATCTTATCATTTTAGAGTTGTAATCGCTAGATGTTACCCTAAGTTCTCTATTATCAGTTTCTTCTCTAGCATTACACGTCCTGGGTATGACGGTAAACTACATCCGTGTCCTGGGTACGGCGATAAACTACATCCACGTCCTGGGTACGGCGATAAACTGCATCCAGCAGGAAGGTCTCAGATAATGTTTTCAGAAAAATAATGTTGCCAGCTCTAAGTTTTTGAAACAATAATGTTGCCAGCTCTAAGTTTTTGAAACACTAATGTTGCCAGCTCTAAGTTTTTTTGTAAAAAACTAATGTTGCCAGCTATGCGTTTTTTTGTAAAAAAGTAATGTTGCCAGCTATACGTTTTTTTTTGTAAAAAAGTAATGTTGCCAGCTATACTTTTTTTTTTGTAGAAAGTAATGTTGCCAGCTATACGTCTTTTTGTAAAAAAGTAATGTTGCCAGCTATACGTTTTTTTTTTTTAAAGAGTAATGTTGCCAGCTATACGTTTTTTTTGTAAAAGAGTAATGTTGCCAGCTATCCGTTTTTTTGCAAAGGAATAATGTTGCCAGCTATACGTTTTTTTTGTAAAGGAATAATGTTGCCAGCTATACGTTTTTTTGTAAAAAAGTAATGTTGCCAGCTATACGGTTTTTTTGGTAAAAGAGTAATGTTGCCAGCTATACGTTTTTTTGTAAAAGAGTAATGTTGCCAGCTATCCGTTTTTTTGCAAAGGAATAATGTTGCCAGCTATACGTTTTTTTGTAAAGGAATAATGTTGCCAGCTATACGTTTTTTGTAAAGGAATAATGTTGCCAGCTGTACATTTTTTATTCCATACAAAATAGGCATTTATAATTCATATAAACTGGATTTGCAATTAAATAACCCACAGTGGTTGATATGCCATAAAACCCAAACAAACAAACAAATCTAGCATTACTTTCTTGTGGAACTCTCTTCGCGCTTCTTGCTTTCCAATCAATGTCAATCGACATCTTCTGAATTCTTAATTCATGTCTTTCAATGTCTTCTCTACTTAATAATGTTTATCTTTTTCTGATATTTTAGTGGCTTTATTGCTTTACTTTGGGGTAAAAGGACTCAAAAATTGTTTTAATTCTTTTTGAAAACTCAGTGATTAATCGCTATCTTTCTGCGTCTTGTATTTCATTTGAGCGAGGGATTTCCAGACATATTTTTTTAGGATAACAAATATTTATATCTCCTGTTGCTGACGTCTAAAAATGGCTATTATTTATAATCTACCTTTAAGTGGTACGGTGGATATAGTTTAAGTTGACATCGTAAATTGTCATCAATAATTCAAATTGAATATTGAAAAATTTCGTGAGAAATAGAAAAACGAATACTGGAATGAGATATAGTACCATTCCGCCAGTATAGCAGTAAATGATCGGCAGTTTTCTCACGGATGAAAATAGGTAACTGAGGCAAAAGTTATTGTGTTCTATTAAAGGATTCTGAAAATATGATAGACAGATCATATGAGGAGAAGGATGCCTTAAAAAAATGGAAACATAAAAGATATTTATAGTTTCAAACATCTGAAATATCTGAGATTAAAATGAGGGAAGAAGGCTTGAAGAATTTGGCACTCATATGACACACTAGAGGCGAAAGAGAGTTAGAGGGAAACGGGAGTAAATTACACAAATTGTTAAAGAAGACAGAGCAGAAATTCGCATGAATTATAAAGAAATAAACATTGTGTGAATAGAATAGAAAAAGTAAAGGATAGAATGTTGTGGAGAGTTATAATCATCCACATCCGGAAGGGACATGGTATATACAAGTAGAAGGAAGATGAAGATACACAAAATGGAAGTTAAATTGATCATATTTAATCATTTGTTTCTAACAGACGAGAAATTGTTTCATCGTAAATGTAATAACGACTATTTCCTCATTTGACTTTCTGTTTACTGAATGTCAACTACATCTGCAATATATATCCCATAATATTAATAACTATAAGAATAATTACTGATAGCTTTTGAGGGTAAAATCTCATTGCCATTTCGATAATAAAAAACCAAAACGAATATAGAAAATAATAATAATAATAATAATAATAATAATAATAATAATAATAATAATAATTATTATTATTATTATTATTATTATTATTATTATTATTATTATTATTATTATTATTCCCAACAGAATAGAAGGGCTGTAAAATCGAATGTTACGACTGCAAGGACTAACCAATCAATAAAAGAATATTGGAAGAAGTGAAAACAAGGAAAAGAAACTTATTGATAGCATGAATCGACTACAGAATGGCGTTCGAGAATGTACCACACTCATGGATAGAGAAGAACCTAAAATATACATAGTATGACCCAGAACTGTCAAATTCATAACGGAGAACATGAAAAACTGAAAGATTGCACTAAACATAAACTATACAAACGGGTCATTAACATCGAGACCAATCAACATCAAATGCGGTATCTTCCAAAGAGATTCATTGTTATCACTACTTTTCTGCCTTGTATTAGCGCCATTCAGCTGCTTACTGAACAACATTAGTTACGAATACAAGTCACAGAATTGCAAACTGAATCATCTATTCCATATTGATGCTGTTAAAACGCTTGCCAAGGATGACAACCAGCCGAAAATAAACTATTATTATCAAAGCCTTCAGTGAAAACAGTAGGATGAAGTTCGAAATCCACAAAAGTGCCAAAGCTACCTTCAAATGCGGTAAACTAACAAAAACTACAGATTTAGACCTTGATATCAACAACAGGATTAAAGAAATAGACTAAGATGGTACATAGAAATACTACGGAAGTCATGAAGGAGAGGGAATACAACATTTAGTTAAAGAAAAAGGTCCGAAATGAATATTATTGGACAGTGTCTTTAATATTAGAAGGCGAACGGAATAGGGCCAATAAAATTAAGACTATCAACACCTTAGCTATACCCGTAGTAACATACAGGTTCAACATTATTAAATGGAATTTCAATGACATTAAAAGATTAGACGCCAAGACCAGAAAAAGGCTTACCCATATTAAGATGCACCACTCGAAATAAGATGTTGATAGACTGTACGTACAAAGAGATTTAGAAGGCCGATGACAAATTCAACTAGAACTCTAAAAGCTACAACAATCGGATTGAAAGCATACCTCACAAAAACCAATGGTCCTCTTCTACAAATAGTAAAACACCAAATCCACTCCATTAACAGAGAAGCTGCACTCTTCAAGAAACAGCGTAATATACCTGGAATCCTACGAACAAATAACGAAGCGAATACCATCTACGGCAAAAGAGTAAAACAGAAAGTAAAACAACTTGACTAAATGAAATTACAAAAAGGCCGAGAGGACCAGGCGTTCCATGGCAAATGCCTAAAAGGAACGAAAGAAGCAAATGTGTACCAACAGAAATCACATCAGTGGCTGAGGAGCACCGGGTTGAAAGCTGAAACAGAAGGCCTAATTAGTGCAGCTCAAGACCAACGCCTTGCAACCAAATTCTATCACTGTCACAT
This sequence comes from Acanthosepion lycidas, assembly GCA_963932145.1. Taxonomy (NCBI): domain Eukaryota; kingdom Metazoa; phylum Mollusca; class Cephalopoda; order Sepiida; family Sepiidae; genus Acanthosepion; species Acanthosepion lycidas. The sequence continues at coordinate 82,342,532 of OZ010583.1, read as the reverse complement.
AATCAAGAATGGAACTAACCCGAAATGTAGGATCTGCGGAAAATATGATGAAACATTTGACAATATTATTTCAGAATGTCCGGAACTAGCAAAAAATGAATATAACGACAGACATACCAAGGTAGCGACATACATTCACTGGAAGATATGCAAGAAATCGAAACCACCGAGAAAAAGTATCAGCACCAACCAGATACAGTTACCGAAATAACGATGTAAATATCCTATGGGACATACCAATTTAAACCGACAACAGACCTGATATTATCGTAAAAGACAAGAAATTCAGGAAGTGTATGCTTATTGATATAGAAGGACTATTTTAGAGAAACATCTCCATGAATATTATTGAGAATCGTCTAAATACAAGTAACTGGAGATCTAGATGTAGGCAATGAAGACTGAGACTGTACTAATAGTAATCGGAGCTATGGGCCTCATGAGAAAAGGAATGGACATTTTTACTAACACTGTCCCAAGTAGCATCAACATACAAGTTGCCCAGAAACTAGGAACATCCAATATACTAAGAAATGTGCTATTAATTAAATGAAAATGCGGCCTAATCCAAAGTTTGTACCTGGCTCTATAGGATACAAAGCAGGAAACATAATATGCACAAATACTAATACTACTACTGCTACTACTACTAATAATAATAATATCGTAAAACCTTTCGAAATTTACTAAAGTCTCCTTTGTGGTATTAAATTTCCTTAAGCACAGCATGGGAATGTTGATCACCAAACTATACCTTAGTCACACCACAGGCACTGCCATATCCAACCGTCTAAATATACGACGACGTGGAATCATTCAAAGAGACTCTCTGTTACCCCTTCTATTTTGTTTGTTCTTAATCACCCTTACGCATGAACTGAACGACAGTAGCTATGGTTACATAATAAATAAGAAAATATTCAATCACCTACTCTACATGGATTATCTCAAACTCTTTGCCAAAGACGACAATGAGTTGAAGGGCCTCCTCAATATTGTAAAATACTTCAGTGACGACATAGGTATGGACTTCGGATTAAATAAATGTGCAAAGGTAACATTCAAGAAAGGCAGAATTACAGAAATACCCTTAATAGATTTAGATTTTGTCACAGAGATTAGGGAACTAGAACATGATGACGCCTGTAAGTACCTAGGAATTAGCGAAGGAGATGGCATACAACACCCCACAAATGAAGGAGAAGGTAAGAAAGGAGTACTACAGGCGTGTACGTCTGGTACTAAATACCGAGCTAAACTCGAAAAACACAATATCAGCCATAAACACCTTGGCTGTCACTGTGGTGCAATACAGCTTTAATTTCCTTAACTGGACCATAGCTGAAATTAAGCGAATGGAAAGCTTCTCACTTGCTACAGCATGCATCATCCCAAAGCTGATGTTGATCGTCTGCATGTGCCCGTATCCGAAGGAGGCAGAGGATTAGTTCAACTAGAACTGTCCTACAAAACTACAACAATTGGCCTCCAAAGATACTTGGAAACTACAGAAGAATGGATGATGTTATGTGTCAAAGAACATGAAAGTAGTAAGCGCCTTCACTTCGTAATAAAGGAAGCCAACAAATTCGAAATAGAGTTTCAAATAGGCAGAGAAATACAAGTAAAGCACAATACACCGGCTGAAGATGCAAAATACTTAAAAAAGAAAGCAAAGACAAATGCAACCGACCATATACAGAAACAATGGCAAGATAAACCGCTTCAGGACCAATGCTCTGCACATACAAAAGAAGGTGACGTAGACAAAACCCGTGCACATCAGTGGCTACGTAGTGCAGGGTTGAAAGCTGAAACTGAAGGTTTTATCCTTGCTGCACAGGACCAATGCTTGTTAACGAGGAATTATCAATCACACATTCTAAAATATTGTGTTAGCCCAAAATGCAGATTCTGTGATAAATATCCAGAAACAATTGATCATCTTGTATCAGGTTGCACGATATTGGCACCCACTGAGTATAAAACCAGGCATGACAGAGTGGGCCAATATCTGTACTGGAAAATTTGCAACTTCTACGGGAAGAAAACTGAAAGAGACTGTTACAAACACCACCCAGACCCGGTCATGGAGATAGGACCTGTTACAATTCTATGGGAGTACACAATACACAGTGACAGAACAATCAAAGCCAAACACCTAGACATTGTTATAAGAGACCATAAACAAAAAAGTGCCTCCTTATTGATATGGCAGTCCCTGAAGATTTTAATGTATCTTTCAAAATGTTCAAAAAGCTGTCAAAATACAAAGACCTTGAAATAGAAATATCAAAAATGTGGCACATGAGAACATCAACAATCCTTGTTGCAGTTGGAGCCCAAGAATTGGTAGGAAAAATTCCAGTAGACTAATTGAAGAGATTCCTGGAAGTTCATGCCTTAAAGTGATACAAAAATTGTTCTGAAAAGTACAGCCAACACGTTACGAAGGGCTTTATCTATGAATTTTTTTTTTTTTTTTTTTTTGTCAGTGTCATGATGCTATTTCAAACCTTAGGTCCCTGGGCGGGACCCGGAAAGAAATGTGTAAACGCCAGAAAGATCTTAAGAACATGATGTGCTTACATATTGACATGGCAGTCACTGTGGATTGTAATGGATATATAAAGATAAAAAAAAAACTATCAAAATACAAAGATCTAGAAGTGGAAATCTCAAAGATTTGGCACATGAGAACATCAATAATTCCAGTTGTAGCTGGAGCCCTCGAATTGTAATTTTTTTTTTTTTTTTACAAAAATGATCAGTGGAAAATGTCATGAAGTTATTTATGACTTTAGGTCTCAGGTTAGCACTCGGGAGGAAATGTGTAAACAGTTATTGACGCGAAAAGTAGAATATAAGAGCCGAGATTAGGTCCCGACCTAGACTGATCTGTTTACATTCGCAATAATGCACTTGAGGAAGGCACAACTCAATCTTCTCTCACCAGTTATAGATTATTTATCCTTCAATTTAGGAGAATGACTACGTTGAATTCAAAATCATCTTAAAGACAAGAGTAAACGACATTCCTATTAATTCACAGAAATCGCAAGGTAAGAAAATAAATATGTTCAAAGTAATGATCGTATACGTCCTGAAGGTATATGTTTTTTTTCTTTAAATTTAAATACATGCATACAATGGATAAAATTATATATTTGTAAACAATGACTGCTACTGCTGATTCCAAATCAGTGGGATTTTGTTCCTGGCTCGAGGCAATCTGATGAGCTGTGATACAGCGAAGTAATTTGTCTGTGAATGGCACTATATTAAAATATTATATAGAATATATCTTCAATATTACGCCATCATTTTTTTAATAATTTCACCCTAAGCAAAGACACAAGGGATTACTTGTGTTGTAGTGGATTTATTGCATTGCTTTAGGGTGAAATGATTATATATATATATATATATATATATATATATATATATATATATATATATATATATATATATATATATATATATATATATATATATATTGGTTGCGATGTATAAATTTTCGCCTAAATTACGCAAAAAATAAAAATAACACTGGTATCGCATTTAAACAGATATATTTACCAAAATGAAGCAAAAATATTTTGAAATAATAAAGAGTAAATTTATTCAATAAAATCACCATTGACTTTAACTACGGCCTCCAGGTGACTTCGGAATCTCCTGCAACTTTTCTGGCTAGTCACCTTGTTTAATTTGGTGAAAGCTGCCATAATCCTTACCATCACTTCATCTTTGGTGTGACAAGGAGTTTTGATGGTCTCTCGCTCAAATGCGCCCCACACATAATAATCAAGGGGGTTGCAGTCCGGGAGTAGAGGACCAGATGTTAGGGGTAATGTGGTCGCAGAAATTGTCTTACAGCCATGACTGAGTTCTTCTGCTTGTATAGAATCGTGTAGAATCTTGTTGCCAGTCATAGCGTCTTCCAGAAGCCACCCTTTTTACCCATGACAGCACTACCCGCTCAAGGCACTTGTTGTATGCCTCTGTGTTGATTCTCAGGCTATCACCAACAACTTTGGGAGTACTTTTCTTATCGAATTGATCAGAGTGAGTTTTCCGAGCTGCCGTACCTTCGTATTCACCATTAGACTCTTACAACTCTTTCCTAATCCTCTGCATGGTCCTCAGATTGGTACTCTGAAATGTTCGTATTGGAGCATCCAGCGCATATGATGAGCAGGAAAGCTTGCCGTTTACAAATGTCTTGAAGGAATTGCATTATGGTGCTCTTTTTCTCACAGACGGTACCCAACTGACCCTACTATACTGTGTAAGCGACAAAATCAAAAACAAACAACGCAACTGCACAAAATTAACAATTTACCCATCGCACCTCGTATAATATCAACTAAAATATTTATATAATAATTACATATATGTATCTACGTTTCAAGCATTGAAATTATTTAGATTTTTAATCTTTAAGGGGTCAGTTCTGACCAAATATGTAATATGTGAGCTGGAGCTCTACACACTTAACTTTCTAGATTTTAGGGCGTTCAGACTCGTTTAAGCTGCTTTGTTCATGATGTTTTCTATTCGACAGTCCCGTTCTGACAGAATAACGCTTGCCCATCTCTATTTTCATGGTAAATGTTCATTTGAACCCCATTCTTTGAGCTTTAACAGTTAAGACCTTTATAGTTAGGACATGCCATCTTAATCACTTTCATTTTATTTGTATTCCACATTTAAAAAGAAAAGTCCATTCGTTTCGCCAAGAACTTCTACTGTATGGAATAAACACCCGTCTGGATGATTCTTTGAACGCTATAATGTTAACCTCTTGAATTCAAGAGCCAGACATTAATTGTCCTCATAATGTTCACTTTCTATCGCTTCCTTTTTCATTTATTATACACTATTTATCATTAACTTTTTTAACAGTAAAATTCTACTATGAGTGGCTCTCGAACCTTGTGTTGGATAAAAATATTCGATGCTAACTATCAAGATAAAAGATGGCAATAAATGTTGAAAACGAGAAAATATGGACGAAGATATTTGGACTATCCACAGTCAGGTTAATAACTAGCATGTTCCACTGACAACAATATCGATTTTTACCGATCAGGAAAGGATCATGAAGAATTCGAAAGCAGATTTTCACGCATTTCCGAGAAAAGAAAGATATTGCGCCAAAACTCTAAAAGTATAAACACTTTCCTTTGATCAAAATGAAAATGTCGAGGTTTTCGTCATTTTTTTTTTCATAGAAAATTCAGGATATTGATTGAAGTCTGATAACCTGAATTGGTATCGATCATATTAGAAACGAATTATTATTATTATTATTATTATTATTATTATTATTATTATTATTATTATTGTTATTATCATTATTATTATTATTATTTTTATTTTCTTTGCTTTCTGGCGTTTACACATTCCTTTCCGGGTCCCACCCAGGGACCTAAGGTTAGAAATGGCATCATGACACTTTTCACTGACAAAAAAAAAAAAAAAAAAAAAAAAAAAGTTACATAGATAGAGCCCTTCGTAAAGTGTGGGCTGTACTTGTCAGAACAATTTTTTGTATCTTCTTGAGGCATGGGCTTCCAGGAATCCCTGCAATTAGTCTACTGCAATCTTTTCCAACCAGTCCTAGGGCTCCAACTACAACAGGGATTGTTGATGTTCCCATATGCCACATTTTCGAGACCTCTTATTATTATCATTATCATTATTATTATTATTATTATTAATATTATCATTATTATTATTATCATTATTAATATTATTATTATTATTGTCTGTCCTGGTTATAAATGGCTTTAAAATGGAGATCTATAATGGTCAGGGGTATCAAGTATTTTATAAGCACGGCGAATCTCTTATAAATGTCAGCCGATAAAATTATTGCCGCTATTCCATGCGATGTGGATGTGCGCATGCAGCCTCGCGATGAGATTAGTGTGTCGAGTCAAAATATCACTTTCGAAAAGTATACGCTTGGAATCCATGTTTTTTTTCCTTAAACTGAACCAAAGGTTTAATCGCTAACTGCACTCTCCTTTTTTGAGAAAACAGACCAGTAGGAGGACAACTCTAAATTCAAAATAGTTTGGACACTGCGCTAGCAATCTACGCCATATAATACCAACTTGCCATGGAAACAAGAGCAGCACTTCCGAGCGGGATCAATATGTGGCTCCATACACCACAGGTGAATATATATATATATATATATATATATATATATATATATATATATATATATATATATATATATATATATAGCGCTGGTTGATGACAGATTCCGAGGTGTAATTCATCTGAGTCTCCCTTACCTATAGGACGGTGCCCCCACGGGCCAGGACAACTATCCGCAGGCCGCTCCAACTGGATCATTAGAAGCCGGTTCAAACAAGGATATATGATAAATAATAAATATTTCACTTTAGCTAGTCACATATTTTTATGATTTAGTAATTTCTTACACACAAACACAGACACACACACACATACACACACACACACAGAATATATATATATATATATATATATATATATATATATATATATATATATATATATATATATATATATATGTAATGGGTGTAGAAAACAAATATTCGTACACGTACAAATTTTGAATTTATTGTATTTCCAAGTAATATTTCATTTTAGTTGGTCACATATTTTGATGCTTTAATAATTTATTATACACACAGAGACACAAACACACACACACAAATATACATATATATATATATATATATATATATATATATATATATATATATATATATATATATATATATATATGTATAGATAATGTGGGTGGGAAATAAATATTCTTACACGTACAAATTTTTTAGTTTATTATACATTATATATATATATATATATTCATTATGATATGAAAAAAAGATACCAACAGACGTCGACGAAATGCGTCGTTATAGATGTTCCCCTTTGTCTTATCAATATATATTCTCTCTTATATTCTCTATTTATATATATTCTTTCTTATATTCCTCCTGTGATCAGAAAGAGAAAAGATCATTTCATCGCTAAAATGTTATGAATTGTTTAAAAAAATCACGCCGATTTTCCTTCTTATCCAGGTACAAATCGTTTCTTCTCGGCTTTTGTATATTTAATGTCTTTTGAAATTCTTCAGGAAGACACTGAAGACAATGTGAGGCAGAGTAAAAGATTAAACGTAAAGGATTTCTGTAAATTTCCTATCCCTCTTCAAAGCAAGATTTAAACAGACATGAAATGGGATTATTCTTTTAAATAAGCTTTGGCTCAGAAAACCAAGAAGGAAATGAATTGAAAGTAATGCTATCAACGACTTGAGGATAGCATCAGTGAAGATCTGTAGGAAGCCGAACTGTGTGATTGGGATACAACATTTGCTCACTATTTGACGCAAGCAATTGAATGAGATCATTCCTGGAAAATTGTTAGGGAATAATTTTTTTTTTCCAGATTAATTTTTCAGGCAAGTACCCCTTCCTACGAACAGACAAGAAGTTCTCATATAATTTCTGGCAACGTCTAACCTTCTTGCCCGCAAAAAATAGAAAACCTTCTGTCAAAAGGAAGTTTTTTTTTCTGTTGACACCGCTGTTACTTTAATCTACCGATACTCCCTCGGTAATATCTATAAATAAGATTATAAAAATATGTTAACTATTTACAATGCGGCATTTGTTATTTGCCATTTTAAAGAGATTCATTATTCATCATTTTCTGAAGAAATAAATTTGAAAATAAATCTTTTTATTCAAAAATTTACAAAAAAAAACAAACTATAAAATTGCCAGCTGATTGTATTCTTGATTAGCTAAATATCTGATACTTGCCAATAGACTTAATCTTTTCAAAATGATAAATAATAAATATTTCAGTTCAGTTGGTCACATATTTTTACGATTTAGTAATTGTGTATAAATTTATGAATAAAATATGTTTTCATATTTATTCCTTTATAAATTGGTAAATGATAAACAGGGCATTTTATAGTTGGTTCACATTTTTAGAATGTTGCTTATATAAAACTATTCTTGTAAATAAATAATCTAACAATTAAATAATTGTGGGAAATTTAACGACTCCCCGAGTCGTGGTTTGATGAACAAAGTTGATATAATAGAACAGTTTAAAAAAGTATTTTTTATAAGAAATATATTACATAACGAGAAGAGAATAGAATATTATTAGGTTGGTGCAAAGATAATGACGTAATAATGTCGTTTTTTGACGTTAAAAATAGGTAAAAAAACGACATTATTACGTCATTATTTTTGCACCGACCTAATACTAAAAACGTTTTTTAACAGTTAAAATCATGTCATCGAAACGATGTCAAAGAACGTGTGACTGTATGAAATTGATTGAACACGTATCTGTATTAAATCAATTGAACACTTACCTGTGTGCTGTTCATTCTTCTAGTGTATGCATTGTCCTTGCATCATTCAGGTTAGCTCATGACTCGCGTTGCCTGTTTATGGAGTGGGCTGAAGACACGTCTCATGCGTTCGTTGTCGTTTCAAGTTAGCGCTCGAATCCTATTTCTTGCCTAATTCGGGGTCGTACCCATTATCATCAGATTATAATAGTCTCCTCTTACTATAAGCAGGTGTTATCTATCAAAGAGAAATAACCTATTTTTTATATAGTGTTTAATATTTTTTCTTCGCCGAACGCTACTAGGTGGCGCTGTTTAATTTTATAAAACGACAAAAAAATTATTTCCTCTTTCTTGATGTACTATAACGTAGATGAGAAGGTCCCCACTGGGGCTCGTTCACTCCCTGCGTCGACTGAAGACTGAACAATTATACACACGTATACAAATAAACATATTTGTAATAGATAATTATTTCCTTTTTTTTCCAATTGTGTACACATTAATGTAATTTATCATTGTTAATACGTGCTTGTAACTCACATTTGTTTAAAATCCATAAATATTGTTTGTGGGACAAATGTACCAGAAGAGAACCATTTGAATAATTCTCTAATGTTTATAATAATAATGATAAACCTGACTCAGTGTGAGGACTTTGCGGATAAAAACAGGAGATGTCAAATAAATCATCCGAGGCTGTAAAATTCTAACACAGCGAAAGATGCCTTCCAAAAACTGAGCAAAATATTAAGAAACAGAAAAAAATATCGTTAGAAACGAACAAAATAAAAACGTACTGAACTGTTAGATGATATGTGTCGCCCTCATCAGTTAATCCTCGACAATCTCCTCACAGATGAAGAAGAGACTTGAAGGGATAGAACTGCCATTCTACAGATAGATGCTTATAATACTCTGGATCGAATATGTGAGCAACGACGTGTACATATTTGGGCTCATGTATTTGTATGTATGCATAGTTCGCGTATCTATGCGTAGTATATGTCCGTGTGTGTAATGCATGTACACGAGTAAATGTGTATGAGTATAGGTAAGGTGTGTATGTATGTGTAGTGTGCGTCTGCGTGTGCGTCTGTATATGCGTGTGCGTAGTGTCCGCCAAAATGAGTTCAAATATTTCAATTTTTGAATGTCGTAAATGAATAAATAATAAAAGTCAAAGGCCAGGAAAGGAAAGACATAAAAAAAATTTGTAAAATATTGATTAGAAAGAAAGAAAGAAAGAAAGAAAGAAAGAAAGAAAGAAAGAAAGAAAGAAAGAACATAGAAACAGTAAAAAAAGATAGAAAAGGGTATTGGATGAAAGAAAGTTTTAAAATGTCGAAAATAAAAAAGACGCAGAAAGAATGAAAGAAAGAAAGACAATGAATAAAACTGTATGGAAAGGAAAAGGAAAAAGGTGAATAAATTTGAATGACATAGAAAAAAGAAAGAAAAATTAATAAAACTGGAAGGAAAAGAAAAAGAAAAGTTTGAATATAAATGAATAGCAAAAAAAAGAAAGAAAATAAAAGCGGATGGAAAGAGAAAAGAAAAAGGTGAATAAAGCTTAATATCAAAGAAAGAAAGAAAGAAAGAAAGAAAGAAAGAAAGAAAGAAAGAATGGATGAAATAAAGAAAATGAATAAAACTGAATGAGAAGAAAAAAGAAAAAGTTGAATAAATCTAAATGCCACAGAAAGAAAGAAAGAAAGAAAGAAAGAAAGAAAGAAAAAAAGAAAGAAAGAATGAGAGGAAGGAAGTTAGTGAGAAAGAAAGAAAGAAAGAAAGAGAGTAAGGAAGTAAGTAAGAAAGAAAGAAAGAAACCTTTAAAAAACTGAACCTTTAAGAAAGAAAGAAAACGTCAGGTTCCTAACTGTATAAAAATCAAATAAAAGAAAAAAATAAAGTAAAATTTGAAAACACGAAAATAAAAACCAAAAGCATTTTTGGATTTCTTGAGCAACACTCGGAATTTTACAAGAAATAAATCTCGTCCAAACACGACGCAATTCGATTAAAGTTGTAATTCACTCTTAAATCTTTTTTTTTTATTTCTTTTATTTTTGTTCTTTTTTAAACCAATGACGTCGACTTTTTTCTTCGCCTCGATTTCAATTTTTCTATAAGAGTAAAGAAAAAAGTAAAATTTAAAAAGAAAATTCCCAACCAAGCAAGTTGCGGGATGTCCACCCCGGTGAAATCAAACAGAAATTTTAGACGGTGATCTCGAAAACGTGAAAATTCTTCGTTTCCACAAAGAAAAAAAAAAATACACCAAAAATTTTAGATTTTGGACATTTTTTTTTCTCTTCAGTAACATCACAATGACATTTCTGCAACTGAAGAAATCAAATGATGATGCTGAGAAGACAGGATAAAACGCTACAGAAAGTTTTCAAAAGTTCTCTCTGTCTCCTCTTTCTCTCGCTCGCTTTCTTTATATGTCTCTCACCCTCTCTGTCGTCCCCTTTCTCTCTTTCCCTCTCTCTCTTTCTTTCTCTCTCTCTCTCTCTCTCTCTCTCTCTGTTACAAAACTTTTTCTCATCTGCGCAACTCTTTCAGCAACCTGCAACGCTTGTAGCACAAGTACTCTTTTAGATGTAAAAGCTAATCTGGTTTCTATCATCTAAAGAAGTTATTTGAAATGTAATCATCTATTATAGAAAAATCACAATGTGTATGCGTGTTCGCTCGTAGTCCCGAAAGTTATTCCATTATAATTGCGCTTGACTCATTAGATCGCACGACCGTTACGCCCTGTCAATCTCTCATAAATAATGGACTATTCCGTTTTGATCGCGCAGAAAGTGAGGAAAAGACAGTACTCGATTTCAGTGAGAAAATGAAATGGACAAAAAATTGAAGAACGGAAGATAGAAATGTTTATCGCTTTCTAGCAATACCTCATAAATATTCCGTTTCGGCCATAGACAGTGACGGAAATGATCTATCGCCAACGCTTCTTCGTTTTGGTGAGGAAACGAAAGAAACAAAGAGAAGGGAAGATAGAAGTGTTTAACGTCTACTTTAGGGAAATTTCAAACTTTTTCATTTGTATCCCCTTACTTCTTAAAATAACGACTAGCATTCATATTTATTATTGTTATTGCAATACTTTTTTTTTAAGGTTGTTAAGCGTAAATATTTAACGAGGCGATAGGGGAATTTCTACCGATGTTTTAATTAAGATTAAGAATTACGATTCATCAGAAAATCAAAATAGAAAAATACCGTGCAATTTTCCCGGGTTTTTTTTTTTTTTTTTTTTTTTTTTTTTCTTGTATATAACATTTTTATTGTCTATCCATGTGTTGGGGCAAATATAACGTTGTAAAGTAGTTTTCTGATTTGCATCTATCATCATCTGTTTTACGCCTGGCGCAAGTAACCTGCTCTTTCGTAATATCGACAACTAAATTGCTTATTGAGATATAATTTTGGGGTCAGTTTTTATTATTATTATTATTATTATTATTATTGTTGTTGTTGTTGTTGTTGTTGTTGTTTATTCATTTCAAAACTGGACTTTTGTAATCTTTTAAAATTCTATTTTTTTTTCTTTGTCATTTCTTCTGGTGTTCATAATTAGAATGCTTACTTAACGAAATAAAGAGATTTTCTTCCATTAAATTAGTGGAGAGTTTTCTGGGTTGGAAAAAGTTCCTTGTCATCCATACGCCGAAATGGTTGTGAGCAACTATACTATTTCTCTTTTTGCGAGACCTGTTTTTTTTTTTTTTCTTCTCCAGAATGGGCAAACTGCTTTATATTAGGTGTGCCGATGTGGATGTTTTATAGGTTTCAGTCACTTTCAAACCGGCTTCAATTCCTTTCCCACCGTCGTTATTAACTTACCTGTGACTTTTCTATAAATACTTCCATAGTAATTTTTTATGAAATTCCCAGTATGGCACCTAGACTCTATCGATTTAAGCGTAGTACTAGATTGGCGGCAAGGTCCCATCATTTTACAGTTGAAATGGCGAGACGTAACCGTAAATTCTATGCTAACAGTTTCTTTTCTTGCACTTCTCTCTTGTGGAACCCTCTTCCGGCATCTTTGTTTCCAGTCAACTTTGAACTTTAAAAAATTAAATGTAATGTCAACCGTTATCTTAATTTCTGTTCTTTTATTGTTTTACTCCTTAATAATCTCTTTTCTGATATTCTTTCACATTCAATAACCACTCTGAATCTTAGTGGCTTTATTGCCTTGCTTGAGGTTAAATGATTATTAAAAAGAAGGTTGACAATCTATTCTTGCAAACTGTTTCAAAGTTGTGCTAAAGATATTGAAAAACAATGTTGTGGCCAGAATACAAGATTGCTTCACACTCTTTCTGACTGGGAATAATTTTGAGGAATGGATATCGCGTCGAACTTTACACGTTTCTATTCATATCCATGGTGAGTATTTGCGATATTAATTGAAGATAATATGGTAGAAGTGAAGATTATGAGGATGAGGAGGAAAGATGATAAGTGAACCTTGAACTGAGGAGGTCCACAGTCAAGTATTCTGGGACGTACGCACGCACGCAGATGTATGTTCCACGAAGTAGCAGTTCTCCGAAAAATCTGATTAGAACATTCTTCTTACGTTTCAACCAAGAAGGAAATGAAGGCGATTCAACACCGTGGTAGTAGCAGAGCTTTTCCTCGTAGAATCGGGCTTATCTGTACATTTACGTTGAAAATAGCGATAGACTAGCGAAAGACTTGTAATGCTTAACATGTGGGAAAGTGTGGTTACCGTGTAAAATATTTCATTACCCAAAATATTGAAAAATTAGGATTGTAAGCCTCGATATGACAGCAGTAACCTGTTTTTAGGCTAATCTGTCTTGTAAAAATAATGTATTAATGTAGTGGTTTTTGTCTTTGACATGGCATTCATCATTAAGATGCTTAATTATGCAAACATTGTCTTTTACAATGAAAGAGAAAACCACCTTAGCATTTAGATCACAGTTTGGGAGTAAAATGATTTAATCAATGTGTATATATTTGATAGTATATTTTATAAAGCTAACATAAAAATTCTAATAGGCCGTATATGAAATAAACAACTAGCAAAATGTTTAAAACCTATAAAGACGGTTTAATTACAAGAATTTCGTTAATACAGTTTTTCGTTATGAGTAAATCAGTCACAGAAATGACAAAAAATGCAAAAATTAGAGAGCTTGCTTCACGCAACGCCGAGTATCGTTTCTAGAAGTAGAAAATTAACAGAAAGGGTTAAAAGTGTGTTAAAATGGAACGGCACAATTTTCAAAATTATTGCGAGAGAAAACATGATTCTTGAATGTTAGAAATATACTTATTATTTCAAAGATAGGCATGTGTTTTGTTTTTTTTTTTTGTTTGTTGTTTTTTTTAATAATTAGTGTTTCCTGTCATATGATGATATTTTTCTATTTGGAATGTAACTTTGGTACTGTGGATAATCTCAGCTTTTTATATTTTTGGTTACCCACACTTCGGCTGTCTCCGTACAAAGTAAATCTGGGAATTACTCTTGAAAAGAACATCCAACCAGTGGTTAACTGGTGCAAGATATAGATTTCAACGTCTCCAGAACAAAACTGTTTTTCATTTAATCACCAGAGAGAACCTTTTCTGCATTCCATCAGGATGGCTGATGCTAAACTCCAGAAGAAGCTACATTTTTTTTTGGTCTCACTTTTTCCTCTGACATGAAGTTGAGCGACTATATCAAGTCAATTGATACGTCTGCTGCAAAGAAAGTTAGTTAACTTTGTCGTGTTAAAACATTTTCTCTTCAGAATCCATTTTGCGCATTTATAAATTGTATTGAATATTGCTGCCATATTTGTCCTGGTACTCCTACTATACCTCACGATATATATATAAAAAATCTAGGGGTCTGCCATATAAACGATCCTGACCAGGTATCTCATCTCCAGTCTCTTTTCTCACCGACGTGACGTGGCTTCCCTCTGTTCTACAAATATTTTTCTTTTATTGTAATTACTCGGGCCTAAATTCCCCTGGGTCCCTGCCTAAATGGATTTAAGTGTACTGCTAGATTGGCAACAAGAATTCAGCGTTTTACTTTTTAACTAGAAAAATACAACAGGCACTTCTATTTGAAAGGTCTTTTTCTCGCACTTCCCACTTGTGGAATTCCGTTTCGATTTCTTGCTTCCCAGATCATTAAAATCTTCAAAAGTTTAAATGCAACGCCAATCGCCATCTTCTGTCTTCTTAAACCCTGTTTCTTAAACCCTGTTTCCTCAATTTTCCCCCTTTTCAATCTTCTGGTTCTCTTTTACTTTAAAACCTTGTAAGCTCCTGCCTTCTAGTGGTAACGTCGCCTTGCTTGGAGTGAAAAGATTTTTTTTTTAAATATTCATAGATTTAAATGACATTTCATCACATATATGCAAGAAAATGTCATTCAGTATGTTTAAGACCATATGACTCAATACCCAGCCCATTTGGTAATCATTAACTTAAATAATACACGAAGGTCACTTGATGTGGTTAATGTTTAGAAAATTTACACGCCGCAGAATCGTGCGTTTAATTCTCACTGGGTACCTCATAAACATTCGCCATTGAAAATATTCAAAAAATATTGACATAATTTCGGTGATGAAGAGTTATCCTTCCTTAAATAGAACTATCCTCATCGTTTTTATAACATTTCGATCGTTGTGCTTTTCGGCCTTCTTTTCGTGTCTATCTACCCAGATATTCATCAGTGTATTTCAAACTGAATACTTTATTTAATCGACAGGGTTACGCCGTCCATGTCCGGGGATATCTCGTCTTGTTTAATCGTCCTTTTATTACTTTTCACTTATTGCGTGCCTTCTGTTCACTGTGTTCGAGAAGATCTGTAATGTTTCTCGTTTCTCAGCTGAGGAATTGGGTTCACATTTACTATAAGACAAAAATCAATAACCAAGACTTTAATCTTTAACGACATTAGATATAATTGAAATAAGAGAGTACATGTAAAACCAAACTACTAAATTTCGGGGAATAATATTTTTGCAACTTCATTTCTGGATGAACTTTTATATAAATAAAGTGCAGTGTATGTGTGTCCGTCCGTTCGTTTTTCGATCTCGGTGAATCATAAACAAGGTGAAGAAACAGGGTTTTTTTTTGATCTTCTTGTACGCATACTGTGACATATTCGAAGTATTGCTTTTATTTTAAGAGTGGCTTTATGTGAAGGGATCATAAAGAATGGTTATTTTAAAAGAAGAGATAAATTGCGCGCAAAATAAGTGTAAGAAATTACGGAGATCAGTTACGTATATGAAAAAAGATTATGCCGAGTTAAGGTGTCGAATAAAGATAAAATAATTTTATTATTTCTAAATTCTTATAACTTTCACGTACATAGGATACTAAAGGTAAAAGATCGAACGCCCAAAATCCTCCGCAGAAGTTGGCGTAAAGTTCGCCTGAAGGGCAGCTTATGGGTTAATTATTTAATATAGTTTGATTTCTATTCTCGGTAGACACGCCAACAGAGGTGTAAAGGTTATTTACAGACGACGAAATCTAACATTAAAATGAGTAAAAAAAATCTGCTTTAAGTATACTAAATGCTTTGGATTTTTGGCGAATAATTTTTCACTATTTTCTTGCAATTCAAATCCTGATCTAAATTCCAATGACTACATGTACTTAATTACTATAAATCTTAACATTTTATTAAAACAACAGTGAACATTGTTATAACATTTAGCTATATATTATAAGTAACCATATTTTGGGTTTAGGTTGTCAGCAAAAAGGAACATCCCAACATTTAAATTACAAGGTGAAGACGTCAACATCAAACAAGGTCAGAAATGTAAGTATCTAGAAAGCGTTTTAACAGGGTACGCAAAGTGCTACACTGATATCCGAAAGAATGTTGGAATAGCGGAAGATGCCTTCTAAATGCTAAGCTAAGTATTCAGAAACAGAATAAAATCCGTTGAAAAGAGTACTGAACTCTTATGTAACATCACTCCTCCTAACTGACAATGAATGTTCGACAGTCTCATCACAGATGAAGAGGAAACTTGAAGCCACATCAATATAGTCCTACAGAAGGATACTGAGAATACTTACGATCGAACATATGAGCAACGACGAAGTTTTAGAGAAAATGGAAACATAAATGACACTTATACTTAACATTGAATTTTCTTGGGCACATATTGAGGATAGAAGGCTTGGAAAATGTGATATTCACAGGATATATTGAGCGCAAGATGAACATTGGAAACAATGTACCATCTATCTTGCGAGCTGAAGCAAAGACAGGGCAGATATTAAGAGATAATAAAGACAAGATTTATTAAGAGCTACAGAGGACAGGAAATTGTAGAGAGCCATGACTGCCAACGCCCTGAAGGTATCCTCAAATTGATAGATATCTTTGTATTGCATTATCATATATATATATATATATATATATATATATATATATATATATATATATATAGATAGATAGATAGATAGATAGATGTCTGTGTTTGCGCGCGTGTGTGTGTATAGGACCTAAACATATTTTCCAGTTTGAAACAGACTGTTGCCAATCGGTGTTTACTTCTGTTAATATTTTTTTTATTTTTAAGCATTACGCCCCCAGCAAGGCGTGAAGCCACTAGGATGCAGGGAGTTGCAGAAGATTTGGAACGAGAGCAGATAGGAGTGATAGAAGAAAGGATGAGGAGAAGGGTAGTGGATAGATCAAGGCAACTGGAGGTGTCGATGGACATTACATTGGAATAGTTGGAGATTATAGCTCTCAGAGAAACAGTAATTGGGAAGAGTGTTCCACAGACGAGAGGTGCGAGGTATGAAGCTACTGGAGTAGAAGAGACGACTACATTTAAAAGTTTCTACAGTGTAAAGGTGAAAGCGGGATGCCAGCCTCGTAGGGCTTTTGAATTCATGGAGTCTGGGAACCAGTGAAAGCAGCTCATCGGAGTAATTACCATGAAAGTATTTGTAGAAAAGACAGAGAGAGGCGACGGCGCGTCTGTGAGAGGGTGACTGTAGCCGAGATACCAGATCAGGGCCAATTATATTACATATCCGTCTCTGGATCTTGTCAAAAACTCCGAGGTAAACAGAAGGTGCCCCAGACCATATATGGCAGCAATACTCCATGCAAATGCGAATGGTTGATTTGTAGATTTGAAGGATCGATACCGGGGAGAAAAATTTCCTGGCGCGGCACAGAGAGCCAGCTTTCTTCGCGGTGGACGATGCAATTGACTCAATGTATTTGTTCCATCTCAGGTCAGCAGTCAACGTGAGACCGAGCAGACGCAGAGAGTTGCTCTCAAGAAGTTGACTATTAGACATTCTAATGGGGGGCAAGGAATGATCTCTATCGTGATTAATAGAGAGTAGTTTAGATTTTAGGCGTTAAAGTTGACCAGCCAATTCTTTCCCCAATTAACAACCGATTGGAGGTCCATTTCAAGACGAGCGGCCAGGTTAGTCTTGTCACCGACACTAGATTTGTTTTTGAGGCAGGAGTAAATTGTAGTGTCGTCCGCGTAGATGCCAACTTGGGAATCTATGGCGTCAGGAAGGTCGTTGATGAAAATAAGGAATAGAGTGGGGCCAAGGATGGAGCCTTGGGGAACACCTGCGTTCGTGGGATTGGAACTGGAGGAGAATCCGTTGAGAACGACCTTCAATTCAAGGTTTGACAGTCGACCTGTAATACCATATCCCTGGAGCTTGCGAAGAAGGCCGACATGCCAAACACTATCAAACGCTTTGGAAATGTCTAGGGCCACGGCACGAGCCTCATCATTATTTTGAAGGTCTTGGTAGACGGTTTCAGTGAGCACATCAGCTGTAGATCGGGCGTAGCGGAAACCATATTGCTTGTCTGAGAGCAGGTCGTGTGAGGTAAGGTGGTTAACCAAAAAAATTAATTACAATCACATTCATATTTTCATACACTAATACTTACAAGCACATTCAAAACCATCCGGATATGATCATATATCCACCAAATAAATTATTTTGGAGCATGTATATATAAAATATACTCTCACAATTATTCTTCACAATACATTGGGGAAACTTGCAGCAATTTAAAAATCGTATCTATAAACACAAAATGTATCCTATACACAATAATTTAATAAATGCATTCGTCATACACAGTATTAAATTCAGCCACAACTTTGATCTAAAGAATGCCACGTTTATTAAAACAGAAAAGGGAATTACTTAGATGGAAATTTATTGAGAGTGTGGCTATCGAAAACCAAAATATAGACTTGCGTTCCGTAAGTAAGTTAGGCTCCTCTTCCAAACTAATGATTCTAAAAAAAAAACAAAAAAAAAAACTGTTAAATTCAAAATCTCCACTTGTTTAAAATATATAATACATAAATTAATCTAAAGCTAAAACTCGCTTAGTTCATTAGTTAGCACGCACGGACGTTACTCCCTGCCAATATTTCATAAATAATAGTCTATTCTGTTTCGATTGTGCGTGAAGAGAGACGCGACTTGGTTTTAGTGGGGAAAAAAAGAAAGAAGGCAGATAAAAGAGACGATAATTCTCTTATGTGTCTATCGTTTGTTTTAACGAAATGGAAAAAGCTTGTCAATTTCAAATCTTTTCATCGTTAATCTCAAATGTTTGATGATGCAACAGAAGAATTTCTACGTACAATGCATAGTCGTAAAACTCGCCATAAGCTTATTTCATCATTAAATTAAGAATTAGGATTATTCAGAAAATTAAAACAGGAAAACCTGCCATTTCTAGTCAATAATAATTAGATCATAAAAAATGCCAAATCACTTGTGTAATTATATCATTTAGTATTTTCCACAAGTTACCTTGACGTTCAGTTAGCCTGATGTATATTTATGTGTGTTCTTAAGATAGACATTTTGAAGACAAACGAAATTTTTAAGTTTGTTTATAAGTACTTGTTGCAAAATAAAATCCTTGCATTTGCTTTGATAAAGTCCACCAGAGACCGAAACTAGTCTGCTAAGATAAGTTGTCCTTTTGTCATCCACATACATAAAGAAAAGTTATGAAAGAAAGAAACAATCAATTAGATACAGAGTTGGAGTATTTTCGACGAAATCAAGAAAGGTTGTTTCTAAATTTTGATTTTTAGTCCTTTGAATTATTTTGCGAATTAGAGCAAGCCCAAAAATTTTATCATGTTTTCTCTCTCTCTCTCTCTCTCTCTCTCTCTCTCTCACACACACACACACACACACACACACCAATTCACTAAGAGGAACGCAAAGAAAATACGAACCCATGAAAAAAAACAGAGTTATTTGATATAAACGTAATACAGAGAGTGTACTAAAAACAGTGTCAGCTTGTAAAATGTGAATACCTGAGTAACTACATCCCAAGCAAACGAAATTAAATAGTCGTCATTTTCGACAATATAGTTTAGTTTAGTTTTTCCTTCCGCTTGTGCTGTTAGGCGTCCCGGGGAGACACAGTCGTCTGTCAGCGGCAAGCCGAGTGGACTGGAAGAGAGATATCTCGCCTGCTCTGAGAGTGCCTGCCAGAGTCGCTCCAACGTCTTCTTGGTCTGCCTCTCGCTCTCTAACCAGAGAATCGGAGGGTGGTAAGCACGTAGGGCTGGTTGGTTGATAGGCATACGAGTGAGGTGTCCGAACCACTTGATCCTCTGTCGTTCGATGTTTGGTATTGCTCCTATCATATCACTTATTGCCTCATTCCTGATCTTGTCTCGCTTTCCTCGGGCATTTCGTCTCACAAGTGATTAGGGGCCATGTCTGGCACTGATATATCAACGTTGGTAGGAAAATGGCGTTGATGAGATTTGCCTTGGTGCTCATGGAAATTCTAGAATATTTTAGAAGAGGATCAAGTGACAATATAAGGTTTATTTATCAAAATTTGAACAAAGTATTCAAAGAGATCTTAGTTTATTAACGGAATTCAAAAAGCCGAAAGTATTGAGCACTAGTGAAGATCGAATATATAACGAGACAAGCTACGTAACCATTGAACCATATCGAATATATATATATATATATATATATATATATATATATATATATATATATATATATATATATATGTACAGATATGCAAGGCAAGGGTCATCCTTGTGAGAATTCCCGTTCATTGCTACAGGTGAAAATTCAGGGTCTGCTCGATGATGAACGTTATCAGTTTGTTTTTGTGCTAGTGAATTTTTGTTCCCGTCATTGTGCTGTTAGAAATAGGTCAGTGTAGAGGTCATCTTCAAGGCAATGGTCAGGTAAAATTTGTGCCACCGCACGCATATACCGCAAGATCACCTGCATATTTTTTCCCAAAAGTTCGGAGCAGGTCATTAGTATAAAAGTGAAAGAGCGATGGACATGGGAGATTCCTTCCTTGAACTCACGGGGCTTATTTGCATCTAAATTTTTGAAGATTGTAGATGATACGAGATAAAGAAACAGGAAAAGTCTTCCATAGGTGAACAAAGAAACTATTAAAACAAAACTTACTGTAACGTCCAGCTATTTCAACAGCCACTCCAATTGTTCACTTAAATTCGCGCGGCCTAGTTACCAAGGAAAAATCTGTTATTCGAACAACCGGCATGAAAATACTTATGGAAAAGACAGAAGAAAACAAGACGACGGCGATGGGAATGCGACTAATATCGAGACGCCAGGTCAGAACCGGTAAATTACAGACAATTCTTTGAATATTGTCGAGAATCTAGAGACATATTGAAGAAGCTCTAAACCAGATATGCCAGCAATATTAAATGCACAGAGTATTGGAAGAGATTTAAACGTACAAGATGGATGCTGAGGAGAAAAAACGTCTAGCACCAAAGGGTACATCAAAGTTGCTAGCGGTAGACTGAGCAATTGCTTCAGTATAATCGTTCCACTTCCTGTCAGTAGAAAGCGTAAAATTAAGAAGGGGTAAAGTTTGGTCCACCATTCATAGATAGATAGATAGATAGATAGATAGATAGAAAATCAAGTGACTGAGATAGATAGATAGATAGATAGATAGATAGATAGATAGATAGAAAATCAAGTGACTGAGATAGATAGATAGATAGATAGATAGATAGATAGATAGATAGAAAATCAAGTGACTGAGATAGATAGATAGATAGATAGATAGATAGATAGATAGATAGATAGATAGATAGATAGAAAATCAAGTGGGTGAGATAGATAGATAGATAGATAGATAGATAGATCAAGTGGGTGAGATAGATAGATAGATAGATAGATAGATACATAGATAGATAGATAGATAGATAGATAGATAGAAAATCAAGTGACTGAGATAGATAGATAGATAGATAGATAGATAGATAGATAGATAGATAGAAAATCAAGTGGGTGAGATAGATAGATAGATAGATAGATAGATAGATAGATAGATCAAGTGGGTGAGATAGATAGATAGATAGATAGATAAAAATCAAGTGGCTGATATATATATATATATATATATATATATATATAGATAGATAGATAGATAGATAGATAGATAGATAAGGAAGAGGCATGTAGAAAATGAAGTAACTGAGAAAAAATCTGT
The DNA here is from genome assembly GCA_963932145.1 of Acanthosepion lycidas. Taxonomy (NCBI): domain Eukaryota; kingdom Metazoa; phylum Mollusca; class Cephalopoda; order Sepiida; family Sepiidae; genus Acanthosepion; species Acanthosepion lycidas. The sequence goes on along the minus strand of OZ010583.1, from coordinate 82,320,564 downwards.
TGTTATACTTCTTTTTTATTACACGAAATTTTCTGTCAATTTGCGAATAAAACCGCTTCATATTTATGAAACCGAATCACGACCTTTATAAGTGGCCAAAGATGCCTACAACAGCAGTGAGTATTTCTATACTGATAATTTCAATCCCATTTTTCTAGCACAATCGACAAGGGCCATCGCCATGAGATGTACACGTCAAATAAACCCCAAGGACAAAACGCAGAGTGACGTGTATCGATCAAGTCAATTGATGGTAAAGTTGATAAGTGTAGAAGCAGGTGACATTGAAACGACTGTAAGCGACACAGCCTTTTCTAGTTTGTCAATCTCGATAACTGCCTTGAGTCAGATGGCTGCCACCAACCGCTGATTAGCCGGTTGAATTTCGTTTTCGGTGCTCTCTAGAACAGAGGGTTCGGGATTGATTTGGAAAACGTAAAATGACTACATTAAAAATCTTGTCTTGCGGCAGCGAACTCGATTGATGTAGGAACGCTCAGAAGAAAAAACGAATAAGAGCTATGAACAAAAGGAAATTCAGACATACATGATATAGATGGTGTCCTCCCCAAAACTGACATCATTTAAAATGTGATTATCTGAGTAACTACATATCCCAGGCAAACGACATTAAATAGGCTTCATGTTAGACAATAAAATATTTATTTATCAAAATTCGAACAAGATATGTTCAGAGATATAAATTTTGTAACCGATTTCACAGAGTTTCACAAATGTTCAAAATGTGCACCACCTGTGACATGTCACATGTCGGGTCAGTAGTCCAGCTTCTGCCAAACACGTTGCAGCATGTTTTGCGTAACATTCTCCAGTGTCTCAGTGAGTTTCTGCTTAACTTCCTCTAGGCTTGTCGGAAGATATACACCTGTTCTTTCACATAGCCCCATAGAAAAAGACCACAAGATTTCAAGTCAGGTGAACATAGTGAGCATTTGGACAGCACAATGTCGATATCACCGATCTATCTTACTGGAATATTTTCATTGAGATAAGTTCGCTATAGTCAAATTTGAGATATTTTGAGCGAAACTTTGCTCTGTTATTGGACTATAAAATGATCTATTAGCTTGGTGCAAAAATAATGACGTAATAATGTCGTTTTTTGACGTTAAAAAATACGTCAAAAAACTACATTATTACGTCATTATTTTTGCACCAACCTAATAATTTTTTTCGGACACTTTTCATAATGATGGGACCTAAACAGGAATTTCCTTAATATTAGCATATATCTGTTGTTTCATTGGCGATCAATAGATTGAAAATCTTTCCTTAATATCCAAAATTAACCAAAGAAAACATTTTTTTTGTTTCCCCAAAACTCTGAATGCTAAACCATTGTGAAGGCAACAGGAAGTCACTTTACTTTTTCTTCCAGAAGGCATCGTAATTTAAATTCAATGAAGAAGACAGGCGTCCGTGAATAGTGATGATCGCCTGCACCCTGAAGGGAACTGGCATCTATTTAATAATAACAACCCATATTTAGCAATCAGAACAATTTGAAAATATTTTTTTTCAGTTATTTCACCCCTAGCAAAGAGATGCTCCCACTAAGATTCAAGGGGTTACTGAGTGTGGAAGAATCTGAGGAAGAACAATTATTAAGTGAAGAGGACAATAAAAGAGCAGGAAGAAAACGGAAGATAACGTTTAATTTAAACTTTTGAAGACCAGAGTCGAAAACAAAAAGCCGGAAGAGAATACGATAGAAGAAACTATTAGCATAGAACTTACGGTTCATCTCGCCATTTTCAAATGTAAAATGATGAGACCTCGCTGCGAATGAAGCACTCTGCTTAAATTCGTAAATTCTAGTTTCGAAATAAGAAATCTCACCAGAAAAGTTACCATGAAACTATGTATAGAAAAAAAAAAGGGGGAAGCAGACTTACGTCCGTGTGAAATTGACTTTAATGCGTGAAGTATTAGCCCCTTGACTTACTTTTAGTGTTTCTATTTATATGATTTACATTGTTCGGAATATTGCCCTTATCTTTATTGCCATATTCACGACGTTTCGAGAGTTGTACGAACCGGTGTTCTTCAGGTGATATACGTTGGAATTTCGAACTGAACCCTTTATTTCGTCCTACAGGATAGATTGTCATGCATTTTCTGAATATCTCTGTTCAGTTATTTCCCTTTAGTAACTCTTCAGGCTTTTTGTTCACCTCTTCACCTTGGCCAGGTACTGAACTAACAATTCTTTGGGCCAAGTCACTGTACTATTTCAGCCAAAGTTTTATCAACTGAGCCAAGTGTCCTTGGGGAAATAACTGGCCACAGAAGAGCTGAGCTAAAAAATTGGAGAGTTGAGTTACTAAAGCGAAATAAACTGAAACTGATATATGCAGAAAAGGCGTGGCATGTGGAACTAGAACAATCTACCTCGGTAGAATATGACAATAAATCTGAGGACAACAGTCCGACCAATGTAAATAATGTAAGTAGATACAATACCTCATCTCAGATTTTGAGGATTATTTTCATGTTTTTCTTCAATCAGACTTTCGTCTATCGCATCTGTTACGTTCTTCTGAGATAACTTAGAAACTGCGTCCTAAACACGAAATGAATTGGGTCTATTATTTTACGGACGTTAGTAAACAACACAGATCGGAAATAAGCTAATTAATAATAGATAATCATCTGGGGGAAAGAAAATAAGCAAAAGACAAAACATGGTGGAGGGGATATACATGAGCTTTTAAGGTGGGAGTGGTGCACTCATGGGTATATATAACTAGCCCCCGCTTTTTTCATTTGGTTTCTAGTCATCGGAAAATCAATTGAGTATGAAACTCGAGTAACGACTCTGGCTGTATATATGTATATGTGTGTGTGTCTGTTATAAATAATAATAATAATAATAATAATAATAATAATAATAATAATAATAATAATAATAATGGTACATACGCATATCATAAAATTCTATAATTCAACGGATATCAACCCAAACAGTTTATATAGACAGTTTTTTTTTCCACGGTTATATTTCTAATTCCGACACAAACTCAGTCTATAGCGGGGTTGAATAAGTTTCCGTCGGTTGAAATAAGCCTATTCCGCATATGAGGTAATTTTGGATTTTATTTTGTGATAATTTTTCGCTCTGTAATATTAAATACATTCAGCTCTTTTTGTGAATCCGTTTTAATATTTTATATTAGTAGGATCCACTTGGATTATATAACAACGGATTTATTACTTTTGTTACTACTTTTGTTTTTTTTTAATAAATAATTATATATATATATATACATATATATATATGCGTGTGTGTGTGTGTGTGTGCGGGTGCGTATGTGTGTGTATGTGTGTGTGTGTGTGCGGCAACAGGGCTCTGCACCATACCACACGAGGAGAACCCAGTCATGGCTGTCAGACAATTTCTGCGACCACATCACACATTTCATCGGCCAACATACCCCACAGAGTGCAACCCTTGAGATTTTGAGCGCGACACTCATAAAATTCTTCGTAACACCATCGAAGAGCTGAATGCAAGGATTATGACAGCAACCACCAACTTAAACAAGGAGACCATCCAGAAGAGCTGAAGGAGATTCCGAAATCGCCTGGAGGCAGTGTTTGAATACATTTACTCTTTAGTATTCCAATGTAGGGTTGTGTAATTTTGATAATTATATCTGTTAAAATGAAATATCAGTATTATCATTTTTGCGCAATTTAGACTACAATTTATCCATCGCACACTGTATATAAAAATAAATTTATAGATAGCAGAATTTGATAGAGGCATATAAAGATACAAATAGATAGGCATATATATATATATATATATATATATATATATATATATAGAGAGAGAGAGAGAGAGAGAGAGAGAGGAGAGAGATGTATATATATCTCATAGATAAATATCGGTATAGATAACAGATCGATCGATAGATAGATAGATAGATAGATAGATAGATAATGTGTTGGGAACAGTTTTCTATTGGTAGAAATCAATTGTCTAAAGAAAGCAGTGTGCCTATTGTCTTCAGCACGTGGGAAATGCGAAATGCACCAGGGGCAACGTAAAAATTCTTTTGTTGTGCTCAAATTTGAAACATGAATGAAGCACCTTGATTTTTCCTGACAGGAGGAGATATTTGATATTTAAGGAAAAAATGCGAATATCATGTACATTTTTTTTCATCTCGTCTTTTTTGTTGTTTTTACGCTTTCACAAAGTCATGGAGTTTAATACTGCTTCTCTCTATAATACCTAAAGAAATACTGATGTGCATATCAATAAGCATTACGCTGATGCTATTGTTTCTAGTAAAATTTTTTCAACTCACATTTTCTTAATATAAGTTCATGGCATCATTATTCACCGACTACAATATTTGCTCTGAAATTCACCGTTTGTATTCCATTTGCGAAGAATAAAAAAGTATTCCATCTTAAAAATTATGATTACAAATTTTAATTCTCTGAATATCTTATGGAAGTACCGGAATTCGTAAAATTTAACATTGATGACCAGGAAGAAAGTTTTTTGTTGTGTCGTGGCACAATAGTAAAAATAAGAAAATCAAGTCGAGGTTGGTTTAAGGAACAAGTGTATTTAACATCACAGATACAAAGGTAGGAAACGGGTACTACTCAGCTAGGCAGTTGTTGTACTGTCGCTGCTTGGTATTTATCAATCCACCCACGAGGACCGAATGTAGCACAAGGCCAGTTTACTGTGGATCTCTCCGAGCCCGTAGGCTCGGCCAAAAATTTTAGCCTTTGAACCCACCTAGACGGGTTCAGGCCCTGTCTACCTCCCCGAAGGAAACATTGCCCTTCGGCAAAGCTTCCTCCGAGTTCCTCTTCGTAATGCAGAGAGTTCGCCAGACTCCGACCCGGAAGCTCACAAAGGCAGCGTACTACACTTTGATCCTCGCTACCGGGCCGAGCAGTACCGTCGCTGCTTGGTATTTATCAATCCACCCACGAGGACCGAATGTGGCACAAGGCCGGTTTAATGTGGGTCTCTCCGAGCCCGTAGGCTCGGCCAAAAATATAGCCTTTGAACCCACCTTGACGGGTTCAGGCCCTGTCTACCTCCCCGAAAGGAAACATTGCCCTTCGGCAAAGCTTCCTCCGAGTTCCTCTCCGTAATGCAGAGAGTTCGACAGACTCCGACCCGGAAGCTCACAAAGGCAGCGTACTACACTTTGATCCTCGCAACCGGGCCGAGCAGTACTGTCGCTGCTTACACCGGGTAGGTATTACTGGCACTATATATAGTGAGAACCGGTGTAATTCCCTTGTGTTAGGAGGCCGGTGTAACATTTTTAAAGACGATATCAGGTTCTGGTCTGAAGCATGACAATTCTTGAGTCTATAACAAAACTACATTTACTCTGTCCTGATCGCAGTATGATTGTAAGTGTCTTCATGAGATAAATCTCTAGACCACACGTCCTTACAGAAGAAGAGATCTTTTTTCTTTTTCTTTTCTTTTTTTTTTTTTGTTGTTGTTGCTAATACGCCATATGGAGGCATGCTGTAGTATTTGGATAGCGACTCAGGTTGAGGAACCGGAGAACCGCGTTCGAATTGCAGTCAAGCTCATTACATTCACTTACGTGCTGATTACCTTGGGAAAGTGATGAATCCATCTCTTCTCCCCACCCCATCTATGAGTAAATAGCAGAACAGACTGAACTTTACCTTGGATAGTACTCGTTCTATCAGAAGGAAAATCTCTGATTTCAAAACCAACCAAGAGAAGGTTGAACTCCGTCAGGCTCTCTTGCCCGGGTAATGGTCAGACCCTAAGACTTCGTACCGGTTGGCGCAAACCGATTCTTAAAATTTTATAATTTTAATAATGCTTAGGATACGAACAATACAAATAAGATTCGCCAGCGGCGAGTAGAAGTAGTCGACTGTCAGAAGTGAGTCAGGTGAATTCCACAATGAATCTCCAACTGCAGGATAACTGCTAAGCGCCCCACGCGATCAGATGTGGCACAAGGTCGAATTTAATGTAAGGCATCCAGGCCCGTCGACCCCGTATAAAACGGTGTCGGGTAGTTTTTTCCCGAGACGAGACTCTTCCCTTCGACATAGCCTCGTCTGGGAATCCTCTCTGCCCGAAGGCAGAAAGTTTGACCAGCACAGCTGGAGACGAATCTCCGCCTGCACACCAACATACAGTATTTACTACTGAATTTACGTGAATAAGGACATACCCATTATCGTCCGTAGGTATGCTACAACACTTGTGTAAATGGTTATTACAAGTGGTATAATGAGATATAGCAACAAGGCCCAAACTAATAAGATACAAAGTTACAGTAAGCTGTGGAGAGCCATGATTGCTCATGTCCTAAAGAGATATGACACATGTACGCACTAAATAATGTTTGTTGTAATGAGTAATGGCGTCGGATTAAAAACATTTATTCATTGCTTAAAAAGATATTTTTTTTTACGTTTCGGGCAAGAAAATCTACTGTTCACTTTTAGACATCGAAGACTTCCAACGAGAGATGGGCCTTTTGATAACAGGATAATTGACGTATCTGTGATGTAATCAGTTTTCAACTTACAACGTCTTCTTGGGCGTGCTTTGTTCTTGCGCTCAGTTCTTTTTGCCGCATTTTAACACATTCTTTCCATGTACAGGCACTTAGTGAACAAACCCTATCGTCTTCATTGTGGAGTTGCTTATTTACCCTCAGATAAAACTCGAAGAAGAAGCTAACATTTAAGAAGCAACGTCACCTCCTTAAAGGAGAATTAACATTCCCTCTAATGTTGAATCACCAAGCAATAAAAAGCAAAGAAATCTCCAAATGCATGATTTAAGAATTCCAAAATGTCTTGGAAATGCGAATAGCGGAAAGGTTTGCTTTAAGCAAATAAATACGACACCTTCTACAGGGTGACCAAAAAAAACGGGAACTTTTAACAATCCAATAAAACCAAGAGTGATGGAAGAAAAATATTTTATTAATAGTAATTTAAATCTTAAAATATGCCATTTAAGAAACAATGATGGAATTTTCATTTTTAAAAAATTACATCCTGTAGATGGCGTCCTCCTGTACGACTGCATTCTTTAAATCTGCTGTTGAGATTCCTCATTGACTGCTGCAGCATCTCAGCTGGGATACTGTGAATTTCATTTTACGTGGTGAAATATTTACTTTCTCAAGGTCACTGTCCCGCAGTGTTGCCGCTTGCTCATGTCTGGCAATACGCACTTCAAAAATTCCCTTTTTTGGGTCACCCTGTACTTTATGTGCCCCTTTAGACGATCATAGCTCTCCACAATTTTACTCTCCTTTGTACCTCTCATAAATTTCTCCTAAATCCTTTGTTACCCAGTTACTTAATCCTATCTTATTCCTTTTGTCATTCTGGCCTTTAATCTGTTTTATGACTATCAAATTTTCCAAACCCTCTTTCCTCAAGATATGATACTGAAAAGTCAACTGTCTCTTCTTGATATTAAGTATAAGTTTACTCTTTGTTTCAATTTTCTCTAAAACTTCATTGTTGCTCATAAATCCGGACCATATTGTCCTCAGCATCCACAAATGTGTTGTTTCAAGTCTCTTCTTCATCTTTAAGAGAATTGCCCAGCATTCGCTTCCATAAAGAAGGACGCATATCAGCTAACAATTCAGTAGTATTTTCTTTGTTTCTAACGAAGTTTTTCTGTCTTAATACACTACTTAGCTTTTAGAATGCATATTTGGCTATCCTGATGCATCTTTGGATTTTAATGTCGTCTATTCCGTTCTCTGTTAGAGCACTTCCCAGATATTTAAATCTTTGTACTTATTTGATTTTGGTAACTCTGATTTGTAATTTATCTTTTGAGTTAATCCTTTTGCTAACAACCATGCATTCAGTCATTTTGCATTTTAATTCTTTGCATTTAATTCTTTCTTCTCGTTTTCTTTTACTAACTTATGAAGGAGCGTTTGTAGTTTCTATTCCATATCTGCTATCAACACTGTGTCATCTGCATATCTTATGTTGCTAAGATTGTGACCGGCAAAAATGAATCCTGGTAACATATTTAAATCTTTTCAGATTTGCCTCTTTGGAGAATGCATATTTTCTACGAAGTTTCTCGAACATTCTGGCCGGTAAATGTAATTGATACTGGTTAATTAAAAAATAAAACAGTGCATTTACTCAAATACGTGTATCTATAAAAAACGAATAAACAGAAAATATACTTTTACATTTGTTGGACTGAAAATCGTGAAATTTCCACCAGTATTAGTAATAAATTATTTTTTTCTTTCTTTCAGGAAATCTATGATTCCGAAATTACTTCTAATGAAAATTTTCGTCAACGGTCATATCTAAAAAGACATCAAAGTATCTGCAAGACACGTGATTAAAGTAACGAATGTTTCTTAAAAGAGTTCGTCTGATTTATTTTATCTTATGTGCACGGCACGTCGATTGCGTTTGCGTGTTTGTATTGTCTACTGTATGCGAATTCTTTTTCCATTTTGTACCCCAATTATATATATATATATATATATATATATATATATATATATATATGTATGTATGTATATGTATATATATATTATCAAATGGACAATTATTTAATAACTTTTTTTTAATTATACGCTATTTTTATACATACGGACAATTAAATAAAAGCTCTGTTTATAATAAACAGTATCAACTATATTTGACTTTACTAACCAAAGTGAAGCAAAACTGTATAGCACCTCAGGCTATATGACGGTTATATATATATATATATATATATATATATATATATATATATATATATATATATACATATATATGTGTATGTGTGTCTGTGTGTGTATGTATGTATATATATGCATATATATATATATATATATATATATATATATATATATATATATGTATGTATATATATATATATATATATATATATATATATATATATATATATATATATATATTAAGCTTTTAAGTCCGGAATTTTGGGGCAC